>CM053605.1:13482140-13498163 GCA_028646535.1 Procyon lotor | reverse complement strand
GGTCATACTGTTGGCTCTTTGCCTGACACCATGGATATAGTTTAATTCTCACGGGAGGGACCCAAAACCAAACATTACTCACTGACACAGACTTGTCAAAAGACAGATACTTAAATCTGATTCCTCAGAAATACTGGTTTCAGTCATTCTTCTGCTAATCCTTTATGACTCTGGGCTGTCATAAAAATCTGTAGATTTTTGAGCAAACATTTTTTTTTCTTTCAGAATATCTTAAAATAATTAAAACTGGCTTGCCTTCAAGATCAGCCTTATGGTGACTCACAAGTGTGATATGATTTTGGGGGCAAAAAGAAGGTCCTTCTGTCCCCTGCATTGCCACCCCCTTATTTGCTAAAATTCACTATTTGCTAAAATTATTTCACTCTTCTGAGCATTTCATTTTCTGAGCTCAAGGAGAAATAACACTTTGACTTAAGTCATTCTCACATCTCCAAAGAGAAGCTGAGTGGGGAGGCGTTTTAGGTGCTAAAAGGGTTTAGAGGGGGACTCATGCCTGGCTTTCCAGGAACTGAGAATCTGGGCTTTTGCTGATTCTGAAAAACAGTCATGAAGGGACCTGACTGCCATACTGGATTATGCAGATGGTTGGATCAAGGTGGTGGGCAGTGAAGGGGAGCAGAATATGCTACCTCAAATATGCCTCTTTGGTGTAAGGATTATCTGGAGTTGGTTATTTTTAAGAAACAGCAGACATAGGAGAAGCTCTGAAAAGGGGAGAAGTTACCCTTTTATAAGAGATACTTACATTTATGAGGGAAATTTATTATAAGACATTTGCATTTGGGCCACTTGGGTGGCTCAGTTGGTTGGGTGATTGACTCTTGGTTTGTTCAGGTTGTGATCTCATGGGTCGTGGGACTCAGCCCCGTGTCAGCCTCTGTGCTCAATGGGAAGTTTGCTTGAGATTCTTTCCTTTCCCTCTGCCCCTACCCCCTTCTCTAAAATAAATAAATCTTTTTTTTTTAAAGACATTTCCATTTCTATTTACCATTTCTCTTGCTGTACCTGGAAGAAGAGGATGTCTAAATCTCTAAAAATTCTAATCAATGGGAGAGGCAATGAATGACATAGATAACAATCCTACCCTTGTTGACTCTGCTTTGCCTGATAACCTCCTATAACTGGCTCCCCAACCTGCCCCCCAACACCCTCTTTTATTTTTAGCTGGCGATGGTATTTAATATGGTAGCTTGGGTCATGTCAGGGAGCACTCAGTTTCCCTGGGTTTCAAACTTCTATTTTTTTTTCCTCCTATTAATCTGTCTGTCTTTCTAATTTTGGGGGGGAGTGTGGGTCCTCAGCCAAGAACCTAGAAAGGTAGATGGAAATGAGTTTTGCCTTCTCTGCAGCAGGTAAGAGGAAGGAATTGGGTGATGTTTCCCATAGCTTGTAAGAGAGACTTCAGCCAAGGCATTCAGGAGACTGTGGCTGTCTTGAAGGCCTTGGTGACTGTTCTTCTTCCAAACTGTAGTGAGGGGAGCTTGTAGTCCCCTTTCAGGAAGGGGGTGTTATCCCTTTATCATGATCGTGTGGGACTCTGAGTTCCATAATTTTTTACTGCTTGAAGACAAAAGAAGAGGAAAAATTTGAAATCTAACCAAAGGCCTCCTCTGGCTGTGATTTTCTTATTTTCTTTTCTGTCTTTAGCTCCTCTTTCTTCTCTGCAGGTAATCTGAGGCTGACTCTTCTCCCCCAACCTCTTCCTCTCCCAGGTTGTTATTTAAAGACCAAGGGCTTTTGGACACCTCCTCTCTGCCTCTGAGCTGCAGGGAGGGCAGGCAGGGATCACAGGGGCAAGTGCTCACTGTCATTCTTCCCGACAAGGTGGGGCAGGTTCTCTCTTCCAGAGCCTTGGAGCTGGGGCTGATAAGCAGCCATGCCAACTGCTTTCTGCCAGAATGGCCCTGCATTCTCCCTGAAGTGAAACACCTGCACCTTGGTGGGCAGCAAGCAGAGGAGGCAGGGGACGGGGAAACTGCTGGAGGTTGCAGTAGTCAATTAATTAACATCATGTAGCCAAGGGGAGGAAGAGTTCTTGAACTTGATATGCAAACTTATGCAAAACCATATGTAGATTATCCTAGGTTCAGAATGAAAAGTTCTGGAGGTCTGGCATTTTTCTTAAAAGGAATTCAGTATTGCAGAATCACATAGAGAATAAGAAGTAGAAATATTCTGAATTAAACAGCAGTCCTTCATAGTTTGCTTCCACAATAATAACCACTGTTTATAATTTGGTGAGTCTAGTAGGTAAATCTCACTCAACCTACCTGTTTAGCTCTGTTACTCTGTTTTCCAGGATTCTCCATCTCGAGGGTTCCAGCTGACTTCTCACCTGTGTTAGACCAGTATAATCACTGCACTCTGGCCATTATACGTTTCCATCTCTGAGTTTTGCTTAAATCTTTCCGAGGTATCAAATAGCCATGCAGTGTGTTCTGGAAATGTGAGTTTCAGAGCAAGACTTGGGTTTGGATTGGGCTAGGCAATGTTACATAACCTTAGTGAGCCTGACTTTCCTCTTCTGCAAAATGGGGACAAGGATATCAACCCTATCATGGTTTTGGGGACTATTAAATGAGCCATTGTATTTGAATCACATAGTGTGTACACCTCATAAGCTCTGTTATTATCCAAATCTGATGCAAATTTTAAGGCCCAGCTTGAGTCCTACCTCCTTCATGAAAGTTTTCATTTCTACCACAGCTTGAAGTAATCTCTATGTACTCCTGAGGTATTTATTCGCTGTGCAATTCATATGGAAATTAAAAATGCATTGCTTCATGACTTGTCCTTTGTTGTTGTCTTATTAATTAACCTGTGTTGTTATTTAATTAACTTTTCATATCTTTATTTCTTGCCTTCCCAACTTGACTTTATGGTCTTTGAGGAGGGATACTATGTCTTAGGTTTTACAACCTCCCCAGATGTCTGGAAGAGGGCTTTGCAACAAATACTTGATCATGTTCCTCTCCATATATTGAAATGGCTAGGAACAAAATACGTTGTTATGCAAGCATTCCTAAGTGGTCACCCAGACTGTGGATTATGTTTCTTCCACAAGGAGCTTATCCTCTAACAAGATAACCCCTTTGCCCTCGTATGTTTTCCATCTTGCATGTTTTCTATTTTCTTGAGGAATAATAAAGCCCAATGTTAGCCCATGGGTTTTTAGCTGAAGTTAATAGCAGTAGGCACCAGATTCATGGGAAAACAGATGAAGAGGTAGAAAGTCTCCTTAATGAGACCTTGCTTGTTGAAAAGAGTGGCCCTGGGAATGGGACTTCCATGCTTTGTACCTCTTCCCTTGATCATATCAAGCCTTGAGGGAACCAGCTGTGACTACAGTCCTCACTGTATCCTCTGAGCTTAAATTTCTTAGCTTCAGGTCCCCAGGTTTCAGGATTGGAGCACTGTTACTGCAGAATTCCTACTTTCCCCTAGACTAAACCAGATCACTTTAACTGCAAGATCAGAAACTCATTTATCCAGTGAATCACCTTGATACTCTGCTTTAAGCTCTGGAGGAATTATAGGGAACAGATCAGAAAGTTTATGTAAAATCATTCAGTTTTTTAAGGCACATACATACACACACACACACACACACACACAAACACACAAATTTTCCCCCTAACTACACACTGTGATAAACAGGGTTATCTTGTGGTTAAAGTGATATACTCTACATTTGGGGTCATGTTTATTGGACAGCCCTCTTATTTTCCATACAAGTTTCAGTGTGAGACCAGAAAATGTGAACAATTACATGAGTTTCATATTTCTCCAAGGGTCATTTTGAGGATGAATGAAATCTTCCAGAACCTCGATTTTGTATCCCTGGTTAAAAACAAAAAAAACACTGAATGTGGAAACAAGTTCAGAAAACCCTGGGTTTTCCTTTTGAGTGGCACTGTTAATACTAAATACTCCATGTGCCTTTGTTATATTGGCAGATAAATATGGGTTTTTTGAGGATCTGGGTATTCATAAGAATTCAGACCAAATCACAAAGTCATGGTAAGGCACCTGATGTCTTCTGTACCATGTCCTTGGGTGGGTGTGTCCTCTTGGATAGGGGTTGGTACCGACCCTAGGCTGCTGCCCAAGAGTTCGTTTTTTCTTTTTGCTCTCCTTCTTCTTTTTACTTTTTTCTTGCTTCTCTTTCATACTCCATCTTTTTCCCTTCACCTCTCCCAACCTCTCCTTCCCCACCTATCTTTTTGCCTTTCTTTCCTTGACTTTGACTTTTTTTTTTTGTAAAACACCATTAACCTGCCAGGACCCTTTTTACCAAAAAGTACTCTTTGGGTATAATAAACAGGTTTCAAGCAGAATAGAGTTCTAATAAAGAAAATAAATAAATAAAAACAACCATGAAATCTAGAGACAAACTGCACACATATTTCTCCTACGGTGGAATTATGGAAAGGAGTATTTTTTTTGAGGTTAAAATCATGCTGGACCTTCACGTAGGGAAGGTAGGGAAGGCACTCATTTATTTTTTTGCCCTTTCCTGATGGTTGAATTCAAGGAAGAGATGGAGAGGGGAGACATTGGGTCTTTTTTAAGGAGGAAACCTCAAAGATCTGTCGGGTCTTATACCTAATGAAAAAAGGAATTGTTCAGTTTTTCTGATTAATTTTAGTGTGATTGTTGGTCTGAAGTGGAACTCTAATAGGCACATGCATTATTATTTCAGTTATTCCTCACCACTGTGTAAGGAAAGTAGTATTATCTTCCTTTTCCAGGTGAGGACAGTGCTCAGAGAGGGATAGTTTAATTGCTAAGATCACTTAATTAGGAAGTGGTGGGGCTGGGAATTGAACCTGGGCAGTCTGACTTGAGAACCCCTTCTTAACCTCTTGAAAATATACTGGCTCTGTACATGGTGATTAAAGAAGTTTACTTGTATTTATTTCACCTGCTTTATTTTGCATTTTACTTTCTCCCTTCATCAATATGTTTTACTTGTTCTATTCATGATGTCTAAATTATGTATATTCTTTAGGACTAAACTGATGCCAGATAAAATGTAAGTTATCAGACTTCTCTCTTTTTCTTTGTTATCTTCTTCTTACCTCCCTTCTTCTCTCCCCTCTCCTCTACTCTCTTCCCCTCCCCTCCCCTCCCTCTTTTCCTCCCTGTCTTCCTCCTCAGTTTCCTGGCTCAAAATGTACTCTGCTTATAAAAATAACAGTTTTCTTCTTTCCTGTTACATCATTTATATGAGATCCATATCCATGCTATATTTTAATTTTATTTTCTATTGGCCTCTGGAAATTAGGTGACTTGATGGTATAAACTTCTCATTTTATTCAATTGGTATTTAACCCTTATTTGGGCATTACTATGTTTTTCTTTTAAAAATCAAATGAACTGTTCTATCTTTAACAGGACAAAGGCATACAATCACTTTTCTGTTAATATGAAGTTGAAAATCACACTGCTCACCTTTTTTTTTTTATAGTTTGTTTATTTAAATAGTCTCTACACCCAATGTGGAGTCTGAACTCATGACCCTGAGATCAAGAATCACATGCTCTTCTGACTGAGCTAGGCAAATACCATGAAATCATACTCTTCACGTTAAAGATAACTCCAAGATGAAATCATGAATGGAGACAGTCAGGTTTCATAGCCCTTTTTATTTGTTTGCAGCCCTCTATTATGCTCCCCCAAGTGTGAAAGAAATTGCAGAGGCAAATAAGATAATGTTACCTGATTATGAACCCACATGGAGTCCAAGCATGGGGACAATATCTCTTGGCTTTCACCATCAGCTGGGTTTTTTGTTCAATGGATGACCTTGGCTGAGCATAGTTTAGAGTCACTCTCTGGTCTCCCTGTCTTGCTTCCCTGTTTCCTTCACGCATACTTTAACTTCACTCCCACCCAGGGTCTTGGTATCCTCCTGGTTGACCAGATGAGTTTGAGGCCTTTGGGGTGTTGTTCCTGCTCCATCTTGGTGGCTAGGGCTCCTCGAGTCTGCCTGGCTCTGGAGGGGAAAGA
Organism: Procyon lotor; assembly: GCA_028646535.1. Lineage (NCBI taxonomy): Eukaryota > Metazoa > Chordata > Mammalia > Carnivora > Procyonidae > Procyon > Procyon lotor. The sequence continues at coordinate 13,492,130 of CM053605.1, read as the reverse complement.
ATACCATCTCTAGGCACACACACCTAAAGGTGTGGGTTGATAGGTGGGTTGTGGTGGGCTCAGGGAAGAGGGGATAAGAAAGCCAAGATCTGTCTTTCTAGGGCCTTTGTCTACAAGAGGAGCTCAGAGTCCGGTTTGTACTGAGAACATTTCCTTTGGAGCTATGCGGATTAGTGATCTCGTGCATTCGTTGGGCTGTTTGCACTTACCAAACTTTCTAATTTTTTGAAACATACTAACAAATTTCCTCTCTACTGGTAATGACAGCATAGGGTCCTACTTTTGCCTGGTGTCCAGACTTGCTTCTCCCCCGGGCAGTGTCTATGTTTGCTATAATTGGATGATGCCACATAACCCACTGCCTTTGCCAGATTTCATTATGAGTTGGCGTCTTCTGTATTAATTTCCCCACTTTGGGGCTGTTTCGAAGCAAGTGAGGCCAATTTCCTTTTCAATAGCACAAATCTGGAGGCCCATTTTGAGCTGTGAGCTAAGTGGGTGCATTTGTGCGGCTCTGATTGACTGACAGTGAACTCTTTGTTTGATCTGATTTTTTTTTTTTAAATGAGAGCTTGATCTTGAGAGGCAGCTGGCATTCACTGGAAGCCAGAGGACCATCCTTGAAAAGCCAAACAATACATTTGGGCAGCTGGTTTTATCCAGAATGATTTTTTGCTGGGGAGTGAGACAGGCCTGCAGTTCTCAGAGTCAGTGCTGTTCTTCTGCTGTGCCCACCCTTGCTGACCGGGAGACTTCACGGTCTGGTCAATGGAGGAATTTGGAGTGAGAAGGATGTAGGGGGATATGAATAGATTGGCCACAGGAAATACAAGATACCCAGTTAAATTTGAATTTCAAATTAACAATAATTTCTAGTGTAAGGATGTGTCTTGCAATTTCTGGGAGATGTTGCATGGGGTATACTTATACTAATATATTCTTCATTGTTTGACATTCAAATTTAACTAGACATCCTGTATTTTTATTTGCTAAATCTGGCAACTGTTGAAATGTATGAAAAGGTGAGTGTGCTTGTGGTCACTGTAAAGAGCCAAGAAGATGAGGAACCAAATCCAAGGACAAAGAGGAAGGAAGGATCATTTGGAAAATAGGACATTGCCAATGGAAAACTTGTTTAATTGGCACAAAAATAAAAATTAAAAATATTTCACATGGGAACCAAATGTGCTATTTTAGGCTCCTTAGCAACAGGAAAATGGGAAGAGTTAGTTTCTTAAAGACTCATATCCCCATTAGACATTAGTGATAGTATGAATTAAAAGCAGATTAAGCATTTCTGATTTTGCAGAATGTGGACGGTGGTTCTCAAACTTACGAGACTCACCTGGAGGGCTTGTTAAAACACAAATTAATGACCTGTGTCTGATGTTTCTGACTTGGTAGTTCTGGGCTGGGCCTGAAATATTGCATTTCTACCAAGTTGCCAGGTGATGCTGATGCTGCTCGTCTGGGGACCACTCTTGGGGAATCAGAAATTTAAACTTGAGTTAACCAATATGGTGGCCACTCAGGCTTAAACTATGGCCAGTCTGAATTGAGATGTGTTTGAAGTATAAATATACACCAGAATTTGTAGACATAGTATGAAAAAGGAATGTACACTATCTCATTAGGAATTTTAAAATATTGGTTACATGTTGAAATGATGGCATTTTGCATATATAGTGCTAAATAAAATATATTATTAAAATTAATTTCACCTACTTCCTCTTTTGCAAAACTATGTTTACTAGAAGATGTAAAATTGCACCTGTGACTCATGTTTGTGGCCTGTATTATATTTCCATTGGACAGCACTGTTTTAGGTCATCCTTTGGGTCTGAATTTGGGCGTCCATGAATTAGGGAGAATTACTAAGATAGGCAAAATGCCTTAGATTTTTGTGACCTGTTCTTGAGTTTAGTTTCTCTTCTAAGATTTACCAAATTCTCTTTCCTGGGTGTGCCTTTTTGAACCTTAAAAATGTTCCAGTGCCCTGGTGCTTGATGCAAGGAGGCCCCAGAGCACGCCCTGGTGGTCGTAGGGCCGACTGTGAGAGCATGGGCTTCTACTGGGGAGCTACAGGAAATGACCAGGCTGTCACTTATCATCAGGAGGCCATCTGCTCCATCTGTAAAGGTCACAATCACAAATGTTACCAGTTCGATTCCTCCAATTGTCCCCTTGCCCCATTTCAGCCATTTGCTGGATTGGAAAACACCCGATGATGTGGAATCTATAAATAACCGTGGGATGCATGGACCCTAAGAGGCCCATTTCTTCCTTGTTTTCTCTGTAGTCAAAGCTCAGCAAGAAGCCTGGCTCCTGGTCTGGGTTCTACAGCTAATATGGCCATGCAGAGCTTGGACAAGGTTAGAAACCCCCAGAGAAGGTTAAAGCATGAAAATTGAATTTCTGACAAAAGGCCAACCTAACTTGGACTATTTCCTTTGGAGAAGAAAAGCCTTCCAAATATGAGAAAGACTACTCCATAGAAAGTTGGGGATAATTGTTTTGTCTCCAGTAAGAATAAAATTGGTGGAAAAACATTTAACTACTACGTGGGGGATTTGATTTTTCTGGGAAAGAAGAATTTCCTGCATTGAGCAGAGTTTATCTTTAAAAGAGTTTCTATTAATGTTTGCTCAGCTCTTTCCTCTAAATTTCTTGCTCAGACTGAAATGACAGTCTGGGCAATCTCCATCGCTTAGTTGGAGGATCAGGAATTATCACCTTATTATGGGGGAAGGCTTTGTGCCATTTTGGTTGGAGTAGAGAGCCTGGAGGCATACCTAGGATGCCATACTGTTGGTCTTTGCCCAAACCTTCATTCACAACCTGTGAAACCTTTCTTGTCATTGATTTTAGTTACTCAGGGTTTTAGTTGAAAATATTAAAATTAGCATAAGCATAAAAGGAATTTTTTAAGAGATCTTAAGTGGTGGTGAGCTGGACCCAGCTCATAATGGTTCCTGAGAGCCAATTGTTAAGTTTTGTGAGCTCGTTGATGTCACATTGGTAGCATGAAATACTCCTGTATTTACACCATGGAAATTGGCACCAGGGAAATTGGCAAACAGTACAATCCAGAGGTGCTTGCCCCATCTTTTCTCTGGAGAGCCAGTTGTTAAACATTTATTAGTACCTAGCTGGATGCTGATTAGGTAGCACAGCAAATTCTTCCTGGGCTCATGTCTCACTCATCTCCTTGGTCTACTTGGTCTACTTCTGATTTCAGTTATAGCTTTAGCAGTCATTTGCCCCGTACACAGAGCGCATCCCACCTGAAGTATCCCTTGCCCTTATCTTTTCTGGTTCAGGGTTTCCCCTGAAATTCACCAGCTCTTACACAGGGCAGTCTGGATATATGGGGGAGTTAATGTTTCCAGGTGCGAACTCAACCTCAACAATAAATGAATTTTTGGGGGCTGGAAGCCAGAGGATAGATGCCTCAGACATTCATCCTTTGGAAAGAGAGAGACAATTCTGTAGTGCATTCTGCATGATTCCTCAGTGGGTCCCTAGTAGGGCTGAGCCCCAGTTACTCATACATATTGACTTTTCCTCCTTCTCTGTCTTACTCTCCCCTCTCGTTCATTCCTGACTGTGGGATCGTCTCCCCAATAAAATACTTGTACCCATGTCTTTGCCTTAGGCTCTGCTTTTGAGAGAACTCAAACCAAGACAAGAAGCTCAAGGGAGTCCCTAGAAGAGTCAGAAAACCAGGATGGGAGACCAAATAGCTAGAAATGTTGTCTCAAGTTATCTTCCATTGGGACACAGACACGTTCGTTGCTCTTGATCTTGGTGCTGAACATTACCGCTAGAAGCTCTACCATTGCCCCTTGGGAGCCAGACGTTGTTGCCTCTACTCTTGATAGAATGCTTCTTCAAGCCACTAACTCCTGATCAAAGCCTGGGGTGAGTGTATGTGTCTCATTGGTGGACCCTAGATTCCATGTTTCCTTTCTCACTGCAAGGAATGTTTGAAAGTAAGTGTTTCAGTTATTTATTGTTGTGTCATAAACTACCTCAAAATGTAGTGGCTTTAAACAGCTATTTTATTTGCTCATGATTATATAACCAGCAGTTTGGGCTGTGCTTAGCTAGAGTGATAGATGGATTTTTTTTTTTTTACTGTTCTCACCTATGGTCACTCCTGTGGCTATTCCATCTGTCTGCTCAACTAAGCCTTGATGGTCTACAATGGCCTTACATTACTAGCAGTTATTTTTGCTGGCGGAGTGTTTCTTTCTTCTGCATGGTCATTTCATCTGCAAGGAGACTAGCCTAGGATTCTTCACATGGCAAGAGGGTGACAATGGAAGTGGCAAGGTCTCTTGACCCATAGGTTTCAAAGTGCCAAAATATCACTTATGCCCAGACTCAGGTGGTGGGGAAATAGATACTGTTTCCTGACAAAAGGAGCAGCTAGAGTCACAGTGCAAAGAGAAAAGGGCAAACAGATATGAGGATTTTCTTGGCTATTTTGCTAATAGTCAGATTGACTCAGGAAATACCTGACCTCTGCAATGGGAGATAGAATTCATAAGGTGGGGAGGTCTTTAGATACTGAAAGATGTTCAAGGTGCTGGATAGCTCAGAGTGACAAATTGTCCATTCCAATTGGCTTGTTCCAGAGAAGGAGGATTACATCCCCATTCTTATTCCCAGGCCCCTCCTGGCCACTGACCCCCCCCAGGAGGATTCCTTCCTGGTTCCAACCTCACAGGTGCATGGCAAAGAAGGGACTGAGCCTGGCTTTGAGACCGATGTAACCTTGAGTGGAGATACCACAGATGTCAGGCAGGCCTGACTCTGATGTTGGATGTAATTATTAAATAATTAAAACGAGAGTTCTTAATAAGACATTGTTTAGAAGAAATATGTTGATTTGCGTAAAAATGTACTCTCTACCAACGGTCATTAATTCAACAAAATTTCGAGTACGCTGTATTTTTAGAATGTGATGAAGGTGAAAGTGACAGTAATAACTCTTGCTTGATTATTGCTTTTCCTCAAAGGACAATATGAAGATGAGACAGGAAGAGGAAAGGAAATGAGGGAAAGTGAAGCCAAGGCTTACTGAGGGCCGGTGTTAAATGGGGCGTTAGACCACTTGAGCATGTTTGTACCTGCTCTCTCCTTGTCTCAGATTTTGAGATGGAAACTGAGGCCTAGAAAGTTTATACAACTAATGAAGACAGAGTGAATTCAGATTCTGGTTTACTCCAAGGCCTATGATTTCTGCACCTACTGTGCTTTCTATGGAGATATGAGCTGGCAGGATCTGCCTGATTCTCTGCACCAGGATCTGCACCAAGCAAGGCAATGGTGCACTAGCTATTCAAGGACTTGTGCTTTGCAGTCAGAGCAGACCTGGATTTTCAAACCCTGATTCTGCTTCTTAGGAGCTCTGATCATAAATGAAGTCACTTAACTTCGTAGGTTCTCAGTTTCCTTATCTATAAAATGGGAAGAATAATAGCAACTCTCTGTAATGTCATTTAAACCCTTAGGAGGATGCCTGGTAGCCAGTAAATTAAGTACTAATCTCAACGGTTATTGTTCATAACCATTAGCAATTGGTTTTCATTATAGAACAATTTTTATGCTCTGTATTATTCAGTCAAACTGAAATAATATTGTAGATTTGCTTTTTTGGGGTAATTGTAAGTGCTGACTATGGTACAATGAAATCACAGCATAGACGATCTGATTTGGTTATTAGGTGCTTAGATTCTTGTTGAAATAAATTGTGAAAAAAAACCCAACCCTGAAAGCATTGTTTCAGCTGTTTAATGATATGTTTAGTAGAGATGTGATAATGACTGAATTGGATTAATTATGGGGTCCTTCAGCGGATTGTTTAGTAGTAAATTTGCAGATATCTTTTCAGATAAGTCCACGGTTTAGATGGATGGGTAGAATTTTAAGTTCATCTGTAATAGCACAAGGGATGAGACAGGTCATTTCTGAAGAGGGGCTTATAAAAACAAGTATCTTTAGTCTTCCAGGGTATAAAAGTTGATTTCATTAAAACTGCAAAGAAAGGAGAAGGGAGGGTTTGTGCATCACTGATTTACATTTATGTCTGTGTTTGCAAAACTCAAACAGGGCCTGTGTGAAACTGTTCTGCATAATCATAATCGCCAACATCTATTTAATGCTTACTGATTTCTAGGCACTATGCTAAGTACTTTACATGTATTTTATTATTTATTCCTTCCATTAAACCTATACCAGTAGATACTCTTAGTTAACCCACTTCTGCGTACAAGGAAACTGAGGCTCAGAGAGGCTCAGTATCTTTTTCAAGGACACATAGCTAGGAGAGTGATAGGAGGGATAGACACCCAGACAGACTGACTACAGAGCCCTCACTCTTAGCCTAACCAAAACTTGTGAATGAAAGTCTTTGCTGGCAGTGAGATTCCTGTTGGCTCTGAAATAGGGAAGGGTATTCAATGTGTATCAGCATAGTTTAATGTCCATGCTTAAAAGTGATCCCTTATTACCTTGCTCTTAAGAAAGATGGACTGGAAGCCAGACTTTCTTGCTGGATGCGAACAAGGAGGCATGCAGCCTGATTGCTGTTGGCAGCTTTCCCACAAAGTGGAGGCCAATGCTATGAAGAGCAGAGTGGAGACATGGGAAGTTTCTGGGTTTTTGATGCCAGTGCTTGACCCAGAAGCCTCTCTGTGCTTCTGGACTTTGGCTAGAGTAACTGATTTCCTGATTGACTGTCACGGAAACAGCTTGTTGCCTCTCCAATGTCCTTCTTTCCTCTTTCCTTACTAACCAAACCCCGGTCTTATTTGGGGCGGCCATTGCCAGTTACACATCTGTATTTCTCAGTCTCCCTTGTGTGGGCTGGCTATGCAACATGGCTCTAGCCAGTGAGATAGAAACAGAGATCCCTGTGGAGAGTTTAGAAAAGTTTTGCTTTTCCAATAAAGGCACTATCCCTGCCTTCCTAATGCTTGGAATGCTGGTAGCTGGAGCCAGAACAGATATCCTGGTCGCATGCAGAGACCTGGGCACGGAATTGCCAAAGCAATGCTGGGAGGCTGCACCTCCTTGTTCTATGAGAGAAAATAAAGCCCTAATATGCTTAAAGCAGTGTTTCCTAGCCTTTGTTATTTGCATACAAATGCAATTTCTAACTCCGAAATTGAAATCTTTCATTGACGTGGATTCTTTCTCCAAGTTCTGGTTATCTATTGCTGCATAACAAACCATCTCAAAACCTGGTGACTTACAACAAGCACTGTTTTCTTATTTTGCATGTGTCCGGGGAGCAGAAATTTGGATGGGGCATAGCGGGGACAGCTCATCTCTGCTCCGGGATGTCTGGGGCCTCAGATGGGATGACTTGAATGGACAGAGGTGGGATATCCAAGGTGGTTTTTTTGACTCACCTCTCTGGCACGTTAGTGATGTGCCCCCATGAATCTCTCTCTCCAGCAGCATAACCTGGTCTAAAACAGTGGCTTGGGGCTCTGAGAGGGGGAAAGCAAAAACCGTCAGTCCTTTGAAAGACTATGTCTAGGACTGATGAAGTGTCACTTTTACATTATTCAATTGGTCAGAGCTGCCCAGATGGAGAGGAGTAGAGGTATAGACTTCACTTCCTGACTAGGGCTGGGGAGCGGGGTTTATGACGGTCATCTTTGGAGGCCGTGATCACATTCAGTAAGTTGGGAAGGATTTGCGGATTTGTAGGCAACCCCTCTTCTTTAGCTATAAGGATAGTCTTTAAATTTATCTTGTATCTGAAAAATGTTCAGTACTTAAATGTGGATTGTATTCTGCTGTGTGGGATTTTTATGTTTTTCACCCCCTGGTGCTTGAAAAATTGCCTTTTTGCCATGGTACCTTTGTGAGGTCAGAGGAGAAGACTATCATGGGGGGAGGTGGGAGAATGCCAGTGGTGTGTATTGATTAGGGGATAAGCATGGAGGGTGAGTGAAAGCAGCTGTTCACTGAGAATAAGAGAGATCATTTAGGATTTAGACTGTTGGAGCAAATTAATGAAGGAAGAACCTACTAGTTGGTACCTGAGCTCAGAAATAATGGGGACTTGATTGCCATCTAAGAGATGTTGAGTCAGGAATATTTACTGATAACCGGGCTACTAGCCATAGCAGCCACTATGCTACTGCAAACATGGTAGATGCGGTTCTATTAAAAAAATATGGGCTCCTTAGAAGTTCAAGAGGTCAGGGTTACTTCCAGTTATGGGGATTATGACCTATTGGAAAATGAAGTAAAGCAAGATGGAGTTAAAAAAATTATAGTACATTTCAGGGTTTGCATTTAACAAATACTTTTTAACATCAAACCCCTGAACAAACAAACCCAAACCAAACTAAGCCAGTAACTGTGTGTAGCGCCTCATGTGGAGAATGGACCAAAATTTCTATCTAAGGCCCCCGTGATATGCCTTGCATATTCTAGAGGTGGATGTCTTATGTCTTAAGAGACAAAGGGATGGTGGAACTCTTTGAAAGTTGATTCTGAGACCCCAAAGGTTGTTGTGGTAGTAGAGAAGACATTGTAGGGGAAGAGGGTTGACATAGATTGGGATCTGACCCACGGGGACCAGGGAGCAGCCGTCCTGGTGAACTCCCCTTCTGGAGAGGGACCAGAACCAGGGCTTAGTTGAGATTGACGAATTGTCACAGGCTGACCGTGGAAGACCATCAGGATGATCCTGTAACAGCCCTTGGAGATGACCCTAGTGGTTGGAATTAAGTTCCTAAAAAGCCACCATTGGGAGCCTGGGTATCTCAATCGATTAAGCATGTGACTTGGTTTTGGCTCAGGTGATGATCTCATGGGCATGGGATTGAGCCCCAGGTGGGACTTCACTCTCAGCAGGGAGTCTGCTGGGGATTCTCTCCCTTTGTCGCTCCCCCTACTCATGTGTGCATGTGCTCATTCTCAAATAAATAAATAAGTCCATCAATCTTTAAAAAAAAAAAAAAAAGCCACAATTCATTGAGTTTCTATTTGGGTTAACTGGTCATGTTTATTCAATTTCTGCTGCCAGGCATTGGGCTGGAGTCTTTCCTGACCATAGTTCAGAGAAGGCAGTAGGGGTATAGAGCCTCCCTTAGACTCTTTGTTGTGAATCAGCTCCAAAAGGAGAGGTTTATTTATTTGTTTGCTTATTGGGGGATCTATTTATGGCATAACCAATTCTTTAGGGTTAGGCTAGGAACTGTAGGCTCATCTACAATATTTTCCTCTTTAAAAATTTTTTATTTTTACCACCTTAAAGGGGCAAATAGGGAAATCAAGTAACAGCAAGATGTATGGATGAGTATAGTTTGATATCCTCCTGATTGGAAGAAGATGCTAGAATGAGGGTATGGGCAGATAAGTTGACTTTAGAGCTGCCCTGCTAGTTGTGCTGCAAGGGATGGTCTGTGTTTCTAAGAGAAGAGTCCTGTGCCCAGGTCTCCATTCCTTTTGTTGATTGTGTGTTCCAGTCATGTTGAGGCATGAGGCAGACAGATAGCTTCAGACCAATACAGGGGAGATGGCTGTGGATGTTTGTGTGGTGAGGAGATGGTCTTGAGGAGTCTCTGCCAGCTTCTGTCTTGGTGCCAGGCCACAGTAGCTCAGGGAAAGTCTAGGGGAGGGCTTCTCTCTTCTCATGCATGAAGAAGGGCAACTTATTGCTTACTTCTCCTGAGCTTGAAAGAGAGAAATAGATATTCAGTTTTAGAAACATAGCATAGGATCAGGGTTTCTCAGGGGCCACATCACTGCAGGAGGTGGAGAGGAGTGGAGAGGGATAATACTTTTGCCAATATCCTCTCCAAAAGTATTAGCCCAACTGCCTGTCTTTCCACCATTAGACATGCATTCCTTCAACTCTTCCAGGTTTTCCAGCTTCAAGAAACTTCTACTGAAATTCAGCTATTTTCCAAAGCGTTGGTATTTTAAATCTGTGCCTGTCCAATTGCCACGTGAGGTGAT
>CM053605.1:13460362-13482040 GCA_028646535.1 Procyon lotor | reverse complement strand
AGAAAGAAAGAAAGAAAGAAAGAAAGAAAGAAAGAAAGAAAGAAAGAAAGAAAAATGGAGAGGCTCACAGGATAAACATAATGCTCAGAACTGCCCCTGAAAGCTGGTAAGAAATGTGCAGTATTCCTTTCATATTAAAATTAACCCAGATGTAGTATGATGTGGCACATAAAATGTGCATGAGTGCCTAGAATCCATCTTGGAGGAACTCAGGACATGAGGGATCAGGGTCAGCCTCCTTTGCAGTGAAGAGTATGCATGGTGAGACATATGCCATTAGGAGCTATCATGTCTTAAATTAGTCCTCTGCTGAGAGCAGGACTTTGTGGAACCTTCCACAGACCCCAGTGGAGAGGAGGGGTCAGGCTGGGTTGCCTAAGTGGGAAGAGGCAAGGGAATGATTCTTCCTTTCCTTTCTTTTGCCATCTGTGGTAAATTTCCAGGCTTTCTTCGGGCTAGTCCAGATTAGGAACATGTGTTACTTTTCAAAAAACCCAGTTACCTAGTGTTAACTATTTGAACACATATATGGACAATTTGCCTTTTTGGGTGGCTCATTACCTTGCATTCTGTCTTCTCCCTTTAGAATTTCAGAATCTCTTGTCTGACCACAGGCCTCCCTCACGAGTCCCTTTTAGTGTGCTTAGACTAGGTGGCCACTACCTGGGTGGCTGACCTGGGCTCATTAATTCTGATATTTTGACACCTCATTGATGCCGATTATGCTAATTGTAGATACTGCTATAGCCTTGGTTCTGTTTGTTCCATTTTGCTTTTTCAGCTGAAACCTCAGGGGGACTGATTTTGTCATGTGGCTCATTTCCATTTTTCATTGCTTTTCATTATTTCTGTGGTAGACACAGTGGTAGGCTGAAAAAACATGTATTACTATTTTTAACACAGTCTAGGAAAATCCAGAAGAAGAGAAGTATAATTTTTTCTGAAACCTGTATCGTTCTTCATGTTCCCCTATGGCATTTACTTATTATTATTATTTCTTTAAAAAAAAACAAAGCCTTCTTAAAAAATATCAAAACAACGGGGCACCTGGGTGGCACAGTGGGTTAGGCTTCTGCCTTCGGCTCAGGTCACGATCTCAAGGTCCTGGGATCAAGCCCCACATTGGGATCTCTGCTCAGCAGGGAGCTTGGTTCTCCCTTTTCCTGCCTCTCTGCCTACTTGTGATCTCTCCCTGTCAAATAAAGAAATGAAATATTAAAAAAAAATAAAAACAAAACAAAACAGAAGCGCCACACCTGCTCAAATATTCTTGAGCAAATGGTGTGAAAACAAAGTGAAGCAGTCACTTGCTCTAACAGATTTCTGTACCTGCCTAGATACCATAACCACTTGGCTACAAATATGACTATAATGGGGAAAGGGGATTTGGGAGACTTGGATTGAAAAACAGCAACAGTCAATACACCGAAACAACTTGACTGTTGGTAAGATGGAAGCTAGAAGGTTCTAGAATGGAAGTTGGGGGCTATGATGAAATAGGGCAGAGCTATAATGGGCAGAGGTTCCCAGCTTTTATGAGTTTTCAAGTTACTCCTCTGTTTTGTTGAGTAACGTGAATGGGCCTACTTAATGTGGGCTGCTGGCACCCACAGGGGTGACTAGAAGTGTCAGTGTGAAGCTGCCATGGTGGGGATGCCAGGTGGTGTGCGGAAGGGCTGTGGGTGGGGTCTCGTGTCTTTTGGGATGAACAGATATGGTGGGAAAATGATACTGGAGGGAAGTTTGGGGGTCAGACAAAGGAAGGCCCTGAATGTACACCAACTTTGCAATGGTACTCACGTTCTGCTGACACTTGGGGCAGTTGAGGTCCCAGCACACTCATGGTAGGATTAATTTGAGGAGAGTTTAATAACAGGATTATTTATGAAGGGGTGAGAAGAGTGTAGAGAAAGCATAAGGGTTAGTGCAGTCCCCCCGGGCTTAGTTGAGAGGCTTAGTGTGAGAGGCTTGGTCATCATCTGCAGGCCTGACAGTGCAAGGGAGGATGTGATTACTTTACCCAGAGGTGGCCAGGGCTGTGTGGTGACAGTGCCCGTCGGGAGTGAAGACCTTTGTAGTGATTCTGCAGGGGAGGTGCTGGGAATAGATGCTTGCTCCCTTTCCTGTGTCTGATTCTCTACCATGGCTGCCTATATTGTTTGGAGTTCTCTATAGAAACAGAACCAACAGGATGTGTAGACTCCCACACACACACACAATGATTTAAGGGATCGGCCCACATGATTTGGCAAACCCCAAGTCCTGATGGGGTAAGCCAGCATGCTAGAGATACAAGGAAGAGTTGCAGTTGGAGTCCAATTGTTGTCTGCTGATAGAATTTCTTCACTCCGTGGGGAGGGGGTCTCTGTCCTCATTAGGCCTCCAACTGATTGAATGAGGCCCACCCATCCTGTGTAGGGTAAACTGCTTTACTCAAAGTCCACTGATTTAAGTGCTAATCTCACCCAAAAGAATATCTCATTCACAGAAATATCTACAATACGGTTTGACTAAATATCTAGTTACCGTGGCCAGCCGAGTTGCCACATAAAGTTAACGACCACACTGCCCATCGGTCAGTCTCAATCAGAAGCCAGAGGATGTGGGAACCCCTTGAGGCTGTGCAGGTGGATTGGACTCCCAGGCATAGAGTCTGGTAGAGGCTGGGCCTGGAGGGGGCAAACCATTTACCCCAATGTGATGTGGAAGAAAATAAGGTCAGCATTTTGCTTTTACACCCTCCCTGTTCTGCTTAGATTGAGGTTGTAGGTCTTTCTGAGCTTTAAATGTTTCCAGAGACCCTGTATAATATAATACCTCCTCCTGGCTCCCAGAAAATGGATACAAGCATCAAGTAGAAGTGAAATCTCTTAAAATGCTGCTGGCTTTCCTTGATGCTTTTACTTACTTTTTTCCCCTTAAACTACAAGAATAGCAGTACAAGCCATGTGCAATTTCAAAAAGCAAGCACCTGGACAGTCTGAAGAATCAGAAAACTTTAATATCAAGGTCTGTGTACCTATTTCACTATCCTGCTATGCCCGCCCCCTCCATCCTGCACACCGGCTGTTCTGTATTTTCCGAGGATGGCACAGAAGGACTTAAGCTAACTCCAGAGAGATTTAAGTAAGTTTCAATACAGGAGCTTTGTTACTGAGGCTGTGAAATCCCAGGAGGGGTTTCTCTGTCGGGTTGTTTTGAATTTCGGACTTATTGAAAAGTAAATACACTAGGGTCAAATTTGCATCAAAACAGCACACACGAAATGGAGACTTGATTTGAGTCAGAAATGAATTTAAGAAACCTGTTAATTCCCTCAGTAATTCATGTTGTATGATATAATGTGTCTGTTGAGTTCTGAAATGGCATTCTGCAGGAAGTGACAGGAATCTGAGAAGTGTTGTCACCAACAAACAGAAGACAAAGTATTGTCTCGGAGATACCGTACAGGTCTACATTCGGGCAACCCAAGGGGTGGCTTCCAGAAGCAGAAAAGCCATGGCCACAGGTACTGCCTGGTAAGGGGATGCAGGTGAACCTCACTCCTGGAGAGTGGACCAGTAACTGTCCTCTTTACTAGGGCAAGTCTCTTTCCTTTTCTGGGATCTTCCTCCCTGAAATGAGAGACCAGCCATGTCTCATCTCAGTACCAGACTGGCACATGTGAGCAAACACACCTCTCTCAGGTAACTGAGCTCAGACCACTTCTTTCTTGCATATCCTGTATGGATCAGGACAGGGGGCTGAGAGAAACCAACTTTTATTTTGGCTACAGCTGATTGGATGGGCAGACATGCTGAAGCCACAGGCGGCCATGTCTGTGTTTGGCACAAGGGACATCAGATGACGCTGAGGTGCCTGGTGGAGAGTCTGCATAGCCAAGGTGCTCAGTTGATTGGTAGAAATCTGGCCACGTCAAATTGTCTTTTCTTCAGAGTGAATGTCAAAAAACCTGACAGGTCACTTGAGCTTGGGTCTATCCAAAGATACTGAGTTGGATCTGAGTCTCCATGAGGTTGATGGGTATCTCCGAACTGGGATGCAGAAGTTAATGAAGCAACTTCCTATGGCACCTCGTTTTCCCACATAGCCTTGCAATAAATCCCCATCATCCAAGGTAGTCTGAGTGCCTTTTCCTGTCTGCTTAACTGGTTTGACTGACCCAACCAGTACAATTTCATTTAGCTCTAACAGTGTTGCATTCTAATCCCACTGTGATGCCATATATTGCCAGGGAGTCAGGCTAGAGCAGGAGCTAGGTGAATGGGCTCTGGGGTCAGATGCCTTGATTCAGTTTCAGCTCTGCCACTGTTAGGTAGGCGTGGCTTCAGTTCCCATAACACAGAGATAAAATAACAGCACCTTCCACAAGTAAGACGGAAGTTTATTTTTAATAGTTCAGGGCTCGTAAGGCAACCCTGTAATTTGAGGGATCCAGACTCCTTATTATTTTGCTCCACAATCTTCAGGGAGTTCCTCTCATGCTCATGCTTTAAGATGACTCACCACAGCATCTGTATACCAGCCAGAAAGGAGAAGGAAAAGAAGAGGGTGTGGGGTATGGAAGGGAAATTGCTCATACTACTTCAGCTGTTATTGGCCAGAACTTAGTCACATGGCAACACTCAACTGCAAAGGAGTTTGGGAAATGTACTCTGTATTCATGTTCTATTGCTGTGTAATAAATTATCACAAATGTGGTGGCTTAAACAAATTTATGACCTCACATTTTTTTGTGGGTCAGGGGTGCTGGCATGGGTTAGCCGAGTCCTTTGCTCAGGGTCTCATCGGCCTGAACTCAAAAGTACCACCCAGGGCTATGATCTCAGCTGAGGCTCGAGGTGCTTTGCCAGGCTCACTGGTTCCTCACGATTATAGGATTGAGGTCCCACTTTCTGGCTGGTTGTCAGCTAGGGTCCATTCTCAACTCTTAGAAGCTACTTACTATTCTCTACCATGTGACTCACTCCACAACATGACTTCTCTAAGACCAACAGGAGCATCTTTCTGACTTTGAATCTTGTGCTTCAGCAAAGGCCCAGTTCCTTTAAAGCACTCATCAGAGTAGGAGTCCCATTCAAGGTACACTCTTTTTTCATTGACTCAAAGTCAACCTATGTAGAACCTTAATTACATCTGTAAAGTTCTTTTGTTATTGTCACGCAAGGTAACCTAATCGAGGGTGCCACCATTCCATCATATTCACAGGTCCCACCTATACTTAAGAGGAGAGGATTATATAGGGCATGTTTATCAGGTGGTTGGGATCCTAGGGATCATCCTAGAATTTTGATTACCACATCATCTGTATTTGGGTGGTCATATAGCCAGTCCATAGAAATCAATCCATCTCTGATTTCTATAGTTCTATGACTAGAGAAAAATGAGGAAAAAGATATTGGGATTTACATAGCAGTGTTTGCCGTAGTTACTTACTAACTATGCTATCTTGGTAAGTTACTTAATTTCTCTATGCTTCAGCTTTTCTTATAGAACAGGGATAATAATAGTACCTCACTCCTTGGGTTTGTTGTTATAAGGCTTAAATTAGATTGCATGTGGAACAGGGCCCAGCGCATACTAAAGTACTCATTAATAGTTGGCAATTCCTCCTCTTCCCCTTCTTCCCCTTCTTCCTCTTCTTCCCTTCCCCTTCCTCCTCCTCCTCCTCTTCTCCTTCTCCTCCTCCTCCTCCTCCTCCTCCTCCTCCTCCTCCTCGTCCTTCTCCTTCTTCTTCTTCTTCTTCTTCTTCTTCTTCTTCTTCTTCTTCTTCTTCTTCTTCTTCTTCTTTCCTCCTCCTCCTCCTCCTCCTTCTTCTCTTCTTCTTCTTCTTCTTCTTCTTCTTCTTCTTCTTCTTCCTCTTCCTCTTCCTCTTCCTCTTCCTCTTCCTCTCCTTCTCCTTCTCCTCCTCCTTCTTCTTCTTCAAAATCAGGGATGAAACACAGAAATAAAACATGGGAAAAAATTCAAGATCTTTCAAAAAATGTAGCCATATCTTTAGTGACTAATGAGTACAAAAAAAGACTTGAAGTCTTTCCAGTTTTGAGCATTTTTAGGCAGCTACTAGGGCAAAGAGAAACCTGAAAAATATTCCCAGCACCTCAAGCTCACCATTGCACAATAAATGACATCATGGAGCAGAGACGCACCTAGATTATGTCACATCCTATGAGGAGATGCTGCTGTGGATAAACCTTGGCACTTGATGTACATTCTTCCAGGGAAAGCAGAGTTGCATGATTTATATGAACTTGAAAGTCAGTTGTGCCCAGTATAGATATGAAATACGTCTGTGGTGTGCCTGTGTGTGAAATTAGCTATGTACTGACTAAACTTCCCTCTCTGTTGAAGGGACAGGAAGTTTTGGAGAGCCATCGGAGGAAACGAAACAATGAACTTATCATGTTGCTTGACTCAACAAGCTCTGGGATTTAGAAACTAAATCTGAACCATTAGTGTGTGGCTTTACTTTTTTAATAAGAAAATGTTCCCCGTAGGTCAGGCAATGTTCATGTTAGGGTTGTTTAACACTTTCATATGCTTCTGCGATAACTAACATGGAGCGTTCCTTGAATAACACAAAATACAAACAATTATTTCAGACATTTCAGAAATGAAGTGCTACCAGCTTCATTGTGCTCCTCTGCTCTGGCGAGTAATGAAAGACATATTCTTAATGTGAAACAAAAGAGGATTGTGAATATTAAAAAAGCAGGCCAGCCAGCTAGAGTTAAACCGTCGGGATAAGATATTAACTTAAACCACATGTGAAGTGCAGCTGTTTCTGTTGAAGCTTTCATCAGACTCAAGTGGAAAGATTGGTGGGTTTTAATATGTGGTTTCCAGCCAAGCCAATAGGAATCTGGGGAAAATGTGTGTGAAATCAGGGCTCTGCCAGGGGGGTCCGGGGCTCTGGGCTGGCTTTGCTTTCTGTTAACACAAACAGGGTAACCCAATGCTGAGGGCAAGCCTGCTCCATCCAGAGGTTTAGCTGCAAGGCTCAGGAATGGTCAGCCATCTATAATGTTTTGTGATTCTTCATACTCCTTTTGAAGAGAAATGCGTAGGTCTTGCGGTGTTAGGAGCAGGGATGAAAGAGGAATCTTCTTGTATCTGTTCTATGCTATTTCCTCTCAGAAACACCTAGAATTCATGTAGCCTCTTATAACTTAGAGTACCAAAGGATGCCAACTCTATGCAAGCTAAACATTTTAAGCAAAGTGGTGATACGTATGATGAGTTGTAGATTTGTCATATGAACATGAAGATGTTAGAAATTAATAAAAGAATACCAAAGACATGAGATGAGGACAACATTAAAGATTAATTGTATGATATTTCCTTACAAGGACTAAAGCAATTAACTGGCTTAAAGGCTAGAATGCTGATTATTTTGTCCAGCCTGCTCTTGAGGTCTTAGATTATTGCAGCGATCTGACATTATTACTTCTGGACTGAGTACTGGGTGATGTTGGCCTTCCACCATGTGCCTCCAGCATCACAACACTGCTTTCTGCTTCAGAGGCTTGTAACAGAAATAATCTTTATGGACCCACAAATTTGGGAGTTGAGGGAGGAAAATGAAAATATCCAAATTGTACTCAGTGATCTTAGTTGAAATACTACCAATTTATATGCGCTGATTCATGGGTTCAACTAACATTTATTAGGGAGCTACAAGATTCAAGGGACTTCGCAAAGCACTCTAGGGGATATAGAGATATGTAAGGAGGAAAGGATTTGACATTTATTGAGCACTTATTATGTACTAAGCATTATGTAGGCCCTTTGATTACATTTTCTCATTTAATTCCCCAAACTTTGAAATTATAAGACCTGATCGTTGCTCTCTAGAGCCTTTAAGTCTGGGATTAACTAGTAGATAAAAGATGGATCCAAATGCCCATGAAATAAGGTAATTATAATCATATGCCAAAAGAGAGGATTCAATGGGAGCTGAGAGACTAAAGTGATTACTTGGGGAATAAAAGAAAGTTTATTGGAGGGGACCACATTTGAATTGAACATTGAAGATTGGGTAGGATTTGGATTTACAGAGAGGGAGGACAGGGTATGATCCAGGTGAAGAAGAGTATGAGCAGGGGAGGGAAGAAGGGAAGCAATACTCATGAGTTATATATGACCCAGGGGTTAAGCAAAAATCACTTATGGTCAAATTTTCTCTTATTATTGCTTCTTGGGTCCAGCACAGGTGTGGTAGGTGTCTTGATTTTACAACATGGCATTGGTGAAAAATGCTTATCTTTAGACATTAGATACATATTGAGCATGTTGGGATGCTTGAACCATCAGACGCTGCTCAAATTAAGACCTGCTGAAGGGAGCGCAAGTTCTCCTTTCCAACATTAAGCCCACGTACACAGAGTGGGGTGGCTGGCAAAGTGGCCAGGACTGTTTAACTTGTCAGCTCTCTGTCTCCTGATGCTGGGGCTGGGCTTTTAATCTCAGAGTTAATTTTACATGGGATTTGACTTTGAAGATTGAGAGGGTCCATAACACAGAGTCAAGTCCAATTTAATTATGCCATAGGTTAGTTGAGTGTGTGTGTGTGTGTGTGTGTGTGTGTGTGTGTATGTGTGTATGTAGTGGTGGTGGAAAGTAAGGTAGGTAGGGCTAGGCATGATCAGAGAGGCAGGGGCAGAAATTTGGATGGGATGGCATTCGGTATAGGATTTGGTGATTAAGGTATAAGAAAATCGTATAGGGGCATCTGGGTGACTCAGTCATTAAGCGTCTGGCTTTGGCTCAGGTCATGATCCCAGAGTTCTGGGATTGAGCCCTGTATTGGGCTCCCTGCTTGGCAGGAAGACCGCTTCTCCCTGCACACACACACACACACACACACACACACACACACACGCACACACAAACTCTCTCTCTCTCTCTCTCCCTCTCCCAAAAACATGAAAAAAATTAGTTGGAGCTATTGAATTGCCGCTGGAAAGCAGGGTTGCATTGTTTGAAAAATAGGCACCTGAATTCCACTTTGTCACATTGCTAGAACTTGAGTCTGAGTAGAAAGTATGTGCCCTTTCTAATGCAGCTCCTGTTCCTGATGATATGGTGACAATCACTATCCTTGAGGTTAAATCAATCAGGCCTGTAGGCATGAGGCAATAGAGAGACTACAAAGATGTTTGAGAGACAGTTCCTATCCTCGGGCAGTTTACAGGCCTATGATATGCTTGTGACAAGGTGACCAGTAGTACATGGTGAGCCAGGTATGTAGAAGCCGAAAGAATGGTCCGAGATGCTGTGATAGTTACCTAGCACTGATATAACAAAGTACTACACAGGGTGGCTTAAAACAACAGAAATATATTCTCTGACTAGTTCAGGAGGCTGAAAGTCCAAAATCAAGATGTTGGCAGGGCCATGCTAAAGGCCCTAGGGAAGAGTCCTTCCTTGCCTTTTCTGGCTTCTGGTAGTTGCCAAATCCTTGGAATTCCTTGGCTTGTGACAGTGTAACTCCAGTCTCTGCATCTGTCTTCACATGGCTCTTGTCCCTATATCTCCTCTGTATCTCCTCATCTCTGCATATAAGGACACCTGTCATCAGACTTAAGGCCCACCCTCACCCAGTAAGTTTTCATCTTAACTTGATTGTATCTGCAATCCTTATTCCCAAATAAAGCCATATTCACAGGTACCAGGGGTTAGAACTTTAGCATATCTCTTTGGGAGACATGAGTCAACCCATACAGATATCAGCTGTCGATATCTGTATATATCAGATACCAGGTTGAGCTGGTTGGAGGAAGGAGAGAAAGAACCATGGATTGAGGCATTTACGGATCATGTCTCAGCGGTGGGGGGACTTGAGCACTTTTTCAAGGGTGCATGGCATTTGGATGGAGAAGTGGAGGGAGACAGGGAAGAACGATATGATTGCAGTCATAGAGGTTGGCATGTGTGGAGTGTATCAGAGGATGGTGAGGACACCAGCTGACAGGAACAGAGGAGTTCCTTGGACAGTGGCAGAGATTGAGGTTGGAGAGAGAAATTGGGGCCAAATTGTGGAGCTACCCCAGCATCATTAGAAAAACTGTCAGCTGGGGGGGCACCTGGGTGGCACAGTCAGTCAGGGGCTGACTTGGTTTTGACTCAGGTTGTGGTGTCAAATTATGGAATCGAGCCCTGCATCAGGCTTTGTGCTCAGAGCGTAGTCTGCTTGAGACTCTCTTTCTCTCCTCCCAACCCCACTCTCTGTCTTTCTCAAAAATTGGTAGATATATCTTAAAAATAAAGAAGAGTATTCATCTTGGCTTGGACTATATTTCTCATATTCTGGAAAACTGCCCAACAGCCCCCGATTCATACAGAAGACAGAGGCAGGCGTGCAAGGAGGGATCTTATGTCCCAATCTGCTTCCGAAGTGTATTCTATTTGAGAAAAGCTTATGGTCCACCCAATGAAGCAGCCTGAGGAAGATCTGCCGTCTCCGGCAAGGGCACCATGAACTTAAGCCAGTAGGTCATCAGCAAGGTAGAGCAGCAAGCAAAAGGCTGATTCTTGACCCTTCTTTTTGGGCTGCAGCTTTCCCATCTGTAAAGCAATGGTGTGGGTTGTGACACACTACAGTTCCTTGACTGTTTATAACACAGTGGTCTAACTTATATTCGAATAGATGCAAACCAAGTTCATCTGCAAATTTCGCTGCCTTTGATAGGGTACCTCCCTAAGGTGGATACCGCAGAGGCGTTTGTGCCCTACTTGGATAGATGAGGATGTGGATTCAGAGGAAGTTCACTGACTTCTAGTCACTCAGCTGATTAATGTCAGAACCAGAACTTGGACACAGGTCTTCAGAGTCCTCGTTCAGTATTTTCTGTTCTACATAAATACTTCCCATAGGATCAGAATGTGTTTGTTCATTCATTCATCCATCCAGTCCATCAAGAAGCATGTATGTATGGAGGGTCCATTACATGCCAGGCACCTTGCTAGTTCCTGGAGGTAGGTGGATAATTTCGGGAGGATTCTTGCCCTTAGGATGTTCACAGTCTACTGGCCTGCTTGAGGTTTTTCATAACGTCAGGGCAGAAACTAGAGTCCAGGTTGTGTGTCCTCCTTCCACTAGGCCACACCCACCGTGAGATCAGGGGTTGACTGAGCAATACTCTGAGGCCAGCTTTTTTTTTTTTTTTACTTTTTCCTGTTTATAAATATGGGGTTTGCTCTGGAAGGCACCTTTGACTTCTTGTATAGTGTAATTGGCATTTATTATCGGCAACATGTCATGTTAGAGAGAAGTTTATCAAAAGGGAAGCTCTGAAACTGAATCAGCTACCCTACTAAAATAGTAGCTACTGCAAAAGAGAGAGAGAGAAAGAGAGAAAGAGAGAGAGAGAGAGTGCACCTCTCAGGCCAGGTCCCTTGCATTTGTATTGCATTTCTCCCTTGACAAAAAACCCCTTTCATATGTGATTGCGCCTTTGCTAGGTGCCACAGTCTGAGGCGACACCTGCTTTAGGATCAGGCAGACCTTAGACCTTACCACCTCCGGGTGAGTGACCTTCACAATTGCTCTGCACAGCTCAAGTTCTCTTGCTCATTTGCAAAATCAGGAGGGGGGACAAGGCACCACTTGGTAGGGTTTCTTTGTGAGAAGATGTGTGTGAGCGGCTTAGGGCTCAGTAGGACTGCAGGAGATGTGAGCTTCTTCCCCCCTATCTCGGTGTAGTAGTCCAACCCCCTTTGCTGGTATATTCTTCTTTGCATGTCCTTTAGACTCTCTGCTGGCCCTTGGGAGAAGATGTGGTTTTCTGGACTCCCATCTCTTGCAAGACTTTTATACGGTCGTCTGTATAGTCACTGGTAAGACAGATCGGCGAGGTGTAACTAGGGAGACCTCTAATGGATTCTTCTATTTTTAGTGGCTTTTAATTTGGTCAAATTAGTGTCTGAATGCATACGGTGATATGCCTAAGCACACAGCCACTCATCCCGCGACTCCCAGATCCTGAGCTCCTCCTACCCAGAGGCCCTTCCAAGATATAGGCCTCCGAAGAGGGCCATCCTTAGTGCTTTTGAGAAAGGAGATTGCTGGGGACTCAGACTCAGGTGCTACCTTTCCCCAAACAGCAGCCTGGGGGTATGCAATGGAACACATGGCTTTATTTTACAGCTAATATTTTAACTTAATTTGTTCTGTTCGGCTTGTCTGAGTTTCAGGCTGGTAATGAATAAGCACGATCGCTGACATGCTGGTCCCATCTACCAGTGATAAAAGCGATCCAGAAATATGTGGAAACCTTGGGAGCATTTAGATAGATTCCTTAAAATGTGATACTCCCCCAAATTGCCTTGCTGGGGTTGGAGTGTCATGAGCATAAGAATAAAATTTAAGGTGATGAACAGTTAAAGTCTAAGAAATTGTAAGCAGTGCAAGCAAGGAATTATTCATTCGTGCTGGTCCTGGCAGAGTGTCCAGTGTCTGCTCACCATCTCATAGATCTCTTCAGGGAAAAAAAGAACAACAACCAGAATTTGCCATAGGGACACAGGCATTCTTTCCTTCATTGAAGCCAATGGAGCTGTTGGAAACACTCTATAAATCTTGTCTCCCGTACGGTGACCTTCGGCCCTTTGGGGACAGCACTCACTTTATGTTCATCCTGCAAACCGCTGCCGAGGAGGCTTGCAGCGAGACCCAGGGGCTCCGGTATCCGGCTTCTTTGCTAGGTGAACAAAGGAAAAGATGCTGCCGGTTTTCCCAGCCAGAAATCAAGCCCCTTTCCAGCTCCCAGAGAACAGCTTTAAATGAGGTCACCATGCTCCGAAGCGGGAACAAGTATGTGCCTTTCCTCCCACACTTACTGCTCTCAGTATTTCGGAGGGAGGCCTGTAGTAACATCCCTTCGTCTGCCCTGCTCAGATGCTTTGTCTATGGCACAGACTGGGGGCAGGCAGCTTGGTAGAGGGAGCCTCACATTTTAGTGGCGATAAGGTAGAGAGCTTTTCATTTTATTTTTCAATTTAATGCAAGGGGTGCCTTGAGAAATGCTTATATTAATTTGAAACAGGAACTAAACAGTGCTAGGCCTTGGCAAGGCCTGATTTGTCTGACTATCGAGGGCACCTGATTCTACCTGCACGCCAGGGCTTAGACCCCCCTGCAACTGGCTCCCTGGGTGCGAGGAGCCAGGGCGATGCAGGACCCCCATGCCTTGCTCCCCCGCCCTGCAGCATCTGAGACGGAATCTGGGACCAAAGGTACGAAGGGCGATGTTGCAGAGTTTTGTAGCAGAGACAGCAGTTGTCTTGTCTTCGGATGAGGAGCAGTGCTGAAGGAGCTCGGAAGGGGCTCCATTTAAAATTCTGAGCCATGGGATACACTCCTGGGCATGGCTCAGTCCCCCACTCGTGACATCTTCGCAGCGGTCACTGTGGGGCTCCTTGTCTCAGAACCCTTGACATTCTCGGGGTCGCCCGCCACTCATTTTGGCCCTACGTGATTTTCAGCTGTTGCCTGCGAGTTTTATTGTTTCCTCTGTGAGGCTGCAGATTTCTTGAGGGCCCGTTGGAAGGTTCTTGCTCATCCCTGATGTTAAGCAGATCCAGACAGGAGAAGTAGGTCTACACCCCATTCCCCCCACCTCTCTCCTCCACAGTTCTCCATCCTGGCCCTTTGCAAATGACTCTGCATTCTCAAGCCTCAGGGGACAATGCCGGAGAGTGGTCCGAGGCACAGAGGGATTAGCACATCTTTTCTGCACATCACGCCCTCTAGCAGGATGGTGGAATGGCTTAAATGGGAAGGCTTGTGCTTCTGACTTGGCATGGTCCTAGTCGGGCTCCCTGGAGAGACTGCCTGCAATGGCTGCCCGTGTGTCCCAATGGGGGTCTTTACAAGGCTGCTGGGGCTACCTGCCTGCCCGACATGAGACACCATTGTCAGGGGAGACCTAGGCTCTAGCATTAGCAGCAAACCTGCTCTGTGACCTTGTACTTGACCTCCTGGCTTATCTGAGCAAATCAAGTAACGGCTCCTTGCCTCCAGGCCTCTCCTGGTGGATGAGAGGATCAAGAGAGAGGAAAGTGTGTGGGATGGACTGTGCGTTGCACCTGTGGGAGATAGTATGGCATGATGGTTAGCGCACCGCACGTACAGGACCTGGCCACAGTCAGGAATTGTGGTTCTACCATTTGATGACTGCATGACCCCAGCAAGTGATTACAATTGCTGGGCCTCAGTTTTCTGATCCATCAAAAGAGCTTAATAGGGGTGCCTTCCTTGTAGGGTTGTGTGGGAAGGAAGTGATGCATGTAAATGTTAAGTCCTTCCCAGGGAAGGTGCTAAGGTGCTAGGGTCCTGGGATGGATCTTAGCTCCTCCTCCTCGCATTGCTATATAGCATAGATCACGTTTTTTCAAAGCCCCCTGACTACTTCCCTCTTTTCTTGCTAAGCTCTAACTCCCTCCAGAGAAGTGACGGTGTCTTAATCACCGTTGTGTCCTGGGAATGGTGTCTGGTGCAAAGAAGATACTCTGTGTGGATAGCCATGGTGAGAGTCTGCAGATAAAGCTTTGGCAGAATGGCAGCCGTGTTTGTACCCTGGTCAGTGTGGACACGGACTCCGGAGCCACACTACCTGACTCTGTCCCCCTCCGACACTGTCTGTGATCTTGAGCCAGTTACTCGGCTGCTTTCCCCCTCCACGTCCTTCTCCGTAGACGTGGGGAACACAGTGGAATCTAACACATGTAGCTACTCTGAGGGTTAAATGCGATGATACGTATATAAAGCCCTCAGTGTGTAGCCCGGGCCTGTCGTAAGCTCTCAGTACACGTTAGCAATTACTGTGGCCACTACGGCAAGGTCTGTGCTACGTATCGTGTCTTAACTCATCTCATTCTTATGGCAGCCCCAGTGGTAGGTACTGTTACCCTGCTTCACCGAGGAAGAAGTCAAGGGGGGATGGAGTAAAGCCACACACCCAGTATGTGGCTGAGCAAGGGCCCAGGGCCGCATCTGCGGGGATGGGGGCCTGGTTCTCCCACCATCTCAGCTGTGAGGGGCCAAGAGTGCAGCCTCTAGTGTCTGCCCCTCATGGAGGTGCAGCGCAGGACTGGCAGGGGGCACCCCTGAAACCAGCTGTAGATCTATCCTCATGCTGGCTCGTCCAGGCTGTCTCTTTTCCAGCTCGCTGGTGACAAGCCCCTGTGAGGCAGGACGGAAGCCAGCACAAGTGAGGACAGGTGGACTGATCTCAGAGCTCACTTCTTGTCAGTGTCCAGCTCCCAGGCCCTGGCCTGGCCTCTGAGGAGCCTCAGTTAGGTTTCCAGAAGCCTTCCCTGGGGACTGTGCTAGTCTATGATGATGATGATGTGGTCTGAACATCTGCAAAGCATTCCAGTGAGGGGCGCCCGGGTGGCTCAGTTGGTTGAGCAACTGCCTATGGCTCAGGTCATGATCCTGGAGTCCCGGGATTGAGTCCCACATCGGGCTCCCTGCTCCTCAGGGAGTCTGATTTCCTTTGACCGTCCTCCGACTCATGCGCTCTTTCTCTCTCAAATAAATAAATAAAATCTTAAAAAAATACTATTCGAGTGAGGGTTTTCCCAGCATTTTCCTAAGTGTAGGAAGCAGGCTCACTTCCCTTCAGTTTGCATGGTTAACAAAATGAAACAAACACCAAAATCAAAGCCAGCTGTTTCTCAGGTTGGCCTTCATCACTATCACTGACCGGGTTCTTGAGAACCATTGGCTCTTTCAGTGTTCTAGAAGCTTCTAGAACATCATAGGGCACAATTTTGGCAGATACGGTATATCTGTCTAGCCTCTATTCCAGTTTGACTGTCCTCTTCTCTTAATCCTGTCATCTGTCCTGATTTCTAATTTAATGTTTTGGGGTGGAATGGGGTACCAGAGAACAGTGAGTTAACATGAAAACAATATTAGGAGATCTGTCTCTGAGGTCACCTGAGAGTTGCTTTCTCTCAAATAGATAAAAGCAACAATTTTCCTTGGTTAGTTTCCCTTTTCTGATGTTCGGTGGGAGTATGGTAGAAAGGATAGATTTTAGAGGCGGTAAGATTTGAGTTTGAATCCTTCCTCTGCCATTTAAAGGCTACTGAATTTTGGACATGTTCTTCATGCTCTTAGCCTATCTGTGTCATCCTGAGATGGGTGTGGCAGTGACATCCACATGTGGTTGCAGTAAGGATCAACCCCTTCAGAGACTTGCAGTAAATATGAGTTTCCCTGCCTTTAATGTTTGAACAATGCGAATCCAGACTTCCTGCATAGCTCTTATAAACTTACCAACATATCATTATCATTTTTCAGAATGTAGTCTTCACCTTCTATGGGTTTTCTAATAATGAGCTGCTTCTGCTGCTGCTGCTGCTGCTGCTGCTGCTGCTTCTTCTTCTTCTTCTTCATCTTCTTCATTTTCTTCTTCTTCTTTTTTTTAAAGATTTACTTATTTATTTGACAGAAAGAGACACAGCGAGAGAGGGAACACAAGCAAGGGGGAGTGGGAGAGGGAGAAGCAGACTTCCTGCTGAGCAGAGAGCCCAGTGCGGGGCTCGATCCCAGGACCCTGGGCTTGTGACCTGAGCTGAAGGCAGATGCTTAACGACTGAACCACCCAACTGCTCCTAATAACAAGCTTCTATAAGAAAAGGAAGGGACTTTTCATGATAAAAGAGGTCTATAGGACATCATCAATAGCCCTTAAGCTCACTGGGTTCTCATTCTGCTAAGGAGAATAATAGATTAGGAGAATACTAATCATTATTAGTCTTATTTTTCTGCTGTTTCAGATAGAAGAGTAATAAAATACCATCCGGTACTTCTAGGTGCTAGAAACTATTCAATCCTATGATCTTTACAAGGACCCTATGAAGGAGGTATTATTATCTTTATTTTACAGACAAGGCTATTAGGCTCAGAGAAGTTAAGTAATCTTGCCCAAGGTGACCCAGCCCATAAATGGTGAAGCCAGGATTTGAATCCTGGTGGATTTATTTCTTATTTCAGGAGTGTTTCCTTTGGGCTTTTCCACTGCTTCAATTCTTGTGATATTAACTTCTACTTCCATCTGTGGATAGAAAAGTGTTAACAGTGGAGATTGAATACCCACTGATTAGAAAAAAAAAATTAAAGCAAAGAAACAGAAACCTGCCATCCGCTTCTGCCCCCCAAGAAAAGTAGCACAAGGTGGATGTTCCTGGAATGGGTCTCAGCTGTGGCAGGAGGGGAAGGGAGAACAAAGCTGGAGGATCAAAGACTATTAACTGTGGCTGCCCATGGAGTTTCATCCTAAGTATCACAAAGAAATAAGGGCTCTTCTGAGTTCTTAGGACTTTGGCTTTGTGGGAGATAAATTTGAATTCCCTCTTTGTCCTTCATC
Organism: Procyon lotor; assembly: GCA_028646535.1. Taxonomy (NCBI): domain Eukaryota; kingdom Metazoa; phylum Chordata; class Mammalia; order Carnivora; family Procyonidae; genus Procyon; species Procyon lotor. Next base: position 13,464,659 of record CM053605.1, on the reverse strand, counting down.
TTGGAGACCAGTTCAGACTTGGTTGAGTTCCTTCATTTACTGATACAGAAAAATGGAAACAACTTGGCTCCCTCTTCAATGGCTGGATAATAAGCACCCAAAAAGCGTGTTCCTGAGTCATGGCGACAGTTCCATGTGAACGTAAATGGGGACTCTGTATATGGAGCTTCTTTGTAAATGAATAAGCAAGTATAAAGGCTTATTATTGCAAGTGTAGTGGGTGTTGGAGGTTGGAGTGTTGGAGGTTTTAAAATGAAGGGGAGCTGTTTGTGTTCTCTGTTAGAAAGAAATATTAGGTAACTGGGTAGAAATCATTTTAAATAAGCGGTGTTTAGAGGCGTTGTTCCAACTTGGAGGTTGTGTACCTATGAGACCACTCTGAGTGGGTGTGATGCTTGGGAAAGACACAAGGGCCTGAATTATCGGAGGAATGCAGGAAAGGGAGGGTGGAAAAGCACCTGAGCACGGTGTTAAAATAAAAATACAGCAAGGAAGCATGGGGCAAGATCAAGGAGAAGAGAGCTCTTGGCAGAGACTGCTTCTGTAATTTATCCCAGACCCCTTAATTCCTGACCACGACCCTGGGGAGGAGATTATCACCTTCCCCAGCCAGCACAATTGGCTGGTATGGAGGTTGTTAACTTGAGAAAATCACTAGAGATAGTACTGGACAACTTCAAAAGTCCACTGTCTTTTTCAATGAGCTGGTTGGAAAGGGGCTTAAACAGAATACTAATAACAGCTAAAGATCTAGCTGCAGGTGGCTGTCCAAGTCCAATCAAAATAATTTCCCCCCAGTCTTAGTGGATAAAGGAGGGCAGAATTAAAAGGGGAACCGAGAGTGATTTTTGGCACGGGCACCAGGTCTGTTGCGGAGGAAGACTATTGGTGTTGGCAGTGTGCAGTTAGGTTTTCCCCCAGCAACAAATTTCCCTCTCCCCTCGATGGCTTGGAAGGCCTGTACACAAATGCCTTTGTGTCAGTTGTCCACAGCTGCACACACCATGGGGCATTCGCTTTAGCCAACGGTACAGTGGTGGGAGGGCAAGTTGTTGGTTTTTGAAAAATCAGAATTATTATACACACACATATCGCCCCCTTTTCTGCAAGGTTCCATGCTGAATTGAAAATATTCTATTTGAGGATTACAGGCTTGATGTCATCAGGGTTTCTTTCTTTGTGGTAGTTTACATTTAACAAGTGTTCTACCAGAATTTCTAAAACTGTGTTTCTCGATCATGAAGATTAGTTGAATAAAAGATTCGCTCGTCAAGTCAAGATCGCCAAATGCCAGGTTGCACAAAATTGGATAAGTATCTTTACTGCAGGACTTTCCAGAGCCTTGAATATACAAATTTGTCTTAAGTCACCTAGGAAGGGATCCATTTTTTTTTTTTTTTTTACTCCCAAATTATCTGACCCTTTGTTTCACTGATGCATCCTGGGAAATACTGCGTTCTTTAAATGGGCAGGAGTGGCTCCCCTGAGAAGCAGGTTGAACAGGCATTTCTCTAGCTGTCCCTGGAGAGAGGAGGCCTGAGTCAGGTGTTATACAAAGCACACGGTGGCACGTGGCCTTGGTGTGTGTGTGCACGCACATGCATCTGGGCTGGTGGTTGGAAAGAGAAAAGTAGAAGAGTTCAGCTCTGCCCTCTCCCCTCACAGACATCCAGGCTTAATGATTTCCTCAAGAACTTTTTCTTCCTAGGCCTCAAGTGTCAAAGCCGAGTCCTAGGTGGAATTGTTGTAAACGCTATTCCCAAGTGGCTCAGTATTTATAGCTTGTCATTGACGTAAGCAGATCTCCACAGCTGAAAATAGTGACATCGAGTCATTTGGGCCAATTTGTGAATTTTCCTCAGGGACGTGTGTTCAGGGAAGTAATTTTATGGCAAGAGGAGAGTTGCTGGAAATGGTTGTTTTCCTGAGCAGCTCTGTCCTCTTATTTAAAGGAGACAGGACTTTTCAGATGGCTCTCATCCAGGCACCCTAGTATAGTCGGCAAACCATCTTCTCTGGCTCCGCAAATTCTCGTGGGGTTGGTAATGGCACCAGTCTTCTTTTACAGCTGTCTAAAAGGGTTGGAACTCTGGAGGTTTCGGGCTGTGTGAAGGCTTCCCCATTTCCACATAAGTCATCTCTGGCTCACCGGGCTCGAGGGGAGAGCCGCCCTGTGAGGCCTTTCTCCGTTCCTCCCAGACCACATGAGCAAACCCAGAGAAGAGCAAGCACGGCAGAGTCATGAACGGCCAGACAGATATTTGTCTTGAGAAACAGTCTGGAAATAGCTTCCAGAGGTTTTTTCTAAGCCTCGGTCATGCCATGTGGATTCTCTTTTGGTCATTTAGTAATTAAAGAAGGAAACCTACCCCCAAGAAATGAAGTCAGCAGTCCTATCAGGTCAGAGGACCTTGGGAAGGGACCAGGGCTGTTGATTAATCTTCCTGTATCTCTTGAGTCTGTGAAATCCCTTTCATCGGTCTTGTGCATGTTACCATTGCATTCAAACCGGGTCTGTTGGTTATTTCTTTAAGATGTTAGGCCTGTTTGGAAATTAAACACTTTCTTGGGTTTCATCTCCTTGGACCAATGGCAGACCTGCTGAGGTGATCGTAAGAGGACACATTGATAAAAGCCTTAATGGGGCTGCGCAACGGGAAAAAGCCAAAATGAATTAGCTTGCTGTGACATGGCTAACATCATTGCGTTTATATATGTTTCATTAAGTGGGGGCTTGACAGCTTTATGAAGAAACAGTGGGGTTTGCAATGCAGGAAGGCCCTGTCACCCTGCCAAAGCTGATGGCGGCCTGTGCCATGCGTGCTCTTTAATAGAATAATATTTGCGCAGTGAAAATGTCATTTTAAATGACTGGTTTGATAATCCCTTAAGCTTTTAAATGATCTGCAAAGTCTGGAAACTCTACCCTAGTGTTTAAAATTGACGGGGACATTAATGAACGCAAACATTAAAGGATGGTCCCTAGCTTTGTTTCCTGAGCCCGACATTGCTTTCTGGGGTTTCTTTTGTCTCAAGTGCCCTTTCTGCCACACCAGTGTGTGGAGTGTGTTCACGGAGCAGCTGCACAGGTCTTCACTGCAGGGATGCTTTTGGGGAGGGGAGCTCAGCCTGCAGTGGGACCTGGATTTACCAGAGTTTGCTGCTAGCACAAGGTTCCCTCCTGCAGAGTAGAAAAGGCCCCCCCTCTGGGAGGGAGTTTGCAGGAAGTGTCCCCTCTGGGCAGAGCAATTAGCAAGGGGCTTGCTTCTCTCCAGCTGGTGCGTCCTGAGCCCAGGTCTTAGCTCAGTGAGCGGTAAGTAGAAGGGATTTAAGCTCCTTAAAGCCTCTCAGGGCATGTCCTGCATAACCAGATGCAGCATCCCTGGGGAGGTCTACCTTGTTCTGTCCAAAACCCCTTTGGGGCGGGATAAAAGCCTCTTTTCCCACAGACAAATATCCTGTGCTATATGAGATTCTGGGAGGGCCTTTCCCTAGGGGAAAAAAGCCCCACTCACTCCTTCCTCTCTTCAATGACTGGAATAGGATAGGAAGGCTCATGTAGTAGAAATTGCCTTCTTAAGGATTGAACATTATGATGTGAGGCTTGGCAACCACACCTCCGGGCCAAATCTGGCCCTTTGCCTGTTTTTATAAATAAAGTTTTATTAGAACATAGTCATGCCCATTCATTTATTGTCTCTGATGGCTTTTCTGCTATAATGGCAGAGGTGAAGAATCATGATGGAGGCTGAATGGTTCACAAAGCTTAAAGTATTTGCCATCTGGCCCTTTATAGAAAAGTATGTGGACTTCTGTCCTTGAACACTGGGCAAAATGAGGTAGGATCCCTGGCCTGAATCCTGGCTCTGTCAATTCGTGGTTTGTCATTTCCTTCAATTCCTTAATATCTCTGTTCTGCAGGTTCCTCATAAGTAAAATGGATATAATAATTCTGCCCTCCCCCACTGTGTGCAGCTGTTGTGAAGATTAAGTGAATGAACAAAGGGAAAGTGCAGTCCATATATGTACGCCACCTCAGGTCTGGCGTGGTCTAGCTATGAGATCTTGGAGAAGGCCCCTGGACTCTTTAGAGCTGTTTCCTCATCTATAAAGCAAGAAGTGTGCTCTAGATCAGGACTCCTCCAACTTTAATGTGCATATGCTCACCTGGGGAGTTTGGTAAAATGCACATTCTTTTTTTTTTTTTTTTTTTAATTAATTTTTATTAACATATAATGTATTATTTGCCCCAGGGTACATGTCTGTGAATCTTCGGGCTTACACATTTCACAGCACT
>CM053605.1:13431435-13459862 GCA_028646535.1 Procyon lotor | reverse complement strand
AGCATACTCCCCATCAAGCACAGAGCCTGACATAGGGCTCAATCCCAGGATTGTGAGATGGTGACCTGAGCTGAAATCCAGAGTCAGACACTTAACCAACTGAGCCACCTAGGTGCCCCTGAGATTCTGCACTTCTAACCACCCCACCAGCCCCCCGGGTGGTGGTGCTGTTGCTGCGGCTGCGCTTGAGTAGCAAGGGGCTAGATGATTTTGCTCACCTCCCCTGGTAGTGTGATCAATGGGCTGTCTTGCAAAGGCTGTTTGCAGGGACAGTCACTTTCCCAGCCGCCCCTCTCCCACCATCTGCATTGGTGGTGGGGTCCTGACTTGTTTCAGCTGAACCTCTCTGAACTTCAGTCTCCTCAGAGACTTGTGAGAATTAAAAGAAGTTCTATATGTTTCCCTCTTCTGAATCCTCTGGGACTCCCTCTGACTGCATCTTGGATCCTACTTAGCTCAGTCACTGGCACTAGTAGAAATTCAGCAACATTTCAGTCAACAAAAATCAGGCCATAGACACTCTACACATAATATATTTTTACAGAGGAAAATAAGAAGGGCTAAAACATGCATTTGATTGATCCTCAACATTTTAGTCCTTCTGCTCATAAAATGTGGCGCCTCCGGCACGGTCCTACAATCCTTTGTGTCTCAGTTGCTTCATCTGTGATAGCAGGATAACAGCTGGGCAGGTTCGGTGGGGTTGTTGGGAGAAGGAGATGAGAAAAGATAGCCTCAGTTTTAGTGCAGCTCTGGCCCCCAGTGAATACTCGCTAGCTTAGTGCATTTTGTGGTTATTGTTTCAAGATCCCAAGGCACACTCACTTATGGTTAGAAGATGCTGCTGGGCAGTGGTGGTGGGATCCCTGCACAATAATGGCCCTTAAAGTGCTTTAAAAACTAGTTCAGGATGAATGCTTATCCCCTGGTTGAGATTGCTCCCTCTGGTTGGGAGTGCTCTCCCTGGTTGGGAGTGTTCTTCCTGGTTGGGAATGCTCTCCCTCATTGGGAATACTTTCCCTCATCGGGAATGCTCTCCTTGGTTATGTGGTCTCCCTGGTTGGGAATGTTCTCTATGGTTGGGAGTGCTCTCTCTGGCTGGGAGTGCTCTTCCTGGCAGACCTGCTCCAGGCAGACCAGATCCATGTTGTTCAACTCTGGGTTGGACATGGGTTCTGGACACTTTTTTTTAATGCTTGTTGCCTAGCATACTCTCCAAAGTGGCCATTCTAGGCTTCATCACTTATATCTTGAAGTCGTCTTTGAAACTCTGTTCTTTGCTCCAAGTACTAGTCTCTCATCAGGACCTTGGATTCTTCCTCCACCATAGTGTCTACTCCCTGTTCCCATCTGCCCCAGGTGCCTCAGCCTCCCTACCTCCCATCTGGCCTGCTGTAAAGGTTGAGGCCAGCAGGTTCAACCGTGACCCACCGAAGTCACCTGGTGAGGCTTTAAAAAGAAAATAGAATCCTAATGCCCTAAGCCCCAAGATTTGGATTCAGCTAGCCAGCGATGGAACCTCAGACATCTGTGCTTTAAAATGTCCCCAGATGATTCCAATTTGCAGTCCGGGTTAAGAACCTCTGTTAGAGGCTTTCCTGCATTCAGCTGCAAAATCAGGAGCCCAACAGCTTTTATAACTTCACTCCTGACCTGCAGAGAGGAGCCAGCGCAGTCAGATAGGATGCTCGAATTCCAGCTCCGATGCCTCCCCCACTATTCACAACCAACCGACAAACAACGATTTCCTTCTATGATCGTATGTTGCCTTTCGTTGTATTTATGTGAGCACTTACCTTATATCCTTCACTGAATGGAAAGCCTCTTGGGAAAGGATCAACAGCTTGCTTAAGTTTGTACCTCCCACAATATTTAGCAGGGCTTCTCACATAGTAAATATTCAATAGGTAATCACTGGGCTGATTTATAGTTGCATGCCCCACAGGGTCTAGAACAGTTCTGAGAGCATAGTAAACACTCAATAAATATTTCTTGATTGATTGATTGATGTGTCTACTCAAAACCTGTAGAAGAAAGGGAGGAAACGGAAATAATTCCTAGCCCTAGAGGAGTAAGTAGGTAAGGCAGGATAAGTGCTGCAGGTAAGTAATTTAACTCTCAGTACCTTTGCTCCTGATATGGGTGCATGCAAGAGTGCATGGAAACACACACACACACACACACACACACACACACACACACACACACACACCAGTTCCGGAATGCAGGAACTGCTCATCTACTTAGATGATCCTATCACTGTCATTCAGTGAGACCTGAAATGGTAAATGAGAACAATGTCAGATTTAGTTTCGTCATATTCAATGTAAGATAATTTCACATAATAGTACTTTGAAAACCACCACCCACATGTGAGTTAGTACAAACGGATTGTACTGGGTAGAGGGAGGATGCCTGGCTCCTGGTCTTAGGGCTGCCACTCACCTGTCAGGCAACCTTGGCGATGTCCCTTAACCTCCCTGACCCTTGGTTTCCTCTTCTGAAAAATCGGGCTTTGGATTAAATCAGCAATTTCTCCTTCCTGAAATACATTCAAAAAATGTTGGTTTCTCAGAATACAAAAGATATTAATAGGTGTTCGAAACAAAGCAACCAACAAACAGAAGTTTTGAGGAACAAATAAAAGCTGTTTGGGAAATTCTGGTCAAGCCAAATGAAATAACTCAGGACTTCTTAGAGCCTTTTTGTTTGTTTGTTTGTTTACTATGACCGTCCAAGAGGATGGGGACAGGATTCCCTCAGACCATTTGGCTCTGAAACACATTCTTTTCTCCCCCTGGAATATTTACTAATGACCTGAAGAATTTGCCAGCTGGTCCTTGGTGGTGGTGGTGGCTGAGTGTGCCCTGGCATTTTGCCAGGACAACCATTCCGTGGGTTGTCTTCAGGCACTGGTTCACTGTGAAGAAAATCTCCTTGCCTGTGGTACTTGTATTTTGGTTCCCCCGGCATCCAAGTCTTACCTATGATTCATTAACTCACTTCTTTCTGAGGTCTTCCCACTTCACTCCATCCCATGGTGCTATCCCTGGCCTTTGAATCTATTAAGGCAACTGAGTAAGAAGTGGAGGCTCTTTGCTGTCACAGGGTAGGGTCTGAGTCCTCATTCCATCAGTTGTGTGGGTACCTGGCCAAGTAATGTAGCCTTTATAAGTCTCATTGTGCTGATCTGAAAACTATGGAAAATACCCTGTGGACACTTGTGGTCCTGCCCAGCATCTCTTTCTCCCTGTGGAGTTCATGCCAGCCACACTCTTAGCCCAGCGGTCTAAGAGCCAAGGAAGTCAGGACATCATATTTCCCTGGATTCCCAGGACATCCACATTTCCATGGGTATGTGACCCAATCAAGATCAATGGGACACAAGCATAATTTTGCTGATATTTCTAGAGGAGAGGCTCTTGCTCTTTTCCACTGGATTTGGAGCTTAGGGAAGATAAGATCTGAGCATAGTGCAGCCATCTTACAACTGTGAAGGGAGAGTTTTTCTGAGAACAGAATCAACAAAGTGGAATATAGACTTAATGGTTGAAATTTGAGCAGCCATTTGGACTACGAGGTGACTTTGGGGACAAAAACTGTAGAAGATGCCCAGGTCCCTACTGTCATGAAGTAACATTCCAGTTTTGGAATATTTCTTATCTTTTTGAAAGTAAGAAATAAATTTCTATTACATTTAAGCCCCTGTAATTTTTTTTCTGTTATTTATAACTGAAAGTTATATCCTTAATCCTAACCCATTGTTTGAGTCCAGTTTTCTGTTTTCTTTGCTTTTTGGCTTGTTTTTAAACAGAAAGAGTCCTTTCTGATGTATTCGCTCACCTCCATGGCAGGATTTTGTTATGGGCTGAACCATACCCCAATCCCCTCAACAATTCCTAGTTTAAATCCTAATCCCAGGATGTCGGACTATAACAATATTTGGAGACAAGGGCTTTAAAGAGGTAATTAAGTTAAAATGAGGTCTTTAGAGTGGACCCTAATCCAACATGACTGGTGTCCTCATAAGAACAGAAACCTAGGCACAGATATGAATGAGCACAGAAGAACGAGTGTGTGAAAACAGGGAAGAAGATGGTCACCTATGAGCCAAGGAGAGAAGCCACAGAATTAAAACAAATCTGCCAACACCTTGCTCTTGAACTTCTAGGCTCCAGAGCTAAGAGGAAATACATTTCTGTTCCTTAAGCCACCGGTCCATGATACCTTCTTATGGCAGCCCTTGCAAATGAATACAGAAGTGAAATAATCATGTATATAGAGCATCCAGCACAGTGTTTGTGTCCAGGAGGCCCTCAACACCTGTTACATCCTTCCCCCATGTACTAACTCATACTGTCAGGAAGACTTCTAGGACACAGCGTGCTCCATTTTCCTAACTAGATCCTTGAAGTCTCCACAGCACCTGACTCAGGACGATTATGCACACTGGAACACTCAATAAATGCTTATTGATTAATTAGGACTCCCTAGGCCATGCTAGGCAGGCAGAGATGGATTAAGTTGTTTAATAAAGTCTGTCCTCATGCACCAAAATCCTCTGCAGGCTTCTGCTTTAAAGGGAGAAAAGAGGGAGAAGGCAGATTTTACAGCTGGTTGAAATACACTGGAAGAAGCTGTCAGGGGAAATCGTCCTGGAGATGAAATTGACAGAGTGATGGCCAGGCAGCCCTTTGCTATTAGTTTCAAGCTACCAGTTATGTCTGTTTTAATCTGGAGGATGCTTTGCTAATGAAGTGAGTGAGTGTGTGAATCTCAACAATGCAAAGTTAATGTTGTTAGCATTTGTGACCATCAGTGCTTCATTTTGGTCCAACAGGGAACTCTTTTTTATTTCCTTTTCCTTTTTTTTTTTTTTTTAATCCTTCTTCCGAGCTGTAATAGGATGGAAATATTCTTGCTCGCTGTTATTTTTGAGAACTGTAAGTGAATGTTGGCCCTTCTGCCCCTTAAATCCATAGCAACAAACCTATTCCTTTTAAAACCTAATTTCAAAACGGTGGCTAGACCTAGAAATCTATCCTTTTAAGCTCAAATGTGGCATGGCAGAGGTTATATCTTCACTCCTGTAATTTTCCTCTGGGGAGCAACTAGACCTTCGCTAACAAAGTATTGGTTAAATTTCACCCACTGGGAAAAAGAAAACTGACAAAAATGTGTCACATTGCCCGGGTATAGGGTTGCAGAGTATTTTTTCGCCAGTAGCTGGTAAAGATAGGAAGATGTTCCTTGATCCTTTGCCTTTCCCCAAGTAAAGGGCTGGATAATGTATTTATCTGTATAATTAAATAACTGTGAGAAAACAAAAGCAAAAATAAACCAAACCCATGTTTGTCCAAGCTCTTGGAAGCTTTTCTTGAGGTAAGATGAAGGCGGAAAGGTGAGATGGAATTATTCAGATAATTTCTAATGCTCTTGTCCACTTTGTGTAGGGGGATGGTCTCAACCCCAGAGGCCTAGCCTTTCCTTGGGGTTGGCTCTTTTTACACTATTATCAGAATAAGCTTTTTGAGAGTATCATCTGTAAAACCATGCAGTTGTTTTCCAATGGGTGCCGTGGAGAGTGCATTAGATGAGTGAGTCCTTGTAGGTACATTATAAGAATAATCTTGCATCACTGGGGCTACTGGCTGACCTGATACTTACTTTTTAAATATCCTTGCATCTGAGTCTACCAGAAGAAATATATATATTTTTAAAAATGTTGATTATTAAGCATCCCATTGTTTTGTGGCCGAGTGATTTTTCTTTACCAACTAGCATCAGATGACATGAGATGTAATGGTCATAATTATTGCAAGATAAAGTTTTGGAAAAAGTTTACCATTATTTCTGTATTTCAATCTTTGAATAAAGTGAGAAGGATCTCACAGTTGAATGTTAGTTTTCAGATGTTTGGCTTATTTTTTGTTTGCTCTAAAGTTTACAAAGAGTCTGTATACAGGGGTGTGTGTATGTGTGTGTGTGTCTAAAAAGAGAAGAAGAAAAGTCCATTTTTGACTCTTGGAAATATCTGCAGGGCTGTTAGTTTACCTGTGGTCAGCAAACCCTGATGGTCAGAGAGAGGGAGAGATTCCCATCTTTCCTCCCAGTATACACAGGGCATCCTTGGGGCTGATGTGCAGATGTGTTGCTTTGCTAACTGTCAGCCTCAGGGTCTGTCCAAATGCCTTCTTCAGGAAGCAGTCTCCGCTCTCCCCAGTATCACCCAGGGGCTGGAAGTCAGACTGGACAGTGGGAGTAGTAAAGGAGTTAGGGTTGAGGCAGCAACTACGGGTGGGTAGTAGAGGGTCTCTTCCAAGGGAGATGACAAACACTTAGCATAAGTATGTTAGCAGAAGTATGTGCTATAGAAGTGGGCCAAAGATGGCCTCTGTATATTGGCCCTTAGGTTGTTTATTTCTTCACCGCAGACTGAGAGCCAACAGCTCAAAAGCCTACTTGTGCCAAACTTAAATTTTTTTATATTCAATTATTTAAAAAATAGTCCAGGGGAGCTTGGGTACCTCAGTCGGTTAAGCATCCGACCGATCTTGATTTCGGCTCAGGTTGTGATCTCAGGGTGGTGGGATTGAACACTGCGTTGGGGTACCTGCCCTGCCCCACTCCCAGACCTGCTTGTGTGGAGTTTGTTGGGATTTTCTCTTTCCCTCTCTCTCTGCCCCCCTGCCCCTTGCTCATGTGTGCAAGCTCTCTCTCAAAATAAGTAAATAAAATCTTTAAAAAAAATAGTCCAAACAAGCACAATTTTAGCCATTTAGGGCCATTGATAAGGTAGAGTGTTGTGGTTAAAAGACCCCACACTGTGAGGGCCCTTTGGAGAGAGACTCCCTGCCATCCTGCTCACCCTAGATATCACCGAGACATAAGCTTCTCTTTGGTTCCCTCTCTCCCAGAGTTCCCTGGCCCGCCTCCCCTTCTGGATGCAGTTTCCTTCAGACAGTCTCGTGCTATGAGGATCACGCAGCACGGCCTAAGTGCTTCCCATTGCGGATTATTGTGTGTACTGCCACTCATGGTCACACCTTTGTCCTTCATCGGACCCCCAAGTCCTCAAACCCTCTACAGTATTTTAGGATCAAGGCCCTTTAGCACTTGGCTGTCAGTCCATATTTTGTCTCCGGACCAAAGGGCTGCCAACAGAAAGCACCTGCCTGACTTTTTAATTTTTTTCAACTCTCCTCGAATTGAGAGAATGCTCAGTCTTGCAGAGCTTGTCCATTCTGAACCACCCCCAGAAATAAATGATCTCACCTGTGAAGAGGCAACCATTGACAGGGGATGCTGGTATTGTTTAAGTAGAATGGGAAGTACATAGATGCTTATTTTATTGTTCTATAAACTGTAGTCATACTTTAGCCTTTGTATGATGTATATAGCAAATGAAACATAAAAGAGTCAAGTGTTTTTTGTTTGTTTTTTTTTTTTTTTTTGGTAGCAGAAGACACAAGGGGAGGAATGGAGTTTGTGGTGAAGAAAAACATGAGAAGTAGAAATAAAATGAGTGCCTGATTATTTCGTGGCTTTTGCTGGTCTTCTTCCTAGAACTACATGACAGACTTTTCGAGAGTGTGGAAAAAAGGTCTTTGTGTCCTAGTAAAATATTGGATTCGTATTTGTTCTCAATGAATATTGCTGATGAATGAGAAGCTAAGGAAGGGGAAGATGACTGGGGAGAGAAGAGATAGAAGGAAATAGGATAAGGGCTTAGACTGGAAGAGAGAAGACTATAAAAGGAAGCTGAACCATGTCACCTTAGGCAAGTCTTTGAGCTTCAAATTTCTGATGGTGGGAGGTGGTAAGAGGCAGCTCTGCCTGGTGGTGGGAAGTCCCATGGAAATGGAAGGCCTTTATTGGAGCAGAGGTACCTTTGTGTATTTGACCTTCTCCTCTGCCAAAAAAACCATGGAGGTAGCCTTCAGAAGAGTGGGTGGTATGCGGGCACCTGGAGTCACTTGGAAAGTCTCCGAGAGTTAGGAGGAAGGTCCCCGTAACCCTCTTCAGAAGACGAAAGAGCAGCCTCTTTGTTTGGGGGTGACATCATTGAGTTATATTGTTTGTATTTTTATGGCTGAGAAGGCAAAGTCCAGATGCCTGGGCATGAGCCCTAGGGGAAGAATGGGGCCTTGGGACTCTGTGTTAGCAGATTCTGGCCCCCTGTTTCACCTGCTTTCTGGGCCCAAGCAGTAGCCAGATGCGGCCGCAAAGCACTGAGTGCTAAATCTTGGGGTCCAATGTGGATGCTGCTTCAGAGGAGCGGGGCACTGAGACATTAGGTGCTGCTCCTAGGAAGAACAGTGGTCACCTGCATAGGAATCCCCATCTTGGAGGAATGTTCTCAGCCAGTGGGATTATCAAAGGATAAGAGGAGTCTCAGAAGAGAATTAGACTCGTTGCTAATAAGGCCGGTGGAGACTGGAGACAATGGCTTTCCCCTTGATATATGCAGAGCGGTTCTGACCGGTAATATTATGATTAAACATGCTGCATGCCTCCCACAGATGATCAACCAAATATGTATTCCAGGGTAAGACAAGAACAACTATAAAAAGATTTAGGAAGATGCCAAGGTTATTGATTGGAACCATCTATTGTTCTAAATTATGTGGCATTGCTTGGGCCTTTTCCCTGGTGGAATCACATTGGAGACTATCACTTTCATACTGATTTCTACAGCATGTGGGCACAACCAGAGGGTTGAAAAAGCCTTTATAGTTGCAAATCATGGATGGAACCCCACTGAAACTGGTTTCAAAAAGCCAGAAAAAGACAGAACTTAAAAGCTTCTCACAACTGTTTTAGATTTCATTGCCCCCTAGGATTGATAGCCCATTTTTGTGACGGCACATCAGAAAAGCAAGCAGTTTCTGGAAGGTTGTGGGGACTCTTCCAAGGTAATTATGTCACTTGCCTGAATGGGGAGTACGGTCTCCTTATAGAGACCTTCTGTAAAGGTCTATTAAGACCTTTAGCAATCTATAATTAATCAGATAACGCTTTACCCCAGGCACCAGCATTCGTTATTTCTTTTTCTAAGTCCCTTCTCTTAACAACAACAAAATACCTGTTCTCTTATTGGTATGAGAAACCTGGACTACTTTTTTTTTTTTTTTAAAGATTTTATTTATTTGACAGAGAGAAACACAGCGAGAGAGGGAACACAAGCAGAGGGAATGGTAGCGGGAGAAGCAGGCTTCCTGCAGAGCAAGGAGCCCGACGCGGGGCTCAATCCCAGGACTCTGGGATCATGACCTGAGCCGAAGGCAGACGCTTAACGACTGAGCCACTCAGGCGCCCCGAAACCTGGACTATTTTTTGGAAATTTTAAGCAAGATTCTGCCCCCTCAACCCCTATTACAGAAAATTGAAAAAAGTGGTAAAAAGGAGAAAGAATCAAAAGGTCTTCTATTATCCTACCATTCCGAGACAATCAAGCTACATTTTGGCACACACACACACACGTTGTTATACGCAAATACAATATATCTAGTTGTTAAATTGTGGACATAATTGAGATCATATGGAACTGAACAAATGAATACTTTTGTGCTTTTTGGCTTAATATTTGACATAAGCATTTCCCCATATTACTAAAAACTCTTTATAAACATTTTAAATAGTGAATAATATTTTCTTCTGAATGCACCATAATGCTTATCTAATCTCTCAATCTGAAGCATTTCAGTTGTTTCCAACTTCTTTGTTATTATAAATAGTACTGCATTTAGCATCTTTGTGCGTGATTCTGTTTTTCCTGTTCTTAGACTGAATGGCTCAACTGATATGAATATTTTTTGAGCTCTTCATGTGCCCTGCCAAAACACTTTTCAAAAAGATTATACCACTTAGAGTCCACCAGAAGTGAGCTCCCTTTTGCTCTACCTCATCAGCACCGGGTAATCCTATTTTTAAGAAGATGACTAATTTTAGAGCTAAAAAGCTGCATCTTATTACTTGAACCGTTGCCTGTTTTTCTTTGTTTGCTTGGCATTCTGTTTTTGCTTGTGACTTTTCTATGCACTTTGTCCACTTATCTGTTGCTCTATTTCCCAAAGCCCCTTATATATGTATATGATATTTATAATTTTTGTATGGTATTAACTGTAGATATTTTGGTTTTTGTCCTTTTATTTTTAAATGCATGAATTTTAGATTTTTGATTGCTTCCTTGTTAAAACTTCATTTTAGACTTTAAGAGATTAAATACTACTCACTTACATGTTCTTGAAGTTTCATCTTAATCATTATGACTTCTTATATTTACCTTTCAATCTCCCTAGAATTTACTTGGAAATATTTCTAAGATTTTTAAAAAATATTTTATCTATCTATCTATCTGTCTATCTATCTATCAGAGAGAAAGAGAGAGAGAGAGAGAGAGCATGAACATGTAGGCAGAGGAGCAGAAGGGGAAGGAGAGGGAGAGAATCTCAAGCAGACTCTGTGCTGAATGTGGAGCCTCATGCAGGGCTTGATCTCATGATCCTGAGATCATGATGATCTAAGCTGAAACCAAGAGTCAGGTGTTTAACCGACTGAGCCACCCAGGTGCCCCCTAAAATGTTTTTAAATGGACTTACCTTCCCAAATGGCTGATTGTCACAGCTTTATGGGCTGATGAGATCTTCATTTTTCTACTCATTTGTGATGACTCTATTATTAAGTGCTGAAATTTTACATATATTAGTATTGGGCTGAAGGCTAAATGCGTATGCTGTTTTATTAATTGTTTTAAAATATGGCAGAGCTAGTACCCTCTCATTACTTATGTTTTTAAGAAATGTTCTTGATTATTCTCAGATATTTATCCTGAAAGATGAGCTTTAGAATTATTTTGCCAAAGTTAAATAAAAGTCTTTTTGGAATTTTCATCAGTATTGTTACAGGAATCATGACCAACCAAATGAGAACAACAAAGGCTACTTATTTAGAATTTTCTATCGCAAGGGAATTAGCCACCATCACTTGTGTTTTGGCAGAGACTCGAAGGCAGGCAGAGGAGTGGGAAAACTTTATAGTGGAGAGAAGGGAGGGTCTCAGGTATGCCCCGATGGGAGGCTATTGGCATAGAGAGGCTGGAGGTAGGTGAACTGGAAGGGGGGGCATCTTATGTGATTGGTTAGGGGTACATATTTGGCTTTCTCCAGTTGGCCCTAAATTGTTAGTGGGGAAATTAGGTGACAGTGACAAAAATTAGGGAAGCTGTCAGTTATATTAATAAAGTCCTGGTCATTTTGAGCTAATAATTACAGAAGTTACTGTTTAACTTCCTGGACTGTTACTAGAGTTAATACACTTGTAGAGACCTACAAGTCTGATTCCATGGGCTGTTTATTTTAGATAAGGGGTGGGTTTCCTGGACCAGTTGCTGCAGTTGTGGGTCCAAGATCTGCTTTTATGCAACGCTTGGCCCTTGTCCATTTGTATATTCAGTCTCTCATATTAAAACTACCAATTAACTCAAGAATTGGTAACCTGATACTATTCAGTATTCTCATCCAAGAAGTAACTCTTGATTTTTACCTTTATTCAAGAGAGAGTTTTGAGTTTACTTCTTATGGATCACTCATGTTGCTTTTGAAAGTTATTTCTAGACTGTGTAGCGTTTGTAGCTTTCGGGCATTAAATTTATTATTTTTTTTAATTTTAAGTAATCTCTACTCCCATTGTGGGGCTTGAACTCAGGGCCTCAGGATCAAGAGTCACATGTTCTATCGACTGAACCAGTCAGGTGCCCCTATTGTTCTGTATTCTTAATCACTGATAAGTGGTACAAAGTAAAACTAATTACTTCTTAAAATATTTTTCTGGTTTTCAGATAATTTGCAAAACATGAATTTTCTAGGCACATAAGTATGTCCTCCTACTGAAAATACTAATGCCTCTGACTTTTGTTTCAGATTTTATTGCATCATGAGGAGTTTCCATACAGTGTTAATTGCACCAGTTAAGATGGGAATTATTATTTTGGTCTCAATTTTAAATGAAGATGGCTTTAGGGACCATATTTTGCTATTTAGTGTGGTATGGTAAAGATTTAAGGATGATCCTCATCATATTCAAGAGAAAGGAAACTCTAAGTACCCTATTTTTAATTTTAAGTAATTTTTGGATTTAATATTGAATTTTACTGAATATCTTTTCAACCCTCTTTTGGTAAGATAATGCACTTTAAAATTTACTGCCCCTACCTGATCTACTATATCATTAGATTTTGTTTTCTATTACTAGATTTTTAACACTTATATTACTAAGCTCAAACTTGGCTTTTGAAAATTATGATTTTAATGTTTATTAGCACCTTCATTAAAACTTTAATATCTATGCATAAAGGCTATTGCCTTTTGTGTTGACCATCCCTAGACTTGTTAATTCACAAGAAGGATACACAAAATTCAGCATGGAGATAGTCATACTCCTGTGATGATTTAGTACAGGAAAAGAATATGGAAAATCAGTGAAGGGAAAACCAGGCACAAGCTTCTGGGAGTCCTCTCCTGGTGGAGTCACACTAGATGCATGTAATTCCCCTAGCAACGAATGTCACAGCTCATGTGAAATGATGTCTATGAAGGAAGCAGCTCATTACAGACCCAGTGTCCAGGGTTTTTACTGGACGCTGATCACACAGGCAGCCTGAGCTAGGCAGATACCAAAATTTCAGGCTGCCAGAGGGAAAGCTGGTGTTCAGCATAAAACTTACCGTTGGCACAAACAGTTTAGGGGCAGTGAGCCATTCTTATTAATTAGGAGGATTGGAACCCTCCTGAATTCCAAGTTCCCAGATGCCAGCCAGGGGCCAATCTTGTAAGTAGTTCTTTCTAAGATTAGCAGTCAGGCTTGTTAACTCTTCTCTGTACACCTATGTTTGTGTTTGTGTGGTCATGTGCCATTTTGGCAGTGTTTGGTATCACAGTGAAGATAACTTGATGAAATAAAGTGGGCAGTATCCTTTCTCTGGGGTGTGTGTGTGTGTGTGTGTGTGTGTGTGTGTGTGTATGTGTAATGGGACAGTTTACACAGAATGAGAATTTTCTGCTCTTCGAGGGTTTATAAGAACTTACCTATAAAATTGCATGGCTCCAGAATTTTTGTTGGGGGTGGTAATTAAAAATTAACCTACTTCTTCTTGAGTCAGTTTGTTAATCTTTACCCACCCCTGCCCTGCCAAAAGTTATCCATTTCACTGAGATTTGCTAATCTATTTACACACCTGGTGAATTTTTCACTTGTAATTTTAAAATCTTCTGTGTACCCATTCATCTATCATCTTTCATTCCTAAATGTATTTATTTATGATTTTACTTTCTGTTTTTATTGATTAGCTTATCCAGGGATTTGTTTGTTTTATTGAATTTTGAAAGAACCAGTTCTTACTATCATCTATCAATTTTGTTTTCCTATTTTTAAAAATTCATTTATGTATTTATTTATCTTCATTATCTTCTCCCTTGCTTGAGATATAGTTTGTCATTTTTTCTTTAGTTTCTTGAGTTGAAAAACTCAAAAACATTTTTATTTTTTGAAAAAATAATACCAAATGTTCAAGGCTACATATTATAGAAAGTACAGCTTTAGCCATATCCTATAAATGTATATGTATATAATTATCTGCTGTTGTGCTCTTTATTTTTACCTTAGCCTTATCATTATTTAGGACTGACACTTTTCTTTTTAATTCCCAGGAGTTTAGAAAGGTTTCTTTTTGGGTTTATTTAAATATTTTTTTTATTAACTTCTAGCTTTATTGCATTGCATTCAGAGAATGTGGCTGAAGGGATTACCCAGAAGCATAGCCCGAGAGAAGGACTTGAGTACAAGTAGATTATTTGGGAGGTGACGGAAATACTGGTAGAGGAGTAAAAAAATAAATCAGGGAAGGGAAGACAGCAATATTTAGTAAAAATAGGTCCCTAAAGCACTTGCTATTTATTTATTTTTCCTTCCTTTTAAAGTTGGGGAGTAAGGTAGATATGATGAAAACTATTGGTCTTAAGTATATAGTTTGATGAATTTTTCTAAATACATACATCCCTGTAACTTGTGCCCCTATTAAGGTATAGAGCATTTCTATTACCCCAGAAAACCCCTTTCAGTCATCTCTCCCTCCTCCATAGGCAATCATTGCTCTGACTCTATAAACTGGTTTTATGCACTCTATAACTTTATATAAAAGGAATCCTACAGGTGTACTCTTTTGTGTCCAACCTTTTTCCCTCAGAATATCATCAGGGAGATTTTGTACATATCAACATTTCCTTTTGTTGCTCAATTGTATTCCACTGCGTGAATATACTACAGTTTGTTTACCCATCCTTCTGTTGATGGCCATTTGCATTATTTCCAGGCTAGGAGTAAAGTTACTGTGGATGTTCTTGTACACTTTTTTTGGACATATGTCTTTTTTGTTGGAACTGCTGGGTCATAGAGCAGAGGTATGCTTCACTTTATAAGAAACTGCCAAATAACTTTCCAAAATGGCTGTACTATGTTCCACTCCTACCAGCAAGGTGTGAAAGTTCTAGTTGCTCCACATTCTTGCCAACATTTGATGGTGTTAGTATTTTTAATTCTGGCTATTCGAGTGCATGCGAAGTGATATCTCATTGTGGTTTTTAATTTGCATTTTCCTGATGACTTATGAAATTGAGCACTGTTCATGTGCCGATTGGCCATTTTTATAATATCTTTTGTAGAATATTCATTCAAGTCTTGGGTTATAACACCTTTTTATTATTAATTTGTAATAGTTCTGTCTACATTCCATATAGAAAATAGCTTTGGATTTGCCAACAATCTTGTTAAAATATATATTCCTGGGCTGCACTTCAGACCTCCCATACAAGATTCTTGGTCAGGGTGGGCTCTGGGAGTTGAAATTTATACCAGCAGTCCTGATGATTCTGATGCACAGTCAGGTTCAAAAACCACTGGAGAGGAAGAAACACCAGACTGGGCATTGAATGACCCAGGGATGACTCCAGTGCATTCACTGACTCAGCTCTTCCCTCTGGTTCCCAGTGTTGCCATCTGTGCAACGAGGGAGTCTACTAGTTGACAGCTGAAGCCCCTTCTAAATTTGAGGTATTTGGTATTACCAGCTGCCCTAGGATTCTCCAACTTGGCAAGCCAAAGACTGGTTGGCATGTATGGCTGTAGCCAAACCACACATACTTCCCCAAACATGTCTGACAATCAAGTTGAGGCAAGAGAACTGAAAACAGACACTGCAGCTCCAGCATGGGAACAATCTTCGAAGGACCCAATGAAACAGCCGTTGGCTGGAAGCTGTTGAGCAGCAGCTGGTTGAGTCTATGAGCTTCTTGCAGCTGTTTGTGATATGTCAAATGAATTTTTGTTTTTATGTGTTAATGTACTCTGAGCTATTTTACAGTGTGTTTGACGTTTTACAGTATAGTAAAGTGTGTACATGCCTAATTAAAACAGATGTGCATTTGATAAAATAATTATGGGATACGTTGAAGAAAAATGGCTAATTATGTATAAAGCATAAACACCTAAACATACGCTATAAATATATACTTGAAAAGTACTGGAAAGTAGGTATAATTAGCTAGATTCTCTTTTTGTGCCCAGATTTAGAATCATTCCTTAGATTTTCATGGCTTTGAGATCCACTCGCTTTAGAATTTCCTGCCCTAATTTTTTATGAATCTTCCCCCCTGCTACTCTCATCTTGCCCGTCTTTCCTCTCCTAGAATAAAGTTGAGGAGAATTCTCTCTATGGGAGTTAATAAAACAAAAACATGAAGAATGAACATTAACTTGTATTACTATGTGCTAGGCACTGTGCTAGACGGATACAATCTATTATCTCATTTAATCTTCGCACTGGTTTTGTGAGATAGCTGCTTATACCATTGGGGAAATTGAGACTCAGAGCTTAACAACTTGCTGAAGATCTCTGAGTGTGGAAAGGCAAGATCTGAGATTCAAGCTGAGGTCTGATGACAGAGCCCACTCTCTTTAACCATGGCCCCCATACTGCCTCTCTAAGAATGTCTTTCCATCTGGCCACTTCTATGCTCCCAGGTGGGGAATATGGCTGGTATGGGGAACTCTTTCAAATACCTCCGTTACCACGTTCTACTATTTCAGAATATCCCCGACCAGGAGCAAGGCTTTATGTCCTCTTTCTCTAGGTGGATAGACTGAAGTTGATATGTGAGTAAAAGTGCTCTAGGATCCTCATGGACCCTGGGGATTGCTGGCACATGGGGGCCGGGCTCTGGGATGCTGTCAGATGGGTGCATGTTTTGGTGTTAGGCTTCCAAAGGCAGGTTGGATACCTCATGTCTGTTACAGGTGGTAGGGTAAAAAGTGTTTGGCAAGTAATGTAAATATATGCAGAAAATATTGAGAAGTCCTTTAAATATCAAACAAGGATTAGTTTTCTAGAGGTTATGTCAAATGGACTGGGCCTTTCTGTAGACAATCCAGCTTGCCTGGGGTACAGAGAAAACCAAAACAGCTAGTCCGTCCAACTAGTGGGAAGGCAGCTATAATCTGTTTTCTGGTATTTTGGAGAAATGGGTTATCCTGGTTCTCTATGAACAAATAGGCTCTATGAGAATACTGAGAGTAATTTATGTAGTGATGACTCAGGAAGTGTTAGGGTCACAACAAGAGTACTGAATTTCAATGAGTATAGAATATATGGTTAAGGGCATGGGTTCTTTCATCTAGATGCTATGTGACCTCTAGCCAGTGGCTGAAACATGTTTCAGTTTCTTAATCTCTAACATGGGGATAATAAGAGTATGTGTTTCTAGTCTCAGTATAAGGTTTAAATAAAATAATCTGTGAAAGGCATTCAACACAGTACCTGGCAATAGTAAGCATACGATAAACTTATGTTATCGTCATCGTCGTCATCATCGGCTTGGCAACTCATAGTTCTTTATCTTAGAAGGTAAAGGGAGGAGGGTACATTAAACTGATTTTAGATTACCAGATTATAATCTTGAGTAAATTACACCTACCTTTTCTTAGCCCTAGTGTTTTCATCTGTAAAACAAAATGGCTGGATTAAAGGACCTTTAGGGTCACTCTGGCTCTAAGAATCTATGACTTGAGATTACATATTCCATGACCTTCTACATTCTTGCCTCATTTCTAAGCTGTGGGAACCATGTACATTTAGAAGGAGCCCAAGTAGAGGGAAAGATTCCTGTACAATGCAACAGTAAATGTTGCAGAGGGCTACAATGGAGCAGTCTTACTGGAAATGTCCTTTTCTGAGCTGTTTTTCTTTCTCTCCTTTAAGTTATTCTTCCTTCATGGTCACATTTGGCAGTTAGGGAGAGTGGAGGTGGGTGACCCCAGAAATCTTTTCTCCTGGCTCTGAGGTGAGCAAAACCTGGCCACGCAGGAGAAGGCTTGAGCTTTGTGAGCCCCCAGAGTCTGGAGGATTTTGCTGTTTTAATCAACGGCCCCAGCAGCAAGTATTTATTGGCAGCAAATTGGTGTAAGAGCTGCTCCCAAGTGACATGGTCTCAGTCCTGTTCTAGTGGTGGGGGAACATGGGGAGGGGGAAGGCTGCTGTTGGCACCTGTGAGCTGGAGGCACTCGCTTACCCCTAGAGTGCCCCAGGTTGTGGCCCTTCCTGGATTCTGTATTTGGATCTCTCTAGGAGAGCCTTGGTATGTGGAGATGCGGTGGTTTGTCTCCTCTCCACATCTTATACCCACAGGTGGATTTATAAGGGAATAACAATGCTTTGGACCTAATTAAAAAAAAAAAAGCAATATTGGAAAAATATCATTAATGACATGGTTTAAATAATTACCATGTGTGTTGAATTTTTTTAAAAAGTGGTATTATTTTCCCTGCTTAAGATGGTGCTAGGAAGTACAGGAATGCTGTTTTCAGATTCCCTTATTACCTCTGCTGCTCATTGCATTGTGAAGTGGCTTCAAGCAGACAGCTTTTCATTCATCACAGGGTCCATTTACACAAGTGGATTGGACTGTTTTCTTCTTCTGCTGACTGCAGAAATGAAGGGAGTAGAAGTTGGTTCACAAATGGTGTGGGTGCTGAGGTCTTGGAACATATTAGGGGCAGCACTGGGGACAACTATTCAGAGTTAAATGATCCTGAAGTTGGATATAGAGATGGATGATGGCAAAGGACTTCCATGAGAAAATGGAGGAGGGGGCAAGCCATAACTTTGTTTATGAATCATTCTGAGTTTTGCAGCTGATTAGATAACTGGTTTCCACATAAGGACTGATTGATGGATGTCAAGTAACACATCTTTGGGGAATCAATCCTAGTTGGAGTAATTAACACATAAGTGTGTGAAATACCACGATGTTCTCATTTGATACTCAATCTGTTTCTTGGCCAAATCTCAGGCATTTAAATTTATATTTGGATTTAAAGTTGCATATCTTACATTGGAAAATATGCTTGTCAAAGAAATAAGTCAAGTATTGAGTATTTATGAAAATGGAGTAATCTCCATATCCTAAAGATGGGAACAAAAATCTAGTTGGATGCAGATATAATTACCGTCCACCATGGTTTATAAAAGAGGATGGATCTATTTAGTGTTCCCAAAAGAAAGGCTCATTCGTTTTGTTATGGCCCTATGTCTGTACCTGCAAGGTCAAAATGTGGGCTGGCCAACTCAATTCCCTATCTCTAATCAGATACAAGTACAGGTTAAGTTTACAAAAGGAAGGGCAATGCAAATGAACAAATCTCAACTGTAAATAGATTATTGTCTCATGTCTTTTATCTTTTGCTCCCCTTTTCTGATGACAAAAATTAAGTTATTATATAAATTACTTCTGAACAGACTCTGCTTTTGAAAAAAAGTCCAATTTATTGAGCTTGATTCTTCAACTTCAAGGCTGGAGAGCAGATGTCTGAGGATACAGTTGGAACAAAGATCGAAACTTGGGAGAAGAGACTCCCAGGGTTGATGCCAGTTTCTAGTAGAGAATTTGGAAGAATTATACAGATATGTTCCCTAAGACTTTTTAAAAAGACTGTTAGTGATGGAGAGGATAATTGTGTAGACTGATTTTATTCTTTTCCTAAGTAAAGGGGTGACATTTTTTGATGTCCCAAATATGAGTAATTTACTGTACTTTAAGTAGATGGAAAGTTACATTTCATATGAAGAAAAAAAAAAAACCTTGACAAATGATTAGGAGTTGAACATATTTTCTACCAAAACAACGTTCTCTTTCTCTAAAAAAATATATCCCTGGTGGGTGTTTTGAATCCCACCTAAAAAGAATAAGATGAGGAGAAAATTGAATGCTGCAAGAGACGAACGACATGTGTGGTGTAGTTTAACATTTGGTTCTTTTGAGAGGCAAATTTAGTGTTCTGAAGCCTTCAGATCTCATATGGCCATCTGATAGCTAGTGATATACTATGTGGGGGTGTCTGTTAGAGAAGAAACTGCTGTATCACTTCCAGATCTTTCCATTTGTGAGATGATTGTTTTTCTTATTTTTTCCCTCCCTCCCCTAAGAAAGAAATGGCAGACAATTAATTTGGCCTTTAGCTATTCAGCTTTAGCTTTGAAAGATTTTTCCAAAGTGTGGCTCTTTTTAAGGTGTGTTATCTTTTCTAGGTGTGGTCTTATCTTGAGCCAGTCATTCCAGAATCTGCATACCTCTGGATTTATGACTCTGGACTATGTCCAGGGAGAAAGTATTTGATCCTTCTGTTTCTGTTATTAGGAATAAAGCCTAGTGATTAGGATTGATTGATCTGTCAAACACATGAACAGGTGCTCAAAGACATTAGCCACTGAAGAAATACAAATTAAAAGCGCACAATGAGATACTACTATATACTCACCAGAGTGGTGGAGATTAAAAAAAACTATACTGCGTATTGATGAGGATGTGGAACACTGGAGTTCTTGTACAGTAGGAATGCCTCTTTGTGTGTGTGTGTGTGTGTGTGTGTGTGTGTGTGTGTGTGTCTTTCAAGGGAAGTTTGGCAATTTATTATAAAGTCAAATATACACTTACTGTATGACCTGGCAATTCCACTCCTAAGTTTAGCCAGGAAAATAGAAAACATGTCCATACAAAGACTTAATGCTTGCCCGATCCATTATTCATACTGCTCCAAACTGAAAACAACCCAAATGTCCATCAACTGTGGTACGTACATACAATGGGATATTACTGTAAAATAAAAATGAAAGGACTATTGGTACACACAACATGGATAAAACTCAAATGCATTATAAGTGAAAGATGCCAGATAGAAAAGACTACCTACTACATTACTCAATTTATATGTGGTTCTAGAAAAGGTAAAACAGTAGTGATGTACAGTGGTTTCCCAGGGGGCCAGGGAGTAGGGAGGTAGAATTGAATGCAAGGAGCAAGAAAAAACTTTTTGGATGATGGCAATTTTCTTGATCCTAATTGTAGTGGTGGTTACAATGATTGTAAACATTTGTTAGAACTCATTTAATTTTACTCTTAAAATTGATGAAATTTATTTATGTAGATTACAGCCCCATAAACTGATTTAATTTTAAAAAGTGGCTCAATGTGCCACTTTTGTTAGGTGTAATGGAGTGAAGGCTGGATCCTTGTCAGAAAAGAAGCAGCTTGTGGTCTCATTGAGGGAAAAAAGACTTTTCCTCACATTCTATTAGAAAACAAGACCATTTCTTAAGACATAACTTCACGCATTCATAAATTCGTTTCTCCAAAACGTGTATTGAGATGTTACTAAAGCCAAGCACTAATCAAAACATAAAGGGATCGCTGACGATCTTAATTGGCACTCAAAAATATCGAATTGCATTGAAAATTTGGGTGTTTCATGGAAATAATACACAAGATTCTATAAAGTAGATCCTTTTTGAACTCAGTGGCTATTTTGGGCTCAAATCACTGAGTTTTGGGTATTTGTGATAATGTGAGAGCACTGGCACTGACTGAATCCTTGATCCAAGTTTGAATCTTGAGCCAGAGAAGTGGAATTCTCCCCCCACTGCATTTCTCTCTCTGGACTTCAGAGGCTGTGGGCCTTCCCTGCAGGGGAGCTCTCTAATCTGCGAGAGGATGAGGTGGAGGTATTTTCACTCTGCATATATTCTTAGAACTTTATGGTTGGTTTTCAATGTGATTATATAATCTCCATGCAAATGCCATCTGCCATGTTTGGCACTTATGATAAAATATTTGAGATATTTTATTCATTTTGCTTGAAAAACAGATTTTGAGAAATCAGATCTTTCCCTTCCTGAGAACACAACTCTATGGAGGCTGTGTATGAGTTCTTCTGTGCATGACTCTCTTCTATTTTTATCCATGGCTGGAGCTATAAACTTGGTTTAAAATTTTTGTTGAAGCTTTTGTTTGCCATTTTGAAACCATACATTTTAAAATCAACTTTAAGGTTTGTCTGCTTTTTTGTTTTCTCTATGCTATGAATTTATACTGTTCTTTTCAAAGGCAGTTTGCACTTTCAGAAGGATGCAAGGAAGACTAACTTCCAGATTTGGGTGATCAAACATCCCTAAAAAAGACCAAAACCTATAATTATCTGGGTCAAGTAAAGAAGAGCTTGGTTTTCTCAAACACAGTGTGTCCCTGATTCATAAAAACTCAACTTAAATATATATATTTGGTCCAGTTAGTTAAGTAATTGCTGCCGATCTCTACCTGTGTCCTACTTTCTCTCATCCATTCCTGGATTCTCCTAAAGAAGAAAAACAATAAATAATAACAAGAAGCCTTAACTATTCTGGAGAACCCATGGGTTCACAAGGAAAACAAAATAAACAAGCTTAACATGGTAGGAATGGGATCCAGGTGAGCTACCAGGCTAGGGTGACCCCTCCGTGTTGGGGATTCTTTAAATAAAAACTTTGATTTCTTCCACATTTTCTGGGAAATTTTACTTTACACCTCCCCCACAACCTAATCTATTTTAACAATCAGTATGATTATGAATTCTAATGACAAATAGGTTTTATTTAAAATTTCCAAATAACTTTGGGAGGGTTGGAAGATTGTTAGCCAATCAGATATTACTGTAAAAATAATTTAGTTATGTTGCCTTTTACCTAATTCCTACTCTTGGCTAATGGGAGTCTTTTTTTTTTTTTTTTTAATTTCAACATTATATCATAAACATTTCCAAATATACAGAAAAGTTGAAAGAATCGTGCAGTGGACAGCCACATATCTATATATGAGTCTTCTGTTGCTGCTGTAACAAATGATCACAAACTTGGTGTATTTAAAAGAACATCAATGTATTATTTTACAGTTCTGGTGGTCAGAGGTCTGAAATGAGTCTTAGAAGACTAAAAAGGTGTTAGCAGGATTGAGTTCCAGGGAAGGATTTTTTCCCTTGCTTTTTCCAGCTTTTAGGGAATGTGTATATTGTTTGGCTGTGGCCACATTGCTATGACCTCTGGTTGTGTGGTCACATCACCTTTTCTGCCTTTGGTCTTCCTGCCTCCTTATTTAAGGACTCTGATTATAGTGGACTCACCTGGATAATCCAGGATAATCTTCCCACCTCAATATTGTTTTTTATTATATTTTTTAAGACTTTATTTATTTCTAAATAAATAAATTATTTAATAAATAAATAAATTCTCTGTCTAGAGACAGAGAAAGAGTGCAAGCAGGGGAAGGGGCAGGGGTAGAGGGAGAGAAAGAATCTTAACCAAGCTCCAGACTGAGCACAGAGCCTGACGTAGGGCTCAGTCTCAGGACCCTGAGATCATGACCTGAGCTGAAATCAAGAGTCAGATGCTTAACTGACTAAGCCACCCAGGTGTCCCCATCTCAAGATTCTTAATCACATCTGCAAAATCCCCTTTGTCAGGTACCATTGCATATTCACAGCTTTGGGAATAGAATGTACACATTTGGGGGGGGTACTATTCAGCCTACCACAAACTACTACCTATATTTTGAAATTAGCATTTTGCTTTATCACACATTTATTCATCTATTCATCCCTCTAGCCAATAGCCATCCATCAATTCATCTCTTTCTTTTTTTTGGGGATGCATTCAAGATGAGTTGAAGACACTGTATACCTCCTACTACATACTTCAACATGCACGTCATTAACTAGAGTACAGTATTTGTTTATGGTACATTTATTTCGGGGGGCAAATTTACCTACTGTGAAATGCGCAGATCTTAAGATGCCATCAATGCGTTTTGACAAACATATACATCGGTGTAATACAAACTGCTCTGGAGACACATAACATTACCATCTCCCCAGAAAGTTCCTTCATTCTCTTTCTCAGTCAAACCTTGTCCTGTCCTAGGGTTTCATTTCCCCCCCAACTATACTTAAGTTTAGTCTGTTTTCCAACTTCACTCAGATAATGTTTTTGAGATTCATCTGTGCTTCATGTCTCAGTCCTCTTCTGTTATTGCTCAGTAGTATTGTATTTATCCATTATCTGAACACAGGTTGCTTAGCTATTGCTCCATGAACATACACCTGGAGTATTTCCAAGTTTTGGCTCTTATGAATCAAATGGCTGTGAACAGTTTTGTGGCACTCTCTCTTTGGACTTAGGCTTTTATTTTATTTTTTGGAATGAGAATGGATACCATTTTGCACTTTGTGTATGTGTGTGTGGCTGGGCTAAGGATTACAATATATATCTTTAATTTTTCATGGCCTGTTTATACGGAATTAAAGTTGTGCTATTTTGAGAAAAAAAAAAAAAGTAAGAACCTGGAAAATTTTGGTCCTTTTACCCTCCATGTCTAGTATTTTATGCTGTAGTTGTCATATGTATGTACATTTTCTAAACCCCACAATAAATAAGATGTTGTAATTTTTGCCTTAGTCATGTATCTTAAACAGATTAAGAGGAAAATTTTTTTTTTTGCCCATATATTTACCACTTAGGGTACTATTAATTCCTTCCTGAAGATTCAAGTTGCAATTTGGTGTCATTTCTTTTCAGTCTGAATAATTTCCTTCAACATTCTTGTAGTGTAGACCTGAGAGCAATGGATTCTCTTAGTTTTTATTATTTTTTTTTTAAGAATTTTTTTTTAAAGATTTTATTTATTTATTTGACAGAGAGAGAGATCACAAGTAGGCAGAGAGGCAGGCAGAGAGAGAGGGGGAAGCAGGCTCCTTGCTGATCAGAGAGCCTGATGCGGGGCTCCATCCCAGGACCCTAAGATCATGACCTGAGCTGAAGGCAGAGGCTTTAACCACTGAGCCACCCAGGTGCCCCCTCTTAGTTTTTATATATCTAAAAGCATCTTTATTTTTCCTTCATTTTTGCAGAATATTTCTGATGTATAGATTATGAATAGATATATTTTTCTCTTTCTGCTCTTTATTCTATTTCATTAGAGAGAGAGCATGTGTGAATGCAGGAGCGGGGGAAGGGGAACAGGGGCAGATGAAGAGGGAGAAGAGTGAGAAAGAATCTCAAGCAGGCTCCATGCCCAGCACGGAGCCCAACTTGGAGCACCATCTCATACCCTAAGATAATGACTTGAGCTCAAATCCAGATGCTTAATGGTCTGAGCCACTCGGGCACCTCTTTTCTGTTCTCTAAAGATGTTGCACCATCTTTGGGTGTCCCTTTTTTCTGATCAGAAGTCAAGAATAATTCATATTATTGTTGCACTTTAGGTAAACTGTTGTTTTGCTTTGCCTGCACTCAAGATCTTTTCTTTATACTTCAATTGTAATGTGCCCATGTGCATTTTTCTTTGTATTTATCCTGCTTAATTTCACTGGGTTTCTTGAATCTGCAAATTGATGTCTTTCTCCAAATCTGTGATTTTTTTGGTCATTATAGTTTCAAAAAGTTTTTTTTTTTTAATCCCATTTTCCTCTCTCCTTTCTTCTCTAGATCTCCAATTGCATGTATATTAGGTTTTTTTGATATTGGCCATTTTTCCCCCAATCACTTTTCCCCCTCTCTTCTTCAGATTGGATTATTTCCATTCATTTATTTTCAAGTTCACTGGCTCTTTATCGTGTTCTCTCCTATCCCCTATTAAACCCATCCAGTGAATTTTTAATTTCAGATGTTGTATTTTTCAGTCCCAGGATTTCTATTTTTCTAAAAAAATAGTCTCTATTTCCTTACTGAAATTACCTACTTGTTCATTCATTATAAACCATTTTTGTTGCCATCATTGACCATAGTTATAAAAGTTGCTTTAAAATCCTTATCTACTAATTCTAATATTTGGGTCATCTTGGGGTCCATCACTATTGCTTGCCTTTTCTATTCAGTAAAGATCACATTTTCCTATATCGTGATATGACTAGTAATTAGGGATTGTGTTCTAGATACATTTTTGTAAGTAATAGGCTATAGAGGCTCTAAATTCTGTTGTGTTCCTCTGAAGAGTATTGATTTTTTGTGTTAGCATTTGGTGGACTCAAACTCCAAACTCTCTTTCCTACAAGATAGGCAGGAGCTGCAGTATTTATTCAGTTTGTCTAGCCTTAGCTAGGCTCCTTGGAGCTTGCCCTGCACACATGTAAATCAGTAATTAGCTAGAGATTTGGGTAGATGTACAGAATTCAGGGTTGCTTCTCTTTGGCTTCCTCCTTTCCAGGATTTCTACCTCAATGTCCAGCTGCTAGGATCACTCCAAACTATGTACTCATTCTTAGAGCTGGTAGACTGCCAATTTTCAATCCCAGTTTTAGCTGCTTGGCTTAGTTGTGATTGGGTCAAAGCACTCAAGGCTCTTCTAAGTGAGACTCCGCCCACCCTCCTTCTTTTTTCTCCCTGCTTTGGTTGTTCTCTAGGGCCTTACAGTTAGTTTATATATTTTGTCAAGAGCCTATAGTTGTTATCTATGGAAGAGTTAATCTGGTTTGAATTTCTCCTCTCTTCCCTGTGGAACTCTGATTTAAGCAGATCAAGGTGAGATTTTAGCCCTTGGTGGGGAGGAGGGTAGGTCTGAGCGGTAGGTTGGGGAAAAATTAGGAATGCAGTTCAGAAACTAAGGTAGAGAAATGCCAAACATACTAGTTTATTATTGCAGAATATTGGTTCAGGCCAACATATTTCTTTCCATCTGAACCTCCTAAAGCTTCACTATGTCTACCTTCTCCCCTTCCTCCTTCTGTCCCAGAATCACATGTCACCTTCCTCATTCTAGGACTCAAACCTTAGCAAAGCTAGATCTGTGCTCCTCTTCAAGGGCATTAAGGATTAAACAAACACTTGTAGGCTGTCTAGGGAACGTAACCACCACCGCAAAATGATGAGTTCTGAACATGTAGAAGTCAGCTTCTGAATGAAGACTGCCCAAACTTAAAAATGCAATATTTCTAAGTTTTAGCCCCGTGGCAGGGGTTGATTCTGTATTCCATCCCCTTCTTTCACCAGGAGCTCCTGAGAGGTTATCTTTGTTAGGGCCTGAGGCTATCACAGCTGTAGTTGGTTGCTAACTTGTAGAATAAATTACTTTTCAGTTCTCTTTTTAAAGGAACATTCTGTTCTAAAGTTCTGTGCCTCTGTCGATTTCTCTGCCTATGGTACAAACCGCTAGACCATTTTCAGTTCTATTTAGGTTTTCTTGTGATACTAACAGTGGGGCACAGAACAATCAGTTGGGTTTGGGATCATCCTTGCTGTTATTTTAGCGTACCAAATCGCCCCAGCCTCTCAGCAGACGGTTAGCCCATCTGCCACCATGACAGAAAATTGAATATAGAGAAACCATTTAGGTAGGATGGAGAGATGTGGTCCTCAATTCTATGCAATTCAGACATTGCGTTGAGAGGAAAGCATGACAAATTTTGCAACTGGAAAACTGGGACAAGAAAGAAACTTAAGAATTCTTTAGCAAGGGTGGCTCAGTTGGTTAAGGGTCCAACTCTTGGTTTCAGCTCAGGTCATGATCTCATGGTTTGTGAGACTGAAACCCTTGTTGTGGGGGAGGTCCCTGCTCAGTGGGGAGTCTGCTTGGGATTCTCTCCCTATATCCCCCCAATAAATTAATAAATCTTAAAAAAAAAGACTTCATTACATTTCTATTATTATTTTGGAGGGCAGAATTTGGAAGCTTATTGCTTCTACCCAGAACGCTTACTTTCTTAAGCATTCTCTGATTTACACACATACTCTTTGAATATACATTGGAAACAGATTCAGTATCTTGTAAGAAAACCAGCTCTGCAGTTGTAACACCTAACTCACAAAACAGCTACATTAAGAGCTTAGTGTTCCTAGTACTAAAGGGTTATTTGTTTTACAAAAGGTTCTCTGAAGTGTTCCCTACAAATACCAAATTCCCTTAGTGCCTTTAAAACAGGAAGCACATTACAAAAATCCTATTTAACGGAACATTTTGGGGAACATACAAGGTGTGATTGTAAAAGATTATGGCTGATTTTAAGAAAAATTCCAGAACTTACCAATTCAAAGAAGTGGTGTTCCCTTCAAAGTATTCACTGTGTGGGTCTTCACACTTACCTCATCTGCAATGGGGATGGCAGTGTCTCCCTCAGTGTGCCTGGGAAGGGTAAATGAGATAGTTAAGGAAAGCACACAGGTGCCATGAGTGCTCAAGAAATAGTCATTGTCTCCAGTTCCAAAGAGGCCACAGTTACTCAAATCATTCATCACTAAACTCTGGTGTGAGCACTGTTCTCTAGGTCTCACTGATGTTTTATCTTTGGTTTATGGGATGAATCTGGAGTCAGTCATGAAGGGTAACATGATGATGGAGGGTGTCCATGCACTATGACTTTTTTACTTGTTTTATGAGCCCCTTAAGTTACTAATCTCACATTTTTACATGTATGTTTGTATGCAGTATACATACACATATATAACATATAATAATATATGAATTTTTTTTTATAGTTTGACTTTTTTTTTAAAATTTTATTTATTTATTTATTTGTCAGAGAGAGAGAACACAAGCAGGCAGAGAGGCAGGCGGAGGCAGAGGGTGAAGCAGGCTCCCCACTGAGCAAGGAGCCCAATGTGGGACTCGATCCCAGGACCCTGATATCATGACCTGAGCCAAAGGCAGCTGCTTAACCAACTGAGCCACCCAGGTGTCCCAATATATGAATTTTTGATGTATTTAATTTGGCGAAGTGAAGGGTTAAAGGTAAAGCAAGTGCTGTGTTTCAATGGGGATATGAACTCAAATGTCTTAATCTTTGCTGTTGAGTCAACCACCTAAAGAACTTAAAAAAAATCCCTATATTCAGTCACATCCCACAACAGCAAAGCCAGAACCTATAGGAGGAGACATCAGTAGTTTCTGAGGTCCCCTCAGTCGATACCAATGTGCAGCCAAGCCTGAGCATCCAGAACTCTGGGCTGGTGGTGCTGGGTAGTTCTGGATGCATGTTAGAATCACCTTGAAAGCTCTTAAAAATGACCAGTGGTTTGGCCTTGCCTTTCC
>CM053605.1:13420548-13430935 GCA_028646535.1 Procyon lotor | reverse complement strand
AGTCACATCCCACAACAGCAAAGCCAGAACCTATAGGAGGAGACATCAGTAGTTTCTGAGGTCCCCTCAGTCGATACCAATGTGCAGCCAAGCCTGAGCATCCAGAACTCTGGGCTGGTGGTGCTGGGTAGTTCTGGATGCATGTTAGAATCACCTTGAAAGCTCTTAAAAATGACCAGTGGTTTGGCCTTGCCTTTCCAAGATTTTGATTTAGTTATCTGGGGTGGAGCTTGGGGATGGCGGTATTTTTTGGAAGTTCTCCATTTGATTCCCATGGGCAGCCCAGTTTGGGAACCAGCAGCCTCAGGAGCCCAGCTGGTAAGGTAGATGGGTGCAGTGGGAGCGCAGGGGGCCCATAAGACGGGAGTGTCTGCTCAGTCTGGCGGGAACAGCTGCTGCTCAGATCCCTGCAAGAACGTGGGCCCAATGTTGCTAGATCTTCTATTTTTCAAAAGACACTGGAAGTCTGGATGTTTATATGGATATGGAAACTTCTATTTTTTTTTTTTTTACTGCGGTAAAATATACATAGGATAAAATATACGGTCTTAACCATTTTTAAGTGTATGGTGCGGTGACATAAAGTACGTCCACACCTTGGTGCAAACATCACCACCACCTATCCACAGAACTCTTCTCATCTTTCCAAACTGAAACGCCACACCCATCAAACACTAACTCCCCATCTCCCTCCCACTCCTGCTCCTGGTAACCACCATTCTACTTTTTGTCTCTATAAATTTGACTACCCATAGGTCCTCATACAAGTGGAATCATAAACTCTTTGTCCTTTTGTGATCGGCTTATTTCACTTAGCATAACGTCTTCAAGGTTTATCCGTGCTATAGCACGGGTCCGAGTTTTCTTTCTTTTTAAGGCTGAATACTGTTCTATTGTGTGTATAGGGCACGTTTTGTTTATCTGTTCATCTACTGAGGGACAGTTGGGTTGCTTCTGCCTTTGAGCTATTGTGAATGATGGTCCCCTAAAGGGGGGTGCACGCATATCTGAGTGACATGCTCTCAATTCATTCGGGTGTCACCTAGGAAAGCTCACACTGTTTTCTTTACTCTCATCCTTCTACCACATGTACATTTCTTCACTTCACCTCTGACACCAGTTGTCTGGGTCCCCACCTTCCCCCTGCCCCCACACCAAGCAATTCTCCGTGACACCAGCTGGGGTGCCACAATTCAGTGAAAATTTCTGATGTCACCTGGAGTTAGCCCAGACCCTGCAGGTTAAGGGCTCACAGTCTCCCAAGTCTGCCCCACCCCCTGCCCCAGACACAGTTGCACATTTCACATTGACACCCGTACTTCTGATCAAGCAGCTATAAATCAGAGGTTCCCATGAACCCCTTCCAGGTTTGATCATTTACTAGAAAAAGTCACAGAAGTCAGGGAAACACTTAACTTATGTTTACCGATTTCTTAGAAAGGATCAGAAACGTGATACAGATGAATAGCCAAATGTAGAGATACACAAGGCAAGGTCCAGAGGCATCCTGAGCACAGGGGCTTCTGTCCCCATGGATTTGGTGGTGGTGGG
Source organism: Procyon lotor (assembly GCA_028646535.1). Lineage (NCBI taxonomy): Eukaryota > Metazoa > Chordata > Mammalia > Carnivora > Procyonidae > Procyon > Procyon lotor. Next base: position 13,429,384 of record CM053605.1, on the reverse strand, counting down.
GGGGCAGGCAGATGTGCCTGCCAACCGGGAAGCTCTCTAAATCCCATAGTTTTGGGAATCTTGGACGCTTCATTGAGTAGTGTTGAATGATCATTAACTCAATCTCGGGCCCCTCTGCCCTTCCTAGAGTATGTAGGGGTTGTGGAGCCGAAAGTTCTAAGCTTCTCTTTCTGGTGACCAGTTCCCGTCCTGAAGCTCTCCAGGAGCCCACTAAGAGTTGCCTCATTAGAACCAAACACATTTCTATCACCTAGGAAATTCCAGGGGATTTAGGAGCTCTGTGTCAAGAACTGAGTCAAAGACCACGTATTAGAACAAAAGATGCCCCTAGTGCTCTTACCGCTTAGGAAGTTACAATGGCTTTAAGAGCTCTGTGCCAGGAACCAGGGACAGAGAGCTATACTTATATGTTCTGTTTCCTGTGGATATACCCAGAGGTGGAATTACTGGGCCATGTGTAATTCTATGTTTAAGAACCACCATACTGAACGTCCAAATTTTGTTTTAAATATTTATTTATTTATTTTAGTGAGAGAGAGAGAGCATGGCGGAGGGGCAGAGGAAGAGGGGGAGAGAGAGAGAGAGAGAGTCTCCAGCAGACTTCCTGCTGAGCAGGCAGCCAGATATGGGGCTTGATCTCATGACCCTGAGATCACGACCTGATCTGAAACCAAGAGTCGGATGCTCAACCGACTGAGCCACCCAGGCGCCCCTTGAACCTCCTGATTTTTAAATATTTGAAGTATATTTGCAAATATTTGCAAATACTGCAAAAAAAAAATATTTGCAGTAAATATTTAAATATTTAATTCGAATTTAAAATGACAACAATAACAACAAACACCAGAGCGCTTCCACTGGTTGGCACATTATGGGCTCAAAACGATGAATTTTGGCACACTGAAAAAATAAAATTAAATTAAAAAAAAAAGGCATTGGCTTAAAGCAACCCCTTTCCTTGAATGGTTTATAAGGCCACAAGCTACTTCCGTCTTGTCCTCAGTTTTCTCCTCAAAATGAGGAGATTAGGCCAAATCATCCCTGGTTTTGTTTTGCTCAAATAGTCCAGTATGTTGGAGTCAGTAAGATTTCAATTTGATTGTGGTTCTTTTTCTCATTTGTGGTTCTTGAACCTCAAGACCAGTGTTGGGCGTCCTGGTGCTCAAATCACAAAAGCCCACATAATCCAACTGTCTAGATAAGATAGGGGGAGTCAGAGCAGAAACATTGTTTGGATCCAACCCGACACAAGTAGAGTTTAAATCAGCTGAGATAAAACCTGTTTGCACTAGCCACAAAGCAGTCAGTTTGCCCTTTTAAGGAGAGAATAATCTATTTTCCAGCCCCAACAAATTTCAACCACATTTGAACAGAAAAGATCACATTTCCAGGCTGTAGGTAAAAGACTCCTGTGGTAGTAACATGATTCTTTGTATGTTTGTGACAATTTCTTAGCAGGAGCTCCTTGTTGGCTTTTTGGAGGAAGATGTAGGTCCAACCTTTTGAAAGTTTGTTTACTTATTTTTATGAGCCTCTTAAATGACTAATCTCACGGAAAGAAGGCACATAGCAGGCAGCCACACCCAGAATCCTTTGGGTTTTCCCAACCTCTCCTTGTTTGTGTCCCTAAAGGATTTCAGTTTGTGCCTTAATAGGATTTAAAGAGGCACACAGCATCTCCAAACTCCCCACCCTTTTTCTCCCCTTCTCTCATCCTACTTTTAACTTGATTCTGATTTTTTCATAAAATTCTCACCAAGAGGAAACGGATTTTTACACCTTCCAAAATGCATCAACAACTTATTTCGTCATTTCATGGTTTCCTGCCATTCAGGATTCATGCTGGCAAATGTGTCTGGTTTCTTTTGATTAGGGAGGAGGCGATCCCTGGGTGGGGAAAGCATGGTATTTGGGGCCAGGCTGATGTAGGTACATAATGCCAGCCAGCTTCGGCCATTTCCTTGCATTGTGACCTCAGACAGATGGGCTCCATGGTTAGGCATTTATAAAGTGGGGACTATCTATCTTCTAGGGTTGTAACAAAGATTAAATTAACAGTGTATGCATAGTACTGGGCCAGGGGACATGACACACAAGTCCTCAATAAATGGAGGCCATTATTAATCAACTTAATCTCTTTGGAGGCATTGTGAAGGAACACAGGGCACTGAGAGACTTGGGTTGATTTTGTTACCAATCCGTGGTGTGATCTTGGGCGAGTGACAAGCTCCCTGGGCATCACATTCTACATCATTTATTTAATAAACACACATTTGTCACTAACCAGTAGGCAGAGCCTGCAGCAGGAGATGAGAACCCAACGATGAATGGGATATGCCCAACTCCTAGGAGCTCACCAGCTAGTTGAAGAAGACAGATACCCCAAGGATGTGGATGTGCCTTGGAAGGGCTTGCTGAAACTTTAGGCGGGAGCTTCATTATCATTTGCCTCCCGTTATGACAATTTTAGGCAGAGGCTGTTAAGGGGCTCTGATGAGCTTTAAAAGGTTTGGTTACCTTTTCCTAATTGGCCTCATCTTCTGTATGTAAAGAATGCTCTACTAACCCCTGTAGTGAGCCGGAGGTTCCCCTCCCTGGCACATCGCGGTGGAAAATAAGGTTTGTACAAACCATTGTACATAAACCTCTTGTTGGCTGGCTCTGATAAGAAAACCATAGTCGGTCCAGATGCTTTGTTATTTGCTTTGCAGCATTGCCACCGAGAGTGACCGGCAGGGTGTCTGTGTTTCATTTCTACTTCTAGTTGAAGGAAAATCATTCTTTGTTAATCGTTGTATTCTAATTGTGAAACACCATGTTCAGGAAGAGTTTCAAGGCAGAAATGGCCTCGAGATCTAGTTCTTTTGTTCTGTAATTTGGAAGGAGGGAAATTCTCTCACCTGAATTCCCCTATAGCCTGCAGGCATCGGCATTCTAAACACCCTGCACACAAGAAAACAGATCATATTTTAAAAAAGGGTCTTCTCTCTCTCACTCTATTTACCTCTGTACCATTCAAGGGAATGTGAAAAAATGTGAGCCTGTTTTTTTTTTAAACGTTTCTAAAAAAAAAAAAAATCAAAACAGCCTTTGCCTGGGGAATTGGCACTTGGCTTCAGTGCTCAAAGAATGTTCTCTTCCCGTTGCTTTGCATTTTTAATGAGCTTCCTTCTTGGAAGACCCCGCCACCCAGCCCAGGGTTGGCACCCTCACCCTTCAGCTTCCTGCTGCCCAGAGGGATATAGCAATTCACTGAGTCCAGAGTAGCTGCCTGATGGGATGCTTGAGGCTACAAAGGGGTGGCTGTGGCTCTCTGGTCATTCCTGAGGCCCCTCAAGACCATTGTGCTCACCACAAATGCAGGAAACAAGGATGCAGCATCTAGGGTAGGGACAACGACCATCCCCTGTAGGTGTAGGCATGGAAACTAAGAAGTAGGCAAGGCCCACCTGAGAGAGAGAAAGAGAATCTGAAGTCATCCATTGCAGTTTAGACACCAAAAGAAATACATTTGTTTCTTGCATCATTTAAAAGTTTAGTTTTAGTTCCGAAATGCCAGTCCTTCAGAGTCTCTTGGCTTCTCACCACCTATTCCTCCCTGTCTTGGAAGAACTTTCTCCTTCCAAGCCCTAGAAGGCTTGCGCTTCCTTTGAGGGACTGACCTTGGCTTTGGGAGGAGTAGTCAGGCCCTAGGGTCCTTGTGGGGGAGCTGGTCTACCTCTCTAGGTACTGCTTTCACATTACTTCCTTTAATATTCCGTCCTGCCCCTGAGTCCTAGCAACTGTCATGTCTACATATTAACTTAAGAAAAATGTTGAAAAGGCCCCACTCTCGGAGGCCTTTTCAAGGGCCTCCAGCTTTCCTTCTTCCTAGCCTTCCAGCTCCCTTGCTTCCTCCCATTCCTGCTTCTGCTTCCTCTGCCTTATGTTACAGTCATTAGTTGCTTGTCCAAGTCCCCACCTCAGCTGCTTCTCGGCGTGCCCTTGAGCGCATCTTTCCCCATTACATGTTCTGTGGTCCCCTCCCCCTCCCCCACCAGACTGTAAGCATCTCAAGCAAAGGGGTTGTGCCTTTATAGCTTTATGGTCTTCGCAACACAGTGAAGTGCACCTAGTAGGCATTCAGTAAGAGCCTGCTGCTCTGGGTTGCACATATGGTTCACATTTTCTAGGAATGTCTGTTTGTTCTGATTATCTGCCAGCCAAGTGTACTCTTGGGTAGCAAAAGGGAAATGGACTAAAAGATGTGGTTCAAGGAGTAGTCAATAGCCTGCTCATAATTACTAGTGGGACTGGAATAAGCATAAACTTTCTTGCATAACTAATCAATATCTTAATATATCTCCATTAGTGAGGGTGTATTTTATGTTATTGATATTAAATATCTACCTATTGTGTCAGAAAGGTTTCAGAGTAATTGTTATTGATGGTTAAAATCTTGTCAGCTGCTGAATATAGATTTTTTTTTAAATGGATGATGATTGGCTGAGATTTATTTTTCCTGTATTGCTATAAGCCAGATTCTCCATTAAGCTATAAAATATTATGATACACTTGAAGCAATGTAATGTGATCCAAACACATAGTTATAACTCATTTCATTATTAGTCACATGTGCCAAGACATTAGCATAGCAGTTAACTAGTACTGGGGTGAGTGTGGTGCTCAGGAATATTTTTTAACAATGCAATTGCATTAGTGCCATTATAGTTTAATTTGCCAATGGTTATAATCACACTCTTAGTGATAATTGGGCAATGGAATCACTGCTGACATGGATTTTTAAGACAGAATCTCTGTTTTAATTCTCAATGCAAAAATCCCATCTAGAGAATAGTGTGATAGCTGCCATTTTTGGTACATTTCAGTTTGTTAGATGAGGCTCCAGTTCATTTAACTATTGCTCTGTGGTTGGTGGTACCTGAGTTGTAGCTATTTAGAGACAGATTTCTGGGCAGTCTAAGTCTTCTGTGCTGCTCTGTAGTTCTCTGACATGTTTCAGAGGTATGAAGCCGCAGCACCCAGGCTGCTGTTCATACCCAAACGTAGCTCAGAAATCCAGTCCATCTGATCCAACTGTTTGTCCAGATTTTCATTTTAGGCGCTTATCACTTTGTCTATGGAATACTGCTGTGGTAGATTGCATAAATTGCCCCAATTCTTCACACTCTCAATGGCCACATCCTTTACAATGTGACTTTGCCGGTCCTGCCACCAAAGATGAGAGATGTTTCCCTACCACTGATTTTGGGTTTCGACATGTGACTCGCTTTGGTCATTGAGACTTTAGAAAGTGTCAAATGACTGCCCTTCACTTCCTTGACCTTCCCTATTTCTTGTTGTCGCTGTGTTCTCAGAATGCGTCATGCAATCTTACATGAAATAGTCCTTAATTTTAAAATATTCTCTCTTGCGTACACACCCTCACCACATCCCTAGGGCTCCTCTTTCCTTCTGAGCCATACTGCCTCATTCTTCAATCCACACTGAGTCAAGATATATCTCCAAGATATATCCCCTCACGTTCCATGTTCCCCACTATCCTTCAGGGCAACCCTCTGTTGCCACACTTGTTGCCTAGTCTTCGAGTTACTGGTATTTTTTCCCATGAGTTCCTGGAGGATGAGGACATATTCCTCTCTGCATTCCCAGTGCCCAACACAATTCTTGGCACGGAAGGGGCAAGCCAACCAGTTTCATACTTCTTTTTGCCTGTCACCTGCATCATTCCAAAAGAGGATTTGAGTCATGCTAAAGAAATGGAGAAACACAGGATCAAAATTAAGTAAGTGAAAAAAATGGGAGAGAGGAAATATAAGGGGGGAAATGGATGATGAAACAAGATTCAGGTCAGAACCTCCAAAATGTCAGGATGTTTTGTACAGTTGTTATATTTTGGCCTCTCCTTGAGCTCTAAGCTTCCAAATAGCCAAAGCTAATAGGAAAATAGGAATAGTTGTTAACGTTTGACAGATCTAGATATTTCACAATTAGCCATAAATGGCTAATAAGTATATTGAAAGATGCTCCACATCATCAGTCACCAGGGAAATGCAAATCAAAGCCATATTAAGAGACTCCTGGGTGGCTCAGTCAGTTAGGCACCTGCCTTCAGCTCGGGTCATGATTCCAGAGTCCTGATCGAGTCCCTCAAACGCTTCTTGCTCAGCAGGGAGCCTGCTTCTCCCTTTGCTCCCCAGCTTATACTGGCACGTGCTCTCTCTCTCTCTGACAAATAAACAAAAAAAAAAAACTTGAAAAAAAAAAAACCACAATAAGATATCACGTTATACCCACTAGATTGGTTTAAATTAAAAAGTGCTCATAGAGATGTAATAAAACAGGAACTTTGATGTATCGCTGGGAAGAGATTCAAAAAGTTTGGCAGTTTTCGATGAGGTTAAACATACATATATCTTACAACCTACTAATATCACCAAGTGTTTAGCTGAAAGACTTGTACCTGACTTGCATGCAGAAGACTTATACATGAATGGTAGCAACTTTATTCATGAACGCTCAGAACTGGTGTCAGTGGGTGAGCAGGTAAACCAAGTGTGGTAGAGTCACATGAGGAAATATTACACAGCAATAAAAATGAACAAACTGCAGATGCATGCCACATAGCTGTGTTTTACAGACATTGTATTTAAGGATAAAACCCAAACAAAAAGAAAAAAAAAATCATATGATTTCCTTTGTATGAAGTTCTGGAACAGGTACATTTAATCTGTAGTGATAGAAATCAGATCAGTTGTTGCCCAGAATGAGTAGACAATGTGGAGAAGGTACTGCATGGGGACATGAGAGAATTTTTCGGGTGTGATGGTCATCTTCTACATCAGGGGTCAGCAAACTTTTTCTGCTGAGGATCAGATAGAAACTATTTTAGGCTTAGTAACTATTTTAGATCATCTGGTCTGGGTTACAACTATTCAGCTCTACCATTGTAGCACAAAAGCGGCCATAGGCACTATGTAAATGGACAAGCATGGCTGTGTTCCAGTAAAATTTTATTTGTGGACACTGAAATTTGAATTTCATATGTATTTTACATGTCAAGAAATATTATTCTTTCAAAATTTTTTTTTCAATCACGTGAAAATATAAAAACCATTCTTCCCTTGTTGGCCATTCAAATACAGGCACCAAGCCAGATGTGGCCCACAGGCCAGAGTTTGCCAACTCCTGGTCCGAATCTCACTTGGGGTGGTGGTTACGTGGGGATATCTATCTGTAAAACTCATCAAACTATACTTTTAAATATTTGCACTTATTTTATACTTCATCTTAATGATCATGTAAATTATATTTAAGAAAAGATTCCATTTCCTTAAGATAAAAATATGTTTCTGTCAATCAGCTGAAACCTAGCTTTTCAGGATGGAAGTTTCTTCTCCTCTGGGTTCTAAATAAGGTGACTTAGGTGGTTACCACATGGCTTCTGGTGGGCTGGCTCTTGTCTTCAGACAGGTTTTGGTTGGCCTGCAGAGTGTTAAAAATATGTATTCGACTTTGGCCCTTACCAGGCAACAGTGGTCCAGTTCCACAGACCCCATCATTCCCTACAGCCTTCCTTCACTGGGCCCCTTGTTCATTCTTTTCGTCCAACCTTTTACTATTCTTATATTTAAGTTGTTTCCCTATAAGCAGTGGATATTTGGCGCTCTTACTCATTTTTGTTCATTTGTACTGTATTGTATTTTTTAACATCCTTAAATGATTTGTAGAATAAACTGTGAGAGAAGGCCTTGTCTGTTTTGCTCACCACACTGTTTGCCCAGAGTCTGGGTAGTGTCTGTACATAGTAGGAGCTGAGTGAAATTTCATGAATGTATGAGTAAGTCCAAAGAGAGATAAGTGCCCTTCAGACAATCCTCATGATGCTCATTCTTTACAAAGGAGTTCTGATAAGAATTGAGAGCCTGGTGGTGGGTGTTGAGGAGGGTGTGTATTGCATGGAGCACTGGGTGTGGTACATGAACAATGAATCTTGGAACATTGAAAAAATAAAATAAATTAATTAAAAAAAAGAATTGAGAAGCAGAGAGTCTGATATTATACTGTCTGGCAAAAAATTAGAGAGACAAAGTAAATGGTTGTACCCTTCCCCGCTGTGGATGATGGAAAAGCACAGCCGATAAGATGTGTGCTAGACCTACCTTGTCCAATATGGTTCATGTGTGGCTATTTAAGTTTAAATTAATTAGAAATAAAATAAAATTTGAAAAATAAAGTTCCTCATTTGCACCAGCCACAGTTCAACACATGTGACAAGTGACTACTGTATGAAATGAGTTAGAGAACATTTCCATCCTCACAGAAACTTCTATTGGACAGTACTGGTTTCGACACATTTGTCCTAAACAATCACAGAAAACGGAAAAATAATGTACTTGAATAATTTCTAAATCTTCCATGTCAGAAGTTGCTATATAATAAGGATTGAGAAACTATAGACCCAAATCCAGCCTGTTTTTGTAAATAAAGTTTTATTGGGACAATCATGCTCATTTGTTTACACATCGTCTAGCTGTTTTTGCAGTTCTGTGTCAGAGTTGCATTGTTGTGGCAGAGATGGTATGACCTGAAAAGCCTCAACTATTTACTCTTTGACCCTTTACAGAAAAAATTTGCTGACTTCTAATGTAGCATAAGCTTGATTTATATTTATGGTGCTTATATTTAAGTATCTTTTGGTATAAATCCTATGTATATATGGAAAAGCAAATGGAAAAAAAGAAAAATCTTATTATTGACCCAGAGATAATCACTGTTAATCTGATGGTGTATAACTTTTTGGCCCTTTTCTTCTATGCCTATATATTTTTTTTTT
>CM053605.1:13398339-13420448 GCA_028646535.1 Procyon lotor | reverse complement strand
CCAGATCATGATCATGAATTGAGCCAAAGGCAGATGCTTAACTGACTGAGCCACCCAGGTGCCCCTCGCCCTTTCACTTTCTATTAGTGAGTTAATTTTAAGTTCTTCTGAAACATTTTTTTCACACATATATCTCTAATTGTAAAAATCTAGCCAAACCAGTATCTTTGAATTACTCCTAAATAAGATTTGAAAATTAGCACAATTTCACATTCTCTTCCTTCTCTTCTCCATCTTTGTTTATATGATCTGGCTTTTAAATCCTAGTAATTATAATGCATTTTTAAACATAATTTTACATTCAAGAATAAATTTTGACATTTGTATTTGGCTTTTAGCCAGATTTACAATTATTTTAGATTTATCTCTATAGTTAACTTGTTTTAGTGTGTATCATCAGTTCTTTCATATCTTGACCTCTTCATTCCTGAAATCTTAATTTTGTTTAATCTCTTGGTTGATTGAATTATATAGTGACTTTTTAAAAGGAAAGTTTGATGCATTACATATAGACTTAGATTTTGTATATCTGAGAATAATTTTATGTTGTATTTATACATAAAGACAAATGCTTTTTTTCCCCCTTAGAACTCTGCAGATCCCACTTAATTGTTTTTGGCAATTAGTGTTACAGAAGAGAAATCTGAGACTGACTCAGTTATTTTTCCTTACAGAGTTAACTTATTGTTTCCTATTTGAATGGTTGAAAGATGTTTTCTTTATTCATACACGGAAAAAATTGCACAAAGTAATCTAGGTGAAAGTTTTTCATTGATATTTTTTTTTCCTGGTTCATGATGAATCCTTTCAAATGGAATACAGCATATTTTACATTTCTTCAGTCTAAGACAGTTTCCCTTTATCTTTTTTTTTTAAGCACAAAAAGTGTTTTATTAAAGCATGGGGACAGGTCCTGTGGGTAGAAAGTCCCTTTATTTTTTATTATTGCTTTTGTTCTACTTCAGCATTTTCTTCAAAAACACCAGCCCTATCTTTACTTTTCATTCTTAATTTTTCTTTTTCTATTATTTCCATTATATTAACTCATTGTTTTCATCTCTGTCCACTATATTCTGGGAAAGCATCTCAAGTTACCCCATGATTCACCAACAGGACTTCATTTATTTTATTGTTTCTGCTCTTAATCACTGTCACTGTGAATATATTATTGTCTTTGGTTTCCTGCCATTTTTCTTTATCTTGTCTGTCTTTCTCTTCATACAATTCTGCTACCTTCTTTCATGTTGTCTTTCTAATAGAGGCTAATAGAGTCTCTTATCCTTTTGAATTTAATTTTTTTCTTTTCTTTTCTCTCCCTGGGCAAAATATTTTCAGCAGTGTATTCTATCTCTTAGTCTTCAAGACGTTATCCCTTTCTCTTGTCTGGCTGTATTTCCCCATAGACTCTATGATATTTATTGCTTTTCCTTCTGGAATGAGGCAAGATATATATGGGCCCAGTTTGCCAAATGATAGTGTTAGTTGATTTACCTGTTTTTGGCCCTATTCTCTGTTCATCTAGCAGATGGTTAACGCTCTTCACTTCTTCAGAGTAGAGGCAAGATGAAGGACACAACTCTGAGAGCGAATCTATCAACAGCTCCAGAGATTCTCTGAGTTCACTGCCAGGTTCACTAGTACTTGTAAACAATGGAGGGTACAAAGAAAACTACAATTCCCAGAATGCTCCACAGAGGTTCCTCTTGTCTCTGCCCTCCCCTCCTGCAAAACTATGTTACCTGTGGAGACTACACTTCCCAGGATGCAACGCTCCACAGAGGCCTTTTTGGTGTTACTATGAGGATGAGAAAGTCACTGTTTTTGAAGGGGATATAGAAAGTCAATATTTTTGAAGAAAATACAGGAAGTTGTAGGAAGGCCACAATGTGACTCCGTGTTGGAACGGCACCTATCTGTTTTTCTGGTTGTTACACACCCTTGATTTCCAGAATGGGGGTAATTAGGAAGTATAATCCTATATGTTTTCAGGCAGACCCTTTCCTCTAATCTATGAAGACTCCCGTTTCATAGAGATGAATCCTGCATATGGGACAAAGAGAAATCTGGGTGTCTAGTTTAGTCTAGTTTAAAACATAGTGGAACTTCTTTCTGGATTCCGGAATTAGATTGGCCTTTAGGTTAGTTTTGGCTGCTGGGAATTTTGGCGTTTCCCAGTACCATTAAAGTTTTTCAGTAGGAAGTTAGGAGAGGCTGCACCGGGTGGATGATTACTGGCTCAACAGTATTTTCAGCTGAATGCTTGATTTACTTTTTCTAAATTAGGATTTCTCAGGCAGCTACTTGTTTATCACTAGATCACTCCTCCTTCCAAAGCCAGCAGTAGTTTGCTGAGATGCTCCATGATTTCAGCTTTCCTTTTAATGGGCTTTTGCCTAGGCTTGCCTCTAAAGGGGCCACCCCTTTCTCTTCTCTCCTAACAATTCAAACCACATTTGAAAGGAACATTTAAAAACAGGGTTATACGGTGATTTCCTCAAATCTGCAGTGCTTGGTGAAGAAACATCAAAGAAACCTCAGATAGTAAGTAAAAAAGTGAATCCTTTCCTTGTATGCTTGGGCTTGACAAAGGGATTACAAAGCTATTGTTGGCCCTGTGAGTAACTCAAAACTAAGAATTTTCTGTTTGTCCTGTTGAAATTTTGAAGGACTTTCTGAATCAAAAAGGTCACTTTTGCATCAAGGCCTTGCTGTGTGCCTCAGAATTTAATTACACAGTGTAGTGATGTCTTGGCTCAAGAGATCTGGGTGGGTATAACCAATTTTGAACAAAGCAGGTGATCAGTGAAGGAGGAAAAATAATGTGAAAGCTGAATTTAAGCTGTAGCAACCTCTAATTCATCACTTACCAGGAAATAATTTTCTTATTGAAGAATTAATGGTGGGAGATTTTAACTTATGAATGCCAATAGAGGGATTCCAGTGAGGTTTGGTATTTATGGACACATATTGTTAATGAGAAATTTGAAGTTACTCACAGATATGCACACACAGCACCACTTACTGAAAAACCCGAACAGTGACATGATCCTTTCCTTCAAAGCTGGCAATGTAGGTCTAATCAGTGGATGTGCGCTCTGTGTTCACTTTACCCACGGGTTTTTATTTTGTGGTTATGACAGGAACAGTGAAGGATTAAGTTTGAGTCTAAATCCACCTCACGTCATCTCTCTGAGCCTTCTTTCCCCACCTGTAGAAATAATATATCTCGAGGGCTCCTTCCAGCTGACGTTGTCTGATTCTTTGTGAAATGCACTTTGTACACACAAGGTGGCTTTTTCATGAGGCGACAAGGCTTGCTGTTGTGTGGTCAGTCCACATTAACTAGCCCACGAGCAGCAGGGATCTAGAATTATTTGTTGTGCTTGTTCTCTAGGGCATCCTAATGAGCTATGGCAAATTGGAGTTGTTGAATCTTTCAGGCAAGTCCTGTTCCCCCAGTGATATGTTCTGAGATAGCGCATTACAGAAATGAAGATGTGTTTTCATGGACTCTATGCTATAAAATATTTATGCCCTGCCTTTGGTTATATAAAGTATTTTGCAGTGTAGGTCATCTTCTCGGTAAAATGTTCCACTACGAGATCAGCTTCCTAAAGCCCCTGTGAATCCTTAGGGCAGGTGCATAAGATGGCCCAACAGAACACGACGCTGTCAGGGCTAATGCCTGAATATAAATAGATCATGCATGACTTAACCCTAAAAGAAGATTTGGCGTGAATAGAATTTCCAAGATGTATAATTAACTCTTTTATATTAATGAGAGATATAACCTCCAAAGATGTTAGCTGTCTCAGGATGTAGTCTACTAAAATTTAACTCTTTCCTCCCTCCATAGGGAGGAACATTCTCCTGTTCAAGTATGTAGGTACACAGAGGAAGAAAAGGTTAGACCTACTGCTCCCTTTGTCTTGTCTTCCCCCCACCCTCCTCAGTGTACTTTTTTGGGGACAGGTGTGATGTCATAACTGTTTATTGGGTTTCTAGGCAGTACTCACCACGGTTCTGGCCATACTGTGGGAGGCATGCAGAAATGTACAACATGATTTCTGCCCACAGAAGACTGATCATTTAGTTGGAGAGTTAAGACATTGTCCTAAAGAAAGAAACAGGTTACACCAGCGTACATGAGACATAATGTATTATGTGCAGTGTAGCTGGATTCTAATATATATAATGTTGATAGTGAGTACAGTAATGATTATAAAGAGTCAGGATTAATGTCAGCTGGAGGAGTTAAGGAAAGCTTTTTGGGTAGGTGAGATTTTAGCTAGCCTGTGAAAGATGGCAGGGTTTTGGGCAAGTAGGAAAAGGAAAGAACTTGTGTGGTTCACTGAGGAAATTTACCAGCTGCTAGAAGTAGAGGAAAAGTCTTTAAACAGCTATACCAGGCAGGATAGACAAGGTTATGCTGCAGTATCAAATAAGCCCAAATCATAGTGGCTTAAATGAGTCAACGCTTACTTTTCAGTTGAGTTACAAGTTCATTGCAGATTGGCTGTTCCACATTCCACAATGTGGACTCTGTTCCACATTGTCCTTTCTCAAGGATTCAGGCTGGCAGAGATGTTCCACCTAAAATGTCTACAGTCACCTTGGTGGAGAGAGGGGAGGGCAAATCACACGCTGGCTCTTTCAGGCTTCCAACTGGAAGTGGCACATGTCACTTCTTATATTTCATTGGCCAAAGCAAATACCACATGCCCATTTAACTTCAAGGGGAAGTGCATTTCTCCTGTGTGCTTAGAAGCAAGAGAGGATATTTATTGCCTCTCTCTTTCACAATTTTCACAGCTTTCTGTTTTTTTTTTTGTTATTGTTCTAATCCCACGTAATAGCTACTGTACTTCTTGCTCTTGAGTACCAAGAAATATACCAAAAATTTGCAATAAATAACCCTTTCTTGGTTAAGCTAACCCAAGTGGATTTCAACCAAGGTCTTTACTGGTCTGTGAGGTGTCTTTGCAAAGTAGAAAAAGTCATGCCCTCTTAAATGGGTCTGCATAGGTTTGTGGGCACACAGTCACTTTCACGTGAATTAAGAAAATATTCCTTCCCCCTTCTGATAACCCTGTGCCAGGATGTGTAGTTTGGTAGCAGAGCATGGGCCAGACTTCAGCCTCAATTCTTTCTTTGGTGGACATCCTTGTGCAGTGAACAACCTGTACAACTATAAATGGTGGCTCTGGCTTTAGATCCTTTTAAGAGATTCCTAAGAAAGACAGTTGTCCATTTAGTGTCCATCTTCTGTTTGCAAGAGAAGAGAGAACTTTTAAATGATGTGTCATCTATTCTTGGAAAAGTATGCTACACATAATTCCTGATACATGAATTCCCAAGAAAATAACTAAGAAACATTATGCTCTCACACTCTTAGAATATCCTAACTTATCTGCGATGTTTCAAATCAATAGTATAGTTATTTATAAGCAATTCCCACTGATCTTAATGAGTTTAATGAATAAAGAATGAGCATAATAAGTGAGCTTAACTTCACCAAGAAATAATTTCTTGTACAAAAGAAGTTTGATATTAAACTACCACCAAATATAATATAATTAAATCACATTAATTCTCTTAGGTATAATGCAATTGTCTGTGCTATGCATAGATAAGAAGCTGAAAGCAAGTCTCTGGTATGCCTTTGAGAAAAATTTGTGTAACTTTAAAAATAACTCAGAGAAAAACAGGGCCAGTATTGAGAGAGTTTTCTAAGATATAGGAGTTATTTTCATTTACATTACTTACTGGGGCAGTGTCTAACTTAATGGTCATGATTCATAGGATGAAGTTAGAGGGGAGAAGTTGAAAAAATATTAACCCTGGCTTCTTCATTGTTCTCTGGCATAAGGAGGGAAGGGAATTCGCACTGTTTGTGTGGACACAAGGTCTATGTGCTAAGTGGTGGCACCTTCTCTTTTATGCATCACTGCCAGGGAGCCTGAACAAGATTGTAGTAGGTTGAATAGGAGCCCTCCAAGAGGTCTACATCCTGATCCCAAGAATCTGTGACTATGTTACCTTGTTTGGCAAAAGGGATTTTGCAAATGTGATTATGTATGGATTTTGAGATGGAGAGATGATCTTGGATTATCCAGTGGGCCCAATGTAATTGGAAGGGTTTTTATTAGGAGGGAGGCAGGAGGATCAGCAGAGAAGGGTATGTGAAGTGGAAGCAAAAATTGGAGTGGTATGGCCACAAATGCCAGCAACTTCTGAAGGTTGGAAGAAGCAAGGAAAAGATTTTCACCCAGGTCTGCCAGAAGTAACCATACTTGCTGACACCTTGATTTTTAGCCTCCCATGACTTCTGACTACCAGAACTTTGAGAGGACAAATTAGTGTTGTTTTAAGTCACTGAGTTTGTGATAATTTTTCACAGCAGCCATAGGAAACTATTAGAGGAACAAAGATGAGGGCTTTTTGAAGACTCAGCTAGGGAGGGTGAATGTGCAGTCATAGCATCCTTGGGTCAGTTCACTAGCATGGGAGTCAGCCAACTATAGCCCATGGGTCAAATCCAGCCTGCCACCTATTTCTGTACAGCCCATGAACTAAGAATGTTTTTTAAATTTTTTATTGGTTAAAAAATTAAAAGAAGGATAATATTTTGTGACACGTGAAAATGATATTAAATTCAAAATTTAGTGTCTGTAGTCAGTCTTATTGGAACCCAGCCACGTTCATTCATTACTTATTGTCTGTGACTGCCTTCACTCTGCAGTGGCAGAGTTGGGTAATTGTGGCAGAGCACAGATGGCCATTAAAGCTTAACATATTTATTATCTGGCCTTTTATAGAAAGTTTTGCTGATCCCTACACTAGAGCCAGGACATCAGCTTTGAGCTTGAGGTCCTAATGTTTTGCTGGGTCTTTCATGAGACTTGAGTTTGTCCTCACCCCATACTGCCTGTCATGTTCACTTGATCAAATCTCACATGGCACTTAATGCTTCTTTGACTCAAACAATGCCTTCACTATGTTTGCCATGTTGCCAGCTTACCATGCTCCATACACTGTGCTAAATGTTGAAGATACAACAATGAGTGAGAGATGGCTTATTCCCTCAAGGACCACACACACACTCCAAAACAACAACAGCAGCAACAATAAATCCCAAGGGTAGGGGCAAGATGGGACAGGAATCTATCAAAATCCTAGAGGAGAACATAAGCAGTAACCTCTTCAACATTGGCCACAGCAACTTCTTTCAAGACACGTCTCCAAAGGCAAGGGAAACAAAAGTGAAAATGAACTTTTGGGACTTCATCAAGAATAAAAAGCTTCTGCACAGCAAGGAAAACAGTCAACAAAACAAACAGGCAACCCACAGAGTGGGAGAAGATATTCGCAAATGACACTACAGACAAAGGGCTGATATCTAAGATTTACAAAGAACTTCTCAAACTCAACACTCAAAAAACAGATAATCATGTCAAAAAATGGGCAGAAGACATGAACAGACCGTTCTCCAAAGAAGACATACAAATGGCTAACAGACACATGAAAAAGTGTTCATCATCATTAGCCAGCAGGGAAATTCAAATAAAAACCCCATTGAAATACCACCTTACACCAGTTAGAATGGCAAAAATCGACAAGGCAAGAAGCAACAAATGTTGGAAAAGTTGTGGAGAAAGGGGAACCCTCTTACACTGTTGGTGGAAATGCAAATTGGTCCAGCCACTTTGGAAAACAGCGTGGAAGTTCCTCAAAAAATTAAAAATAGAGCTACCCTGTGACCCAGCAATTGCAGTACTGGGTATTTACCCCGAAGATACAGATGTATGAAAAGAAGGGCCATACACACCCCAGTATTCATAGCAGCAATGTCCACAATAGCCAAAATGTGGAAAGAGCCAAGATGCTCTTCAACAGACAAATGGATAAAGAAGATGTGGAATACTACTCAGCCATCAGAAAGGATGAATACCGAGCTTTTGCATCAACATGGATGGGACTGGAGGAGATTATGCTGAGTGAAATAAGTTAAACAGAGAAAGTCGATTATCATATGGTTTCACTTATTTGTGGAACATAAATAATAGCATGGAGGACATTAGGAGAAGGGAAAAATGAAGGGAGAGAAATCAGAGTGGAAGACGAACCATGAGATACTATGGACTCCGGGAAACAAACAGAGGGTTTTAGAAGGGAGGGGGTCGGGGGATGGGTGAGCCTGGTGACGGGTATTAAGGAGGGCACAGATTGCATCGGGCACGGGGTGTTATATGCAAACAATGAATCATGGAATGCTACATCAAAAACTAATGATGTACTATATGGTGACTAACATAACACAATAAAAACAAAACAAAACAAAATAACAAATCCTGTTATATATTAAGTGTATTCAATCACTATTAATACTCCTAACAGTCATCTGAAATAAATATTACTAGGTCAGTTTTCCAGATGACAAAACTGAGGTTCAGAGATGCTAAATAATTTACCCATAGTTACTTAAACAATTCTATTTAATGCCTAAGGCCACTCTCTCTCTACAACATCACATTGTGTTCCCAGAGTCACCTGGTCCTGCCCTCATTCTTCCCATCTTTTCCTATAAACTGGAAGCTATTGTGACCTCTGCCCTCAATAACCATAGCTCAAAATCTCCATCTCTTTATGGAAGTTATAGTTTTCAGGCATCTAGTGGAGTTTGGGAAGCCTCCCCCAGTTTTGTTATCAAAATGTCATAAGAGCCAACAAATTAGGATGTTGAAAAAAACCACCGGATTGAAACTTGAAGCAAAATTGTAGGCATGGTGGCTTTCAAACCCTACTGGGTGAAGCCATGAGCAATGGAGCAGATTGATGTCAGCCAAAATGTCTTGAGTCCCGTCAGGCAGAGATGTGCCTACAATTTTGACTTCCCTCTTATACCACCTTCAAGTGGTGCTAGCCACTTGAAAGATCATTTGTGTATTGTAGAGAGGTTGGTGAACTATGTGTTAGTCATTTTGGTTCCACTTCCAGACATACGTGGTAACAACAAATGCTCGCCACTTCTTTCCAGTGCCCAAGTATGGAGTCAGAGGTAGTAGAAAGAATGAAGGACTAAGGGTCAGTTTAGGTACCATGAGAGAAAATCAGTTTCTTGACTTATTTTTGACCCAAGTGTTTTGTCTATCCTCCCTCATAG
Organism: Procyon lotor; assembly: GCA_028646535.1. Lineage (NCBI taxonomy): Eukaryota > Metazoa > Chordata > Mammalia > Carnivora > Procyonidae > Procyon > Procyon lotor. The sequence continues at coordinate 13,411,285 of CM053605.1, read as the reverse complement.
GATGTGGTGAGCATCTAATGAAAGCATGCATATGAAATATTTTATGTCAGAAAGTGCTATACCAGTATGAGACCTGGTATTAGATTATACCAAATAAGGTATGTTCTTATTTTCAGCAACATTATTTTGGGTACCATCCATGTTTGCAGCTCTGTTGTGTGGATTCCTAGAGAACTATTAGGGAGCATTGGCAGGTACTACAAATTTTTTCTTATTAGTGTTTTCTTGTGTGGCAGAGAAATCATATTTTATATCACTTTGACCTGACTTCACTGCTGCTGACTGTGGTTCATACATTTCTGAAATGTAATCTAGTAATGGGAAAAGTAGACATTTTTCTTCCTGGAAAGTCCTCAAGTTTTGCCACAATGCTCTGAATGACAGTGGCTGAATTTCCAAATTCCTATCAATGAGGGAGCAACATATTCTCGGAGAGAGGAGGGGAACTAAGGAGAAGAAGTATTTGTCAATAATATGTAGGAAAAGAGACTAAAAAAGACTCCAAATCTGGAGGTCTTTCACTACAACCCTGCTAATTTGAGCCTGCGTGGAGTATTAGAAGGATTGTGTTTATGAAGATTGTTTTAGTAACCCAGCTTTGAATCCCAACAAATAAGATTATTCACCCAAAGTGGCAGCATCTGGCTTGACCTAGGAATTGAGGCATATAAAAATAGTTATGGGGGAAATTTTAAAGAAGAAAACAGATGTAGTTTTAAAATTGGGATGGAATCTATTTGGTCAATGACTGTTTATATGGGTGTGGTCAAATCAGACATGCTTGAAAGATTTGCTCTTTATAATTCACCACAACTTATTACAAATGGCAGGGTTGCACTAGTATGGCTTGCTTTAGGGAAATCCAGTATTTTTAACTCCACAAGTTTATAAACAGATGAACTAAGGGATGAATATTGTAAAAGGATTTATTTATGGGGTTTTCTTCCAGAATATTTAAAAGATGACTTGATTTACAAGTATGGTTTGCTCATGAGTTTACAGAAACACATCTGAGAGAAATATAAATGCATGCATACACGTTCAACTGGGTTTAAATTCTTCATTAAGGTAGGTAGGAACTACAGTAGGACTCAGGATGACTACACCTGCTATAGGCTTGTTCTTGTTGCCAATAGCCAGCTCACCTCTCACTTAACAGCCAAGAACTCCTTATTGTTGAGAAAGGCAATCTGCCATGGGTTCTGTATTTTTTGGGTGGACATGCCCAGAATGCAAAGCTTTGACTATTCTTCACCTGGACAATCAGGTAACATAACAGCTCACGGTTACATTTACTATGAACAGAATTGAGGGGTACAGTAATGTCTCTCTTTGGGATGAAGAACAGGTTTGCTTACTGTTTACTGGAAAATAGAATCGGCCCTAAGCTCAGCGTTAGTCATCATGTTATAAACCCACTGCGTGCACAGCATGCATCTGGGCTAACGGGATTACTCCAATGGGATGTTGGGGCAAGGGGATCTGGCACACATGCTGATGCTCATGCTTCTTGCTGGGCCATGAATAACACAGTCTCTGACCTAGGAGTTTCATGTCTTCTTTCAGTACCCATGAAATACTAACCAGCTAACTTATTGGCTTGCATTTAGGGTAAAATCAAATCTCAGACCTGAAAATAATTTCAATTTGATTGTGTTGGATCTCATTCTGTAGATTTGGGGTTATCTGGGCACTTTGTTGACATCAAAGGCGTCTATGACTTTGTTTTCCCACCTTTTGTTTGTCTAGGACTGCATGCTAAAATAGTTACTATTTTCTTGTCATAGGCCTAAGCTTTAGTAGCTGGTGTTTGACTAGATTTTTGTTACTGTTGTTTTCTCTTACATTTAGAAAGGGGAATTCTTTGGTACTCTTGAGTTGACATTTTCTTCTCCAAGTGCAACTCCACGTTATACGTGGGAAGGAGAAACTAATATTATTAAGGAATCTGTACATTGGAAACGGAGGTTGTATGTATGATTTATGAATTGACGATATATATATAAGATGTATATTTTAAAGATATCTTAAAAATTCTCCATGTGCTGTTACCTGTGTATGGAGTGCATTACTAGGAAGTATCTACTTGGACCACATGACGGATTTGCTTTGTGTTCTGAGAATTAGAATTCTGGGTCCAGGAATAGATTTTTCTTTTGCGCTCTCAGTTGGGGTCAAGTGCCTTATCTCTTAGTTGAATTTCAGAACATTCAGAACATTTCAGAACATTTGGGAAACGAAAGATACTACCTTTGGGATAGAATTCATGCATGGACATTTGTATAGCTGACTTTGTAGATTTGTCTGTTGCATGTTTGTGAGTGGATATGGCGTGACCTGGATTTCTTTTAAGGGAACATAGAGAAATGATCGAAATGAATGCCATATTCTTCAAATTATCACATTGTGAATCTATATATTATTCCTAAGCTATTGCCAATATTATAAATTAAACATTCCTATAATTCCTTTTATGGGGGGAAGTTCAGAGTCTGAGGTCCAGCGGCGATAAACCTTTGTGCTTTTTTCCCAATTGCCAAAAATCATTTAGAGGCAATTCAAAGGTTAAAGTAGGTGATCAAATAGTATAAAAACACTAAGACATATAATGTAAAAGAATTGATTTGCAGAGGGAACCCAAAGGCTATTGCCAAGTGAACTTCCTTTAGATGATGTCAATTTCTCAGAAGTAAGTGATGGCTTTCCAAAGTGTCAAGTACAGAAGGTCTAATAGGTATGTCTGTATTAGTCAGGTTGGGCTTCTAAAACAAAATGTCATGTACGGGATGGCTTAAACAGGAGACATTCTTAAAGTTCTGGGCATTGGAAAGTCTAAGATCTGGGGGCTAACGATTTCGTTCCTAATGAGGTTCCTCTTCCTGACCTGTAGATGTCATCTTGTTATCTTGTGTCCTCACATGACAGAGAGACAGGGGTCTCTGTTGTCTCTTCCTCATCTCACCAGGGTACCAATTCCATCATTGGGTCTTTATTCTTGTGACCTCATCTAAGCCTCATTACTTTCTAAATACCCTACTTCCTATTACCATCACACTGAAGAACTAGGGCTTCAACATATGAATTTTAGGGGGACACAAGCATTCAGTTCACAACGGTATTCACCTTGTTACATTTAGGTTAATTTAGTGGTATTGACATGTCCATATGTCAATACCACTCTGAATCTGTGTGGCATGGTGGAGGAGTATATGCTTCATGACCAAGTGTACAACCTATTAGAATTCGTCTAATTCATCTTTATTTAGTTCATTGCTGCAAGCTCTGTGAAAAGCCACATTCTTCAATAGCAGTGAGGCTTTTTAATGAGTGGTGATGTGCTGGTCTCAAAATTCTGCCTTATTTCTGGAGACAGGGCCTTTTCCCCTATGCCCATGATTATAGAACAGGTGCAGGGAACTTGGACATCATCTGGTCCATTGTTTTCCAAATTTCAGACATTTTGTGTCATGATTTTATAATAGATATGTATCCAGTGTCATTATTAACTTATTTTCTTGAAAGTAACTTGCTTGGAAAAACTATAAATTTATTTAAAAAAGAGACTCTGTATTGCACTATAGTTGAAAACTATAGTGTTTTTATAAATATATTTTATAAATATAAAACATAAATATAAGATAACCATAAAATAAATACACTGAAAATGAAGAATGTTATTAATTCTAACTAGATACTGATTTTCTGAACCCGAGTTCTAGTTATTGTTTGTGAACAAGAGAGATTAGCAAGTACTGAAGAAATATTAAAAGCATATTAAGACTATGAAGGGTTATTGCACCTGAATTTGTTTGCGCCTTGTATCTATACTGTTGGATAGTCCCCTCCCACACTGAGTCTGGTTTTGGCCATGTCATTTGCTTTGGCCATCAGACAATAGCAAATGTCATGTTACCAGTGACTTGAAAAGTACTTGCATCGGGGCTTTCCCTCTCTTATTATTCTTGGAAATTTTGACCAGCACATGAACAAGCCTAGGCTGGACTGATGGCTGATGAGAGTCACATGACCTGGTCACCCCATCACTGCAGCCAATAGCTGACTAATGATCAGGCTAATGACGGAGTGTGTGATCAGCTAACCCTAGTCAATCTGCTGGCTCCCACTGCAATAGTGGGCTCAGGCTGGGTCGGCCGATCCTGGCCTAGATCAGCAGAACCAGTACACCCAAAGGTCTGAGAGTACTAATAAATGATTGTTGTCTTGTGCCACTCAAACATTTCAGGGTGGTTTGTTATTGAGTAAAAATGAACAGAGATCTCAAAGTAAGATTTGGGCCATGCAACGATAGCACAAAATTTTCCAGTATAGTTTTTTTCAGTATTGAATTTGAGTTCAGCCATCTGGTCCTACAACTAATGATGTACATCCCACACTTCAAGAAACTCTGATTCAGTCTAAGTTTCACCTTTTAGGTTTAACAGCTGAAGGTCCAGAGAGATGACATGACTATACCCAGACTTCATAGTGAGCTAGTGACAAAGATGATACTAGAGTTCAGGTCTCATGGATGCAGTCTATTTCCAGAGCAGTTTTCTGCCTTCTTCGAGGTTGGTGTGTTTAATCATGAAAAATGATGAGGTTTTAGGGAGCCATTGTATCATCAGCTTATTTTGTCTGTATCCTCTCATGAGAAGAATTCAAGTTAACCCACAGAATTGAAAAAAGCCATTAAATTTTTTGGGGGGGATTATCTGTGTTCTGGATTGAATTATACCCCCTTCAGCCCCAAGGATATATTGAAATCCTAACTCCCAGTACTAATGGATGCAACATTGTCTGGAAATAGTCTTTGCAGTTGCAGTCAGGTTAAGATGAGGCCATGCTAGGTTAGAGGAGGCCCTAAATTCAGTGAATGGTGTCCTTGTAGGAGAGAGAGATTTTCACACAGAGACAACCAGAAGGAAGATAACCATATGATGACAGACACAGAGATTAGGATTATGCTGCCACAAATCAAGGAATGCCAAGGATTACTGGAAACCACCAGAAACTAGTAAGAGGCAAGAAAGGATTCTTCTCTTGAGCTTCAAAGAGAATATGGCCCAACATTGATTGCCAACTTCTACCCTTTGCAACCGTGAAAGAGTAAGTTTCTATTCAAGCCACCTAGTTTGTGGGACTTTGTTAGGGTAGCCCTAGGAAACCAAGGCATCTTGCTTGTTCACTTCTGTTGGCAATAATATTCCACGTACATTATACCTAAATGAAATGCAAACTATAGAAGCTGATAGAATAAGAAGGCCAGGGATTCAAAAACAACCTCATCTATCCCCTAAAAATAGGCCACTGCACAGAAAAACCTGCATGGCTAACCAGGAACTGAGTGTGTGTGGATGACGGTCATACAGCCTGGTCTCACCTTTCTTTCCAACAACAAAGGAGGTACCAAGACCACCTTGTTCCTTTCGGGCTGCTCTGGCTTAGGCCTGAGGCAGCAGAGCAAGTCTACCAGACAGGATCTTCTTCAGAATTGGTAAAAATGTAGAAATTCGGTCTTCATGGGGAAGTTAGTATTCATCAAAGAATTCTCTGCGAGTTCATTTTATTTGGGGCGTGACAAACATCTCTATCTCTGTCAGTGAAACCGTCTTCTAGGTATGAAGACAGATACCCTCAGAGTTGACATTTCTTCCTTTCTTCCTCTCATCCTATTGTGATCCGACTGCTGGTCTTCCTGCACAGGAGAAAGTGAGGTTGGTACCCCATGAATTACTATGTTCTGCTCCTTCGGGGCTCAGAGCAGCACTTCCTTTTCTTGGTTGCGTTAGTCATTATCCATTTACAGTCATTTACATTTTGAAATCCTTATCCTGCTGCATCAAAGTATTAATGAGGGGTGCAGGGCAGCTGCGCTGAGGTAATTTACTTGGCTTCTGAAAACCTCCTCCAGATAATCCAGAAAGATCTGTCACATGGGGACCCCAATTTGTCTGATTACCTTTTTCTGACAGATGCTGGGGTCATATGCCTAGACTTTTATTTTTGTTGCTTTCATTTGGCTAATTCTATTAATGGCTTATTCCGGACGTGAAAGTCATTTGCTATTAAAAACAAATGTCATCTCAAAAGGAAAATCCCAAGGCTTCCTTTCCTTCTGATCTCCCCATCAACAGCAAAGTCTGGATGTTCAAATCAAAAGTGTTGCTTTGCATTAATTGTCCTCTATCCACCCTACCTCTTTAGTATTTGGGGGAATAATGCTTCTGAGTAAAGAAGGAGAGAGAGGTCCTGATTATTAGGTGAATTTGAAGCTATCCCTCAGACCGGATCTGGATGGCCCAACCAAGTTTGATGTCAACCCTGAAAGTTCTGCCAGTGAGTTTGACAGGGACTCCCAGCTGCCTCAGAATAACTTTTTGCTATCTCTTCCTCAAGTGCTAATTTGTTTGGGCCTTCAGTGTGCTCATCGACCAAGCCAGATTTCCTAGTTTCTCTGCAGCAAAGTGGACATGTGACACAGTTCTGGCTAATGACATGTAAGGAGAAGTCTGAGCCCCCTCAGACTTCTGGGAGAATTTTGCTTTTCTTTATGTAGGCATTGTTCCTCCCTCTGGCCCCATTCTCTTTCTTCCTGCCCATGAAATGTCTCAGGCTGGAGTAGCCATCTTGTTACCATGCAGGAGAAGCCAAGAAAATTGCAGAGACCTTGTTCCTGATGAACTTAGCTACCCGGAAATCAATGCCAGGAAATGTCTACTTCCGGTCTTCTTCTTTCATGGGGAAAAATAATCCCCATTTTATCCCTATTACTGTTAAGTGGATTTTGTGTCATATGTAGCCACACTTGTTCCTTGGGTGATACAGTGGATTTCTAAGAGCCCAGTGTGTTTCTATGTCTTTGGTTGAAGAGTTATCTGGAGCCAGAAGGAAATAGGAGCCAGGGAGGGAAGGCTGGCAGAGCAGGGCCCTGGCATTCGCTATGTGTATGTCAGACTGAGCCTCTTATATTCTCAATTCACTCTATGGCGTAGGGCTTTATTGGTGTTCTGGATAACTTGTCAGAGGGATTCCCTGGGTTTCCAGGCCCTCTTGGGGAATTGCTTTTAATGAACAACTGCTTTGTTCATTTCCTCACTAATTTTCCATTCTTGAGAGAAAAAGGAAGCTCTGACTGAGAAAATGATAGCCTAGTGCCCATTAGGAGAGAACAATGTACTAAGTGAATTAAGGAGGGGGAAGGATATATTTTTATGAATTGAAAAATGTCATTTTGTGTGCAAGAAGTCATTCTGAGTAAGGACAGAAATCCTCACAAAACCCAGAAATGCAGCTGGATTGGATCATCTCTTTTCCTGACATACTTTTAAAAAATTTGTTTCCGAATGTTCCAGTCATTCTTTACCACTACAGTCTGAAGACTGGGAGTCTACTGGAGTCTCTTGAAATTACTCTGCTGAATGTGGATGTCAGAGTGTCAGCTGGGGGGTCTAGTTGTATTACTACCATGGTGGGGAGATCTGGGCTTGTTCTGGGCTTTGGGGGTCTCTGAGCGGTATCCCCTCATGGCTGTGGGCCCTGACCTACAGAAAGACAGCTATTGTTGGCAGCACTCCGGGGCTGCAGAGGGACACACCTCCTCATGAGGGAGCAGGGTAGACATCTCTGGGTTTGCTTGCTCTCAATATCTAACTAGGTCCAGAGACTTCTTGTTTACTTTTCATTGCTCTGGCTGTTTTCTTCATATAGCTCGACACAAAGTGCACCTGCTCAGATAGCAAGTAGGAGGCAGGACAGTAAGCTAATCTAGAACCTGCTCTCAGTTCATCTGAAAGATCTGGGTTCTGCCCTAGTTCTGTCATTTATATGCTGGCTGACCTCAGGTAAGTTGCTTAGCTTCTCTGAGCCTTGGCTTCCCCATCTATAAAATTAATTATTCAGGTTATCTATTATTGCTGTGTAGGAAATGACCACAAAAATCTCAGTGGCAGCCAACAATAATTTCTCACTCACATGCTACTGGTCAACTAGGGCAGTGCTTTTCTAGATTGCTGAAGAGTTAGCCTCTGACCCAGGTTGTAAACTGCTTCATTCGGGTTATTCTGGAGCCCACGCTGGAGGACAGTGGATACCAGGAGCATGTTCTTCTCATGGGGGAGTTTGGAAACTTCTAGGCTGCTGAGCGGAAACCTGTGCTCCTCCTTAGGCTTGTAACTCATGCACTGTCACTTTGGCTGTCACTCCACTGGTCAAAGTAAGTTGCATGGCCAAGCCCCACATCCACAGAGTGGGCAATATATTCCTGCTATGGAGGAGGTGGGAAGTAAATATTTACTGAACAATATTCTGGGTATGCATCACATTCATGACAAGGGCATTAGTTGAGGTGTAGGCATTAACCATAAAGATTTGGAACATCATATTTCTTTCTTCATTCCTTTGTTCATTTACTCATTTGACAAGCAGACATTTATGGAACCGCTGTTGTGTGCTCTGTAAGCACTGTGGGGACAGCCTGTAAGGAGTGGAGGGCTCAGCAGACTCTGGGTAATTCCAGGCCCCCCTGGAGTTCAGAGCTTGGCGGGGAGTTGGTGGTGAGGGCCAGAGTCAGGAAGCCTGAGCTTGCCCATCACCTCTGTGTCCTCCGTAAGCCATGTGCAGCCTCCTCCCATATCTCCTTAGAGCATCCATTAGGTCTGACTAGAACACTCTTTCAGGTTGCACTGGAACAGTTCAGGGTCCTCAGAGGGCCACACATTGACCTAGTTGGGAACATACATAGTCGATCACTTGAGAAAGCTCCCTTTCTGGGGCTATAAGATCCAATACTAGAGTTGAGGGTCAGGGGCTGCATTGATTCATGGCCAAATGGAAGCTGGAGAGACTATGTAATGATACCCTCCTTCCCACTCCCTCTCTATTTGAATGGGAAGCTCATCTTCTCCCTCCCATCCCAGGGAATCCTTATATTCCCTCTTTTCCCCAACCCTGGATTTTTCAGGGGAAGGAAGAACCAATCTAGGACCTAAGCCTACTGGGGCCAATCCAGTCCTGGGTTGGCCTTGATTCAACAGGGCATGGCCACTCTGTGCTGGGTGGGCACCCTTACCTCTCCACCAATTCTGGCTCCTTGGTCTTTGCTTATCTTTGGCCTCAGCTTGCTGTGGACCTAAGGTCTCTTGGTTGCTTTATCAGTTTCCCTCCTCTGCTTTTGTTGAAGGTCTTGACTTCAGAGCTTCAGGATGTTTCACAAAGAACAAAGGTATCTGGGCTGCCTGGAGTGTGCACACTAGGACAAAAGTCTACTAAGTGCCTTGTATCTGCTATTTGCTCTGGTTGAATTTAATCTGACTCCTAGGTTATAGGTAGTGCTCTCTTCATTTTATAGATAAGAAAACTATGAAGCTGAGATAGGTTATTTATCTTTCTCAGGATTACACAGCTGATAAACAAAGCTTATTTTTCCATCACATAATCCTTTCTTGTCAATAATAGTTGCCGATATGGGTCAAATGCTTCTTATATGTTATCTGCAATCCTCATAGCCACTCTGCTTTCTTTACCCTTTATTGCACAGAGGGGTTAAGTAACTTGCCTTAGGTCACACAGCTCATGTTATAGTTAGGAAGTTCAAGCCTGGGGCTATCAAGACTCCCACACTTCTCTTTTCTTTTTCTCACTGAGAAAGACCTCTTGGGCTTCCCTGTAATCTCACTGAACCGCTCACAGACTCCCATGTGTGGTAGAAGACTAATTAAAAGAACAGCAAGAAACATTCTTCATTGAAAGGGCAGCCTGTGTGTTTGGTGTACAGAGGGAGATGGTGGGAAGTGAAATCCCATCTCCCATCTTGGCATTTGGTGGGCTGATCGCAAGACTCTCCTACCTTCTTTTTGAGCTTCTCTTGCTGGCACCACACCTTTCCTAGCATTTGACTTCCCCAGTCTTTGGTCAACAGCTGTGGCTCGAAGGACCATCTGTCATCTGGCTGGGCCCTTCTGACCTCTAACTCCTCCCCTCCCAAACCATTTGAGATCTGCCTTAGTGAGGGAAGCCAGGCACAGCCTGTAAGAGAATAGCCCCCATACAGGCAGCTTCTAGTACCAGGAAGTGAACCAAGATCTTGCCTGGATTCCAGCCCAAGCTCAGAATATGCAGCCAATAAGAGGTCACCGAGGAAGGGGATTAGCTCATTGCAACCTTTAGCATCATTGCTGTGATTCCTCTCCTGCCTTGGAAAAAATTGCCTCTTTTTCCTGGCTATTCCCTTGTACCCCCACATAAACCCAGATGCTGAGGGCCAAAATGGACCAAAGCAGAACACACCCAACTCACCCTGTGCTGTGAGAATAGCTAGACTTTGTGCATTTTCTAATCTAGTTACATTTCCAGTCCAAACCCTCTTTATTTCTCACCTCCTAATTGATTTTCCTGTTTCTACCCCTACAATTTATTCTTTACTCAGCAGCCACCGTGATCCTTTTAAATTGGAAGTCTGATCATGTCACTCTTCTGCTCAAAGTCCCCTAATGGCTTGCCATGCTCCTCAGAGAAAAGCCAACGTCCTTACAGTGGCCTCTAATGATCTAGGGCCGGGGCCAGCATGCTTCCTCTGCAAAGGGACAGATAATAAATAGTTTTGACTTTGTGGGCCATTGGTCTCTGGCTGTTACTCAACTCTGTGAGCTTGAAAGCAACCACCGACAATAAATATGTAAATAGACATGCGGCTATGTCCCAAAGAAACTTTGTTCCCAGAAATAGGCAATGGATCTGGCCTGTAGTTTGGTGACCTCTGTTCCAGGTGACTGGCCTCTGCAACCTCTTGGCTCTTACGATCTTGTCTTGTCCTCTGCTTCAGCCCCGCGGATATCTATAAACACTCCAAGCCTTTGTTTGGGGCCTTGGCCTGGCTATTCTACCCAGAACATTCTTCCCTTGTATGTCCGAGTGCCTCCTTTTCTCATTTCCTTCAGGTTTCCTTCTGCTTCAGTGTCATTGCCAGAAAGACCTCTTGGCCACTGTGTCTGAAATAGCAACCTATTCATTTTCTTAGCACCTTACACTTTTTATTCTGCTTTATTTTCCTCAATAGCCCTTGCTACCACCTGTATATTTATTGATTGAACAAAGAAAGGATTTCTTTGGCAGATATTACCGAGTGCCTCCTTAATGCCAGGCAACACCCTAGGTGCTGGAAGTCCCTAAAGAACAAAACAGACAAAAGGCTTCTATCACTGGACTTTAAGTCTAGCTGGGGAAGACAGACAGTGAACATGGTGAAAGTAAATATAAACGTGGCAGGTAGAGATAAGTGCCCTGCAGGAAATCAGGCTGGGCAAGGGGGCAGGTCGAGGGGGATGTGCCTCTGTTTCTCTCTCCGTATTCATCCTCTGCTTTGCATCATTGCTAAGGTCTTTCGAGTTAGGAGTTACAGCAGCGGTGCCTTTAACTCCCTTTGCTCAGCTTAGAGCCTGACGCTGCGAAGCGGTTCTGGCTGACAAAATTCCGGTGCCAACAGGGGGCGCCACAGACTGTGCGGACTGGCTGCGCCATGAGGTGTGATCCAGATAGGGGCCGCCAAGCTTCTGAACAGGCAGGAAAGGGAGGTGAAGGCTGCAGCCGAGGGATGGGGAAGCTGGAAGTTGTGGGATGTAACGGGATCTGAACACAACTGCCCGCACCACAAGTGTTTTTCATGGAGCGCAGCCTAAAGTACCAGGCATTACGGGACAATGCACTTCTAAGTCGGATGCTTAATAAATCAGCCAGGCATGCATTATTATGCCGCCAAGGAGCCCTTGTTGTGTCTTAATGCTCAATTATACAGCACAGAATCTGGGTCGGGCTTTCTATCATCTTGGATGTGTGGCAGAAATGGCCTCGCTCTAATTGCTCTACATGGGAATGGGTTCATTTGTGTTTGGCGGGTGACTCACGCTGATTGACAATTAGATTGAAGGGGCCTCACTGAGGATCACAGGCTCAGACAGCTCTAGACCTTGAAAGGGATCTTAGAAGTGACCCCGGTCCGATCTGCTCCTGCCGCGGATGGGAAAGTCCAGGTTCGCAGAGAGGAAGTGACTCGCTCGAGTTCATCAGATAGACAGCCACGGAGGCTCAAGTCAGGCTACCGATTCTGAGTCAGATACTCACTGTACCACCCCGGGGCAGATTCTCAGGACAGCCACCACTGCCCTTCCTATGTCAGCGGCAAATGCCCTGGATGGTCACATTTGACTCTTTAGCCGAAGACCAACGGGAAGAAGCTGTGCCTCATTTACTTGAATAAAATTGGACAACCGGTTAGCAAAACAACAGACTTCCATATTTTATGGATCCCTAGGGACCCAGTGAACTCATGCTCCCAGATTAAAGGAAAGAGGAAAACCATACCCTCCTTGCTAAACTATACTGCCTGCTGGTTCCCCAGTGCCCCAGCGGTCTCTGGAATGGAGATTGTCATGTATGACAGCTGGAGAGCATTATCTCTTGAAGACTTGCATTCTGGCTTTTATATTTGATTTACATAGATCTGCATACCGTATGCTCTGGGCATTGTTTTCTGTTTCATTCCATCTTCACAGCCTCCGTTCTCCAAGCTCAGTGGTATTCGGGCTTCCTCAGCTCCCCTGGGTAAGACAGGCACTTGGCTAGAGTTTGATCTGGAGAAACATCTGGAAGTTCCACCTCGAGGAGAAGCTCTGGGGCAGAGCGGTTGCTGGGCCAGTGATATATTGGAGTCGTGTGGCCTTCATTCCTCTGACACTTGGATGGTAGGGGCCTGTCCTTATTTATCTTCTGTCTCCCAGGCCGTCTCTGTGTATAAAGGCCCAGAGGGGTAGCTTTGAATCTCTGTGCCTGGGACAAAGCAGCACTTTCAAGATGCCATGGAGAGATAACCACATTTTGGGCACCTAGATCAGTCTGGGATGAGAAATAGTACCAGAGGAGAAGGGCGAGTTAAAACCACAGTGACATACTGCTG
>CM053605.1:13325573-13398239 GCA_028646535.1 Procyon lotor | reverse complement strand
GTACCATAGGATGCCATTTATATGAAGTTCAAGAACAGCAAAGCTGGTCTGTGCTGATAGACTTCAGAACAGTGGTTACCTTTGGGGAGGGAGATGGACCAGGCAGAGGCATGGGGGAGGTTTTTGGAGTGGGGGGAATGTTACATATGTAAAAATTCACTCATTCACTTAAAATGTATGTACTTTACTGTGTGTCTGTTGTATCACAATAAAACCCAGGTGAGAAAGCCTCCAGTCCCATTCTGGTAATGTCCCATGTCTCCGACTTGTGGGATTTGGACTCTATTTCCAGACTCCAGATACCAGTTTGCTTTCTAGATTATGGGCTTCAGCATTTCCTACCTGCCTACAGGTAGATGTTCAAACATGCCCTAAGCCTCCGTCTTAGTACAATATAGGCACACCTTCAGGTTTGCCCAACTTTAGGTTGAGCTAATGGTGTCAGAGTTTGCCTGCTGTAAAAACAGCTCTTCCAGGGCCCACCTTCCTTACTCTCCAGCCCATTTAGTCCAACCCTTAGTAGTCCGGATGAGATGGCCCAAGGATCTCCCCTAAGTACATCCTCCATCAGCTCCCCACACTGCCACAATTTCCAAGGGGCACCTGTAGAGGGGATATTCTATTACTAGCTGGATAATAAGTCCTGGGTAGTCTCAATGAGCTGGGTTGCACAGACCCATCAGGACTCCTTTGGGCTAAGCTAATGGTCAACTGAAGGCTTAGAAGAAAAACAGACCACCCTCTCCTTGGGCCCTCTCCTCTAGGATAGGGATGGCAAACACTTCATACGTGGACCAACCCGTCCTCTCCTGGCTCCCTCCCACCCCATGGCAGACATTAATCCTTGATGATAGCACTTTTCTAATAAGCTTGGATGGAATAGCTCTCCAAGGAAACACAAGAGACAAAGTGTAGGCTCGAGTCTCTGGAGATGGGCTTCCCTCTTAAGGCCCAGCCAGGGGGGCATTTCCTCCCAAACAAAAGGTCACGCAGGGCCTGTCTTGCCATACCAGCTGCCAAAGGAATAAAAGAGATGAAAGTTCTAGGTCTGGTTCTTAGAAGTAGAAGTTGGGAGAAGGATTTGCCTACAAGGGACTTACTAAGGAAATGTTCAGGTTATGGAAGGGGATGAAGGGGTAAGCAAAAGTTATTTTGGATTTCAGGCAGATTTCAAGGATTTCAGGCAAAAATCCCCTAGAGGTGGCTTTGCTCAGATTGGTAGGAGCATTCTAGAGTATAAGTTACTCTAGGCACATTGTCCCAGGGAGCTGGGCTTGCATACCTTTGTCCATCATTGACCAAGGGGCTTGTGGGGGGAGGTAAATTCCCAGGCACTCCTGGCTGTCTGTGTGTGGGGAGCGCTCCAGTGGCTCGAGGGCAGCCCTCTAAAGATGAACCTTAGGTGTGAGTGTGGAAAGTAAAGGTGCACCCAAACTGGGCACACAGAAACAGTAAAATGCAAATACTCTCAACTACTCAAGGCAATCCAAAGAGACAAAACACACAAAAAGACAGTGTCTAGCAGCAGTGTGGTCTGGAATCCTTCCCTACTCTGGGGAGAAGTGCAGGGGAAGGAAGAGGCTGATTGTGTGCCTCCTGATCAATCCCGACCTGACCCCCACCATAGCTGTCCCTCATGGCTGGACAAGGGAGGAAAGGACAGGGTACTGCCACTCAACGCAACCACTACAAAGGCATAGAGGGATCTCCCCAGGAGAGTCTGCCAGCTCCCAACCCTCCTGCAAAATCCACTGGCGCCTCGATCACTTCTGGTTTCCCAGCACCAGATGATTTCAGAGTGCTTTCCCGTCCCTGACTTTATTTTCAATCCCATAAGGTGGGCAGGGACTTTTGTTTCCAGGAGTCCCATAACACAAAGGGTTGACGTGCATTCCGGTAGACTTCTTTGTGCTGCATCTCCAATTAGTTTGTGTTTTGGTCTGGAGCTGACCCTGATTGTCTCTCTCCACAGCTGAACTGGCAGGGTTAAGGAGCTGTGTTAATTCCCCACCTTTAAACAGTCCTCTCCTTGCCCTAAGTAAGAGAATGATTTTTTTTTTTTTTTTTTTTGTCTTTTGTGCAGAAAAGATTGGGACCCTGGACACCTGGCCCCCGGTGTTGCCTCGGCCCACCTGCTAGCTGTTAAAATTCTTTAACCTCTCTGGGCCTCCGTTTTCTCATTTGCAGTATAAAGAGGTTGGCCTAGATGACAACTCCAGTCCTTGCTCTGAAATTGTGTGCACACATGGCTCCGGGTTATGGGAATTGTGTTTCTTTGTTCATTAGGAACAAAGAGCAGGACTCAGATTTTAAAGTTGCCACTATATTTTGATTCCAATACCTTACTTTTTAGGTAACGTTTTTCTTTAAGAGGTGGGAGCTGGCTGGTGTAAGGGGACCTGTTTTTTTTTTTTTTCTTTTCTTTCTTTTTCTTTTTTTTTTTTTTAAACATTAAAGCCCCTGTCTTCAGGGAAGAAGAGGCTGTTGGATGTGTTTTGAATGTTTCAAATCAAAGCCTGCCAAGGGAAGGGGAGCTATAGGTTTCAATAAGCACCTTCTTTCAGCAATTTTAAGAATTTCACTTATGAGGATAATGAAATCTTCAGAAACCGTAGGAGACATACCAGAAAAAAAAAATTATGATTTATCAGTGGAATTCCTTTAGACACTCTCTGTCCCTACTCCATTTGTCCATCAGGAGGGTCTTCTCTGAAGTCTTTTGCATCCTCCCTGTATCTTTGGGAGCTTAAGCGACCAGCGTCCCTGCTCGCTGTGGACCACTCCAGCTCCTGGGGCCTGAGCTGCCACCCCCCGCTGCTGCATGCTGCTCACGGCAAAGGCTTCCCCCAGCAGCCCAGGCCTTCCAGAACCAATGCTTGCTTCTTTGCATCCTGCTTCTCTCAGTGTTGCTCTAGTAAAAACAAAGATGTGGACGTCCCGGTTCCAGGACAAGATGTGCTAACTTGTTTTGGAGCCGGAATCTGCGCCCGCCCTGGGGTTTCAGGGCCCCGGCTGGGTGCTGACCGCTCAGAGGTTCGTCCGGGTGTGCGGGCCCCGACAGAGTGCGTGCTCGCTTCCAGTTTGGAGAGAAGTGGGGGAAGCGGGCTTCTTTCCTTTTTTAGGTTTCTTTGAGATTTTGCCAAAATTCATTCCCAGCTATTTAAAGATTAAGAAAAGGAATACATTTTTTCGGGAACCTAATTTGATGTACTTTCAGGAAAAAAAAAAAACAAAACCAAAACCCAAACACATACATTTAGAGAAGGCGAAGTAAAATCCTCAAAGTCTCCCTTGAAAGGACGAGCCGATGTTTAATGAAAAGCAGTGGGTGTGGATGGATTCTGTACATTTTCGAGGATCAAGTTACCTGCGAAGAAAGAAAAACTGTGTGATGGGTATAATATAAACAAAAAGCAGAGTTCAAATGAGGACTTTAAGAAATTAAAATCAAAAGGAACTCTTCAAAAAAAGTGTCCATCTTGGGTATTAACCTCCAACATGGAAATGAAAACAATTTTAAAAGGCTCTAAATAAAAAGGCAACCCACATTTGGGCGTACTTCAGATCTTTTGGCCTCTAGCTTTCTGTGGGAAGCTATGGTTTCCCCTCATTTGCGTGGTGCGTGTACCATTTGTTTTCTGCGATGTGCATCTAGGATTTCTTACGGGCTCTCCAAAGCTGTGCTGGCTTGAAAGAGGAGGGCATTTTGCGGGTCTCGTATGTGAGGCCCTCACAATGTGTGTGTCCCGTGTAATGGTGGAAAAACACAGACCAGTAAGCAGGAGACTTAGCTCTTTTGGTCCCATTTCTGTTTGTCACACTCTGAGCGACTCAGGGGAAATTAGTTTCTTTCTCTGAGACTCCATTTTGTCGCTTTAACATGAAACCCTGTCTGAAAGGGTCTTCTAGGATGATGGAAATATTCTCTTTCTGCACTGTCCAATGTGGCAGCCATCGGGTGCATGTGGCTATGGAGCCCTAGGAGAGGTACTAACGTGGCTATGGAATACATTTTAATTTCATTTAATTTCAATTGCCACACGTAGCTAGCAGCTAACACATTGGACAGAGCAGTTTTATTTAAAAAAAAAATATTTTTTTTCATAAGTAAGCTCTATACCCAACGTGGGGCTTGAACTCACAACCCTGAGATCAAGAATTAAATGGTCTATCAACTGAGCCAGCCAGGCGGCCCTGGACAGAGCAGGTTCAGATGGTAGCTGAAAGCCCTCTGGTTCTTAAATTCCTTGATTCCCTACTCTGGTGCTCAGGCTTGCATTGCTAATCATTCACAAACATTCATCAAATCATTATTTGGGGCCTTGCCTGATCCAGGTGCATTTTTAATTCCTAGGGAAATGAAGATGAGTAAGGCAGAGTCCTTGTTCCTTAGGGCCTCACAGTCTCGTGGGAAAGATTCATAAACTTCTAGAAACTGTAGGCTGTTGAGGGCTTGAGACTCCTGGGAAAATGGAGAGGAGAGCCAGCCTTTGTCAATATTCGTTACACATGAGTCTTTAACATTTGCTGAGCAAGGCTGTACGGGCAGGCAGTTTGTTCCAGCTAGGTCTGGCCCACTTTTCTTCCCTAACCTTAGCAGCTAAAAGTAATCTGGACATTTGCCAGCTGCTGAGTCAAAACCTGGTTATTTTTAGCCATGGGAACCTTGAAACCTAGTTAGGGTAAATAACCTAAAAGAGTGGGACGGAGAGAGTCACCCTTTCATTCAGCAAATAAGGACGGTGTGTTTGTTGCACGTCAGATGTTGGACTAGACGTTGGGATGTGGCCATGTGGGAGACAGGCATGGGCCTTCCTCTCTGGGAGCTGGCCTGGCGTTCGAGGGGAGGAGGAAGATACACATGGGCAGATAAAGACAATGATTTTTTTTTTTTTTTAAGACAATGATTTTTAAATAGTGCTCAGAAGAAAAGAAGATGTTGGTAGCTAATAAGTCTAGTAATACTTTTTTAAAAAAGATTTGATTTATTTGAGAGAGAGGGAGAAGCAGGCTCCCTGCTGATCAGGGAGCCCAATGTGGGGCCTAAACCCAGGACCCTGGGATCATGACCTGAGCCAGAGGCAGACGCTTAACTGACTGAGCTACCTAAGTGCCCCAATGTAATAATACTTAAAAAAAATCATTTATGACAACCTAACCAAATCTGCTGGTCTCTTCAGCTTGTGTCCTGAAGTTAAAACAACAAACAACAACAACAACAACAACAAACTGAAAAAAATGTCCAGGCCTGGCTGTGCTTCTCACTTTGCCGTGAACTTGGGGAAGCTCAAGCTGGTTCTTGGGATACAATAATATAATGTGGGTGAGAGGGCCTGCATAGTCGGTTAAGCACTCTGTAATGGTAAGGTTTCATTATTATTGCTCAGGCTCCCAAATCTCTTGGTGGATAGTAATTGACTAGTTGAGGACCTCTGGTTCAGCACCTGGGAACAGGAGACCCAGGAGAGGGACATTTGAGGGGTGCCGAGGGTCAGGTGTCTTGCAACAGTGTTTTCTGTAGCCCTTGGCGTCCACTGAAAGGCTGGTTCAGTGGGTCTGACCCTGCTTTAGCTAGAACTGCCTGATCTTAACTATTTTTAATATTTTAATGCAACTATATTGCATGTATGTGTAAAATGTTGATAAAAGTATCTTTCGGATTAAAAAAAGATTTTGGAAACTGGCTGGATGGATGCTGAGAATGGCCGGGGTCACCATGGCTAGCGGGGTGCCGAAGGAGTGTGGGCCAACTCCCCACCTCGCCATTGTGAGATTTTGCTTCCTTTTAGGACCAAAAGGGTGTGAGCTGTGTGGTCAGTAGGAAGCTGGGGGAATCCTTGAGGCAGGATAAGAAAGGAGCAATGGTTTCACAAGGCACCGGAGCCTCATTTGCAAAGCAGCTGCAGTCCCCTCCCTCCGGTCCCTGTCATACAGTTGATGCTACCTCCAAGCACAGGTAACTAGGGACGCGCAGTAAGCTATCCCTTACACTGAGTGGGTGTTCTAGGCTCTGTCCCACACTGCCTCATGGAGTTCCTGGTGCTCGGTAGCTTCCATTTGCCCCTGCCATTCACTCTGCACCCTTCCCTTCCCAGCTCAGGGCCCCGGGCAGAATGCATTTGGGGACTCCCTGGCCTTGTCTCTTTTGGTTTCACCCCTGAGAGGGGGAAGAGAGTGAGGTCAGTGCATTTATTCATGCATCTCCTTTGCTGTTGGGTTGCTATGAGCTGGCTGCCTTGAAGGTCCTAAGTCACGGGGCCCCCCTCTTCGCCGAGCTCCCACTTTCTCTGGGTGAAGATCATCACATCTGACCGGTGCCCCTTTGGGTCTAGGTGCAGTAATGAAACCCATTGTTGTTAGCATTGGGGCACTGCATCCTCTCCGGTGGTCTTGCTACATCCTCCACACTCCTCTGTGACCAGTTCTTTAACCAAATCCTCCTTGGATTATGCAAATTTGAGGGAACTTTCCCTCCTGGCGGTCTGATGGGATGCACAGCCCAATGAGCCCATAAGTTGTGGACACTTACTACCGCTCTCTTGGAGAGGAGGAAATTGGGAAACAGAAAGGCTAGGATTTGTGTCCAAGGTCACACAGCTAACAAGTGAGCCTCAGGGATTAAACATCAGGCAATCTGTCCCTGAGCAATGCTTTATAGGGCCTCTCAGAGCAGGGGAGGTGGGGCGGTGCGGGGGAGGGGGGACGAGGGGAATGGTCCGGGCCATGACTTCCACCATGAAGTCTAATGTCCCTCTGAGATCCATTGCTGCTTCGTTAGCTCCTTCTGCCTGTCTGCCGGGCCAGGGCCATTAAGAGCCTGGCAGGCAGCCTGGAAGAGGTGACCCTGTGGCGAGGTCCACAGAGGAGTGGACAACCAAGTTTGTCTCTGTGGCTGGAAACAACGCAACGAAACAATACAGGACAGCCCCTCATTAATTAAACGAGCAGAAAATCGTCTCCTGGATGTGGCAGGGGCTGACAGCTTCCCCTCGATGATTTCATTCAGTGGTGATGGTTTTGTCAATAGGATATGCAGCCGGGAACCACACACAGTGTCTTATTCTGTCTGAGAAGATTTTTTTCCTCTTTTTTTCCTTCTGAGATGCACAGGCTCCGGCTGGGAGTGACAGAAGCCAGCCTGTAACTTCGCTGACCTACTTCCCGGCTGGCTCTCCAGCCAGCAGCCCACGCATCCTCCATTTTAACCAGCTTTTCAAGGTCACGACTTTTCAATGCAGAGGCTGGCTTTTTGCTTGACACAAAGCCAGGTACCATCAATTGTCCTGTTTACGAAATTTTCAGTGTTCCCTTTCTTTAGCTGAGTAAAAAGTATGGGATGGGCTCCTGTTTAGGACAGATAACAAATGCAGTTGCTTTGAGCCCAAATTGGCCACTTGGTCTACACTTCAGGTGCTTAAAAAGCAGGTTTTCCACTATTATGGAGCACCTGGGCCAGAGCAAATACAAACAGTGAAGGATTTAGGTTGTCCCGGTAGACAGTCGCACTCCTTTTTTTTTGTTGTCGTGACGCAGACAAATGTATGCTCCACATAAACACAATGTCTTATTTTTCACTCTTATGAAAGGACCATATGAAACCAGCTCTTCACAGATAAAAAGCAACTGCTTCGTGTATCTATTACTGTACCTTTCATCTCCCAAGGCTTTGTGAGAAACTTCCAGCTGGAGCCACATTCTTTTCTGGTTTGATAAAGATAAATTGTATTCAACGAGAGAGAAAGGGGAAACATTTTCTTGATTATTCTCTAAATAAAAAGTCAGGAGAAATGGGATTTTCTTTCCCTAGTACTCAAAGTAGTTAGTTTCCTTTCAAAGTGACCCCAAATTTTCTATGCTGCTCAGCATTTTAAAACTGTTTGATCTTAAGAAGCTTGTTATCTATTGGGTCCTGGGAGCTCATTAGAGAATAAAGAGGGCACATAGCTTTCTCTGCTAATATCTGCTAATCATCAACAGCTAGCTTTAGGCAGTATGGTGCAGTGTCTACCGCACAGGCTCCAGAGTTGGAATCTTGGTTTTCCCCCTTGCTGATTGGGTCCATTTTGGTAAGTTAAGTTGCCTGTCCCTCAGGTCTCTCATTTTGGGCATTAGACATAATAATAGCACGGGTATAAAATGTTGCTAGACCTAGATGAAATAGACATAGAAGGTGTTTAAAATTGTGCTTGCCACATAGTTAGCTTTTAATGAATGTTAACAATTATTGGCTACCATGGTAAGGCTGGAAAGGCAGAAAGAAACCGAGTTTTTTTTTTTTTTTTTTTTTTTTTTGTGTGTGTGTGTGTGTGTGTGTGTGTGTATGGGTGTGCACGCACATGTCTAAGTGTGGAATTGAGCTACCTAGGGAAGGGAGCCTGCAGAAACAGAGGAAAGGAAGAGGAGGGGCATGGCGGGTTTTCTTAGAAGGGCTAAGTGTGATCCAGGAATTTTCGGGCCTGATTCTCTTTCTCTGTTGGCCTTCAACACAAGCAAGAAGACAAGAGGAAACCAACTTCTTCTGGAGTTGCTGTCTCTACTTGGGCAGTGCCTTCTAGAGCTCTGAGCTAAGGGTTTTGCTTCTATAGTTGAGATTTGCAATGTCCTGAGGCCAGTTGGAAGGGGGCGTGATGGTCTTTTGTTCTCCAAGAGGTCCTTTTTCACCATGAGTGGAACTAGTCACTGTCCAGGGAGCTGCTTGAATGGACCAGGCAGGCTGCAGGTGGCCGTGGTCTCATGATTTTGGGGTCTAGGATATTTTGACCTTGCCATCTTATTAAATTGTTAACAAAATAATTTTAATAGGATCATACCAGTATCATTTGCTTTTTGTTGAACATATATTTTCTCAAGCAATTCCATTAATTCATTTTGTTTCTTGCATAATCTTCTAACTCACACAGTAAGTACTTTGTGATATTTTTCTGCTTTTCATGAAATGATTTCCATTAGGATCAGATTTAAAAAAAAAAGACAGAGAAAGGAGAACAAGGAAAAACAGATTAGAAAAAGGAGAGTGAGTGAAAGGCAGAGAGAGAGAGGAAGCAGAGAAATAGGGATATATATATAGGAACACATATATGCAAGAACAGAAAAACATAAAATATAGACTTAGAGAAATTGGGAGATTTGCAGAGGCAGTCACACAAAGAGAGAGGGAAACAGAGAAACACAAAAAGAGAAAGACACCACAAACAGATGAAGACAGAGAGCAAATGTAGAGAAAATGTCCAGATGTGCGCGCGCATGCACACACACACACACACTCAAAACACTCATAGAGCAAGAGAACGAGAGAAAAGACACCCTCTCCACCCACCATGACCAAGGAGAGCTGTTCTGCTAGATGAGTTGCCAAATTTTGGATACAGTAAGATCGAAATGCTGTTTGGGTCAAATAATGGGGTTGAACTATTTTCATGATCAAAATGGCAGAATCAAGATCAGGACTATAGCGTTTTTCATGGTTCTTAATAAACAGAAGTAATGGGTTTTAATAGACTCTTTAAATTTTTTTTTTTTTTTTTTTTTTTTAGCTTAGGTACTTGCAGAAGAATCCCCTTTCCTGGCTGTAGGACCACTTTTATGTGACCTCATAGATACTTTTCCTCTCTAGGGTGGGAGCATCCTGGCTTCAGAACCTCCTCATCCATGGACATACCCCCACTCCCTTCTGTTTTGCTCCTGAGATTCATGGTGGGCAGATAAGACATAGCAGTTGTTCCCGTCTGTCTAGGAAGGGGCCAACCCTGCAAGGCCTGGGTGGTGGAATTTGGTAGAACAGACCAAAAGAAAAAGTCAGTGCCTGGGGGCACCAAATACTGTGAGACTCATACTAAACACTGTTTTATATGGTTGTTTCAAGATCTCAAAATCCTAATGGTTTCTTAAATCCCAAGGAAATGGGCCCAAAGATACAGAGAATGTAAACTAGATCTTTGAAATTCCCTTTGCTTAGTCTCTAGAAACTTATTTCTGCAGAAGTGCCTTCTGATTGACAAAAGCTCACTTTTATATTCACAGTCTCACCCTGTCAAGGTCTAGTCTAAAATCACCTTCAGAGAATATAGTGCAGTAACTTCTAAAAAGCCCCAAAGCCTCTCGATTTATGCATTTAATTTATTGTTTTTCTCTCTCAGAGCTTTCCTTTGTACATAACCAAATCCTGATTTTTTTTTTTTTTTTAAGATTTTATTTATTTGACAGCGAGAAACACAGCGAGAGAGGGAACACAAGCAGAGGGAATGGTAGCGGGAGAAGCAGGCTTCCTGCAGAGCATGGAGCCCGATGTGGGGCTCGATCCCAGGACCCTGGGATCTGACCTGGGCCGAAGGCAGACGCTTAATGACTGAGCCACCCAGGTGCCCCCCCAAATCCTGATTTTGAGTGCCTATCACACATGGCTAAGCCATGATGTTGGAAGGCTGTGTTTGAATTTAGAGCTTGAAGTTCTTAGTTTACTATCAAGTCCCTTGTCCTTTGGAAATTTATATAAAATTTCCCACCCCTCCTAACCTCCTACTTTCTGCTCCCTTTGGAAGCAGTTAATTAATTTCAGGTCTCAAAGATGCTTTGTTTCCTTAAGTAGTTCAGTCTGGCTCATCTTCCACTGGGTATCGCTTTTCGCCAGCACTTGACACAAACTCATTCGGAAATAGCTCATTGTGGGCCAGTCGTCTGGGTTTGATGGGACAATCGCTTATGAGGTCAAGGTCTTTATGCATCACTCATTCAACAAGTGTTCAGGAATCTCTGATAGGGGCCATGCACTGAAGATGTAAAAGAACTGATGTGAATTCTTTTGTGAATCCTTGCCCCTACGCCATAAAGGCCCAGTGACTGAGCTGGTTGGGTCCTCATACGCACTCTGGGGAATTTCATTCTGAAAGTAGAAATCACGGGAGCTGGTGAACAAGACCAAGACCGTGCCTTTGACAGGGAGGCAAGAGAGCAGGAGAATACATGCATCTGTCAAGCCAACAGGACTCTAAATGGGAGATAGAACCAAGAGTCGGTAGCCAGACAAACAGCAAATTAGAAAGGGATTAGGGTGAGTAGGTTATGGGATGACTGCCGTGAGCTCTGCTGGGGTGTTGACAGCTCAGATTTATGGTCCTGAAAGTGTATAGCATGTGGGTGCTTCTGGCTGGATTAAAGGTATAGGATCTGGATGGAATCTGTCCCCCATCCACCGTCCCTCAATATGGGCTGGAACAGGGCAGCCCTCATTTCATTCAGTGAAAGAACAGAGGGATAAAAAAAAAAAAAAGAGAAGAAAAGAAAAGAAAAAAAGAACAGAGGGATACTCTGGGATATTCACACTACAGGCCTGATTATTTTGATTTCTCTTCTGGGTCATCTCCTTTGCACGGTTGTAGGTATTGGAGCTGGAAAAGGTGTCTGTGATAATCTGGTATTTCTTTAACTACCATCTCTGGATTTTTGGCTTGGGCTAGAGGCCAGGGAGAGGAGGTGTAGGGGGGAGCATAGGTGCAGGCAGGTTGGGAGAGCAGGGAGTGGTGGTAGGTAAGGTGAATGTGCACAGATGGCGTAGCTTGTGGCAAAAGCCAATGTGGTTGTTTGCATGACTTAATGGTGAGTCTAGGAAGTGCCTGTGAGTTTTGGGGAGGGCAGATGGTACAGACTTAGAGGTAGAGAATGAGTGGACTGATGAAAGCAGCAGAGGGTCAGGGCAGGAGCAATTTATCATTTTGGTGATAAATGCACCTACCATTATCAGAATTACACTGGGCCTTAGGAGGGTAGCAGCTCCTTTATAAAATCTAAAATTATAATTTTTCAAGGCGTATTCAGGACTAAGAGTGAGGGAGCTCACCTCTAGGGAGTGTGTTATATTAGTGAAAATTGTTCTGGACCCAACATTGTGCCTGGGCCTCAGGGAGGTGGATGGAGGCACCATTTTCTGGGCAGAGAAGTCCATGGAGCAGGAGGTTTTGGGGCTTCCCCACAGGATGGGCAATCTGCTTAGCAATTTGAATGTGAAGCATTAAAATTATTTCCTGTCATTCAAAGGTCCAGATGTAAGAAAGTCGACATTCTGACATAGGTCTACACTAGGCACAGAGGAGGGATGAGAGGGATGAGAAGCTTTACTGGTAGAATGTGGCAGAAATGACAGTGTTGGGCCTAAGCTTTAAAAAAGGCAAAGTAGTTACCCTCTTTGTACTTTGGGGAGTCCTGAGTTGCTGTGTAAGGAGGAGAGGAGAGGCACAGAAGCTAGGACTTAGATCTTTCCATGGTCCAGCTGAGTGTAGCTTTCTGGCCAATGCTGTCAGTATGCCAGACAGCTGGGTGAACCATCTGGAATGTTCCAGCCCAGTTAATACCCTGATATCTGCAGATGGAGCCAACATCACACGGAGCAGAAGAACCATCCATCTGAGCCCAACTGATGCACAGAATCATGATAGATAATAAAATAATTGTTTTAAGCCACTAAGAATTGGGCTGGTACATTGTGCACCCACAGTGAACCAAAATGAGAGGCATATATTTTATAATTTTATTTATTACAGAAGCTGGCAGATTGTGACTCATAGACCAAATCTGACCCTACCACCTACTTTTCTTTTTTAACCATTGTCTCCTCACCCCCCCATCTCCCACCTCTCATAACCACTCTGTTTCCTGTATCTATGAGATTTTTTTTTGATACCACATATAAGAGGATTATACAGTATTTGTCTTTGTATTTGACTTATTTCACTTAGCACAAGGCCCTTGACATCCATCCATGTTGTCACAAATGGCAAGATTCCATTCTTTTTCCATGGCTTTTTGTATGAAATATAGATTTCTTTATCCATTGATTGATACTTAGGTTGTTACCCTATCTTGGCTATTGTAAATAATGCTGCAATGAACATGGGGTGCAGATATCTTTTCAAATTTATATTTTCATTTTCTTTGGACAAATACCCAGAAGTGGAATTGTTAGAGTTCCATTTTTAACTTTTGGGGGAACCTCCATACTATTTTCCACAGTGGCTGCACCAGTTTGCATGCCTACGGACATTCCCTTTCCTCCACATTCTTGCCAACACTTGTTATTTCTTGTCTTTTTGATAATAGCCACTCTAACAGGTGTGAGGTGATATGTCATTGTGGTTTTGATTTGCATTTCCTTGATGATTAATGCTGTGAAGCATCTTTTCATGTACCTGTTGGCCATCCATACATCTTCTTTGGAAAAATTCAGATCCTCTTCCCATGTTTTAATCAGATTGTTTTTTAGCTTATGAGTCATATGAGTTCGTTGTGTATTTTCAATATTAGCTCCTTATCAGATACATGATTTGTAATTATTTTCTCTCATTCAGTAGATTCCTTTTTTATTTTGTTGATGATTTCCGTTGCCATAAAGAAGCTCTGTAGTTGGTGTAGTCCCACTTGTTTTTTTGCTTTTGCTTTTGTTGCTTTTGCTTCTGGTATCAGATTTAAAAAATCACTGCTAAGATCCATGTCAAGAAGCATGCCCCTTATGCTTTCTTCTAGGAGCTTTATGGTTTGTCTTATGTTTAAG
The DNA here is from genome assembly GCA_028646535.1 of Procyon lotor. Classification (NCBI taxonomy): domain Eukaryota; kingdom Metazoa; phylum Chordata; class Mammalia; order Carnivora; family Procyonidae; genus Procyon; species Procyon lotor. The sequence goes on along the minus strand of CM053605.1, from coordinate 13,384,699 downwards.
TTTTTAATCTATTTTGAGTTAATTTTTGTGTATGTTGTAAGATGGTGGTCCATTTTCATTTTTTTGCATGTGGCTGTCCAATTTCCCCAACACCATTTGTTAAAGAGTTTACTCTTTCCTCATCGTATATTCTTGGTTCCTTTGTCAAAAATTAATTGACCATATAAGTGTGGGTTTATTTCTGGGCTCTCTGTTCTGCCTATTGATCTATGTGTCTGTTTTTAAGTCAATACCATACTGTCTTAATTTTTTAAAACTATAGCTTTGTAATGTAGTTTGAAATTAGGGAGTGTGGTACTTCCCTAATTTAAAAATGTGAAGCTTTGTTCTTTCGCAAGATTGCTTTGGCTACTTGAGGTCCTTTGTGCTTCCATACAAATTTTAGGATTATTTATTCTATTTTTATGAGAAATACCATTAGGATTTTAATAAGGATTGCACTGAATCTGCAGAGTGCTTTGGGTAGTATGGACATTTTAACAGTATCAATTCTTCCAGTCCATGAGCACAGGATATCTTTTCATTTACTTGTGCCTTTTCAATTTCTTTAATGTCTTGTAGTTTTCAACATAGGGATCTTTCACTTCCTTGGTTGAACTTATTCTAGGACCTGTCTTCCTTTTTATGCAATTATCAATGGGGTTGTTTTCTAAATTTTTCTTTCTGATGGTTTATTATTAGTGTAAAGGAATGCCACAGATTTTTTTTGGATTCTTGGGGAATTGTTTTATTTATTTCTTTAATTTTATCTTATAATGATGTAAAATATTTACATGGTTCTAAGATTAAATCTACCAAACAAATTATAATCAAAGGAGTCCAGCTTCCATCCTTGTTCTTTACCCAATTCTCTTCCCTTCTCTACAGGTAATCATTTTTTTTTTCCCTAACAAATTTTTGTGTATTGATTTTGAATCTGGCATCTTTACTGAATTTCTTCATTAGTTCTAAAGTTTTTTGATGAAATCTTTAAGGTTTCCTATTTATAATCTCATGTCATCTGCAAATAGTAACATTTTTATTTGTGAGTTAGTTTTTATTGGAACATAGCTATGTCCATTTGTTTAAGTATTGCTGGTGGTTGTTTTTGCACTACAGTGGCTAGACTGTGTAGTTGCAATAGAGACCAGATAGATAGCCTGCAAATTCAAAAATGTTTACTCTCAGATCCTTGATAGACAGTGTTTAGTTTGCTTAACTCTGGGGTCTATTTTACTAACCTACAAAAAGGTGAAAGATAAGCAGCCTGATCTCTCTCTCTCTTTTTTTAAAAGATTTTATTTATTTATTTAAGAGAGAGGGAGAGATCACAAATAGGCAGAGAGGCAGGCAGAGAGAGAGGGGGAAGCAGGCTCCCCGCCGAGCAGAGAGCCCGATGCGGGGCTCGATCCCAGGACCCTGAGATCATGACCTGAGCCGAAGGCAGAGGCTTTAACCCACTGAGCCCCCCAGGCGCCCCAGACTGATCTCTTTTAAAACAGTGTGCAGAACCTAGTGTGCACAAGTCAGTGGTGTATGGGAAATGACTTGCCTCCATATGAAAATAGTTTCTAACATTCCCCGAGCTGTAGTAGTGGGGTGCTTTCTCAACAACGCATCTTCCTAATACTGCAGAGTGCTGTAGAGTAAGTCTTTGTCAGACTATGTTACTTTTTAGCAAAAAGTCACTTTCCCTTTCTCACCTCCATGGGAGGAGGACCCGTCCCTACCCTCTCTGATGTCCTTGGTAGTGAAGTTTGCTTTGGTCAATAGAAGATGAGTGGATGTGACACGATCAGAGGTTTTAAATTCACTCGTGTGCTATGGCTTAAGTTCTTGAGCCTGTGCTGTCTGCCATGAGAAAAACGTGCTTAAGTTGCTAGAGCTGATTTTGCCTGGGTCTCAGAATGAGGGACACATAGAGCAGAACTAAACCTGACCTGCAGTCTTGATGGTAAACTGGTCCAAATCCCGCCGAGTCCAGAAGAGCACAGCAAACATCGCAGACCCATGAAAAGCAAACACTTGTTTTCTTCTTATTTTACTCTGTGCTCTACAATGGCAGCCCTGCTGTTGTCAGTCACTGAAATTTTTTGAGTTGCTTGTTACATGGCGTCTTTGCAGTTATGACTAACGCAGAGCCCAAGAAGTATAGAAAGAAAGGGAACTGTCTTTACCTTGGGATGCTACTAGCGCGGCAGGCAGCACCTTTGTGAAAATTAGCGAAAGGTGGCTCTCGGTCAAGGCATTTTATTTTCCGCCTATCAGAAAGTGGCCATAGAATGATTATGCTGTAACAAGACACTTGATTGCTAACATCAGGCATCGTCATACCAGATAAATGAAATTTTGGGATCCTCGATGTGGTCACCCCATCAGATGGGTCTTCGGTGTGCAACATACAGCACACACAACCCAAAGTGATGATTCTGGACTGCCCGCGAACTCAGTGAATTGGGTCCTCCTGAATTAACCCTTGTGATGTTAGAGGCAGATAGAAGGATGGGTATCATTCAAGGCATTAGTTTGCCGCATAGTAGTATTTCTCAGTGACTGAAGTTGTAACTTATTTTGCGTTTGCGTTTGCATCCCTTCATGGATAAATTCTAACCTCCCTCCCTGTGCGTGGTTGCGAAGGTGGACCACAAGGGAAAAGTGGAGTACTCAGGATGGAAGAAAAGCCCGTGAAAAATGTTAAAATTTTACTGTGATTACACATATCAGTCCTTCCTTCCCGGCAAATGCAAGAGGGGTGGGTCCTGTATTCTTGCGGCCAGTCAGGACAAGCTATAGTGCAATTCATGCTTGATTTATTCTGTGGAGTTCCCTGTGGGATGAGGCGGGGTGAGGTGGGACTTTTTCCAGTCACGTCCTGCTACCTCACTCCTTACACGTTCTTGTGAGCGCTTCTGTCACAAACCAGTTTTATAAGAGACACCATCACAGGCTCTGCTTTCAGCCCTTTGTCCTCTTTCTCTCCTTTATTCCCCTCGAGGGCCAGGAGGGACAGGTTGACCCCAGTTTACCGGTGAGTCAGGACTGAATGGGGTGTGATTGGATTTGCTTTACCGAGTGATTTATCTAAATTAGTTCAGGCTGAGGTGTGTAACTTTCCCAACTGCTTCTGTTACCTAACTTAAATCTGTGCATCCTAAAGCCCTGTACACAGTGATGGAAAAAAATCGAGGTTGTACGGTTAAAAAAAAGACGTGCTTTGAATTCCGGTCCCTCAATTTATTAGTGACCCGAGTTTCAGTTTTCTCATTTAGAGGATGGTGAAACTAATTCTTGTTGCAAAGGGTGGGTATGAAGGTTCAGGGCGATGGTGGGCGAGAATCGGCTAGAAAGTGCACTACATGGTTGGCATTTGCTATTGGTATTTTCTCCATGCTCTCTAGGCCAAAAGAAAGAAACACAAAGTAAAAAACAGGTCTATTTGGTGACTCCTCATCTGTCTCCTGTTTATCAGTTTTCACTCTCTCCTTTCTGGCTGCTATCTCATGAGCGTCTGGGGTTACGGAAAGTCGTTGCAGCAAGCTCATGATTGTGGCAGGGGTGCTCTTGTCTGTATCTCTCACTAGATGATAAACTCCTTGAAGCCAAAGGCCTGTGACTCTAATTCATACCGTATGATGCACAGAGCCCAGCCACCCCCGGGCATCTTCTCTAAGCAGAAGTCAAATTGCAGAGCTTAAGTCGTTCACCTCTGTTCCTCTCATCACTCAGGCTTTTTTATCATCTCACATCATCACGGGAAGAGGGGTGAGTACAGTAATGATATTTTGAGAGAGAGAAAGACCATTGCACATAACTTTTATTACAGTATGTTATTATAACTATTCCATTATTAGTTATTGTTGTCAGTCTCTTATGGTGCCTAATTTGTAAATCAAACTTTAGCATAGGGAGGTGGGTATAGGAAATAACAGGGTATACAGGATTTGGTACTATCTGTAGTTTCAGGCATCTGCTGGGGTCTTAGGTGGAATGTGTCCCCCCAATCCCATGCTTTGTCAGAGGAGGATTATCTGCCTCTGGACCTAAGAGGAGGGACTATACTGTAATTTGGGGACACATAGGTCCTGCCTCCTTGCCCCAAGCTAGGACAGACTATGGTACAGTTTATGCTTGTTTTATGCTCTGGGGTTCCCCATGGGATTAGGCGGAGTGAGGTCAGACTATTCAGTTCCCTGCCTGCTACTCCTTATAGGTTCTTGTTAGAATTTTTATAACAAACCAGTTTTATAAGAGTCTCCCATCACAGGCTCTGCTTCTGGAGAATCCAACCCAAGATGTAATGACCTTTTAGTTCAGGAACGTGGAAAAGGTATTCCCTTGAAACTAAAGCAAAATAAAAATATAAGCAAATAATAGGAGAGTTGAAATTAGTGAAAAGGGGAAAAACATGACCTTGATAAATTGAACCAAGGACTTGAACTTTGAGGACTTCTGCAATTGACCTCTAAACTGACCTAGACTTCTCTGACCCACTGGATTAATCACAGCTCTCTCCATTAGTTTTATTTATTTATTTAAAATATTTTATTTATTTGTCTGTCAGAGTGAGAGAGCAAGAGAGCAAAACAAGCAGGGAGAATAGTAGGCAGAGGCAGAAGCTTAGCTTAGCAGGGAGCCTGATGTGGGGCTCGATCCCAGGACACTGGGATCGTGACCTGAGCTGAAAGCAGACACTTAACCGACTGAGCCACCCAGGCATCCCTCTCCATTAGTTTTAAAAGTCATTGTGGTTTATATGAAAAATGAGTAATTTGGAACTCCAAATAGTTGATGTATGCTCCAAAAAAGGGCCTTGTCCCCACGCCAGAAGTTGTAAAGGTATTCCTGTGTGTGTGTGTTTATGTGTGTGTTTATGTGTGTGTGTATTGTTAGAATAAAATTTCAAAAATTACATTGTGCAGTAAATGAAAGCATACCTCTAATGCAGTATGAAAATGCTTTATCTGGTCATTCAGTGAATATTTATTTCTTTTCCACTGTGTGTCTGAATTTTATGGCTATAAGTAGAAATGATGACATTGTTGAAGATTTGACTTGGAAAGCAAATGCTTCCTAGCCCTTCTCTTCAAGCTTCTGAGTCAGTGTAAACCAGCCTGGAACAAAGTTAAATGAAGTATAAAGAGTATACCAGTGTTGCTTTGAGATTTCATTGAAGCTTTAAAAAGTTGCTATTTTAAAATTTGGTGTTACTCGAAACTAACTTATCTCATTGATTGGATTTCTAAGCAGTTAAATGTGATGTAAATTTGAATTTATAAGATGCAGTATTAACAATATTAGGTGTCTGTTTTGTATGTATGTTGGGGGTCCTGGGAAGATTTAGTTTGAGGGAACAGTGCAGCTGCTGAGAAATCTACTCTGGAGAAGAGGTCAGCACACTTTTTCTGCAAAGGGCCAGATATTAAATATTTTTGGTTTTTGTAGGCCGTGTGGTCCCTGTTGGAGTTACTCGGCTAGGCTGTTGAAAAATGAAAGCAGCCACAAAAATATGTAAAGGATCAGGGGTGGCTGTGTTCCAATAAAACTTTATTTATAAAAGCAGGCAGTGGGCAGGGTTTGGCTTCTGGGCTGTAGGTTGTAAAACTCTGGTCTGGAGAGAGGATGGGCTTTGTAATCCATAGATCTGGTGGGTGGATCACTTATTCTCTCTCAGCTTCACTGTTCTCATCTGAAAAGAGGGCCAGTCAAATCTGCCTCACAGGGGGTTGAGAAGTTTAAATAAGATAGTATATAAAAAAATACCGAGCATCACCATACTTTTCTTTCTTGATATTCTTTCCCAAATAGCCAAAGCTGCAATTCATTCCTCCCTTTTTTATGACCCTTTTCTTCTTAATCAAAGAACAGCTGAATTTCTTTGATTAAGCTACTTGAACTAGTACTTGTTATGATTTCATACTCACAGAAAAGAGAATTAACCCTTAGCACTCCCAGGGGAGTTTGTTACCAGTTTAACTGTCCCTCTGGGGAGAAGATTCTGGAGCCCCAGTCCTCTCTACATTCTCCCTTAATATCCTTCTTTTGGAGTGAGTTATTTCTTTACCTTTGGTCACTACCTGCTCATCCTACTCCAATCAGTTTTCCCAAACATGGACTCAGATTTGCTTTGTGCCTGGTAGAGTCCAACAGTACTCTCCTACTCTTGTCTACAGAGCAGGAATTTTTGCAACCCAAGGACTGGGTGGACATAATTTTGGTGCTCAACTTGAATGGATACAAGTAGAGTTTTGGAGGTAGACAATCCTGGGATTGAATTCTGACTCTGGCCCTAATAAGTGATGCGATCCTGGGTAATACAGATAACTTCTCTGAGGCTTCATTTCTTCATATAATAGAAGTGATGATAATACTTACCTAACTGGTTTGTTGAAGTGAACGATACACAATGTGTAAACAAAGCTTAGACTAGGGGCTGGCACATGGAGACCCCATGTTTCTATCACTGCCTATCCCCCAAAGCTAGAGTTGTACCTGAGACATAAATATGGTTGAATAAATAAATGATAATCATTATCATTGCTACTGCTTTTATCATGACACATATGTAACTGAGATATTAATATCTATTATCAGCATCATTTATTGTTGCTTTTGATCTCCTTTTATATTATCATTATCACCAGAAACAAATTCTATGTAATTAAAAAAATACATCGCCATTCTGGTACCCAAGTGCAAATGTCAGGATTTTCAGACTGTTTAGAGCTGTGGGACTGTGGAGCTGTGGGAGTCACTGAGCCTTAGGGTTAAATGCTCCCCCTTTTGCCAGCCAGCAGTGTGTGAACTCTTAAGAGTCTGAGTGAAATGAGGTTGGTACAAATGAATCTCCAGGGCAGGTGGGAGGATTAAGTTCATAAAAGTGACTTAATACACATTAAATAAATAAATAATAAGTAAATAGCAGCTTTGTAAAAATGAGCAGTCATTCCCCATCTCATTGTCTTTGAGGAAAAATATAGAAATTGGCTAGGTCTGTGATTGGTACTCCCAGAAACTCTCCCTCATCTTCCGAACTATGTCTGCTTCAGGTCCCTGGGTCATCAGAATGTCACTCCCATTGTTCATACACACCAGGTGTGAAGGGCTGTTGATGACTTGAAGTGTGGTCACTTTAGCATGGGAAAATAGGGCAAAGGGGGGGTGGTGATGGCGATTATGACATGCTTTGGCCATTATTATAGACTTAGGTGGCTACAGGGACCACACAGGAGCCTTCAACTAGATATGGGTGCTCACAATTTCTTAAAACATGTCACCCTCTGAGAGCATCTTTTGTTTTTCTGCTTTTGATACAGAAATGGACACAGAGAAGTATTTCTCTACTACAGCAGTTCTCAGATGTGATCCGTGGACTCTTGGTGGTGCCTGAGATTTTTTTCAGGAGAGTCATGAGGTCAAAACTATTTTTATAAAATACAAGGCATTACTTGCTTTTTTTCACTGTATTGATATTTGCTCTGATGGCACAAAAATAATGGTGACTCCACTTGAATCAAGACAGTGGCACCAAACCATTCTACTAGTTATTGTACTCGTCATGGCCACACGAGCACCTTTTAAAAAAACTAGTTTCACTTAAAAATGCCCGTGATGAAACATTAATTTTATGAAACCCATCAATTATTTTATTAAATTAAAATTATTTTATCAATGATTAATTTTATGAATTATGTATTATTTTAATTAAATTTCAACTCTTGTTGAGTAATGTAAAACTATTTTTATCAGAACTTAACTCTTGCTAAGTACACATCTTCTAATATGTTGACAAGATTGGAAATACACATCAAGCCTTTCTGCACAATGAAGTATGGTGGCTGTCTTAAGGAAGAACACTTGAGCAATTGTTTTTTGAGTTGCAAGCTAAACTAGCCACTTTTTTTTTTTTTCCTGGAACTCAATTTTTTTTCAAAATACAGTTATTCAAACTTGGATATCTAGCAGACATTTTCTTAAAAACAAATGAAGTTAGCCTGTCACTTCAGGGAAAACTTGTTGGAATTTGTTGTTGGTGATAAAGTTGGAGCTTTCAGGCTATATTAGAATTTAGGAAAAGTTATATCACCATTGTGGCTTTTATAAAATCCCAATGTTTTAAAGATTTTTTTCTGATGAGATCACATTGAAAACAATGGTCATTTTCTTTTCTTTTCTTTTCTTTTTTTTTAATATTATACAATGAAATGTGTCAACATTTGGAAGATCCACATAACTCAGTGAACCAGTATATTCTAAATGACCAATGCATGATGTTATAAAATCTGTATGGATAGAAGTTACATTCAAAGTTTAAGATAGACCAGTGGATTTTAGTGTAATAGAGTAGGAGTTCCTTGATATGGTTTCAGGTTCCACTTTGCAACTACCTGTAGAGAAGTTACCACTTGCTGAATTTTAGTGTAGTATCAAAGAAGAAGGTCTGCAACTATACAAAAAGGATGTGAAAACACTTCTCCATTTTCCAACTACTTATACAGCTATGTGAGGCTGAGTTTTCTTCATTTGCCTTAACCAAAACAAAATATCACAATAGATTAAATTCATAACAGATAGGAGAATCCAGCTGATTCTATTAAGCCAGATATTAAAGAGATTTTCAAAAATATAAACCTGACATTTTTTAAAAAATCTTTTTTGTTTTGGAAAAAGTAGTAGCTTTTCATAAAAATATGTTATTGATGTTAACATGAAATGTCTTTATATTTTAACACTCATTTTAATTTTAAAATAAATATTTATAGCTATAATAAACAGAAACAGAACCTCTTTGAGTGCTTAATGTTTTTTAAGAGTATGAAAGTGTTCTAAGACCAAATACTCAAAACTACTACTCCATTAAATGAAGTACAAGAGCTGAGGAATGATGATAAGTGGTAGCTAGACTTGGCTTTGCTGAGGGAGAGGTATAGTCTGGGTGCCCGCAGAATGCCTGCCCTAAGAGGGGCAGCTGTCCCTCAGTGCCTGCTGATTGTTGCTATGGGGAAAGGCAGGCCCAGAGTTGCCAGATGTTCTTGTTTTTATTTATTATTTATTTATTTAGACTATTTATTTATTTATTTGTCATAGAGAGAGCACAAGCAGGGGGAGAGGCAGGCAGAGCAGGCAGAGGGAGAAGCAGGTGCCCTGCCACGCAATGAGTCTGATGCAGGACTCGATCCCAGGACTCTGGGATCATGACCTGAGCCAAAGGCTGCCACCCAATCTACTGAGCCATCCAGACATCCCAGATGTTCTTGTTTTTAGAGAAAATATAGAATTCCAGGCTTTATGTGAAACCTCTCCATTTTAATATTGGCAATACATTCAAGGGATTCTTATTCTTTTTTATTTTATTTTATTTTATTTTATTTTATTTTATTTTATTTAAGTGAAAGAGTGCATGTGAGTGGGGGAGGGGGATGAGGTGGGGAGGCACAGGGAGAGAGAGAATCTTAAGCATCTCTGCTGAGTGAGGAACCCACCACAGGGCTCAATCTCATGATCCTGATATCATGACCCTGAGATCATGACCTGAGCCAAAATCAAGAGTCATATGCTTAACCAATTGAGCCACCCAGGTGCCCCCCATTCAAGAGATTTTTAACCCCCTATGAGGGCTGAAGGATATCTGTCTCAGAGCATGATGTTTTCCATGGGACATTCAGTGCAGCCTCTGGCCCAGGCTTGTAGGTTTGTAAAGCTCTGTACTGGAGGGAAGCAATATATGACTATGATGAAAATATGGCAAAGATTTAATAGTGGTAATACTTTAAAGAATTATTTTTTTTTTATCTTTCTGCATTCTGGTTCCCAGCATTGTAACTGTCATGTCCCTTCCCAAATCAAACTTCTAAATAATTTCCATCTTGGAATAAAAGTCAACATTCTTACAGTGATCCACTGGAGTCTACCTACTCTGGCCTTACACCAACCTCTCCATGTTTATCTCCTACCATTTTTCCTCTTGCAACCCTGTTGCCATCTCTTTGCAGTTTAAGTACTTCAGAAATCACCCCCCAACTGAAAGCCTTTGGCCTTGTCATTCTTTCTACCTAGAGTGCTCTCCTTCAACATTTTACCATAGTTTACCATAGAATTATTGAGGATTTCAGAATTCTGTGTAGATGTTAAAGAATTCTTTTAAAAATCACAAAAAGCACAGATTGCTAGAAACTTAGCAGACAATTGTGTTGTACATGGCAGACATTGTGCTCAATCCATTGGGAGGCATGGATGAAAAAGTGAGGGCTTTTCCTTTCTTTCTCTCAGTTCCTTTTCTGCAAATGAATGCTGTTTGTCTCTACCCCTCACTGTAAAGAAAACTAACTCCAGATAACATAATGGCTCTTTGTTTTTTTATAGTGTAGTTGCATTTTTCTGTTCTCAACAGTTCCCTCATTATAAATTGGCAAAAAGAAAAAAAAAAAAAAAAAAAAGAAACGACGTGATGCTGGATTCCTTAAAGTTCAGCAGCTTGTAGCTCCATTTGTAAAAAAATGAAAAAAAAAAAAAACCCTCAAAAGCAGTAGAATTGGGAAATTTGTCAGGATTGTCTGAATAAAAGTGCTTTTAATTTAATGTAACAGACGAATTTTAAGAGCAAACCAATTCATAAAATGTGCTTTTATGCCCTTAAATCAAATGATTCTAGATTTGTAAAGAATATGAAATTACAAGTATTGTATATGTGTAAGTTTTCTTCAATATTTTTGATTTTATGTTTACTTAAAACAAATGAAAAAGCTCTTTCACAATCCAATCATCAATTTTTAGCCTTGACATAATCCATCGTTTTCATTTGTGTTTTGGGAAAACAAAATCCATTTTTTTGAGTTTGGGGTGTATAATGGAAAGAAGTGGGGTAGAGTCAACTATTTGTGGGTTTGAATTTTCCCTCTGTCATTCATCCCAGTTATGTGATAAGATTTTGAGCACATTTCGAAGGTCTGTGAAACTCATTTTGTTCTTTGCCGCATGGCAGTTATAAGGCTGGCTGAGAACTAAGGGAGGTATTGGTAATCCACCCACAGCCTAGCAGATGGGATCAACAACCACAAGGATAGAATAAGAGCTGACCTTCCTTGAGTTTATCACCATGTACTAGGTATTGATCTAAACACTTTATGTGAATCAACTCATTTAACACAACGGCTTTCTGCAAGAGGTGTTGTCCTTATTCCCAGAGGTTGAGAAATTTACCCATGAGTACACAGCCTGGGAATGGAGGATCCTGGATTTGGACTCTGGTAGCAGCAGCTTCATAAATTCTTTCTCCCTTTTTTCTGCCCCTCTGTTTCCGTTAGCCCCTCTGTGAGGCTACTGGGTCTGTGATGCACATGAATCACCAAAAAAGAAAAATGAGCAAGAGGTGGAGTGTCTCTATGATGGGTCGGCCAGGAGCACTGTAGGTTAGCTGATGCAGAGAGCTGTATCCATGTATGGGAGACTCAAGCACCATTATGATTATCTCTCTGAGTTTAATATATTTTCTGGAAGTCAATTTTCAGGGACTCATTTTAAGAAAAGGGTGCAAAATCTGCTCAGAGCTGAAGTTATTTAGAATGATGGAAGAAATCATCTATCTTCAAAAAGCCAATAAATATCACAAACACTACAAAATCCAGAAAAAAAGAACATATGTTTTCCTAGGACAATAATTTTATCATGTCATTTTTCATAATGAGGATATAAAGATAATTCGGTTTTTGGCATTTAAAAAAATTATACATAGTTTAGAAAAGTTCCTTTGGACTTCATAGTTTGTTCTGGGTAATGCCATTTACCTTCAGGTTGGCTGTCAGATTTGAGAAAACCACTAGCGAGTTTCATTTGTAATTGAGCTGTTACAGATGATGTACTGAGTTTGTGGTACTGCTTTGGGTTTTCCTCAATAGCTCCAGGAATTTTGATAAATTTATTTCACATGTTTCCCATCAAAAAGAAAAAAAAATCAGTAGTGCATTTATAATTGCATATGCTGCATTATTGAGTATATTTCCTCAAGAAGAAGGAACTTCTGTTCTTATTAGGCATTAATGAGAACCAAATCTCCTACTTACAATGTTAAATCTCTGGTGATTGGAAGAATTTTCCACAGACCACCTTCTGGTTCCACACATTTCAAATTAGGTTTCTCCTCTACTACCCACACACTTCTATGCTGGGTGCCATAGGACCTGTGTATGTGTCGCTATGACCTTTGGCACTGGTCCTGGTGCCAGGTGAGTTGGTACCTTGGGCAGTAGGGTGTTCTGAAAAGCTGGGACAGCTAACAATCACTTCACTGTGCCCCAGAAGTGACTGTGAGCCTCCGAAATAGGAAATACATCTACTGAGCTCATATGAAATGTATCCCAACTCAACTTTCCCTCAGTCTGGGCTCCAAAATGCCTGTGGCCACTCCAAAACACCTGGCATAAGGGGAGAACCTAATGGAGAATAAATTAGAACTTACAGGTATAGTGGTCTTAACACATTGCAGTTAAAATATCTTACTTTTTGCAAAATTTTGGAAATTTGGTTGACCATACAAACCATTGCTTGGAATCTTCAGCTGAGCTTTGTGGTAAACTCACCAGGTAACTGGAGAAAGACCGTATCACTGACTGGTAGAGAGCAGCTTGAAATGCCTTAGATTAATGCTAACTAATCATCTAATTGATAGGTTAAAAAAAAAGGCAATAATTTCCACACAATTTAGTAATTGATCCTGACGTTATGGCGCCATGATTACAGACTTTGGATATCACTATAAACCAGGCCTTTTAAAGATCATTTTAAAAAGCTATCGATAGAAGAGTGCCTGGGTGGTGCAGTTGGTTAAGCATCTGACTCTTGGTTTTGGCTCAGGTCATGGTCTCAGGGTCATGAGATGGAGCCTTGCATGGGACTCCACACTCAGGGTGGAGTCTGCTTGAGATTTTCTCTTCCTCTCCCTCTGCCCCTCTTGTGTGTGTTCTCTCTTTTTCTCTCTCTAAATTAAATAAATAAATCTTCAAAAAAAGATCAATAAAAGTTACATTATTAGGAATTGTGATGGATGGAAAAAGAAAACCAAACAACCCCCAACCCCCAAACTCATCTTCTGTCATGAGACTGGGTACTCTTGTATTGGGTTGAAATTTCCAGGTGAAACTGGACAGTCTAATTTCTTACGCAACTTGGATGAAAGCGAAAATGATGTGCCCTGGAAAATGGTGTCACACAAAGACACCGTGGTGTCAACTGTGCAGGTTTAATCCAATTGTTTCAAGAAGTGTGAGACTGGAAAAATCCCCATGTTCTTGTGTTATGTTGTATAAGTCTTGAAGGATATGCATAACTAAATTAATACATTAATTGTAACTAGATCTGATGATTTCAACTGTGTCCCTGTATCACAAGTAGCTATAAATTCTCAGTGGGACAAATAGCAAGCAGATATTTATCACTCCTGTGTTTATGGCTGCCTGGGGTTGAGCCGAGCTAGCCTGAGCTCCCTGCGCTGAGCTCTGGGCTGCAGGCTTTTTCGAGTTGGTGCCCAGTGCTTTCATTCTTCTGTGACCAGCAGGCTCCCCTGGGAATGTGCTTCTGTGGCAGTAGCAGAAGCACAAGAAGACAGGCCCAACCACACAGGCATACCTCTAGTCTCTGCTTGCAGCATATCTACTCACATGCCATCGGCCAATGCGAGTCATGGCGCTCAGCCCAAAGCCGAAGAGCAGAAATGCATGCTCCATTCACCTTGGGGTGACAACAGATGTCATGGCCATGCCCTGCATCAATTGGGCAGGGATGTATCCCCTTCATGCTGAAGTAAAGGGGAGGAAGGGAATAGGTACTGTGTTCATTTCCTGTGGCTGCTTATAACAAATTATGACAAACTTGATGGCTGAAAACAAAGAAATTTATACTCTCACAGTTCCAGAGGCCAGAAGTTCAAAATTAGTATTGCTGATATGTGCTGGCAAGACTGTGCTCTCCCGAGATGCTCTAGAGGAGAATCCATCCCTGTCCTCTTCTAGCTTCTGGTGGCTGCCGGCATTCCTTGGTTTGTGGCCACATTACTCCAGTTTTCAAGGCGAGTATCTCTCTCTGCTCCGTCATCATGTTGCCTTCTCCTCTGCATGCGTGTCAGCTCTCCCTCTGTCTCTTTCTCATTAGAACACTTCTGAGGGCATTTAAAGCAATAATAATCTAAAAATCTGGGGTGCCTGGGTGGCTCCGTGGGTTAAAGCCTCTGCTTTCGGCTCAGGTCATGATCTCAGGGTCCTGGGATTGAGCCCCTCATTGGGCTCTCTGCTCAGCAGGGAGCCTGCTTCCCCCTCTCTCTCTCTGCCTGCCTCTCTACCCACTTGTGATCTCTCTCTGTAAAAAAAAAAATAAATAAATAAAAAAATGCAAAATCCGATAATCTGATAATCCAGATCTTCACCATATAAAATTCCAGTTGCAGTTTTTAGGGCTTAGGACCTGAAATCTTGGGTGGCCACTATTCTGTCTGCTACAACCACAATTCCTACAAAGGTAAGAATTAACAAAATATCTTTTCTTGGGAAATAGTGGATTGCTATATATTTTGCTATATATTTGGAGTAACTTTATATTTAGGGATTTAATTGGTTAGGTGGGACCAAAAGATTGGAGATTAGGGCTAATCTTTTCATTTAGGCGGTCAAGTCTAAGATCCAAAGCCTTCACCACTTCACCTGTAGGCTTAGTCAGCTCAGGCTGCTAGAACAAAATACCACAGACAGGGTGACTGAAACAGCAGAAGTTAATTTCTCATGGTTGGAGGCTGGGAAGTGCAAGATGCCAGCTGATTCAATGCCTGGTAAGAGCCCCTTTCCTGGTTGCAGATGGCTACCTTCTTGCTGGGTCTTCACATGGGATGAAGAGAGAGAACTCTGGTCTCTTTGTGTTTTTTAAGGGCACTAATCTCATGGGGCTTCCTTCATGGCCTCATCTACACCTAAGTACCTGCCAAAGAACCCATCTCCAAATACTACTACATTGGGGTTTAGGACTTCAACATATGAATTTTGAGGGGAAAACATGCAGTCTATAACACCTGAGCAGCCCCACTAAAACACCCCAGCTGCCTTTGAGTTGCCCTTGAACTTTGACATTTTCTTCCTCCCTCCCTCCCTCCCTCCCTCCCTCCCTCCCTCTCTCTCTCTCTCTCTTTCTTTCTTTCTTGAAAGATTTTATTTATTTGACAGAGAGAGAGACACAGCGAGAGAGGGAATACAAGCAGGGGAAGTGGGAGAGGGAGAAGCAGGCTTCTAGACGAGCAGGGATCCCGATGCAGGACTCTATCTCAGGACCCTAGGATCATGACCTGAACCTAGCGACTGAGCCACCCAGGAGCCCCTGACATTCTCCCTCTGATAAGATATACAAAAAGGAACAATTAGAGATTGATTTCAGGATGATCACTTGGGGCTACTAGATATAGACAAAGAGACAGTGTATCTCATTGGTGTTTAGGCCAGAATTCTGTTAGGGAATCTCTGCCTGGGGGGAGGAAGCTGAATAATACACTAGGAATGATAAACAGATGGTGGCTTTCTAAAGAGCCCCTAGAACTATAAAATTGAGATACTGCATCTCTTCGATGATGTCTAAATGAAGAAGGCATGGAATTGTCCCCAAAGATGAGAGGCTCTTGAGGATGATTTCATCAAGACTTTTGGAGGAACTGCTATGGAGAAAAGGAAACTGTGAAACTTAAAGTTTTCAAGCATGTGGCACCTGAAGGAGGTGCTGGCTAAGAAGGTGAACCTGTGTTTTTATTAAATATAAAGTAATTTTAGGGGTAGAGTGAATAGGGTAAGTATAGTCCAGTTGCTTAACTTTATAAATGAAATAAATGGAATGACAGTTGACTAAGCTTTGTCAAGGTCATGTAATTAGCACCAGAGCAGGGATTACAACCTAGCTTTTCTGAGGTCAGGCTCAGTTGTCTCCCCACTACAGTGACTCAATTCATGTACTTTGGGTGGGTTTCTGGATTATAAGGATTTCTTTCTCTGGGGTCTTGGGTTACATGGTCATACAGTGTGGTCCTTCCTCCCTGATGGTAGAGGTTGGTGGGGTGTGGCGGGGAGTAGTGGGGATTCCTCTTCCCATGAATGTGAAATCTGAAATATTGATGCAGGGAGAGTGGCAGCTGAGCAGTTGATGGAGCTGAGTCATCTCATGGTCATGCTCTAGAAAAAAGGCAGCATGCAAAATTAGCATGGAGTCTTGGCTTTACCACTCATTAGTTCTGTGACTTTGGGCAAGTTGCTTAACTTCCGTTTCCTGGGTTCTTCACCTTTAAAATGGAGAGATATACCTACTTGATGATATTGTTCTGAGGGCTAAGTGAATATACATGTTTCAAATATGTAGAACAGTGCCAAAGGCAAGTAAATATTCAATATATATCAGTTATTTATCTCCTGCTGAGGGTCAGGAGATGCTCTGGCTCCTTTGCTTTCTGAATTTTATCCAATGTTCCTTTTCATGCTGGGTAGTAACCTGGGATCCTTTCAATAACTGTCTTTTCTCCCCTCCTTTACTTAAGCAAGCCAGGGTCAGCTTCTGTTTGTTGAAAGAAAAATAACTTAAAAAATATTGATATTTATGCCTATTAGCTTCTACATTATTAGGGAAATAACATGTAATGTGATGGCTCTTGCCAAATTGTGTGTGTGTGTGTGTGTGTAACCTGGTAGCACAGGATGAGAACACACATTCTGTTTGACAAAAAAATTAAAAATCAATATTTGAGGGAAGCGGTACCAAAAAGTAATGTGTACTGATGGTACTTTACATCTGTGAATGGAAGTTGAGCTAGTTAGATCTATATAAAGAAGGGATAGACAAATTGATCCAGATCATGATGTGTGGTAAAATGGATCATCATTAATATATTCAAGAGCTGGTTATCGATGCTTAAATTACCGAAATATTGACTTAAGTAACTTTATCTGCCAATGCTAGTAAAGAAAATTGCTGCATCCCACCATATTTATTGGTTTACATAGCTCTTAATGTATATAATATGCAACTATAAATAAAGTTCAGCTATTACGTTTAGGAGAGAAAGATCATTTTGATAGCCTATATTCCATAACATTAGAGGGAGTGATTCCTAATATTATGCACCAAATACACTTTTGTTTAATAACTTGCTGTCTTTGTGCTTTACATAAATTAGATATATAGCAGCAGGTTCAATTAACTCTACAGAATAAAAATAGCAATTTCTAAAAGCAACTTCAGGACGTTTCTGTGCAATTCTACAAGATGCCTCTGTGCCATTCAATGAATGTAATAAAGATGCTGGTAAAAATAGCATTTGCATTGAATTTGGAGTGGAAAATAGAATAAGTGGGGATATTAATAAATACTAAATCTCCAAATGAATCTCCAAGTCTATTAAGAGTTTTAATGCTGCATTTGAAGCTCATAACTCCAGGCAATTCCCTGTCTAACTTAGCTTTGGCAAATGTTTATTTTGAGAAATGCTCAGTCATCTGTTTTACAAGCTCATTCTTTTTACACCTGAAACTTTCGATAAGAAAGTTGTTGGTCTAAAAATCGACTCCATTTTTAGGAAGGGTTGAACCCACTTGCTTTAGAGTTGAGGATACACACACAAAGAATATTGACTATTTGAAATGAAAGGAGTCTGACAAAATATCATATCTAGTCTTTTATTTATAGATTATAAATAGAGGCCCAGAATGGCGAGGTACTGATGTGGGGTCACACAGGAATTTAGAAGAGCCAAGATCATGCCAAGTCCTAGTCCAAGGCTTTCTACCACATCCACATTAACTCCCATTTTACACCTGAAGAGGCCAAACCTTGAAGATGTTACATGACTCATTAGGAAGTTTACATGACTTACTTACTAAGATAATTAATGGCTGATGGTGACCAATAGGCCTCTTAAAGCTTATCTAGTGGTTTTGATTTAAGTCTCTAAGGATAGGATCCCATGTGCCCTAAAAAATGTCTTGTGATCTAAAGATTACTTCTCCTATGTCCACCCAGGTATTCAAAGTTTTATCATAGTGAGAAAGAAACTCCTTTCATTCATAATTAGACATTAGGCTGAAAAGGAAAGTATTCTTGAGAAAGGTATTAGCTCAGATTTGTGCCAGAGTACACTGGATTTGTCCAGACTTCATTAGTCAGTGGGTACAAATAAGATTCCAATAATGCTAGGATTTATGGTTTTTTTTTTTTTTTTTTTTTTTGCTTATGGCCCCCATTGGGCCTCCAGTGGACAAAGTTCTAGTTAGGACACTTGGTATGAAAGTGAAGTGACCCTGTGTGGGGATACACGTGGACTCATGGCCTCGCTGCCTATGTCAGAGGCTCAGAAGGAGAAAGATTGGAAGATCAAGGACAATGAGGTCTAGATGGATCTAGGGCAATGGATATGAATTTTGCATTGCACGTACATGATCATAAGAGGATATCTATCAAAAAGGAGACACAAAACAACAAAGTAGTAGAATGACTCAGGCAGGTGATATCAACCCATCTCTGTCATGGGCCACCTCAGTGCTGGCACGACGGATGAAAGAAGAATAACTGTGGTGTCAGAGTCAGGGTGATGTAGCCCAACAGCATGGGCTCCCACTCACAAATGCCGATCTAACTACTTCCACTGACTAATGTGCAACTGGCTAGAAGCAGAGACCAAAGCTGAGCCCTTAATATGGCAACATCTGTTGAGGAGACCAACTAGCCACCTGGTGGCAAGTTGAATACAGTGGATAATTACCTTGAAAGAAACAACCGTTCATCTTGACTGGAATTGACACATATTCTAGTTATGAGTTTGCCTTACCTGCTTTCAGGCCCTTAGCAAGTACTACTACCTGAAAACTTACATAATTTTTAATCTACTGACATAGACCCTATATAGCATTCATTGTCTTGGACCAAGGGAGTCATTTTATAGCCGAAGTAGATATAGCAGTGGGCATATGGCCATGCAATACATTGGTCTTATCATTTATCGCACTACCTAGAAGCCACAGGAATGATAGAAGGATGAAATAGTTTATTAAAGAGGCCTTTTAGATGTCAGCTTGAAAATGATATACTATAGTGATGGGCACCACCCTCCATTTAAGATATGTACCTTAAATCAATGACCACTTTATGGTTTTTCTTTAACAGGTAGAATACATAGGTTTGGAAACCAGGGAGGTAGAAGTAGGAGTGACCCACTTGGGGAATTACCACTTTACTTTCCCACAACTTGGGGTTCTGTGAGTCTAAAGATCCTGGTTCCCAGAGGAAAAATATTTCCATAGTGTGGCACAATAAATGTCCCATTGAACTATGACTGCCTGCCACCTGGTCACTTTGGGTTTCTTATACCAGAGACCAAGGAAAGGAGTTGCATATTGTTAAGAGTAATTAACCCTATTATGAGGGTTAATTACTCTTACATAATAGGGATAAGGCTACTAATAAAGACAACAAAGAAGAAAATGCTGGACTCCTAGGTGATCCACTGGGTCACTGGGACACCAGACCCAGTTTCAATGGAAAATAGGGATGTGCAACAGCCATTGCCCAAGATTGACATGGGAACCAGGAGCTCAGAGTCCTCAGGGATGAAGATCTGTGTCATCCCACCAGATACGCTATTTAGACCAGCAGAGGTTCTAGCCAAGAGTGAAAGCAATCTAGAATAAACATAGTGGAAAAGGAGAATGATGATTATCAGATTCAGCCTTGAGATCAGTTGTAGCAGCAAGATTTAGTCTTTGTACAAGTTTTTGTTTTTTCTGGAAAAAAGGTCAACCGGAATAGTAGAAAAACTCTTCCTTTGATGTGTGCATCAGGGGTCAGCTATAATGAATACTGTCGTGCTCCATTCAGATCTCTCTTCAGAACTGATGCAACCATCCCTAGGTCTTGGGAATCTTGACTTTTTATGGCTCACAACTTGGTCCTTCAAAGGAATTGCTCTCAGCCACAGAGAACTGCCTCACAGGAGCAATGCATTCCCTTCTAGAGGACAATGTAAGACCCATAACTGGGTGCTAAAAGGACTAAAAGACCTGGTCTCTTCTCTCAATTTGGGACAATTCTTATAGGCCATCCCAGCTACAGAGCTTTCCACCGGATTGCCTGAAGTCTTTGTTGCAACTGCATTGCAGGTCAATTTTTCTCTCTGCCCAGTTCTCCTTTCTTTACCTTCCTATATCCTGAGAGCACTCACCAGTAAATCTTCAGCAGGCAACTTTTCATCTTAAAGTCTGTTTCCAAGGCTCCCAATTTAAGACACTCAAACCAATTCTTTGATACTTGCACGTGTAGCAAAGGCCTAGAACCTTGATTGGATGGAATGTATTTGTCCTCCTGGGAAAAGAGTATAAAAATATTTTAACCATTTTGCTCTAAGCTATTTGCATCTGGAACACAGGCCTCTGTTGGGGGTTTAAATTCTCCAGCAATCATTATTAGATGCCTAAGGGAAAATGCATTGGTTTGAGAATAGGGGAGGCAGAGCTGGGGGATGTAGAGGGAACTTGGATGTCTTAGAAGGGGAAGTACAGTTTGTTACATGGGGGCCATGGTGTAAGGAATTCAGAGTAAAGGAGAGGGAGAAAGAGGAAGAGGGATTCCCCATCAAAGATTTCCTGGACTGACTTTATTTTAGGTTTTGCTTTTAATAAGAGTTTTACCCTATATATTCAGGTAGCTGAATAGTTGTTGAAGAAATACATCTGGGGGCAAGGACCCCTTCTTGAATCTTATAAATCATACATGCCTTTCCTTCTGAACTGTAAAGTATGGCTGCTCCACTTTCTGCCAGCTCTGGTGGGAGGGTAACCTTTCTCACCTCATTCACCAGACTTTCCTCACTGCGGTCAAGCTGGATAAACAAAGGCTGCTGGGGGTGGGAAGCATGGGGGGTATTCAGGGCAACTTTATTAAGCTCACTTGTAAGCTCTTGGTAGAGGAAGCCTTGTGGGTGAGGAGGGGCCTTGGTGTTGGCTCTACTTCCTGGTGGGCTTTGGGTGGCCAGATGCCATGGCCCGGGGCTGGAACTGCAGCTGGGCACTCTCACGTGCTTCATTCCAACCCTTCTGGGTGGTACTCTGCCCCAGAGGCCATGGGGACTGGTCCAGCTTGTGCAAAAATGGGGTCCCTGTGAAAGTCTGTAGATGGATTGCCAGGCAGAGCAATGTGGTCTACAGCAGGCTCTGCCAGCTGCAGCTTGCGGGTTGGGGGGCGGGGTAGAGGGAGGTCTGCTGGATAGGCAGGGGGTTGTCATTTTTAGACCATGACTAATAAGAAATCTGGATTTTCTCAGTTGTAAAAACTCTTCCCACTCTTCCCTTTTCCTCTCCATAAGGTAATTGCAAATGTCTAGAGCTCTGGAGTTATTTTATGTTCTCTTTTGATGGCCTAAAATGAATTAGAAGCTGGAAAACATTGTACATGGGAAACACTATATGTGTATTGTGTATTACATCTTAGGCTAAATGTTATATGAGAACAAATGGTTTAAGGGAGTTTGAGCACACAAAAGAGGTTGGCAGTCATTTTAAGTCCAACATTTGGCCCAAATTAGCAATTTTCAAATATTCATGTTTATATTTGAATACAAAGATTTCTTATTTCAAACCAATTGCTGCTGATCAGTAGCATAACTTCAAATTTGTTACAGCTTACAGGAATGGGGAGGGGGCAGAGTAAAATGGAAATTTTGAACTTGAAGTTGGAAGACCTCTATTCTCAGCTCTTCCATTTACTAGCTGTATGACCTTGGGCAGATTACTTAAGTTCTCTTCCCCTTAGTTTATACATCAATAAAACGAACATAATAATTTTTATCCTATAGGGATATGGGGAGAATCAAGAGAGATTATAAAAGTGAAGTTGTTTAGAAAACCATAAATTTACACAAGTGCTAATTATAATTAGTGGGAATGTATATGGAGTTGGTGGCAGAGCCTAAGAAGGATTCAGATGGCTTTGTGGAAAGGGTCAGAAATGAGTGACAAACAAGAATATATAAAGCTCTAGGAAACATGGCTGTAACTGAATCCGATTCCTAGTTACAATGAGTATTTTTCCATGAGTCTTATATCTCAACAAAATGACCTTCTTTTCTCCCACCTTCTACGATTTTTATGTAGTTATTCACCTCTAATGTACTGGCATTGAAGAAGACATACTTTTGCTCCATGGTCTACTTCCCTTGGAAATCATTATTGTAGCCTTCAGGTTTATATCTAAGGATTTTTTTTAGCATCTGGGACTTTAAGCTATGCCAATGTGCTTAAACACACACACACACACACACACACACACACACACACACACACCACACCACACACACTCACTCACACCCCAACAAATTCAAAATTCCCTTCCAATTCTACAACAGGCCAGCTATACAGAATACTCTATTAAAGCCATCAAACACTGAGTGTAGTTGCAATGTTAAGAATTAAATGCAATTACCTTATGGTCTCACTTACGTGCTGAGCATAAAGGAAAACATGGAGGGCATTGTGAAAAGGAAGGGAAGGGGGAATGGGGGGAAATCAGGGGGGGAGATGAACCATGAGAGACTGTGGACTCTGAGCAACAAACTGAGGGTTTTGGAGGGGAGGAGGGTGTGGGCTTGGGCGAGCCTGGTGGTGGGTATTGAGGAGGGCACGTATTGCATGGAGCACTAGGTGTGGTGCATGAACAATTAATCTTGTAACACTGAAAAAATAAAATAAACATATTTGGGGAAAAAAAGAATTAAATGCAAACTAAACACTTCTATCTGTATATCTCCCACACACTGAAGACTATACTGACAGCAATCTGTGTGTTAGGACAAGTGAAGGAAAGAGTCACGTGGCCAAGTTAAATCCATGCTCTAAAACCTTATGCATTTCCAAAACTTTGCTATTTGCTATAGGAATCTTGTATCTACTACGATATTTTGAGCCACAAGTAACAGAAGAATCCCCATTTAATCTGGACTGACCATAGGGAAATTTAATGTATCACATAGGAAGAGTCTAGAAGGGAGTCTCCAGGTTTAGTTTTCCATGGCCTAGGCTTGACTTCTCCATGATTTTTTTTTTTTTTTTTTTTACTTTGCCCTCTTCTTTGTTGATTCCATCCCCATGTTGTTAGTAAGATGGCAATAGCAGCTCTGGGTTTCAAAACAGGACATGGAAATATCCCAAGGGAGAAAAGAGACCACTTCTTCCAGTGTCTCCTTTGAAGTGAGAAGACATTTCTTTGAAGCCCCAAGTAGACTTCGTCTCTTGTCTCATTGGCCAGAATTGGGTACCTGCCCATTTGTAGACCAATATTTGGCAAGGAAAATAGAACCACTGTGTTTGGATAAGGACAAATCAGGATTACTACTGGAGCTGGGGATGGGGTTGGTTGCCTTTCTCTGACTCAAGCACTCAAGCAGACACCTGAGTGAATGTGAGTTCTGATAGGATGGAGAAGAAGGAGAAATGGGTTAGGAAGGCAACCCAGTATATCCACTGTTGGTCTCCTGCGGAACACATCATAATGTGTAGCTTAGAAAGTGGAAGATTGCTAACCCATTGCTGAGAGAAGTACTACTGTATGCAAAATGCCATAAATAAGAGCTCAGGGAGAAAAGAAACCAATATGGGTGAGGAAGGAGTGAGGATGAAGGTAAGATGAGGTGAGAGAGTGGTTCTCCCACCCCCTTTTTAAGAGCAGAACTGGAAAACACATCCTTCAGATGGAAGTATCCCCATGAAAGTTTGGTAGAGACTTTTGATGTCACTTTCTTGTTTCCTTTTCATGGACAGAAGAAAAATAGAACTCTGAGAAAACATGGCTGAAAGTCGTGAGAAGTTATTTCAAGATTATGTTGTAAAAGAGGAGAATCACAATTTCCTAGGCTGAAATTACCACAGCTGGCAGTTAGGAAAAGCAATATACGTTTTGATTCTACCTTGGCTTAAAGTCCAAATCAATCCCAAAGAGGCTTTGGCTTGGAAGTAATTACAATTCTGGGTGATTTGGAAAGAATTCTAAACAAATCCCAAGAATAAGGCTAAAAAAAATGCCATGTTTGATAAAATAGATATTATTTACTCTTTTTATATGCCCTTAAATGTGTCTTATATAAAAGCTTGATCCATAAAAATCACTGACTTTATTCGTTGCTATTGTTCAGTTGGAGAATTCATGTTATATTCTTATGAAGAAGAGTTTGATAGAAGGATCCCACTTGCAATGCCATCTAGGAGAAAAAGCACCTTTCCATCTGGTATTGCCATGCAGTCCCACAATTGGGAGATGAGGCAGGAATCATAGGGGTGAGTGACACCACAGGCTTCTCTCTTTGTGTAGGTGTTCTTGCCCCTTGATTTGGGGGTGTGATACCCCCTCTGCAGCACAGGTAGTCTGCTTCTGCTTAAGAAGGGTCACTTCCCCAAAACTCTTTGCCCCTGCCTTGATTTTTGTCCACTTATTGCTAAATCTGCCTCATTGAAGATGATGTCAATGGAACTTTGAAGCCTCTCTTCTTCTTACCTCCAATCAGAGTCACTCCATAAATTGTCCTTTTATTAACTTAATAGGAAAGGCCCTGAGATGTCTCTACTTTGCATAGGTCTTTCCATGTAAGGTTGTTTTCCTACCTAGCCCCATTTTGTTTCTATCTATAAGACAGACCTCTTTCCAGGACCTGTTGTTGGTGAGCTAGTCTTGCTATACCTTGTCATCAGACTGTGCTCATGATACTTTTTAAGAAGACAAATGGGACGTTCAGATCCAGCCATGGGCTGGCCATTCATATGGCATATTCTGAAGGTTGCCAAAGGAGTTTGTGCCCCAGGAAGCCTCAGGTGATACTCAGATTTTAATGTTGGAGGAGTAAGTGTAGATAAACTCTAGCAGTCCCTAAGCAGGGCCCAGTGAAATTGTTAGGTATGCATGCTTGTATTCTAAGTCCTATTCCTAGCCAGTAGTTGACTAAAATAAAGTTCTCTGGCATCATTACAGACTATGGAGTAGGGAGAGCCAAGGAAAAGGTTAGAGTTCAGGCACCATTTTGGGTATTCATGGCTAAACTTGGGTCAGCCAGATGAAGATGCCACACACTAGGGAGTGGAAGAGCCAGATGAGTTTTAATAAAGTAGCATTAAAGAGGAACTTGGCTGAAGTTAAGTTTTGTTAGTGATGAGCTACAAGGCTATGGTCTTGTCATGAGTGTTTAGACACAGGCTTCGTAGGTATTCAGAGAGGCCTGTCAATGGAGGCTGCGTGTTTTTCATCTGTCTCCTAATGATGATATAGGAATTTGTAGATTAGTTAATTTTTTCATTCTCAGTGAGGACTCTGTTGGGAAGATTTCACATCTGTTTAATGTGAGGTTTCCTTATGGATGTTGTTTGTACCACAACCCAGATCTTCCACAATTTTTTTTAATACTTTCATCATTTTCTTTTTCTTTTTCCCCCATATTTTCTTTCTTTATTTTTTGGCTTTATTTTATTATTTTTTAAATTTAATTTTATTTTTTCAGTGTTATAAGATTCATTGTTCATGCACCACACCCAATGCTCCATACAATACATGCCCTCCTCAATGCCTACCACCAGGCTCACTCAACCTCCCACCCCCTCCTCTCCAAAACCCTTAGTTTGTTTCTCAGAGTCCACAGTCTCTCATGTTTTGTCTCCCCCTCTGATTTTTCCCAATTCACCCTTCCTTTACTTCTTCCAATATCCTTCCATATGTGAAACCATATGATAATTGACTTTCTCTTCTTGACTTATTTCACTCAGCATAATCTCTTCTGGTCCTGTCCATGTTCAGAAAGAGTTGGGTATTCATCCTTTCTGATGGAGGCATAATATTCCATTGTGTATATAGACCATATCTTCTTTTTCCATTTGTCTGTTGAAGGGCATCTTGGCTCTTTCCACAGTTTGGCGATTGTGGCCATTGCTGCTATGAACATTGGGGTACAAGTGGTTTTTCTTTTCACTACATCTGTATCTTTGGGGTAAATATCCAGTAGTGTAATTGCAGGATCATAGGGTAGCTCTATTTTTAATTTCTTCAGGAATCTCCACACTGTTTTCCAAAATGGCTGCACCGACTTGGATTCCCACTAATAGTCTTCCATAATTTCTAAATATCATTACTCTCTTGATGAGTATTCTTTGCTTTTGATAATATTTAATAATAACAATGATTATAGCATCACTTACTGATTTTCTATTTTGTGCTAAGTATACCTTATATATTCATATTTATTTATATCTTTTTAACTCTCACAAAACCCCCACAAGATATTATTCCCATTTTATGAGTGAGGAAGTTGATGCTGAAGGATTTGCCTGAGATCCAACAGTGAATGATAGAGGTGGGAGGTGGACTCAGGTATGTGATCCTCTGTAGGCCCGATTTACTCAGTATGCCTTGCCAGCCCCCTGACCCATGAGGTAAAATGAGCGTTGAGTCCTTGAACCCCCTCCAAAGTGACATAAAGGACAGAGGATAATGGTTATGTCAATGGGTCTTTCACAATTTAAGGATTCCCGCATGACCCCACAAGTGGCTCATAATTTGATTACTTTTTGTGGAAGATGATAATTCTACCACTTTAAAGCATCAACATTTCTATATGAGAAATATTGTCTCGCTCCAACCCTCGTGGCTGAGGGGAAGTCAAATCAACATAACCTAAATTCTATTTTAAAATAGTGATTAGATCCGATCCTTCATAGAACAAAAGGAAGTGAATTTAAGGCTGGGATTGATGGGTACCATATGGCCTGAAAAAGAAAAAAAAAAAAAGCCCCAAACCAAAAAACTAGTAACTTGTAGCCGGAGAAGTTTAAACTTGAGTTTCATCCAAAGTTGTACAAACCAAAATTTTCATCTTGACCACTGGTCTCATGCAGATTCCTCTCTTCTTTCTCTCCTGTAATTAATTAGTGTTTGGGCCAAGCGAGTGGGGGTGGTGGGTGCGTGGGAAATATCAATGGAGAAGAACAGATGAGGGATTGAGTGGAGGCCTCGTTGAGGTTTGAGTGAAATTTTGGCCCCAAGTTTCTTTACATTATTTGTGTTTTGTTTCAGACTTCATGGTCCTGGAATTAAAAAATATGTATGTGTGTGGTGTTAATGTGCTTAACAGCATGATTGATTTAACAGATGCTCAGTAAGACCGACCAGAGGACCCCTCTCTCAGTGGCACCAAGTCAAAGTTGGGGAACGCATTCTGTTTTTAGTAGCCAGTGTGTGAATAGAACAACCACCTCCACAGCCTTGCCCCCTGGCCCTCGCCCCTCCCGGCCCCGGGCCGGATCTGCTGATGAGCTGTGTGTGATGCCTGGCAAGGGCGCCATTACGAGAAGGGGTAGCTAGGGAACCGGCAGCGCCATTACCCATATTACTCTAAATTGAAGTATTGGAAATATAAATAAAAGATTGTTATGGCTTTCTTGGTTTTGGAAGAAAAAAGCTTTTCAACAGCAATGTTATTCAGTTCAGCTCCTGCTTTCTTTGCCAGCAGCTCGTTGAGGAGAATGGGTCTTGAAAAGGGGTGGGGTAGAAGTGGTGTCGCCAGTGGAGTCTCATTAGTCAGCAACTGGAACCATCTGGGGTCAATATGCAGTGTCCCCACACCGTGTCTCCGTTGCAACAGGAGTACTTGGTCCCCAAACACATATTGAACTCTCAGCTAAATGCAGAGGAATTACTCGTCAAGCTAATTTCATTGCACAGAGAAAGCCTTGACTCTCCTTGAGTGCATAGGTGATGTTTCTGTGGCTCAGGGGGAGCCATGGGTTATCGCTTCCTGCTTTGGAAGTGAGATCATCAGAATCATTTGGCTTTATCTCCTGAAATCTAAAAGGTATTTCTTTAGGCAGAGGCAGGGAGGAATAATTCTGTAGTGTGCTCAACCTGTACTTCGCTTCTACATGGGTCGGGAGTGCCTTGGCCAGTGTGTGTGGTGGGGAGCCGGGCGGGGACCGAGTGCTCAGCACTGGGTCGGATGTGGCAGGAAGAGCTGATGGGTCCCAGTGGCCGGAGCCAGTATCGCCTTACCGACTGGTGGCAGGGAACCCGGGATCGTTATCCATGCTACTGGCAGAGCTGTGCCATTGTGAAAACTAGAAAGGATCTTGGAGATTATTTGAGATCATTTCTTTTCATTTTATAGACCGTGAAGCAGGTCCACGGAGGATGAATGACCAGTGTAAGAACATGGGGCCCTGGGTGCGGAAGCAGGGAGTGGCCTCTGCTCTCCTGGTCTCAGTTTCTGGGCTCGGTCCACCGCGCCGCTCCTTCTGGGCCTTACTCCACGGGTCCCTAGGATTTGCCAAGTCCTGGTTGTGCCACAGCAGACATTGGTGATGGCGTCAGGGGGCGGGGATGGTTCCTCAGGAAAGAGCTGCCTTAGCAGGGCCCTCTGAGCAGCAGACAAGCTTGTTTAGCACCTTCTAGGAGGTAAAAGAGACTGGAACCAATTAGGTGTCCAGAATATTGGACCCTTTTCTCAGTCTCCCCCACCCCCTCCCCCACACTTGAATCTCTGGTCTCCCATGGTGTATGAGTTGCTTGTTAATTTAATGTTTGCCTGTCTGGAGTGCCAGAGGAATAGACATTATAGGCCAATTAGAGATAGAAATCAAACCAACCAGAGTTGTCCTTTTAAAAATTAAAAGTCCTTTTTATGTGCTATGGAGGTGTCGGCATTATCATAAAGACTAATTAGGACATTTTACAACATCCTGGTAACGGGAGGAAACAATATTGTTGGTAACTTTAAAGATTATTAAGCATCTTTAGCACTTTAGGTCAGATATTTAAGACGCTTTCTGCGCTCACCTGCTGTTGCCTCTAGGAAGTAGTTTATCGTCTCATAAGAAGAAACGAGCATTTTGAAGACATAAATGCCCGGCTGTAATGGACGGTCCTTCACTTTGCAAAGCCCTAAAACAAGGTCTCCAGGAAGAGCTGGCTGTGACTCGAGATGAGATTTGTCACACAGGATTCCTCGGTCTGCACTGAAGGCACTTTCCATCTTGGCCACCTGGAGAAAAGAAATCTCGAAGGCAGAGATCACGAGGAGGGGTTGTTCTAGTGTTGGCAGCAGGATCAAGCGAATGAGACAGTGTGTGTTCCTATTAAAAATGCTGCTTTTCACGTATGGGCAGATGCTTCTCCTACATTCTAGCAGACAGGTTCAAAAGCACTGACGGGAGGAAAGACAGGGAATGGGGGGCCCTGGAGCATTTTGGGGGGGAGAGCTTGTCTGTGATTTGCCAGTGCCTCATAGAAACCACTGTGAATTGGAACACATTCTTTGGAACTTGATTGAAGACAAAAGGCTTGTGGCAGATGCGAGTTGGATGCTTAAATTGCATGCCATTGTCATTTAAAGAATTGCATATTGTCTTGAAATTCAAATGTCCTTTAACAAATAAGGAAATTGTATCAAGGTCAGACAAAGCAGAAGGGTGAATTTAAGTGTCACCAAAGTATCGAAAGCTCTTAAGATCTATGTACAGAGACTTCCAGAACGCTAAGGAAATCTTAAAGTTCCCGATGGAAGGCTATGCATTCAAGTGTTATTTATCTGCGAGACTGTTTAGAAAGGCTTTCACATTTTCAGCAATTTTAATTGAGACTAAAACCACACAATTAGGCTTCACTTAGTTATCAGTGAGAACAGTAGCTATTTACTTTATAGTCTTAATGATATAATAAGTGTAAAGAAAACACAGGGCAGAGTTAACATTTAATTCTCGGCTTTGTGCGCTAGGATTTTTGCCCCATGAACTATTCACATTAATCGGGGCTTTTATAGTAAGATTTCAGAATAGGGTTCTGAAACTTTACAGTTTCCTGCTGACTGGTGTGCCACACTCCGGTTTTCAAACAATGATTTCTCTTTTTAAAAGGCCATTTTTTAAAATTGTAAATATAATGCAATCTTAGTAACACAATCTGAAAAAAAGTCCCCAGCATATACCTACCACCCACACAAACATTGTTAATGTCTTTGTGTATTTCTCCTCGCCTTTTCCCCCTTATGAATCATTTTATTTAAGATTTACGTAATTGTAACCGCGATATTTACACAATTTTATATCCTGCCTTTTTCACCTAGTATATTGTAACCTTTTTCCATGTTAGTTTATGGTATTTGTAAACATAATATTTAATGGCCTTATAATCTGTTATTAAGTGAATATGTTATAGTTTGCTTAACTAGTCCTCTCTTTTAGACCTGTAGGCTGTTTCCAGTTTTTTTACACACCTACCAAGAGGAGAAATTTGGTTTGAAACCCTTCTTTAGATTTGCGGTTTTCTGCCATTCCAGACTTTATTTTATTTAGCCTGTACGAATCCTGTTTCATCTTGAAAACCCTTGGCTAATTTGATAGATCACAATGGTATTTTGGATTAACTTGCATTTCTTTTGATTACAACTCAGACTCTTTTTTTCTATATTTTGTCAACTAGCTCTGTATTTCTTTAACTATGCAGACTTCTCGGTTTATCTCTTTATTTTAGTCATGTTATCTTAGTATATACGCAGGCCTAAGATTTTTATGCTGTTAAATCTGGGTAGCTTCTTTTTGTGGCTTTTTCTAAGCCTTTAAACTTAGAAATTCCTCTTCACCCCAGAGGTTTGATAAATATTCAGTCCGATTGCCTTTTAGTTTCTTTCTGTGGTTTAATTCTTTTATGTTTTACTCTTTAGTGCATGTGGTATTTATTTTGGTGTGTGGTGTGAGATACGGAAATAAATTGTTCTTGCTTCCAGATTGTAAACCTATTTTGTTGATTGAATCTCTTTTCTTTTTGATTTGTGATGTATTCTTTTTCATATATCATTTTTTTACTTGTAGGTTTTAGATATTTTTCATAAGAAATATACCAAAAGCCCTTGGGATTATTCACTTTTATTTATGTATTTATTTTTGTATTGTGGCCAGTTATTTGGATCAGTAAATATGTGGTGCTTTGGACTCAAAGAGATGGGATAATTGTACACAATAGACTGTGTAACATAGGGAGCCCCCTCAAGTTCTAGGAAGAAAAGAATTTAGATCACTCTTTCTGAATGAGGGGTGCTTATCCGAATCACTTATGGAATCTTAATAGATAGATAACCTTGGGAGCCACCATCAGAAACTGTCATTCTGTAGGTTTGAGCATCTGTTTTTAAAAAGTTGCATGGAGGATTCTGATGTGTAACCATTTGAGAACCATGGTTCAGGGCAGGAGTCAGCACACTATGGTGCACATGCCAAATCCAGCCTGCCACCTGTTTTTGTATGGTCTGTGACCCAAGAATGTATTTTTTTTTTTTTTTTACATTTTTAAATGGTTGAAAAAATAGGAACAAATATTTCATGATACATGAAAATAATATGAAATTCAAATTCCAGTGTTCAAAAATAATGTTTCATTGGACTACACCTGTGCTCATGTGTTTATGTCTTGTCTTTGGCCATTTTACTGCTACAATGGCAGAAAGTTGAGTAGTTGTGACAGAAACTATATGGCTTGCAAAACCAGAAATGTATACCATCTGGCATATTACAGGGAAATGTGTGATCTTGGCCTAGAGTCATGAAATGAGAATCAGAGTTTCTTGGTTTTAGGGTATGAACTACTGAGGTGCTGTCCCAGAATGGTCAGGTGTTCATTTTTAGAAGCAAAATTACTATAGTTTATCTATAGAGTTCTAAGGGCAAGAGACAATGTTGAAAGATACTTTAAATAGCAGGTTTTCCATTTCTTGCAACAATGTGAATCTAAAATCCTGAAATTTTGTTACAAAGTAGCCAAAAATTCTGTATGAAATAGAATAAACCATTCTGAATGCATGGCTGAACTGGAAGAAAAGGGTAATTTTCAGAGGCTTCAAACAGCCAGGTAGCGGAGAGGATATTGAGGCTGGCGGTTGCCCTAAGGAAGTCTTCTGATCCCTGGTGATCACTTGGGAGAAAAACACAAAGCCTTGGGCTAGTGCAAAGTAAAGAGTTGAATAGAGCACCCCTCTTCCCCACTGCCAACACTGGAACTCTTTGATAACAACATCCTTACTAGGAGAGTGATCTAGATCAAAAAGACACACAGAAGCAGACAACAAGAAACTTGCTGTCTTGGTCTTTGGTTCAGAGTAAGGAAAAATTCTCCCCTGAGAATTCATAGCAAATGTAGCTCTTATGCATATTTGGGGCCTGGGCTCACACAATGTGCAAGGTGTGAGGACACCATGAATTTAGTTTCAAGCAGTTTCAAGTTGGGGGTGCCTGGCAGTACCAAATCTATATCCTCTCTAGAAGAATAAGCCACTCAACACATACCTCACGTAATCCCCACATGTAAAGTTCCAATGGACATGAACTCACACAACAATAGATAGACAAATAACAAAATGCATGAGGAAATAAGGCACCATGAGTGAGAGTCAGAACAAACAGCCAGCAGAAGTCGTCCTGTAAAGACTTCGGGTAAAGGAATTACTAGATACAGAATATAAAGTTGTTGTGTTCTCTCGGTTTAAAGAAATAAAAGAGTAAATCAGAAGTCTATGTAAGGAGCAAAAGACTATTCAAAATGACCAGCAGATTGGAAGAAGAATGAAATAAAAATACATGTTCTAGAAATAAAAAAAAAAAACCCATAATTATTAAAATAGTATACACTGTCAGTTTAATCCACTGTCTACTTTCAGGAGAACAAATTGACTACCCTAAATAGGTGGCGTAGATGGAGATATGAATGTTTTGGAATGAACAGTAGAGAGCTTTGAAAGACATCCTAAACAGTTTGGAACTTCTTCTATGCGTGATGCAGAACCACTGACATCTCTTGAGGAAGGGTGATGATGGTGGTCACGTGGGGATTTATGGTTCCATCATATTTAACCCCTAGCATACCATCCTTCAGAGCACGTAGATAGATACCTTCTTAAGACACACACGAAACTTACATGCAGCAACTGAGTTTCAGGGTAAAATAGGGGGCAAGTGGCAAATTCAGCCCATCATCAAAGGGACAAAGCGACACATTAATGTATATGTTATTTTTGCAAACGTGGCCACTGAGAGGCAGGAAAAGGGAGAGCAGAAGCCCAAGAGAGGGTGACACAATGGGCTAAGATAGCAGAGATGTTTCATAGGAAAATGGGGATTGCAGCAGGTGGAATAGGGAGGTAAGTTACTAATGGATGAAGGGGAAAGTGGAAGGAACACTAGTGGAGCGTGAATATATAAAAAGATTATTTATTGAACCTGAGGACACAGAGCATTGGTGCCAGGGAGTTACCAGTAAACCAATGTTTTATGGATCCTGGAACATCAGTGGCTGGGAAGAAAAGAATTTTCAGTCATTCATTCTGAAGATTGAAGCCTTGGTTTTATGAGGAAAGCTTTCTAAACTCTTTCATTAGTATTATTTCTCTAACATTGCATATCTTTCAAAGTCCCTCATGAGCCCTTTTTTGGGATATTCATTGCTCTAACTGATGTTTGGCATTGCATCCCCCCTGCTCCCAACACCCTATTCCCACCTTCTGAAGCCTAATGTGTTTTGAAAATCAGCCCTAACAGCTCAAGGAGGGTCTCTGATGCTGCTTACATCCTATGTTTTCTTCCCAGTCTTCATAGGTTAATTTCATTGTGAGACAGCATGCAATTAATGAGACTTATTATGTTAACGAACACACAAGTTATTATTTAATAATTATGTTAGCAATGAAAGCAGTTATGGGTTAATTGTTACAATTACTATTAAAATAACAAGTGGAAGGTTGGATTTATGCTGATAGTTCAATTAAAAAGAAATTTAAAGACAGAACGGGGAGCAAAAGACTGGTGTGTAGGAGACAGTATGTGTAGAAGGTTCACAGCTATCAACCTCACCAGTAAATGTGGTATAAGAAGGATTTTGACACAAAGAGGATTTGTGCAGCATAATCTTACAAAACTGTAAGAAAAAAATACCCAAGTTTAGAAGGAAACCAATGGATAAAATTTTGGGACCTTATAACAGATGCTAATATTAAGGTCAAGAAACCACCAACATAGAGCAGAAGCCATAATCAGAGCAGGTGGCTTGCTTTCTTGGTCACTAAATAGCCATTGACTTTTGACAATTCATTTTACCCTCTTAGGATCTCAATTTCCCCATGTATAGAGAGGGTTTAAAATTGAGTTGAAATGAACATATGTAGAGACATTGACTGCACACGTCCAAGAAACCAAGGGTATTCATCTTCGCTAGAGTTGGCCTCCAAGTATCAGTGAATCATGTGCATGTGTTTGGGAGTGCTTACACATAGACCCATGTAGATATGAGACTGTAGGCAAAGCTCCATAATTTATCTAGTTGCAATAAGAAAGCTTTGTCTGTAAATGGTTTGTCTTAAAATCTCCTTATTAAGACAATGCATTGCAAAAACGATTTGTTGCTAATGGCAGAGCAGTCTATGAGGGCATGTCTGAGTTGGACAAGGAGTGTCATGATCAATAAACTGTGTCT
The DNA here is from genome assembly GCA_028646535.1 of Procyon lotor. NCBI lineage: Eukaryota > Metazoa > Chordata > Mammalia > Carnivora > Procyonidae > Procyon > Procyon lotor. Next base: position 13,350,193 of record CM053605.1, on the reverse strand, counting down.
GTCTTGGTCAGCCCTTTACAGTCATGACTGACTCTTTTCATTTTCTTTATTATTATTAAATTTAGTTTTTATCTTTTACAAAAAGATATCCATTTTACTTTGATTTTCTTCTTTTTTGTTCGGCTTGGACTCATAGATTGTTGAAAGGGGAGGGAGTCTAAAGCTCATCTAGTGCAACCCTTTTATTTTACAGATGAGAAAACTGAGGACCCGAACGGGGTAGTTTTGTCCAAACTTAGAGAGTCAATTTGTAGCAAATTTGGAACTAAAATGCCAGCCTTTAACTCTTTGTTGCATGCCTGCTCTATGCTTTTCAGGATTAGCTATAAGATACATCATAAGTATCATTTTATATTGCTAAAGCACTTTACAATTTTCAAAACGCTGTCCTATATATCATCCCACTGGGGCCTTAAAACACCCAATAGCACTAACTCAGACATTTTTGTCTGTATTTTAGCAAGAGGAGAAACCTGAGATTGACTTGTCCGTGGTCACATGATTAGAAAGTGTTAGAAGTTTCAGGAGAAGCTGCTCTTTCCAGGTCCGGCCTACTGCTCCCAGGTTGCTCTGGATGTGGCAACATAGTGGATGAGCTAATAAGGATTTATTTCAAAACCCCAAAAGCAACTTTACATTTCCCTTGTAAATATTTTTTTCAAATTATCGATTCATCACATCTGAAGAATTTCCCTTTGGCGTATTTTGCACTGATCCTACACAATCTATGTGATGGTGAGCGGAAGCAGACGAACACTTGAGGTGTGAATAGCACACCTCCATAAAAACTGTTTTGTGCACTGTGCAGGGATCAGAGATCTTAGCCCCGTGATGCTAAGCAGGGCCGCTAATGAAGCCCTGAACCCTGAGGCCTAGAGCGGTATGAAAAGAAGAGTATGAAAAACGTTGAGTATTTAGAAGACTAAGAATGGAGAAAGGAACCCAGGAGACAAAGGTCGAAGAAGGAGACCCAAAGGGGGTATGGGTTTTATGCCACCAGCCATTGCCTGAAGGGCCCATGGGGGGGGGGGTGGGAGATAACTGCCTCAGAGGCTCAATGTTGGCTTTTATTTTACTTTTTTAAAAGATTTTATTTATTTATTTGACACAGAAAGAGAGAGAGATCACAAGTAGGCAGAGACAGGCAGAGAGAGAGGGGGAAGCAGGCTCCCTGCTGAGCAGAGAGGCCGATGTGGGGCTCGATCCCAGGACCCTGAGATCATGACCTGAGCCAAAGGCAGAGGCTTTAACCCAGAGAGCCACCAAGGTGCCCCATCAATGTTGGCTTTTAGAATGACCCCTTTTCCTACCCTATTTTTTGATCTATGCCCTTCTCCATTTGGGATGGCCTACGGTCATAGCCCCAAAAGAGGGACCCTTCATTCAGATTCTTCCAGGTCCTGGTAGACATGGCCAAAATTAATAAAAACAGTTACTAGTTATTAAGATGAGCTCATAATGACAAAGCTGACATTTATTGAGAGTTTACCAAGTGCCAGGCACTTGTTCTAAATGCTCCACGGTTATTAACGCAGCAAACTTTCACAAGTCTATGAAGTAGTTTCCTTTTACAGATGGAAAAATTGACGTGCAAAGGAGTGAAGTATTTCGCTCAGGGTCACATAGCTAGTCATTGGCAGAGTTGGGATTCAAACCAGAGTCCTTGGAATTAATCGCCAGGCTACACAGGTAAATATCGAGTAAGTATTAAGTGATACTAGAAAGGATCAATTACTTGGCCCCTGTAATGACATCATAGCTTGCTGGGCAGGCTGCCATGTTCGTTGCTTTAGGTGCGAACTGTGCGCCCAAGACTGGCCATTCTACACCCGATATGTTGGGTTTCTGTGTTGCTATGAAAAGCATCTAGCTGAGGGCTATGCAAACCACTGGCCTCACCAGTGAGCCCGTCTCCCTATGAATGAGACTACATCACTCTCAATGGAAGTGTGCTGCAGAATGTGGGTGTGGCCTTCCAAGCCCTTCACCACTGGGTTCCGGGGACGTGTGCAGTATTATGCCCTTCAAAGGCAGAGGTAGAATTGGTCCTGTATGTGTTAGAATCAGGCCAGGGTTATTGGCAGCTTTCTGTGAAGGAGGAAAAAGGGATTCGAACAAGAGTAATTCTCTGTCCTCACTGATTTCAGAGGCTGTTTACTTGCAAGCATTTCTGCAACTTTTCTTGGCTCTTTGCAACAAATTGACAGTGGAGGGGAGAGATTTGCTCCATGGCGACTCCAAGAGAGTCCTGCAGAACCTTGAGCTGCCAAGGTCAGGAAGTAGAACACGTGTTGTTCTTCAAGGCAGCTTTTTTTTTTGTTTTTTTCCTTTTTTTCTTTTCTCATCAGATCAGCGGTCATGCAGGGAAAAGGGCCATCCACGGGCAGGTCCAGAGGCAAGGTTAGTGGTGGGAAATATCACAGCTTCCAACATGTTGTAGCTTATGATCAGAGCACCTTAAAAAAAAAGTTTTTCATTAAAACAGGGGCCAGGTGTGGAGAGTCGGCTTCTGAGTGCTTGGCCTGAGGAAGGTCAAGTAGGATCTATGCCATTGCTTCTGCTGCAACTGTTATGTCATTATAGGGATCATGAGGCCAATCAAAGCTGAACAATAGGACTGAAAACAAATAGAAACCGTGTACTTTCAGGGTTAGAACATGTAAGGTTCTCTTTGTTCTGCCAGGGTGATTTGCCATTTTATAGATCGCAGGTCTGTGATGATGCCAAATACTGTCTGAGCCCATCTAGCTGCATGGCTCTTTTAGGAGACAATCAAGGAGGAGATACTCGTCAATTCATCCCTACAAAGGCATTTCCAATTAAAAAATCTGCCAAACAAGCAAACAACCCCATAAACCAACATCTAAAGAACCTAAACGTCTCCATCAGTAAAATCCCAGTTTGTGGAAACATGCATTTGGAAATTTGTGTTTTCCAGATCTAAGGGAATGGAAGGCGTGGATATTATTTGGCAAATCCAGGGCATTGTTATTAGCTGTAGATATTAAAAACATGGAGTAAGTTTACTTTCCCTTTTGCATACAGTATAAAGGGCCAGCAATCTGCTCCCCCTCCTCCAGGGTCCTGTTTATAAGTGACTTCAACAGAAGAGGCGCTCCTTGCTGCCCAAAGCCTGATGGGCTTCTCTGCTGTTTTTACGTCAGCACAACGTAACACAGCTAGAGGGCGGCTGGCTTGGGGCAGGGTCTCCACTCACTCAGGGCCCCTAGCTCTTCCTTTGATGTGTCTACTTTGGGAAGTGTTAATAGGAGCTACTGAAACCACTGGGGTGTGGGTGGAGGCTGGAGGGGAGGTGACAAGCTAAGCAATTATATGGAGCTTGATGCTTAAAAATAAGCAGAAGGGTGACTGACCTTGGACAGGACCAGTGGTTATTGCTGACCGTTGGAACTCTGGAATTAGATATGTTTCTATTTGAATGACATTCTCTGCTCCACACTAAAATAGGTGGATGGCACCATTAGGGACAGAGAAGAGCCAGCAGGTTTACAAGCCAGATTGCTTGCGATCGATCCAGTGCAAAGGTTGTTTCTCCAGGAGATTTCCAGGATTGAATGTCCCAGGGTTTTTGCTATTTGGAGAGCATCCATGTGGAGAGGTTGGCCACCTATCACGCTGGATGCTGGAGTATTATTTGGGAGTGCTTGGGTACTCAAATGGCTTTGTCTGCTCTGACAAGGGTAAGATGTAAGACTTTGGATGTTGAATTTGGTTTAAGACCTGGGAGGACCTGAAGTTCCTCGGTGTTCCTGAAACGGAAGCTCACAGATTGTTATTGTCTTGGTGATGTATGCCTGAGCATAGATGGACATGAATTTGGGGTCTCTCCCAATTCCAGCAGAGGGAGAAGCTGGGGCAGAGTCTCTGCACCTGCTCCCGGGCCAGGAAGCCTCCTTGCTGGTTCCTCTGGATCCCTGGCTACATCGCAGAACGATCTATATCTATGCAGAAAGTGGGCTCTTCTTATCACTTCTCATGCTGCAAATAATTTCTCCTTTTTAGCTCTGTTTATTTTAATATCTGGGGGAAAAGGCTTAAATTAAATCACATATATAGCAAGTAAGTCTACCAATTTTCTGAAAATTGAATTCAACCAAGGTGTTATATAATGGCTAAACTATAAATGAACCACATTTAAAAAAAAATCTAATGAATTAATTTGAGTTAGAACTAAGGCAGTGCTGTTTTTAACTTTTTATTTTGACATAATTGCATACTTTGAGTAAAGTTGCAAGAATAGTACAAAAGTCTGCCCAGGTCTTTTTCATCCTCAGTCCCCAAATGGGAACATTTTACCATTTGTGTCTTCTATCTTCTGCTTTGTCTCTCCATCTTTCCCTCCCTGTCTCCCCCTCTTGATTGTTTAAGAAAAAGTTGCAGCCCTGATGCCTCTTTACCCATAAGTTCTTCACTGTGTGTTACCTACAAGTAAGGATGTTCTCTTACCTAACCTTAATACAGTTATCAAAAGTAGAAAATTAATATTAATACCATACCAGTATTTGATCTATAAACCATACTCCTATTTTGCCAATTGTCTACTGATATTCTTTATAGCAAAATAAAATTTCAAATCATTCCTGGCATGTAGCTGTCATGTCTCCTTAGCCCCTTTTATTTGGAGATAGTTTCCTAGTCTTTCTTCAAAGCAACCCATTTTTAAAAGCATCTAGAGTAGATTAAAGGAAAGAATCAAGATATGGTGGTAACTAGCAGCTTTCTTTTAATCTTTAGAATAGAATTGCATAGTAGTAGAATTTTTAGTTGGATACACAACCACCTCCTTAAAGACTACATTTCCCAGTTGACCTCTAAAGGTGACCATGTAACTAAAATCCAGTGTCGGGAAATAAGTGGAAGTAATCTGTGCATTGTAGGATCGAGATGTGCCCGTTGGTGGCGGAAGTCCTCTCTTGGACCATGAGACTGATCAACAAGGTATCCCTGATAGTTGCAAAGCAGCCATACCAGCCCCTGGCAATCTACGAGATTATCCCCTCTCCTTATTCATCTCAGAAATATAAGGACTTAAAAAACAAAACAAAACAAAACAAAACAAAACAAAACAACCCCACCATACTGTTATCAGATGTCATAAAGTTGGTACTAATTCTTAATATTATCAAGTACCTATGTCCTGGTTTTTTGCATGAGCAAATTAAAATTCCACTAAATGTTATTATTTTGGGTCTCTTTCTTATAGCATTGTTACCACTAACCTGACCAATGCAGTGGTCTAAACTACTATTCAAGGAATTGTTCAAATTTCTTGGAAATATTTCTACCAAAGGAGGAAAAAAAAAAGTACAAGAGTTAATTTGTTAACAGTATAGAAAAGTGAATTTGGGCAGATATTTTTTTGGCTGGTAATTTTATCAAGACTGGAAAATTTTGCCCCCTTTTGTGCTTTTACTTAGTTTTTTTAGTCATTATATTTTCTCATTTGCGTTTGTGTCAGTCAAAGCTGTACTCTCTGAAATTACAAAAGTGGCTTTGTTCTGCAAGTTTAAAATCTTCGCGGAATTTTGGGTTGACAGATCTGCCCCTGCAATTTCCACATGTAGGCATCAGGTGGCAGTAGAGTTACATATGTTCTGAGCAGCTGGTGCCCTCAGTATGAGTTTCCGAGCTAAAACATGGGACAAAAATAAGATATACTGATCTTAAAAAAGGCAATACAAACTGAAGAAAATTAACTTCACAGAAAATTCAGAACTCTCATATACATTTTTCATGCGTACTTTAGCATAACTAAGCTAAAATGATGGTTGTGAAGTTAAACTGGTAAGAACTGGGGTGCCTGGGTGGCTCATTGGGTTAAAGCCTCTGCCTTCAGGATCCTGGGTTCGAGCCCGGCATAGGGCTCTCTGCTCAGCAGGGAGCTTGCTTCCCCCCTCACTCTCTGCCTGCCTCTCTGCCTACTTGTGTGATCTCCCTCTCTCTCTTTCTCTCTCTCTCTCTCTATCAAAAATAAATAAATAAAATCTTAAAAAAATTTGCAAAAACTTTATTTCTTGCTTATGATTTCTCACAGGACTACTCCTAATACACCTCCCTCTTAATTGCTTTCTTCAAGTAAGGGAGTTCTCTCCTTCTCATAGTCTAGACAAAAGTGAAGCCTTTCTGGTCAACTAAAATGACCTAAAATTTTTCGCTTTAGCTTCTTGCTAAAATTTCTTTCTTATTCCTAATATTTAGGAAGAGGGACAAAATTGTAAACAGTATCTTTTAAATCTATTCCAATCTTGTGTTCATGGGTTAAACTGCACATGGTACTTTGTCATTTACAATTCCTTCCAAATTTCCTCCTCCCAAAATAACACAGCTTGGGAAGGTACCTGACCTATTCTGCATACAGTAGTTTTATACCTAATTAACAGTCTTGTTTAGTGTCTGGGTTACCAAAGATGACACCCAGGAGGAAGCCAGAAAATTGAACTAAAGCGGACAAGACTTGGGTTAGTTTTTGTTATTTGTATAGAGAGAAGCGATCTCATGCATTGTCCTCTTTCCCACCAACAGGGGCTACAGACAGAACGAGAAGGGGATTTTCTACATCTTTAAGTGAAGACGTGAAGAAGCCCGGAGGGTCTTGGTTATGAGGTAGGATATGTCTGGTTAATGATGTTGCTTGATCTCTGTCCTGTGGGCAGTGTGTCATTGTAGACGCCATTAGGGCCCTTTACTCCCTGATGCATTTTGTCTGAAATTACCAGTGTCAGTGGGACTAGAAATAGTCATCAATGTTTATAAGTTTGGGTTCTGAAATCATTGCAGGAAATTAGAAAATAAAATGTGCAGTTCTTTGTCCCAGCCAGGAGCAAAATTGTCCCTGGAAAGCTGCTTCCAGTTATAGGTAAATTTGGACCTACAGCTCTATCTAAAACCTTCATTATAGTCCCTTTTGAGCTTTTTGTTCTCTTTCTATATGACTTCAAAATGAAAAGGCATTGCACACACACACACACACACATACGTATATATGTATCAGTGTAATTCATAGCTTTATTTACATCAAGGAAATATGTAAAAGATATATAAATATATAAAAATGAAATGAGCTATTCATGTATGAAACATTTATTGAGCACCTAGTGTGTGTCTAATGCTGTACCAGGTGATATGCCATCAAAGATGAAAAGATATGGTTTCTACTTCTGCAGGTTAGTGGTCTCCTCCATGCAAAACCTATTTTATTTTTTTATTTTTTAGAGAGAGAGCATGTGAGTGAGTGAGTGCATGCATGGGGGTGGGGAGGGGCAGGAGGAGAGGAACAAAAGAATCTTAAGCAGGCTCCATGCCCAGCACGGAGCTGGACATGGGGCTCCATGCGGGGCTCGATCTCACCACCCTGAGAACACGAACTGAGTCGAAACCAAGAGTTGGACTCTCAACAGACCGAGCCACCCAGGCACCCCCATGTAATACCTATTTTTAAAGTGTTGAGAGTAGCCTAACAAGAGACTCGAAATATTACTGAGGTTTTTTGGTTTTCCTTTAATTCTCAATTTTTAGAGGTATGAATCACTGAGCCATGTAACAACTGCTTAGTCTTTACTAGAATTTCTCTTTAATACAGGAAAGTTAAGGGGCAAACTCTTAAAGCATGGGCCTGAAACCACCTGCTGTGTGGCTCATACCCCAGAATGGGCAACATTCTGACCATGGCAAATCCACTTAAAACAGGAAGCAGTTTTCCCGGGAGATTTTTTGCCCCTGGGTAGGACAAATCTGGCAGAATTTCCTCACTTTGGGTACCTCCCTCCAAGTTCTTTTCCATATAGTAATACATTTCACTAACCTCACAACCGTGCTAGGAAGTATCATTTCAATCCTCATTTTATAGAGAAATGAACAGAAAACTGGTACACAATGTGGATTAGTAACGAGTCCCAAGGTTGCACAGCTAGTAAGTGCCAGCAAAGATCCAAGCGCAGACAGTGAACCTCCAAGATCTGGATTTTTAACCACTTCTCTCTCTATTTATTTATTATTATTATTATTATTTTTGAGGGAGTGAGCAAGAGAGCAGGAGTGGGGGTGGGGAGGGGCAGAGGGAAAGATAATTTTTTTAAAAAAGATTTTATTTATTTTAGAGAGAGAGAGCATGAGCAGGCACGGAGGGGTAGAGTGAAAGAGAGAATCTTTTATTTTTAAAGATTTTATTTTAGAGACAGAGGAAGAGGGAGGGGCAGAGGAGTGGGAGAGGGAGAGAGAATCCTCTCAGACTCTGTGCTGAGTGAGGGGTCAAATGCAAGGCTCCATCTCAGCACCCTGAGATCACAACCTGAGCCAAAATCAAGAGTCAGAGGCTTAACCAATGGAACCGCTCAGATACCCCTATCTTTACGGTCTTTACTGAGGGGTGAGAGGGTGCTCATGGTAAGAAACACATCCCTGGGGCACCTGGGTGGCTCAGTCTAGGCATCTACTTTCGGCTCTGGTCATGATCCCAGGGTCCTGGGATGGAAGCCCTGCGTCAGGCTCCCTGCTCAGCAGGAAGCCTGCTTCTCCCTCTCCTACTCCCCCTGCCTTGTGTTCCCTCTCTCACTGTCTATCTCTGTCAAATAAATAAATAAGTAAATCTTAAAAAACAAATAAACCACATTCCATATTTTAGAATTTCACTTCAATTCTATTGATTAACTCAGAGATCAGCATACCCAGGTAGTGGCTTAGGGACCAGGGACTCAGAATTCTCATGGTCTTACTATGAAGTAGGGGAGATAGACACACCTGCACGTAGCTATGCTGAAAGGCAGAAACAACCAGTGCTGGACAAAGCTGTGAGTATGCTTTGTCAGCACAAGAGAGGAGCAAGGGTGATATTACCTGGATTTTAGGGTTGGAAGATCTCACTTGGAGATAACTGTTGGTTTTAACCGTGTTTAATAGAATTTTTGTTGTTAACACTAAAAAATTTTTGTTTAATAGAATTGATGTTTTATTTGGGATAGGCAATATTCAGTATATCTTGGGATAGACTATCCTTGCTGGATAGTCTTTTCTCCCCTATTAGGCAATAATAGAGGGGCTAATGTCTATTAACAATCAGCAAATTCATAGATTCGTACTTGGGTTGACATTTTAGTTCTCAACCTAATGGCTATGACTTTATTCTACCATCTTTATTTGACCCAAAGTGTTTCAGGTTCTCATCATCTCATTGTTGAGTGCCTGTGAACTGGCTTATATGACTTACCATTGAGCTTGAGCTCTTTTTGAGAAAAGGGGAGACTTTCGGCTGGAAGCCACAGACCTAGCCTGGGTCTGTCACATAGTAGGTACTCAAAAGCAAATGTCTGTGAAATGAATAAGATGAAAACAATTAACCCTGTCAATGAGGAAAAAAAAGTCATCACCTGTTTGTCATAATGCCCAGTCCAATATACTTTTGACATCCTACCTCTTAATGAGGACAGAAGCTGTTCATTAAATAAATTAACCATTAAGTTGAGAACACAAATGTCAATATAGACACAGCCTGTTAATTTGCCAGTCACTGATGCATCCAGTGCCCGGAGGACCTCAAACCCTGCACGTATGTTAAACAGCAGTCAATAGAAACATGGCTAGGAGGGACTAAACCAATACGGGGCTCACACAGTTTGATAGAATTGTCCAAAATGAGATACTCTTCCCTCTTGAAAGATGGATACTCCTTGGCATCACAATTTGCAGCTATCTAAGTGGTTAGGCCTATCTCTTCCCTTTGACTGTTTTATTTCCATTTTCAAATAGATTGTACTATTACTTACTTGTAATTTGGGCTAATGTTGCCTTGAAATAAGAAGGTGATAAAGAAAAGGGGAAGAAATCTTTGATCATTCGTCATACTGTGGAAAATCTGACAGTGGCTTTTATTAACAGATGGGACCCTGGAGAATTTCTCCGCCTGATCTTCCCCCAGTGCTCTGTCTAATTGAGTAGAGGAAAACAGCTTAGCAGGGACCTGGACAGCTGCCGAATGAAGCCATTGGCATTTCAGTGAGGCTAAAATCTCTGCCACGCTCTGAGGTTGTTTTTTTTGTTTTTTGTTTTTGGTGCATGCTGCTCCTGTAGGCTGCAGAAGCATACGTAGCAGTTGAAGCATGATGCTATTAGTGAGATGTGGTGGCAAAGTCACTGGCATGGGATCCAGGAGACTTGGGGTCCAGCCGGTTCTGCTGCAACCAGCCTTGAGAATTTGGAGGGAGTCCTTCCCTTCTCTGGACCTTACCTTCCATAAACATGCATGGATCAGAGTAGATAATCTCCTGGGACTTACTCAATTCGGACATTCAGTAGTCCTTCTTGCCATGGAGAAAATAGAAAAGGAGCTTAAAAGGATAGGTCTGGAAAGTTCTTGCTTGGGAGCATACACAACTGTTATCTGAGAAATGGAATTTTTTCAATAGTTTTTTTTTTGCCAATATGAAGGCAGAGGGAGGCCCACGGGGAGGATGGAATATGAAGATGTCTTTGGAAATTTGGGAAACTGTTCATCTTCCTCCCCCTTCCCATACCCACCCATTCCCCACACAAATGTTAAAGGAATCTACCTAAAATGTGAATCCATTAATGTATTTTTTCCCTTTGGAATTTAAGTGCAGTCAGGGCAGGGACCACATTTTTCTGTATGCCTAGTACCACAGTACAGTGCCTTGCCCAGAACAGAGGCTCCATTAAAACTTGTTGAATGAACGCATGCATGCGTGTTGAAAAATTTTCAGTGGTTAACTATAGAGATCAGTTTTCATCCATAAATTCTTTTATGATATTGTCCCCGTTACCTCTTTATCTTTGTCTTAGAAAACCCACCCGAATATATTCTTCCCTCCAAGTATGGCTCCATCATCTACATACCATACTGTATTCTCCCAGGCTACTGCAATTGATCATTTCTTTGCCTCTGTACATGTTACATTCGCCATGGGTGCTTTTCTCTGAGTGTTCTTCTAGTTAACTAGTTCATCAAAACCCACATCAAATCCTATTTGCTCTGGAAAACCTTTTCTGATCTCCCTCCCCCATTATGACTTAAATGTGTTTTTACCAGGTTTCTGTGGTATTCAATACGCACTCTATCTACTTATCATGATGGGACATGGCACACTGTCTGGAATGTACTAGATGCTCATTTAATGTTGGTTTAACGAGTGATTCAGTGAGTTAAGTTCTCCACTCCCATTACTGGCTTATATTATTTTCTCTTTTCCTTTCATGCACGAGGTCCCAGAGTCTCAGCTTTTTCTTTGTCCTAGGGTTCTTCCAGCCCTCAAAACTTGGCTATAGAGTAGAAGTCCATTTTTTCTACTCATTGCTTTTTGTTGGCTCAGTGAAAAGTCCACAGGCCCTTTTTGTGTTATGTTTTGACCACTTCATGGAAATAGAAGATAAAACTAACCAGCTGATTCTAGAAACTCACAGTGGCTTTCTCCCACTGTCCTCTTCATCCCTTTCTGTGATGATAACTGGAATCTCAGCTAGACTTTTACCCTCTGATTCATGTTTGGAGTTGGAGTTTCCCAATCTTTTTCATGCCTTTGACCTCACCTTTAGATGTCTTATGAACCCCAGTCTTTGTGACTGGTGCCTCTTGGGGCTGAGGCTATGGTAAAGGCTATCTATTGCTGCATAGCAAACAAACGCAGAAGTTAGCAGCTAACAAACATTATCCTGCAAAGTTTCTGAGGGTTATGAATCCAGGAGTGGTTTGGTTATATAGTTTTGGCTCAGGGTGTCGTATGAGCTTTCAGGCTATTGGCTGGGGATATAGTCTCAGCCGAAGGGTCCTCTTCAAGCTCATTCACACAGTTGTCGACAGGCCTCAGTTCTCTGCAGACTCTTAAACTGAGATCCTCATTTCCTCACTGGCTATTGGCTAGAGACCTCCCTTGGTCCCTTGTCATGTAGACCTCTCCATAAGGCAGCTTACAACATGGCTGCCAGCTTCCTCCAAAGTGACAAATCATCACTTCTGCCATATGTTAGTGGTCATACTGACTCAGTCCTAGTGCAGTGTTGGAGGGCACTACACGAGAGTGTGAATACCCAGGGGTGGGGGTCTTTGGGAGCTCTCTTGGAGGCTGGCTGCCATAGGCAGAATTGGGGCATTTTGTTTTGGTGGAAAGTAGCATTTTTGAGAACTTCCTAGCTGGGATGGTTCTCAGTTCAGATGGCCTCTGGTGTATTTGGGAATGATTTTTCTCTATGCACTTCTTTACTGATGTTTTGGAGTTTAAATCCAAACTCTTTTTACAGTTTTAGATATATCATTTCAGCTGATGTGACTTTTGACTATTTGGAAGAAAGATGAGCATCCCATAGAATTAGGAGTGTAGAATGCAATCTTGGCCTTAAGCCATCATATTTCCTAGACTCCAAATGGCAAATTAGAATAAAAGTTTCTAATTTTTGCTTTATAAGGAAGGCATTATTTACTGCACACTGAAGGTAGGTGTCAGGAGGGCAGAGAAGTGCCTAAGGCATGCTCAAATGATAGATTTAAAAAAAAAATAAAATCACTTGCCTTGTGGTTACTTTTATTGCTTATAAACTATACTTATATATTATTGACAGAAGTGATTTTCTAATTCATTATCGTAAAAATCATCAAGGAAAGACTGGTGCTGTTCTTCAGAACCTAATAGTTACATTGACATGATGGGAACATTTCCAGGGGAATATATTTCAGGGTCAAAGGGTCAGAATGTGTGGTTGGATCAGCATATGAGCATGAGCATGTGAGGTCTCCTGGTCCATGCAGCTCTGTCCTCTTCACAGCTCAGCTACTGGACAGTGGTTTTCAAGGTAACACTCTTAGAATCCTAGTGGGGAGGGAGGAGAGGGGGGGTAGTGATGCTAAGGCTGGTTCCGCACAGGGAAGTTTCTAGCCCCCCCTTCTACCCTTTCTGCAAGCAGAGTACCTCTACATTTTTTTTAAATTAGATTCCTGATAACTACAATATCATTTTGAGAGAAGATTTAGCAGCTTCAAAAAGAAAGGCATCTGAAAGCCTCCAGCCTGGGAGACAATGTAATTGAAGCATCTCTGAAAGATATCCCTGAGCGCATGTGACTTTTTTGATAACCGAGAGAGTGAGCAGAGAGATCAAATGGGTGGTTTTTCCTTAAAATTCTCCTTTGGGGAAACCGAATCTTTTCTTCTTCTGATGATGGTGCTTTTGTTCAAAATGCTGTTTAACTGTGAAATTTACTATCAGAAGACTCAGGATTGATTAACGCCTGCATCTTCCAAGGGAGGCTTTGCGATCTGAAGTCAGACGTGGAGCATAGTCAGGGTTTCTCAATCGTGGCATTATTGGTATTTTGGACTGGATAATCCTGTGCTGTGGGGAACTGCCCTGGGCACCGTAGGATGTTTAGCAGCATCCCTGGCCTTACCCCACAAGGTGCCAGTAGCCCCTTACTCCCCAAGTGTGACAATCAAATATGTCTCCTGACATTGACTAAGGTTCCCTGGGGGGAGAAGTCACCCCTGGTTGAGAACCACTGGTGTGGTGGGTACAATGGACGACCAAGGGGACAGTGCTGTTTTTGGCTCTAGAACCGTGTTTGAATGTGAGGCACCGTCACTGCTTTTCACGTGATTGCCTCAGAAGCAGCTCTGAAGGCATTCTCCAAAGAGAAGTGCCAAGGTATTTTGAATAAAGCTCTGGCTTTGCCGGAATGAGTGTCACATCTCCCAATGTAAATTCCTGGAAGGCAGCAGACTTGTTTAGTTGTACAGTTCTGGTGGGTTTGTTGTTAACTTGGCCTGGTTCATTTTAAGCTTGTCTTGTTCCTTACCAAGGTGTCTCCCTCACCCAAGGAGAAACTGAAGTAGAAAAAACAAAACAAAACAGAACTGTGGTGCTCTTGGTCTTGGGTATTTTTGTTAGTAAAATTTAGGAGGAAGGGAAGTGTGAATGGGGGAAAATCAGAGGGGGAGGTGAACCATGAGAGACTGTGGACTCTGAGCAACAAACTGAGGGTTTTGGAGGGGAGAGGATGGGGGGTTGGGCGAGCCTGGTGGTGGGTATTGAGGAGGGCACGTATTGCATGGAGCACTGGGTGCGGCGCATGAACAATGAATCTTGTAACACTGAAAAAAATAAACATATTTGGGGAAAAAACAACAACAACAAAATAAAATCTTAAAAAAAAATTTAGGAGGGAAAAGTGAGGAGAGAAACTTTGTTTTGAAGTCTAGCATTAAAGATCATGTTTGGGATTAGCATAGATTGCTACCCCACTTCCTCCTAGGAGTTCCCTGGGTGTCTCATTCTTGCCAGATATAAATGCAGTCTCCTACTGTCATGGAATCATAAAAGAGGTTTTGTTGGCTTACCTGAAGCTTGTACTAAGTCTGCGTGCCCTCCCCCCGTCCCCCAGCACGTCTCCAGGCACAGGCTCGAGCAACAAGAGCAACAGCAAAAGAAAAGCTCTCCTTGAAAAGCATTTGCCCCTAATGGATTGCAGCTGTAACAGACGACGCCCCCAATTAAAACACCCGGGCCTTGGCTCTGCCCAAATGAAGAGCCCACGTGCTGACCTTACGATCAGTCACCTTGGGGGCACTGAGGGTCGAGGGGCATCTGTTTGAAATTTCCTGCCACAACAGTGCCATTTGAAGAAATGGCCAGGGAGCAAACGAGGACGGTGTGGGCTTTCTTCATCAGATGGCTGCTCTGATAGTTCTTTTTTTTTTGGAGAGAGGCCTAGAAAAGAAGGTGATCGCTTGGTGCTGAGCACCAGGTCTCTGTTAGGAAAGAAGACCCCAAACAGCATGTGATCCTGGGGCTAAGCTGTCCCTGGAGGACAGGCCCATGTTCCCTCAGCGGGGACTAAAGGCAAGAGCAGAAACTCCATCTGCCTATGCAGGTCATGAGACTTTGTGGAGTCCCCAGAACTGGTGTGAGAAATAAATGGACAGAAAAGCAGAATTTGTATAAGTTATGTATATATAGCTGCTAGTATATGTGTGTGTGTGTGTGTGTGTGTGTGTGTGTGTGTGTGTGTGTATGTATGTCTGGAGGAATAAACTGAATTTATTTTTAGGTTACCTTTGTTACAGGCTAAGATCTTCAAAAGGTGAGGTTGCTAATGATGCCTGCCTGATGGGAAGCAGAATGGAATAATCTGTGGATGTGACCAGAGCTTGTACCTAATAAATGGACGAAGTGATAAAAACAGTGATCATTATTATTAATTGCATGGGGGCTATTACATATCCCTGTTTACATCCAAAGTGAAGGAGAGAACCAAGGTAGATATTGAGATGATTTAGGCTTTTAAGAGAATTGTGGCCTCAGTTACTTATTTTAGACAAGCTGTTAATTATCTGGCTAATTCTCTCTGCCCTTGTATTGGCTCCTTGTGGCTGTGTGAACAAAGGACCACAAACTGGGTGGCTTAAAACAACAGAAATTTATTCTCTCAGTTCTGGAGGCCAGAAGTAGAAATTCAAGGTGTCAGCAGGGCAAGGTTCCCTTTCATTTGTCCAGAGCAAATCCTTTGCAATAGCCTGTGTCCTTGAGGGCAGAGCGGAGGTGTGTTGGGAAATGGTGAAGGCCAGGGCTGGCAAGTGACGCTGGGCAAAATATCCTGGACACAGCATTACCTTGTACTTGCTGAGACCTAAAAAATTCTTTCCCGTGGAAGGGAAGAGGTTCACTGAGAGTCTCTGAGTGGGGATGACAGGCTTGGTCACAGATTGTGTATGAGGGCTGAAGGCCAGAGAGTGGCTGATGATGACGGATTTCTTGCTTGAGAGCCCGGTGGTATTACTGACAGATTTGAGGAAGCTGGGAAGGCAACCCATGCTGGGAAAGCAGCTGGTGAATTTGCCTTTAAACACTGGATTCTGGCCTCACTAAAGTGCAGGAAGCTCCTCCCCTGTCCGTAGAATCCCCATGACTTACCCCCACCATGGCTATACTATTGGGCCACGCGTGTGTTTAAGGGGAGGGTGGGTGAGGTGTCACACTTTGAAATCTCTTGGATGTCAGTAGTCAGGCAATGCAAGCTTGAAGCTCTGTTTTTGGTAGGTCTGCAGAGCAATTTCTTCCAGCTCTTTAGAATGATGTGTGGAGCTTTGAATGATTTATTATTTTCAAAGCTGGGAAAATATACAACTTCTTATGCTTAGTCAATAATTAGTGAATAATAAACTCCACCAAAGAACCTCTATAATTTTCAAGTACCAAATGTTTTACTTCTCAGATATCTGTTTTTCTCAGTCATTGACTGCTATTCAACCATTTAACTAGTTAATATGAGCACCCAAGGTAAATAAATGGAGACCTTTTAACCCAGAGACTTTGAGTGACAGCTTGGGCTAAACCATCCGTCTTCCACCCAAAGAAAACACAAAAGCGACCCTTAACTAAGTGAAATGCAGACATGTTCTGAAGGTCAGGTAATTTATTTTTTTGAGGGAGCGGAAGAGTAAAGAACGAAATTTTATTAATCACATGTATATTTTCAGTCCAATTTAGTTTTGCAATACTGGACTGCAGAGAGTGACTCAAATTATTATAAATTGCCTAAGAGCTCTAGACATAGTGAGCTTTCTAAATTAAAGTTGTTTTTGTCTACCTCCCGGGTCTTTGTGTTCTGTCCACAAAAATGCTTTTCTCTACAATAGTTTTGTACAATTTCAGGACTTCATAAACACCTGAAAAAAAAAAAACACGTAGTTTTTTTTCATTCTCTCCATACATTCTCTCTCAACATAATTTGGACTTGAAGTGGAAACCCTGTCCCATGAACTCCTGGTTTGCACGGTTCAGGAAAATAGGGGACCAAAATATCCTAGTTGAGACGCAGTTCTGCAAACTACAAACGTGCTCTTGCGTGTGCACGTAGACGCACGTACGTGCACTCACGTGACACCTGGGAAAGAAAATGGCTGGCAGGAAAGCTGAGCAGTAGAAGCAAAATAAAAGCCCCAGACAGGCTGAAGAAAGCTCCCAGAGGCAGGCTGCTTCATCAGTGAAACACTTTCTTGTCATTTCCTCACCGCAATACTGAATCGCTCCACTGTTCTCACGAGATCGCGTATTCATAAGACTCTTCTGTTGGAAATATTTCTCCTCTGACCAGGCAGGTTTTCGTTCTGCCTTCTCATTCGTCCTTTCCCAAAATGAGTCATTAGAAGCGTGGGCTGTGATTCCACACTTGGAGGTGCTGAGGCGTCAGCCATGAAGGGTATGAAAGGCGATTTGTCCTCAAAGGAGATGCATTTCCAGTGGGGAAGAGGAAGGAGGTATTGAAAAGAGGAGGCGTGCCTGGTTTGCCAGTCCGCTCCCTGGCGTTTCGTCAGAAGGGACTATCACTCAGAAGAGCCCAGTTAATGGGCAGGCCCACTGCGCAATTGCTGAGTGTTAAGACATCACTGGAAACATCAGCAATAGTGCGCCCGTTAATTCAGATCATTCCGTGTAGCCAGAGAAGACAGAGCCTCCCTATGGAACTGTGAAAATAAGACGCCTCCTCTTGCCCATGAAATAAATGCTGGACGGAAAGAATATCGGTCTGAAGTAACTCCAGATTGTTGCCTACGTGTCTGGATGCCACTCAGCAGGTCCACTCACTTCTCAGACTGCTGCCGGTGGCAGGCCACGGTGGTCACCAAGGGGCGCCCAGGGCAGGACCCGTGGCACCACGGGCACTTCTCAGTTGTGTCCAAAAGAATGCTTGGCTGTAGCCCCCACCTTCCAGAAATGTCAGTCCAGTCTATTTTAAGTTATTTTCTCATTAAATAGCAATGACTTTTTACCCTGCTTTTCTCTAAATCGGTGTCATTGTTTCTGCCTGGAATAACTGATGGTGATTTCCTGCCTTTCCAAGTCCCTGTTCTGTGTTCGTACTCCTAGCCTCACCCCCGGCTTCTTTCTCACCTGTCTGTGAACCTCATCCTTCCCTCCTCCGGTCTGACCCCCTCCTACAGCGCCCCCTCACGCACCTGCTGTCCCCATCTCTGCACGTGCCCCACTGGTGGGTAGGATGGGTTCACATATGGGACAGAGCTTCGCTGGTGGCCTCTGGCCAAGATTTCATTTTAAAAGAGTTGTAACCAGACCTTGATGAGAATCTGCAAGAGTAAGAGTGTGAGTTTTAAATGATTGTCTGTATGGCCAAAACTCTATGGGATTTTGTATAAACTATGAAAAATATTTCCATTGGGAAATTAGAAAAGAAATAGTTCCCAATTGGTCAGTCAGGAGAAAAAAATAATACATTCTGTGTAATTAGAGAACCTTCGTAAATTTCAGGGGGTCTGACCTGCTCTGGAAAACCTGAAAGTGCCTGCTGGCCACCAAGTCACATGGGTCTTCCTGTCCCAGGACGTCCGCCTCTCTCAGCTTCCCGTTAGGCTTCAAGGCAAGCATCACGCCCAGGTCACAGAGCAGTTTAAAGATGCAAATAGTCAGAAATCTTCCGGCAGTTTGCCTCTAAGAAGCTTAACCGGGTTGATCCCAATCTATACTTCGAAATATTCCTAGCAAACTCTCACTCTAAAGGGAAAAAAAAGGTTTTATTAGTATATTTTCATGAGGTAGCCGACCTAGGAATGGAAAGGAATGAACCATTACCGAGCTATTATGACTCAGTTTTATATGTATTTATTTTGTTTGATCTTTATCAAAAGCCTATATGTGGACATGTGTTAGGGAGTCTCATGGACATCCTTGACTTCAAGGATGGCCGGCAAATGTAGCCTACTTGAGTACCTGGGAAGAAGAAGGACTGGCATATTTGATGAAAAGCTAGTGGTCATCGTTAAAGGTGCTAAGTGGTAGATTTTATTATTCCCATTTTACAGGTAAGGAAGTTGTTGGAAGTTATCCAACTTCCTTGGATAGTTATACTACTAGTTAGTTACTACTACTTTATTAGTATTATTAGTAGTTAGTTATACTACTAGTAGTTATACTACTATCCAAGGAAGTTGGATAACTTTATCCAAGGTAGCTCAGCTAAGTGAGTGAATGAGGAAGGATTTGGGGGTGACGTACAGTGTATCCTGGTATCCTTGCACCTTCCCAAATTCCTGGCTAAAGCATTGCAGTAATTCTAATCGCCATCCCTGAAGTATTATGCCTCTCACTTCATAATGGCACTAAGGTTTCCAATGTCATTACCCCACAAGCACCAAGCAAGGGAGGTGAGGGTCAAGGTTGTTCTGTAACATGCCCAACTGGAACCAAGTAGGACTGTGAGGCAGACTCCTTCCTTCCAGGCCCCATACCCTACCTTCGCCTGTTTTCCTATAATGCTTTCTACCCAGAGAGTCAGCTTTGGATTCGTGATGGCAGCTGGACACACGCTGGGGGAGGGCCAGGTCAACTAGGTTAGCGATCAACTTTCCTTGAGTACCTCTTGCCCTTTATCAAGTACAGCTTTGTTCTACTCCTGCTGTTTTAAAGCTCAATCCTCCCATGTATTCATACGGCCTTGACTGGAAGTCTAAATGGCAAAGTGGGCCTTTTTGTCGAATAATATTTACAGTACTACTGTCTCCCACATATTCACGGATGTGTTATTCCGCAAGAAAAGAGGGGATGGGAATTATCGTTTTAAACAAATGTGTACCGACCACCTTACTTCAGGACCCTGAGGTATGCCATAGGGTCTCTTGTCCTCCCTGGCTCACAGCTGGGCTGAGGAGACAGAACATGGCTATGACACAGGATAAGTAACAACGCGGGGTGGAGTTTGCTGGGAGCCACAGGAGCAGCGCCAGTGATGGCTGAGAGAGGGTTTTGAGCAGGCACTAAAGTGCCAGCCTAGTCCTAGGGGATTTTTATAGGTTACCACATTAATCCTACAGGCATTCGATGGTGGAAATAATCACTGGGGACAGGGACGGCCAGAACGTCTTCAGAGGGGAGGTAAAGCTTGAGCTGGATTGAATTACGTGGTGATATTTTTCACCAGTAATGAAAGCTGGCTGAGCTGAAAGGCAGAGCAGAATTTCTCCCTGGCTGGCTGCCCCAGGTGGTGACAGCTTCAGTGCCCTCCAGAATGGAATTTTTCTGAGCCTGTGAAGTTGTGTGAGGTGTGCCCGACAGGTAAGCCTTCGTTCATTGCCTTCTACCCATTGCTTAACTGAACACACTTTTCTTCTCTTGGTTAGTTCTTCCAAGCCTCCCGAAGTTCTAGCATCAACTGGGCGAGCGGTCCTCTGGGTAGAAATTAGGCAGAGGTGGGGAAGGTCTTTTAAGTCCTTTTCCACATGGGTGGTGGGATTAGGCAAGGAGACTGTGGTGTCTAATCTGAAATACAGAGGGAGAGAATGATTCTAGGGAAGAGTTCCTTTTATTTCCGAGTCCCTTTTCTGATGTCATTTCTGCTGCTTATACAGAATTCATTGGAGGTTCATGCAGGGGAGTCCCAGATTAATCGTCTTTTCCAGGAGTTAGGAAATAATAGTAAACGTAGCTAACATTTACTGAGGGCTTACTGTAAGCTTAAACCCTCCCTACAGATTATTTGATTTAACTTTTACAATAATGTGGGTCCCTTTTACAGACGAGGACCCCGAGGTTTAGAGAGGTTAAATAAATTGCTTCGGATTACACAGGTGGTAATGTGTACCCTGTGGTACACAGGGACTGGAACGCTCAACATTATTTCTAAACTTGTTTTTAATGTAACAGCTTTGTTAAGATATAACTCATATACCTTATAATTCAACCACTCGAAATATGCAATTCAGTGGTTTTATGTTTATTCAGATGTGCAACTATCACTGCTATCAACTTTAGACCATTTTCGTCTCTGAAACAGAAACCCTCTACCAATTAGCAGTCACTCCCTATTTCTCCCCAGCCCCTCTCTCCTGCCAGGCAACATGCCTACTTTCTGTCTCTCTAGATTTGCCTCTTTCGTATGAATGGACTTGTACATTGTGCAGTCTTTTGCGACTGGCTTCTATCACTCAGCAAATGTATTCTAGGTTTGTTTATGTTGTTGCACTTATCAGTACTTCATTCTTTTATATGGCCGAATAATGTTCCACTGTAGGGATATACCACATTTTATCTATTGATTCGTTGGTGGACCCATGGGTCAGTTGCACTTTTGGCTATTAGGAATAACACTGCTATGAGTCTTTACATCTAAGCTTTTGTGTCCGTGCAGGTGTTCATTTCTCTTGGGTGTATACCTCCAAGTGGAATTGCCGGATCATATGGTAACTATGGTTAACCTTGGAGGAATTGTTGGGCTATTTTCCAAAGCAAAGGCACCAGTTTACATTTCTACCAGTATGAAATCCTCTGTGTTGACCACGAACAAGGTAATTTTATACCTTCGTCACTTATTTGCACAAAAAAACTTCCATATAACTTAGTAAAGATCTATTAAAACCAATTAGAAACCAGAGAGTTTTCTTAATGAGAAACCTTAAAGCTGAACTCAGGTTTGGAGGCTTTGTGCTTTTTGATTTAAAGACGTCAATTGAGCCAAGTGATGAAGAGGTAAATGATGAGGACTGCTGTATTTGTGTTTCCCTCGATTCCCTGAGGCATTAGGGGGATATTTCTGCTTATTTCTAAGACTGAGTGGTTTCTGGCAGTCTTTGCACAGGTGCTGCAACAGCCCAGGATTGTCTATTATTCTGAAAAGCCATTGACATTTGCTGAAAGACTGCACACAAAAGAAGACATGCACAATGTCTATGCATATGTCATGCTGGTCTTGGAAAGTTAGGTACTCCAGCATCAAGTTCACTGCCACTTGATTGCAAGTGACGCAGACCTCAAGGCCATTAAAAAAAAAAAAAGAATAATAAAAAAAGAGAAACACAGAAAGTAAAGTTTTTTTTCTCTTGCAAGATATTTTTGAAAGGGTCCCGGAAGGTGATTTTCAACAAGGTATACTTGAGTGAGTCTTGAGGCTTGTGTCTGGGTATGGAAGAGCATTTCTTGAGTGCTGATTCTGAGTGCACTGGGCGGATGTGAGAAGAACATAAGCCATGGCCTCTGCCCTCTGGGAATTTCTATCCTGTGTTATTACAGAATAACTCAAGGCTAAGCTGTGACCGTAAATGCTACAGGGGTGGCGAGGAGGGAGAGGCGGCGTGTGCCGGAGTGGCGGCTAAGAAAGCCGATGCAGGATGTGGGAACAGCCTTAAAATAAGCCAAGCCAGGACATAAATGGGAAGGAATGACATGACTATTCCAGGTGGGGGCAGCGGAGCCCACGTGACCAAAGCCAGAAGGTACGTAGGGGCCAGGGGACAGATGGGTAGGCTGGAGAAGAAGGTATATGCAAAAGTGGGAGAAGAGGTTAGCAGCAGCGCATCGTGGCAGGAGCCCTGGGTGGTGGGTCTGGACACGAATCTGCTTTACCTTCTGCTGCTCGCTAGTTTTCGATGCAGGCTCTGTGATTGAGCAACTTGGGGCTTCTGTTTCTTAATCTATAGACTATGCAAGTTGGGCTGGTCCTGTTCTCAAAATTGGTTTCACATTACAATCTCCTGAATGTTTATTTAGAAATACAGATTTCTGGATCCCAGCCCTGGAGATCATGTTTCTGTAGGTATGAGGTAGTGGTTCTCTTGGCTCCACATTAGAATCCCTCAGGGAACTTTTAAAACCAGTGATACCTTGGTTGCACCCCCAGGGATTCTAATTCAGTGGGTCCTGGGTGCGGCCAGACGTGTTCAGAGTGCGTCCAGGTGATGTCAATGGGCAGCGAGGCTGAGAACCATGATCTCTGGTTGGTTCTGAAGTTCTGAGGGCTGGCTGGAGACTCCATCCATCCCGGAATGGAAGGGCTCTCACCCCTTTCTGGCTCTGAAGGACTTTGATTCTGTGAAAAGTATGTTGGGATCATGCAGCAGAGGGCCTTCCCTGCTGGAGTGAGGGATCTGTACTTTGTTTTACAAGGAGCAGGAGACATGTCAGATGTTTGAGCAGCGCAGTCATTTAAGACCTCTCCCCTGTGTACATTTCATTGCTTTGGAGCATGATCGCCACCATTGGGGGAAGAAAGGAAAAGAGTAAACTGCCTCTTTAGTCATGCTTCTGGCTGGAAAGAGATGACTGGTGCCAGTTCCATTGTGTGAGAGAGTCTTGTGTGTCTGCGAAACATAGTCACGTGTATTTCAAGGGGGATAAATTCCCAAGACATGGCCTGGGGCAGCGGGGCATGGAGCACGACCTTCACCAAAGTCATCATCCTTACTCAAAGAGCAGGTGCCACTGGTGGACCGAGACAGTGGTAGATAGGGTAGATTTTAAATTACATTTTAAATTATACTCCCTTTTCAATTCTCCTTTTAAACCTCCAATGAACAAGATGAGTCTCTGTTGACTGGTAGTTTGGCTCTGACACTTGCCAATATACTGTTGTGACGAAGAGATAGCAGACCCCAGGCTTAGAGCCCCAGGCAGGTGATGTATCTACCTAACATTTAGCAAGAGTGTCCCTCCTTATCTAAATCCTCCTGGTCCCTGAGTTTTAGGAAGGTCAGATGGGGGAGGGTTGGGTTCTTCTTATTTCTAGCCCCTGACATGATCTTTCATTTATAGCACTGACTCAAAGTTTGCTTCTTGAATAAATATGAGTGAAAACATGAGTTAATGGAAAGAGAACTGTAATAACACAGATGGAAACGTGAGGCAGAAAGGAAATAAAGTTATGAAGGAGTATACTAATAAATGACATTCATTTATGTGGGATCCTTCCAGAATGTGGACCTGAGGAGGAAGCCCTAATCTGCGCTCTTAAGGTTAGCAGGTCTCCTCACGTGTCTAGCCTGTAACAGTTGAGGACTCTACTAGATAATCTTTAAACTTCTGGCCAGCTTTGGAATTCTATGTTCCCATGACAATATTTCTAAAATATAGCCCCTTTCCCAGGAGACCCATCATACCTGGTTACTCACCAGGGGTCATGGTACCCCCAACTCCCATCTCCCATTAGGTGTGGAAAACTTGCAGGCAGCTCCCCGGAAGCCTGGCCAGGATTCACCAGCTCCAGATTTCCTCAGATTTTCAGGGCAGGGATATTTTTAAGGAATGTGGGCCCTGCAGGCTACAACATAAAAAAATTTCAAGGGGGAAAAACCAAGACGAAATGCACAAAGCAAAACAAAACAAAACTAACAAAAACCAAAACAGACCGAATTAGCTTTGTAGTTAACTGAATATCCCCCCAACTTTCCATTTCTTTGGGTGTGTATGTGTTGTTTCTTTTCCCAAAAATGTTTTGTTAGGGAACAGATGATGAATTCTATTTGAAATGTGTTTGCTGCCACTATTTCTTTGCTTCATTGGACCAACATGGAAAAATACCCCTTCGGTCTCTCCCTTAACCATCTCCTCCCGCCCAAAAGCTGGTGCCCACAGATATTGTTCGGTAGAACATTTGAGGGGAATTTTGTGGTTCTCCAAGTGTGCGGTTCTCAGGTCCTAATGTACATAAAAATCACCTGGGGAGTTTATTGAGCAGCAGGTCCTTGGGTCCCAGCCTCAGCAATCTGATCAAGCAGGTTGTGGGAGGGGCCCAGGAAGCAAGGATCCCAGGGAATTTTGCTGCTGATGGCCTGCGGAGGTCCCGTCCAGAAGTCCTGCACTACGGGAAGTTATGTGATGCATGCA
>CM053605.1:13305324-13325073 GCA_028646535.1 Procyon lotor | reverse complement strand
CAAGGCACACTGTAATACACACAGCACACACTGTACAACACACACACCCATCACACAAGGCACACTGTAATATACACAACACACACTGTACAACACACACACCCATCACACAAGGCACACTGTAATACACACAGTACACACTGTACAACATACACCCATCACACAAGGTACACTGTAATACACACAGTACACACTGTACAACACACACATCCATCACACAAGGCACACTCTAATATACACAGCACACACTGTACAACACACACACCCATCACACAAGGCACACTGTAATATACACACAAGCACCCCACTCATGTGCTTTTATTTCCAAGTACATTTCACATGGGCCTCAGCTGATGTAAGAGTTTGCTAAGACTGCAGTTAGCCTGGGAGCAGGGGGTACCTCTTTCTCTTTTGTCCTCCAGGAAACTGAGGTCTGCTCTCCAAACAGAGCATGCCATGAGCGAAATGGGAGCCCTCCACCAGTCCCCATTCCGCACATTCTGTTTCCTTGACAGCAGTGCCCTGGACCTGCCAGTAGATCAGACACTGGAGGAGAGCCCTTGATGGACACTCCCGGAAAAGCCCAGCCCTCATCCCCGCCATGCAAAGGAAACTTCCTTCTTGTTTCTCATGCACAGGCTGGCTCTTGCAGCTTTATTTCCTCCAAGGCCAACTGACACACATTAAGTCGGCCCAGAATGGTAGTCTCCTTTACAAAGCTGGTATCAGCCCTGCCGGAGTCTTCCAACATTCACCATTAGGCACGGTACACTGCGTGTATATAAATCAAATTAACATACACTGTCACTGCCCGGTTGAGCAGCTGTATTCTTTGTGTTAAATTTCATAGTTAAAATGAAACACTTTTTCATTACTAAATTGCAGCTCCACTGGGCGATGGCAACAGTTACCTGCCAAAATTAAGCTTTGTGATGCCAGCCCTGTCACAGAATGGCAAATGCAAATTGGGCTTACGCAAAGTGACTGAGGAGTTGCTAATTGCCACCAAAATAAAACGTTGATGTTGATTCGCATCTTTGAACCAAAAGTTTATATAAACCCAGCGCCAGGGCGCCTGGGTGGCCTAGTTGGTTGAGCATCTGCCTCTTGGTTTCGGGTCAGGTCATGATCTCAGGGTCATGAGATCGAGCCTTGGATGGGCTCCTCACTCAGCACGAGTCTGCTTGAAAGTCTCTCCCTCCCTCTCCCTCTGCCCCTCCCCCTCCTTCACACAGTCTATCAAATAAATAAATATATCTTAAAAAAAAACAAAACTCAGCATCATCAGTAAGTACATGCCTGGCTCATTTGGTCAGAGCAGAAGGCTATGAAGGCCAAGACTCATGTTCAACATACAGCCCAATTAATGTGCTCAGCTCATGGTCCAGGAGTCTTCACTTTCTCATATGCACAGGCCTCAATGACACATGCTGAGTACCTACTACATATGGGGTACTTTACAGGTTTTCTATGTGTCTGTTTCCAAAAAAAAGTGTCATCATCAGTATTACTAGCCCCAGGATACATATGAGGAAATTGAGAGCAGACTCAGGACAGCTGTGATCTAGTGACCCAAGTGACATGGCCAAGACTCAAACCAAGATCTGCCTGAATCCCAAACCTCCACTGCTTCCTCTTTGTCAGGCTGGTATTGGGTTGCCCAGCACAGAGCCACAACCACAGATAAGAGTGAAACTACTCCAAACACGAGCTTTGCAGCTGATGGATGGATTGTGGCATCTTCCCGCAGAACACACATCACGGTTATTCTTAGCACACTGAGTGCCTGCCCTTCAGACATCCTTTTCCCCAGCACGTAGGCCATGTACAGTCCATGCACAAGGCCTGAGGTTCCAAAGAGACAAGGCTTCCGGGCCACTGCCCCATTGGGCCCAGATGTCAGGAACATCCTCGTCTTCCACTAGCCTGATGCTTTCCAGTCTAGCCCCGTTTGCAATGTTCCCTTCAGGTCTTGGTGAGTTTTAGGTAGGCTGCTAGGTCTCTACCAACAGACTGCCCTACCCAGCACATGCCAGTCAGAGATGGCTTTCATCTCTGTCCCCTAGTGGGTGTGCTCCCCCTCTCCTAACTGGGCCTGCCTGCTACTTTTCACAGCTCCTTGATCTGCCTAATTCTTGAGCCCCAACTCATGTTGCAAGAGCATACAGAATTAAAGAATTAAAGAGTGTTGACACAGCAAAAGAAAGGAAAGGCAATCAAATCTACTCTGAGCCTGCAGTGCACAGAACTCTATTCTTATGAGGGCAGCACACATTTCAGCTTCCAGGGCCAAGGACTGTAAATCTCTCTATATGCATGCAGAGCGTAGGCAGCTACAGAAAAACCACTGTGAGTAGGGACGCCCCAGGTTGGATGGCCCTAGTTAGAGCGATTACCCAAATATTTTGGTAGGCCACAGAGTAAAAGAATTATGAGTTTTGGACCAGAGATTCATTTCTCTGCCAAAGAGCCATTTTACCGCAGGGTAGTAGCACATACTTTCCACTCCAGATAGATCAATGTTGCAATTAAGATGTTTAGTGGAGCGGGCCATTTCAAGTGTGACCTCAAGGGGTGTCCACACCTTGTGGGGGATGGTGGGTGTTGCTTGGGAAGGCTCGGGGTCTGACCCTCAGCATGCCGAGTCTGTAGGGTGAGCAGGCTCAGAATGTTGACTCACTGTGTCCATATGGCAGCTCTATGTGGAACTTGATTGATAAGCTCAATGCAAATTTTATCTCAGCAGAAAAAGCACAGGCTTTGGGAACTGAGCAGTCTGGCCTACGCCACCTGATAGTTGTCCAGCTTTGGCCAAGTCACTTCATTCGAGGGGTTAACATTCATGAGTCCTGGACATGGCAGAGTGGTAGCCAAGAGCGCAGACCCTGGACCCCAAGTGTGTCCTCATCCCACGTGCCACAACTGTCCATCTGACCAAGGGCAAGTTACATAAGCTCCCTTTGCCTGACTTTCCTCATCTGCAGCAACATAGATTTCAAAGAGGTACCCATGTTTCCTTTTGGGGTGATGAAAATGTCTGAAAACTAGACAGAGTGCTAGGGACACAACATTGTCGCTATACTAAATGCCGTTGAATTGTTGACTTTAAAACAGCCGATTTTATGCCATGTCCATTTTACCTCAATAAAATACATTTTCTTTTAAAGTAGTACCTGCATCATAAGGTTATTGTAAGGACTTAAAGTAAATGCTCTGCCTAAGGTCCCTAGGGCCAGGCCATCATGCAAGCCCCGGCTCTTATGTTCCAGGCATTTCCAGAGCTCAGTTCGTATCTGCTGTATGCAGAGCCGCCATGTTTCATCTGTCACACATATTAAACCCTCACAACCAGCCCCAAGGCAGGTACTGCTATTATTCCCATTCTGTGGATGAGAAACTAACATGTGGAAGAATAAAGTACCACTCCAGTTATTATGGCTTTGCAAAAAATTGTCCCAAACTTGCCACTTACCAGCCTCTGGATTCTGCAGCTCAGAGGCGCAGACAGAACACAGCAAGGACTGATTGTCTCTGCTGCACAAGGTCTGGGGCCACCACCAGAAGCCCCCAAGGCTGGTGTCTGGAATCACCTGATGTCTTGTTCACTCACATCTGGCATTTGATGCTGGCTGTCGGCTGGGAACCTCGGCTCTGCTCCACAGGGGCCTTTCCATGTGGTCTCTCTGCAAGGGCTTCCTCCCAGCATGGTGGCCGGGTTCCCAGGTCAATGGTCCCCAGGGAGGGAGGCCCCAGGGGAAAGTGAAATATCTCACAGTGGTACAGCATAACTTCCACGGTCTTGGGTTCACAGAGGCAGTACCAAAGTCTTGCCCAGGTTCAAGAGGAGGGAAGAACCTCCCTCCTACCCCTTGATGGGTCAAGCAAGATTCTTGAAGAGCATGTGAGATGGGCTATATGACAGTGCAATCTGCCGATGCACCTCCTTCAGGCTGACGAGGTGAGTTGGAGACACAGCTGGGAACGGCAGACTCTTGACTGCAGAGTCCAGTTCTAATCCACTGTGCACGGGGCCACCATGTTTCTTTTGTCTGAGACTATAAAATCCTCCAGCCCCAAAAAGCTATGGAGATAAGTTAACATACAGGGCCCTTGATTTCCTAATTCTTAAAATGGTGCTATTAAAAGTTCCTACCTCTCTGGCTTGTTGTGAGTATTGACTTACTGTTGATAAGTCAGAGTGATAGGCAGACTGGAATATTCATGTCAACTGGTCAGTGCATTCTCTTCCCCATATAGAAGTCTACCTGGGAAACCAAATTAAGATCAGAAGTTTCTCTGCTTCAGGTTATTTGTAAGGACTGTGCCTGCTCACCCAGACTTAGACCTATCAAGAGGAACACAACTTCCCTCTCTGTCCATACTCTATAGATGGGATGCAAACAAATGGCGACCCTTGCATTCTCTTCTTTCCCTTCAACCTTGTTCCAGCCTCACCTTGTGTGGCAATTAATTAGATTACTGGTTATCTTATCTTAATTATTGTGCAAGAGTGTCTTCCCAGCGAGATTTTTCAGAAATACCCTCTAGTCAGCAGCAAATTTTTAAAACTTCTTCTAGGGAAGATTAATTTCCAGGAAGATTCACAAGCAGCTAACCTCTCCCATTCCCCTGGTTCACCTTTGTTAGTTGCCCTTCTAGCCATAGACGTTTCCAGGCTTGCTTCTTAATTCTGGAGTTTGTATTTCATTGGGGTCCTGCCACTCACGGGCAGGCGACATTGCACTTGAGTCAGATCACTAAATGAAGCAATGAAGTCACCGCCACCCGTAGTAATAACACATTCTGACAAAAACGTGAAAGATAGTGTATCTCTGCCTTAACTCATGTGGGTATCAGTAGAGGGGAAGAAAGTAAATTCTTTTAAAATACAGACAGAATCTTTTATCAATGAAAAACTGTCATCGGTCTTTCTTATCTCTTTGTGCAATGACAGCAGGATTTATCTTTCTTAGGAGCAAGCCTCCAAATGAATATCATGCCTGTTTTGCCAAGGTGAGCAGTTTGTCATCGTTGGGCAAGTAGGCATGTTTTACATAGATGCTTCGGAGCACACATGCTACTCGTCATAAATCCGCATGCCCTCCAAGCTGTCCTGCAGCCCTGAGCATTACTGCATTTCTCTCAGAAACACAAGAGTCCCGTAGGCTTGAGGCTTGCTCTGTGGACCCCAGATGAGCCACACATGAGCATCACATGATGCAAACTCTGTGCTCAGGCTAATATCTCCATTACAGCTGCTTCCCCGGCAGCTGGGGAAAGCATGGCTAGAAACTTCTCCTCTGTTGGATAGAACAGTCCAGTCTAGAGTCAACGTTGCAAAGAAGTCTTCCCTCCAGCAAAGAGGACTCTGACATTAGCACATCTCTCCAGACACCAGCAAGCAATGCTTTCTTCCTTTCGTTCTTTGGTTTTTTAAAAATGCTTTTCTTTGGGGCACCTGGGTGGCTCAGTGGGTTAAAGCCTCTGCCTTTGGCCCAGGCCATGATCCCAGATTCCTGGGATCGAGCCCCGCATCGGGTTCTCTGCTCAGTAGGGAGCCTGCTTCCCCCCTCTCTCTGCCTATTTGTGATCTCTCTCTCTTTCTCTGTCAAAATAAATAAATAAATTTAAAAAAAAAAAAGAGTCAATGACTCAGTAATTAAATGGAATTAAATTAAAAAAAAATGCTTTTATTTTCCTGTCAACGCAGCTCTAGGTTTTCCCCCAAGTGTTTGCTCCCTTGGTGATAACAGAAGAGTTATCAGCACCGGGATAAGAACAATATAAACTCCCACCTCCTGAGCACTCCCTGTGTACCAAGCACCACTCTGAGCATATAATGTGTCTCAGCTCATTAAGCTTCATAACAGACTATGAAGAGGTATGACATTTGTCTCCATTTTACAGATGGGGAAACCGAGACACAGTGGCCTCAGAGGGCATGGGGCTAGCTAGCAGCAGAGCCAGGATGGGAAGCCGGCTTAACTGGTTCTAGAACCTTTGAACTCAAACACTTCTTTGTCCTGCCAGTCAAGAAGTTCCAAGAAGTTCCAAGGCCACTGAATCATTGTATGACTGTTTGCTAAATGTCCCAGAAAGGTAACACCCCGGGTGCTAAAGATTTCCCCCAGAGACCTCCACGCTGTCTCTTCTCTTTTGCTTAAAGTGGGAGCCATCATTCCTATTAAGCCCAGAGTAAGAACAAACGCTGGGTCACAGGGAAAACTTCTCCCATGCAGGCCAAATCCCAAGGTCCTCAGAGGAGAACCTTCCTGAGAAATCTTGGAAGTTCCATCAGTTGGAATCCAAAGCTGCCTTAAGCCAGAAAAGGAATTTATTTGGAGAATGCTAAGAGACTTAGAGAACTGAAGGAAGATGGAACCCCAAAACTTAGGAAAGACAGGAACTCAAAGGCAGTCTCTTTAGGGCAGTTCCGTGGGGACAACTGAGCTCTCACTGCAATCGGCCCTAGAATGTCTCACGAGCCAATGTAAATTCCCAGAATGGGGTACTTTCAGTTTACCTTTAGTCCAGGCTTGGAGATTAAGTAGAGGAGCTTCCTGATTAATTCTGACTCAGGGGCCATGCTTTGAGAGATAGCATAGCTCACCTTGTTAATTTGAAATGCATTTTGCAAACTTTGAAGCAATTCAGTACAAAGGCAAGTTGTCATTGGAAACTTCAACCCTGGAAGGTTGTAGGACAGGCAGTTTTCTATTCTACAGATCAAAACTCTGAGACATAGAAGGGTTAAATATGTCCAAGGGACCCTCCAGTTAGTATTAAATCTCAGGTCTTCCTACTCCCAGATGCTGCTTTCCACCCCAGGGGTGTCCTCTGTAGAGCCAACTATCGACCCAGGGTAGCTTTTCATCCCTCAGCAGTTTAGCATCTCAAGACTTTGTTTCCCTTCTTTCTCTCCCCACCCAATAAACAAACTGATGCTGGCAAATACACTGGTTCACTGGCCCGCTCCTGCCAAGGAAAGAGCTGGTATGCATAGCACAAGCTCCCCCCATACACACACACCCCACAGGAAGGGAGAACTGAACCCCTAAACATGTGTCCTGGAGCTTGGTCCCTGGTTATGGACCCTGGGCTGCAGGACCCCGCTCTCTCTTGGCAGAGATACCAGGAAACACAACTGCCGGAGTCTTCACATCCCCTGCCCCAGACGGGCTCTCCCTCCTCATGGTTGCGTCTGTTTTCCCAGCATGGGACTGGGGGAGGGAGAGATTTTATTAGATGCAGCAGGGTGCGGGGCTCAAGGAACACTCGAGTGGTTCTCAGTCAGGCATGAACTAGTGTGCAGCTGAAAGTTCTGGCGTCGTGGTGGCGGTGGGGGGAGGGGCGGGGGTGTGCAGGCAGGGCTGTCTCCCTTTCACATCTGGGAGAGCACCTGGCTGCACCCTCCAAAAGGCAATGCCAAAGGGAGAATCGGCGCTGATTAGGCCCCCAGGAGACTTAACAAAGTAATGTTCGCTTATGCTAATGACATCAAGGGTTATTCCATCATCACTAGTGGGGCAGGCTGGACTGAGATGAGCCGAAGTCATAAAACATCCTTAAAATCGCTCTGTCTTGAAATAGGCAAGGGAGGAGAATTTATTATTATTGTTCCTCAGTCACAAAAAAAAAGAGTAAAAATGAATGAAGGTCACCGTTCCCTTTACAGCTGATCGACTTACCTTTCTCTTTGTTCCTGTGCCTACACAGTAAATCGAAGTTGGAAACAGAGGCGCATACTAGATGATTTCCCTTTGCTACTTTCATTTTCCCCAAGAGGAGACGGGACAGTCCATTTAAAACAACTGAGCTATTATATCACAGGGCTTCTTATTTAAAATTCAAATGTCACTGGAAACGTGCTCCAGCAGAACTCAACAGGGATTGTGAGAACCCCGTTATCTCAAAAATAAAAATCCCAAATATACATGAAATTTAGAGCTTTAGACTTTTCCAAAATTTATGTATATATGAGCCTTTAGCACATATGCATAAATATACACATGTATGTAACATCTATGAATACTGTAGATTACACATACTATAAATTATAGACTACAGCGTGGGTGCACGACGCTATATATCACACGTATGTAAAATACTTGACCCTCACACAAACTTCGGAATGCAGATGGATGAAACAGACATTCAGTTTGAATGACTTGCTCCAAAGCACAGAGCTAGAAACGGTGGAACCATTCGACCTGGTCTCCTGACTTCAAGACCAATGCTCTTTCCTCTATGAGGCTTCCTTTTTTTTTTTTTTTTTTTTTCCATATTTTAAGAGGTCTCAAAACAGGATCCTGTGACCATCTAAATGACGCGTGTGTACCTACACGCTCCGGTAGCACCTGCCCCATGGCGTCATTGCACCAACTACAGCAAAACACCTACAATAAAACAGCATGTAAACGAACCAAATTGGTATAGATCCCTCAGGAGCAGGAAGTTCAGGGTCAATAGCTCTGGAAACCTGGATAAATATTTAAGACAACAGAGGAATTTTCCCTTTGGGAAGGTGCTTAGCATCCAGAGTGGTTAGAAGTGAGTTAGGGTGTGTAGGGACAAGAGCACAGTCTCCTTCCAGCAGCAGTCCTGGGAGGCAGCCTGATTCAGGGGTGAGAAGAGGGATGTGTGCATGAGGGAGGGTTCTGCCGGGCTCCTCCCCCATTCCACATCTTCCCACTGACTGCACCCAGGTCTAT
Source organism: Procyon lotor (assembly GCA_028646535.1). Taxonomy (NCBI): domain Eukaryota; kingdom Metazoa; phylum Chordata; class Mammalia; order Carnivora; family Procyonidae; genus Procyon; species Procyon lotor. Next base: position 13,316,362 of record CM053605.1, on the reverse strand, counting down.
CCTTCATTCTAAAGAAGTCACATTCCCGGGGCGCCTGGGTGGCTCAGAGGGTTAAGTGTCTGCCTTCAGCTCAGGTCATGATCTCAGGGTCCTGGGATCGAGCCCCGCATCGGGCTCTCTGCTCAGCGGGGAGCCTGTTTCCCTCGCTCCCTCTGCCTGCCTCTCTCCCTACTTGTGATCTCTCTCTCTGTCAAATAAATAAATAAAATCTTAAAGAGAAAAAAGGAAAAAAAATAACTCTTGGACCTTTTCCACACTGACCAGCTTTCTCTCCCCTCGCCCTAGTTATTTTCCTGCTCTATATACAATTCTATTTACCCTCATGTGTGTTGAATCTGTTTTCTGAGGGGCAAGCCCTCTCTTCTCGGAAAAAATCATAGAAAACACTAAATCTGACATAATACCTCTCACTTCCCTTGGGATCCCCATTTCCCTACTTTTGATACCAGCTCTGAATGGTACAGTCAGGGCAGAGGGAAGATGCCTCGGAACATCAAACTTGAGAAAGCCTACCCTTCAGATGGCAGCAGACTCTGCCCCCGATGTCCTTCAACCACGGGCCCTATCAGCCATATCAACAATCCGGGGGCTCAGGAGATGAGGCAGAATCCCAGCATTGTAACTGCAAGGGCCATCGGTGCTCCCGAGCCTGAGGTTTCAAAACAGGCCTTTTCTGTGGGCCCCAAACTCACATTCTTACATATTAAAGCTTCCAATGGCTTTAATGTGAGTTCCATGCATGTAAGGCTTGCTGGATTGGACCCTGTGGGAGTGTAAAGTGACAGCATAATAGAGAAAAATCACTCTAGCAGGCAATAGTGACAGCTGGGCAGGCATTCGAAAAAAGGGGAAAGGCCTCAGTTTAGACAAATTACTGAATGAAATGATCACATGAAAAGCCCTTTTTACAGCTGCCACTAAGAAATCCAGAAAATATAAAACATGTGAAAAGTAAATAAAGGAATTTCTGAGCCTTTTTCCCCCCATTAAAGGTACGGTAAATAGTTAAAATGTCCCAAAAAAGATCTTTGGTGTTCTGAGTCATGGGCCCAAATGGAAAAATGTGGCTATTTGGGTTTTTCACATCAATTACTATACAACCAATAAAACATAAACAATGAAAGGACTCCAAAAAAAATCCTGGAAAATTCCAAAGCCTATTTCGGAGTCTCTATGATTATACGCAGATCCTCTCATTTCCATGACTTTTGACATCCCATTACCCTGCATTATACTTCTACAGACTTGTTTTCAAGCATATATAAAAATGGCTTAATGCATCCTCAGAACAATCTCAATGATCTAATGGATGAGTTCTATCAGCCACTTAAAACTAAAAGACATTTCCTTAATAGAAATCCTTGGGGTGATAGAAAAATAGAAAGAGGCCCACGTTGGCAAAAAGAAAAAAAAAAATTAAAATACAAGAGGCGGCGTGATAGAGCAGGGCAGAGGCACCCAAGTGGGAGTTAAGAGATCTGGTTTCTGGTATTAATTCTGCCGCTAATATGCTGTGTGATTTGGGGCTAGTATTAACCCTCCTCGGGCCTTGGTTGCCAGATCTCCAAAATGAAGGAGTTTGAAAGGACGCTCTCAGGACCCCTTCCTGCACTGACAGGCTATGACTTTGAAAGCTTCCTCAGGGGAAGATCCTTTCGAACATGTGTTCGTGACCTAGCCATTTTCAAATTTAGAAACAAAAACATTTTTAAATTCTCCCTGCTTCTCTGTCTAGATACCAAATTACAGCATTGGGAGGGGGTCCAAAAGGGCCAAATAATATAGTGATGTTCTCCTGGGCAGAGCCCAATTTTACAAAGTAACTCCCAGGACCGTCTCAGATTAAGTCCAAAGACATTTTCAGAGAATTTCCAAGCAGCCTGGCAGAGGACTGGGGTAATTTCTTTGTTCTACAGGAAGGGGACACCAAATCCAAGGGCTCATGCAGAATGTGTTCAGCTTCCAAGAGCCAAACTAGACCTAGCAGAGAAATGCCCAGCCAGGCTGAACCTACTAGTCAGAAACATGCACTTCTGGAAAAGAAGAAATTATGACACGCGATGAACATATGCATATTTAGACTGGGATAACACAGATTTGCAAGAAATACATTATTCAACAGTGGGAGCATTTTGCAAATTCTTCTAAGCAGTCCCTGAGTTTGGAGAAAAGGAAGAGAAAGAGGAAAGGGCAGAGCCAGGCATAGACACTTTTGGCTCACTGCTGCTCCCTTCTCATAGGACCTAGCCCAGTGATTCTCAACTCTGGCTGAACACTGAAATCATGTGGGAAGCTTAAAAAAAAAAATGCCTAGAACACTGAAATCATGTGGGAAGCTTAAAAAAAAAAAAAGCCTAGATCCCATCCTCAGAGATTTTAATCCAATCCCTGTGGGGTGCCTCCTGGGCACTGGGCTTCCCAAAAGCCAGCCCACCTCCAGGTAATTCACTTGAGCAGCCAATTTTGAGAATCCCTGCTCTAGGTCCTCTACTGCGGAGGTTCTCAAACTTGACCATGCATCAGAAGCACCGAGAGGACTCAGGAGACTGCATTTGTGAGATCTCACCTCCGAGGTTTCTAAATAAGTAGCTATGGTGTGAGGTCCCAAACTGCATTTCAAATATGTTCCCAGGTGATGCTGATACCGATGATCTAGGCCCTTCACCAAAAACTGTTCTAATGTGTCTGTTTGGCTCATAACTATGGAGGCACTTCCCACACAGTCATCTTCTTCTTGACCTTTGATCTTCTCCCAAACCACTCAACCATGGCTGAGGCAGGCCTGCTGCTGCTAGAGACAACATTCAGACTCAAGACCCAGATGTTTCTAGGGACCAGCAGAGAATCTTTGGGTTGGGCTCCATTGGCTGCCTTTTCTACTTTGGGGTGAGCTAAAGGAAAGAAGCTCACCTCCAGAAAACATTGCATAATGCTCTAAATGTTAAATAAGAACTCTTTAGACTGTAGAGTCAAAAGAGTTAACCCTATGGGGCTAGTTCACCTCTATACACCAAGTCAGACATCTGAGAAAGGAACTAGGCCAACTTGCAACCCAACCACGGGCATAATTAAAAAGAAGGCAAGCAATAACAATCCATAAACACATCAGATATTCCTTAAGGAATTAATAAAAGACTAGAACAAAGGGGATTTATATCTCTATCTGCCCTTGCTGGGCCCAGGATCAGCTGAAGGTTTTCAACCGGAGCCAACAAACCTGATGAATTCTAGAGAGCTTGCATTCAAAAGTAATGGCCTGGGAGCCAGGAGGTGGCAAGAGAAGAAACAGTAGTTCTGGGGCACCTGGGTGGCTCAGTTGGTTAAGCAACTGCCTTCGGCTCAGGTCATGATCCTGGAGTCCCATGACTGAGTCCCCCTTCCGGCTCCTGCTCAGCTGGGAGTCTGCTTCTCCCTCTAACCCTCTCCCGTCTCATGTGCACTCTCTCTCTCTCTCTCTCTTTTTTTTCTCTCTCTCTCTCAAATAAAATCTTGGGGGGAAAAAAAAGAAACAATAGTTCTGGAGGCATGGCCCTTGGGCCGTGGATGAGGAGGTGCTAGTCATTTGGAGGCCTGGGACTTCTTCATTGTGAAATCTTTACCTGCCTGATCATGAATGACAACTAGCCCTGTCTTATTCCATGGCCTATGTTAACCTTTATGCTAATAACTAAGAATAGTCCAGAAGGGCCTGTGGCTTCTCTCTAATCACTTGAGGTCCAGCTCACCAGCTCACTCCATCTGTGTGATTCTTTCTCCTACAGTAGACTGAACACATGCCCCATCTAAGCCAAGTCCCATATCCACCCAGGTCAAAGCAAATTCAGTGGCACCTACAGAAAGCCTTTAGCTTTGATAGTACCTCGAGAGCAGCCCTGGAGACAAAGTGGAAGCTGTAAAGTGGATAGTTCAACTCTTTTTCCATCTGCCCCATCTCCATTTGGCAAAAAGGCCCAGGAAAGGACAGTGGCCACCAGCAGAGTAGTGTCCCCCAGTAGGCAATATCTCTACCAGGAGTATGTTACACTCATTGTATAAGTCACTATCCAAAAGACTGGGACTGGGAAGGGAATTCTAGGCACAAGTTGGCAGGCAGGATGGACCTAAGATTTAGAACAGATGATGGGAGGCCAGAACCCGAGCTAGTGAGGGCGACCACTGCTCCAGGTGCTGGGTGCTGACCTTCCAGGGGAGTCGGGGGGTGAGGGGCTGCTGGGAATAACTGTTAAAAGTGTCAGTCTGGTGTAAATGGGAGTTGGACTTCTCCTGAGACTTGTCCACAGAGATTGTATCTTAACTCTAGCATATATGATTTCTTATCCCTTTTTTACTTTCTGCTTGGAACTGTTCGGGAAATTTCCTCTTAAGCAGAGATGGAACTCTCTACTCAGCTGGTAGCCATGAACCCAGGATGAGAAAGTGAGAAGCAAACAGATATTTTGGATGGTAGTAGAAAGCATGAAGATTTTTATATCTGTCTTATCTATATTGCTAGAGATTGGAGGTGTTTGGGGCAGGGGGTCGGGGGTAGAGAGCACTCAGGACAAAGCCAGGAGGGAGGGACAGGACATAAAGGGCACATGCTGGTAATGCGGTAGGAGGTAGTGGGGGACATACCAGGTACCACAGCTCCATGATATGAGGTCAGGCACTGACTATCTCAGAGAGTCAGAGGCACCCAAGTCACTGGGTTCCCAGCCAGAAGAAGGAGGAAAAAGAGGAAAAGGAGAAAAGGAAGTAATAGGGGGAGAAGGGAGAGGAAAAGGATAATTAGGAAAATAAAATATGTATCAGAAAACCCCCATTTTTTTAACTCAGATGCACTCATTACTGAGGAGAAATTTAATACAGTGTAGTATGATAATTGCACAGTGAGACTAACTTCGAAACCATCCATTAGACTTATAAATAACCCATTTGAGCTGAAGACCAAGAGCCCAACAACCTTTTCCATTTCCCACCCTCATCACTGACTCTGGTCACTAGTCAAGCATGCCGACATGATGATTATTGTCCAATAAGGACTGCAGTGGGAGTGAGGTTTTGACTTGACTCAATTGCTTTGTCCACAAACACATGGCAAGCACATTTTCTTGCTCAATTCCTCTGCGCACATCATGAAGACCCATTCACAAACATGGCTGAGCCCACGACATGACACGCGGGTGAGATGCACCCCATCCTGATACCATCAGCTGCCCACTTATGTTGAGTAGACCCTCACAGGAAAGATTCCCCCAGCCCCGGTGTTAACCTGGTTCCCTGCTCCACAAAGAAGGACCTGAGACAGAAGCTCCCATTCGGTTGCTTATTTTTAGAAGTGATCTCAGGAAAAAGGAATTGAAGAGTGAAATTGGGAGGGAACAAAGGAAGGAAGGAAGGAAGGAAGGAAGGAAGGAAGGAAGGAAGGAAGGAAGGAAGGAAGGAAGGAAGGAAGACCACTACAAGGGCATATCCTTGGGTTGGGCAGCTCTATATAGAACTCACTGTGTATAGAACATGCCTCATAGTTCTCTACCCGAGGGACAGAAGAAGACAGGACTCGTCCACCAGCTCCTGTCCCTCATTGGCAAGGATCTCCCTGCTAGACAATGTGTTAGTCCATTTGGACTACGAGAACAGAATACCGTAAATTGTGTGGCTCATGATCAATGGGAATTTATTGCCCACAGTTCTGAAGGCTGGGAAGTCCAAAATCAAAGTGCCAGCAGGTTTAGTGTCTGCCGATAGCCCACTTCCCGGGTCACAGACAGCTCTCTTTCCATTGTGTTTTCACAGGGTAGAAGGGATGCGGGATCTCTCTGGGGTCTCTTTTGTAAGAGCACTAATTCCATGCATGAGGGCTCTACCCTCATGACCTAAGTACCTCCCCAAGGCCCCACCTCCTAATACCATCACTTTAGGGGTTAGTTTATCAACATATGAATCAGTGGGGGGGGGGGGGCAGGGCACAAACATTCAGACCATAGCATCCAGTAACTTGTTTACAATTCCAGGCAGGTTGTGCTGGGTACCAAGTGTATTCCTGCAGTTCCCCACATCTCTGGATCCGAAAAGCTCCAGAGAAACAGGTGAGGAAGACACAGTGCTGCTAGTCGTGGCTTTGGAGAGCCAGCAGGCCCACACTAACCCCAGTGGGGCACTAAAGCAGTCCAAGGACAAAGGCCACTGATAAAATACTTCAAGGTATGTCGGATGTTTTACAGAGTTGATGTGAAATGTAGCCCAATAATCAGGACAAACTTTGCAGGGACTTGCCTTTCATCCTAAATGACACTCCCATACCTCAGATTCCTATCAGCTCATACCCAGTCCACTCCACTCATTCTCACATTGGTCTCTCTGGCTGCACTCTCCCAGTGCTTGGGCACATCAGCCCATCCACAATGGGCCAATCAGTGCTCCAGAGCACCTTTTGGGTTGTATCATTCCCACATGCCTTTTGGATTATGTCATTTCCATGCTCATATAACATTTGGCATTCCCTAATGCAGAGAAAGTAGAAAAATGCCTTAGTCTGGCATTCGAGAACTTAATTGGACTTTCCAAGCTCATTTCACTTAATTCCTCTACATAAATCCTATGGTTCAGCCTGTAAGAACCACACACACATACGACTGACCACTCAGAGCCCAGCCCATCCTACATCATCACCAGGGCCCTCGTCCTACAGCCAACCTAAGGTCTTCACTCTTGAAATGAATATGGGGAGCCCATTCCTAGCCCTTACTTCCTATCCCAGCCTCATGGCTCTGAACACATTCCTCTCTATAAATCCTTATTGACTACCTTTGCTGTGCCACGTCCTAGAGTAACAAATGAACAAGACATAGTTCCTGACCTCAAGGAGCTCCGTGTCCAGTGAGAGAAATGTGTAAATAAATAATCATGAAGCAATGTGATATTACCTTATCAAAGAGGGACAGACAACTCTGGAGAGTGGGGAGAGAGCAATTAGGGAAGAGAGAACGCCTGATCTAAATCCTGAAAAAGGAGAAAGAATTTATAAGTACAAAGAGAAGAAAGGCATTCCAAGCAGAAGAGCAACATGAGCGAAGAGACAAAGACCCAGTGAAGCGAAGTGTATTTGGGGAGCTACAGGGGGGAAGCATGGAGAGGTGAGCTCAAAGGTAAGTAAGACAGAGGCCCTGTGAGTCTTAGACTCCTGGTGAGGAGTCTAGGCTTTATTCTGCAAACAGAGGAAGCACTGCCGAGTTAGAGGGGATGACTGCAATCAGACTTATAGTTTAGAAATCTCATGCTTGGGGACGCCTGGGTGGCTCAGTTGTTAAATGCCTTGGGCTCGGGTCCTGATCCCAGGGTCCTGAGATGAGTTCTGAATCAGGCTCCTTGCTCAGTGGGGAGCCTGCTACTCCCTCTGCCTCTGCACTTCCCCACTGCTTGTGCACTCTCTCTATTTATATATATCTCTCTTGCTGACAAATATACGAATAAAATTTAAAAAAAAAGAAATCGCATGCTTGTAACATGGATGATGAACATCTGAGGGAGACAGAGGGGGACAGAAAAGAAAGAGGAAACAGACCAGTGAGGAAGTTATTGGGGTGATTTCGATAAGGGAAAAAAGGCTACAAACCAAGCAATGGTTGGGGGGATGGAGGGAGGAGAATGCCCACGAACACTGCTAAGTGTCGGACAGATTTATTGTACAACTAGACAACTTATCAGGTATGTTATGGGTTAACCAGCATTTTGCAGTTAAGGTTAGAGACATCACTCCACCCAAACCCTGTGTCCATGAGAAAGTACACAGCCTTCTAAACAAGTCTCTTACACGTGAACATTTAAATCCAGCCTGTTCTCAGGGAAGGCGCTGTTTGTATTCATCAGGTTACCGTCCTCCATGCCAACAAAACACAGATTCCATCCAACTTACACTTTTGTTTACTGGAATCATGATTAGCACATCTTTATGTGGTGACACACAGCTGGATTCTCAATTTTGTTTTTTAGCAAATACAATTTTATTGATTTATTTATTTCTGACTGTTCTCACAAAAAGAAACTAAAGAAAACCTTTCTGAATAGTCTTTGACAGATTGCAAACTTTCAGCAGTAATCAGAAAAGGAGAAGGTGGTAGTGGGGACATGTTTCCCTATTAGAAAACAAGAAGAGAAGAGCTATTTCCCTCATTACCATTAAACATTTCGGAGAGAATGGGGAGGAAAGAGGACATCGTAAGATATAACAAAAAATTGGAAAATACGCAAAATCCAAGCTCCATGAGGGTAAAACAATGCTTTCCAATGTACCCCACCATGTTTAGCACTGTGCCAGGCACACTTTAGGTTCTCAGTAAATGCTTGCTGGGAAGAAGGGGAAAAGAGAGAGGGGAGAAAGGAGAAGGGAGGTATGGAGGGAAAGAAGAAGAGGGAGAAGGAAGGGGAGAGAAGGAGGGGAAAAGGAGGAAGGAAGGATTCATTGATGTCAGAGTACCTTAGGCACTCAGTGACTATGGCCCATGCCAGATACCCTCTGTCCACGCGAACCCCAGCCTTGGGTCAGAGGAAAGAACATGGCACAGGAAGAGAGACAAAGGACTGAAGAAACCAAAAGGCCATCCAAATGTCCTGAGCTACTCCTGCCTGGGGGGTTCACCAACCATACGATAGGCTCCTGCTTCTGAACAGGTAAGCCTTTTGCAAACATCACACTGCCGTCCCCTCTCCTGCAATGCTCTTCTCTCAGATCACAACTCAAATCTGACCCCCTTAGAATGACTTTGACCAAGCCCATAAGTACAGTAGACCTCCAGGTACCACCACGTATCCTGGTTTCTTTCTCCTTACAGTGTTGATCACTTCCCAAAATTGTTTTACGCATTTATGTGTCTCTGAGTTTATTGTCTATTGCCTCCCAGGAGAATGTAGCCTTTGCAGACTTCATCACCGTCAACTTTCTAGCTAACAACAGCTCCTAGCACATAGTATGTTCTCAATGACTAATCTGATGAGTGAATATCCAATTAAAGAGATGAGGACACAGAGCAATAAGGATGGATCTGAAAAGCCTAGTGCTTGGTGAAAAACAAGCACAAGAAATGGAATGAGATCTATAACAAAATCCCATTTACACAGGTTACAACTACAGGCATGGCAAAGCATTGGCACCTTTTGCACAGCATTAAAATCATTGATGATGTTGAGGAAGGCAAGGTATTGAGGTGTCAGAATAAAAGGAACTACGTATATACAAGTAAGCAAAGAAGAAAGAAGCCACCATGGACCAATTATAATCGTAGCCATGAACTGAGATATAAGGGAAAAGAGAAGAGGGGAAATTAGGGGTACCTGATATCAGCCCCACACTGGACTGTTATTTTTCATAAGTAGATTTCATAGATACTATAACCAAAAATAGATCACATATCTGTTTAATAAATTGCATCATCCCTGCTTTGGATTCAGTTCTTCTCTACTAGCACGTGGTTGTTATGAGGAGGTGCCACCTTCCAGGGACTGTAAGGAACAGAGACACAGAATGCCTGCACAAGTTGGGCACTGAAGTCAAGATTCTGCTATCCAGGGAAACCACCCTCCTTATGGATGAGCAGAATTACTTCCTGCATGGTTACACACACTCTGAAGTTCCATGCTTGGCACTGAGCCTTCGGGAACTTCCTGAAAACTCCTTTCCTTTATTAAACTATTTCAATTCATTTGCTTACAGGATCCCCCAACCCAGCATTTTAGGAGCACAAAACCAAAGTGGTGCCATAGGGCCCCGTGACACACATTAGGAAGCAGATGACAGCCAACAATGAGGTGGGGCGGGGTGGACAAGTCAGACACGAGTCCCCACAAGCCTCAGCTGGCTGCGTAGTGTAGACACAAAGAACCCTCGGGACTCAAAGAAGCTTAGAACCAGATGAAACTTCTGGCAGTCGAGGCAGACCCTCTGCCCCTCCTGGGTCATCCAATCCTGGAGAAACTTGCATTCACACTGAGGAAATAGCAGAGCTGGATTCAGGACTCTGTTCCCCTAACTCCCTTTCCAGTGCTCATTTCTAGGGACCAATGTCACCACTATGTTTCCATACAGTCCAGCTGCTGATATGAAGGAGGAAGACCAGCTCATCAGGAGGTAAAACCAGGTTTGTCTCAGCCTTAGCAACACACGGGAAGGTATGTACTATACCTTTGAGATAGATTCATTTCTTTCACTTGAAACCCTCTGGTTTTTTCACCAACTCTCTAAAGTTCTGAACATCCAATATTTTTACTAGTGATAGATACTGGCTTAGGTACAATAACTCCCAAAAGATATTTCTTGGCACTACACTTTTTTCCTGACCATATTGATAATTGGTAAAAAAAAAAAAAAAAAAATAGAGATACAGATAGATTCAATATATTAAATATATTAATATATAATAATATATTCAATATATGTTATATATCTGTGTGTATATTTATCCACATCCATAAAAATGCATAGATATTCAAATGTCCACATCCATAGACAGTGTTGGGTTTTTTTTTGGTTGTTGTTTTTTTTTTACAGTAACCACTGCCCCCACACTCTCAACCATCCTTACTCTGATGCAGAAAGAAGAGGGGGAAAAAACAGAAACTCCGCTCTTCAGATAACTTGCTGGTGACCCCTGGTAAATGACAGCCAAGCAAAACTTCAAGGAACTTGTTACTTAGAGCTTGAATTTCAAGCAAACATCTTCCTGCATTTCTAATGAAAAACGGATCTTTCCCCCTGCTTTTGAAGTGCTCTTTGGGAATTGTTTGAGTGTTCTTTGCAATCTTTTATACCCAGCCTAAGGACTCTGACAAACTCTCTCTTTCCCTTCAAAGGCTTGTTAACTATGTGATGAATACACCTGTCACTTCCAATTCCAACCTGACTTCCTGTTGTGATGGCTGTAGAATTCGGTATCTATGGCAACTTTTCAGGGGCTCCACATCGATTTAAAAAAGGATTGGCTTATCAGGGCTGCTTGGGTGATTGATGGAAATGATCAGGTGCTCAAAATAATCATGACAGATAGTCTCTTAATTAGCTAGTATT
>CM053605.1:13083910-13304824 GCA_028646535.1 Procyon lotor | reverse complement strand
ACTCCTTTAACACCAGAATCAGGAGGTGTTACCCTGACAGGGAAAACTGACCTTTCCCATTCCTCCGAGCTCATCTAGCTCTCTCTCCTTTCTATTGACCCAGGAAGTATTTCTATCCTCTGCATCTTTCTCTGCCTTCTCTTCTCTCCAGCTGGTCTTTTCCAAGATGCAGTGCCCCTTCCTTTAGGAAACATTGCCCTTGGGAACACAGTATAGCAGGAGAAGTCTACCTGAGTACCTTACCAGACTGCCTTATGATGAAGTTAAGGGGCTTTGTCACCTTCCGCTGGGCAGATAGTGCAGTGGCTAAAGGTCGGCTGGTCACAGGGAGGTGGTTCAAATCCTTACTTGGCAACTCACTAGTTGTTTGGGTTCACATTTCTGAGCCTTAGTTTTCTTATCCGTAAAATGGGAGTAACACCTATCTCAGATGACATGAGATGTGAAATATTTAGCAAAGTTCCTCACCCGTAACTGCTACTTATTGGCAAGGATTATTACATGAACCTTAGCTCTATCTGGGGGAAGAAAATATTTCAAGGAATTTTAAGCTCCAGTAGAAGATTCTGAAGAGAGAGAGAGAGAGAGAATATGCATATCAATGGATGCATGCCTAGGCAGTTACTTGGGGGGAAATTAAAGAATCTTTGTAACATACAAGGGAAAGAATCTTAATCTCATCCTTTGTGGATGCCTGTTCTCTGTCTTCTTTTCATCTTTAAACAGCTTGTTGTATATTTCTTCCAAGCATGATGCTTTCCATGACTCTACCTCTAGCTTTGTGAATTTCCATTCCTGCTTTGAAATGTCCACTTCCCTCTGCCTTCCAGGCAGAGCACTGGTAGGCCATGGATCTCTAGGCAAAGCCAAGTGCAGGGCCCTGTTCAGTGAACAAGGATAAATTTTCTGGCAGGGCAAGAGCCTTTTGGAGAAAGAAGCCTTTTGGAAGGCCATTTGCTAATTATAGAAATTAAAGATCTATTTGTCTGATTATTCCAGCTCTAGGAATCCATCCTAAGAAGGTTTGTATAATATGTATCAAAAGGCATATTTAAAAATGCCACAGCCAGCATTTTTTTGCCAGGGTGGAAACTGGATAACACTTAAATGTTTGCCAATGTCAAATACTCTGTAGCCAGGAAAAAGAATGAGGTTGGTTCATAGGGGTCATCATAGAAATCTTGAAGAAATGATGACATGTAAGGAAAAGGAGGGAAGAAAAGCTGAGATGTACACGGGCATGTTCCCTAGTGTAGAAAAAGGACAGATGCATATGACACTGTTGGCAGCTGTGTTAGCCAGTGAGTCAGGGAAGCAGAAACTCGGAGAATCACAGAATAAGGACATTTACTATAGGGGTTGCTCCTTGTACAACTGGGGGAAGGAGCTGAGCAGGGGAGGGGAGTTGAAGGTTCTGGAAGCTAGCACATCCAGCATCTTGGGTGGAATGTGGAGGGGGACCATGGGAGGTTGTTGACTGTTCCTGCCGAGCTGTTGTTGAGATTGCAGTGAGGCACCAGGAGGTTACCCAGAGTTCCTGCTGCTTAGCAGGGGCCGTGGGGAAGGCGAGCTGGAAACGGAGAGGATAACAGTGACAAGGTCATTGCCTTCGACCAACATGACCTTCAGAGCATCATGGCTGCTGGCTCGCTTTGGTTTCACAGATCTTACATGACCTCGCCTTTGGCCAACAGCAACCCAGAACCATACAGGGAAAGGATTCTAGGATTTGGGGTTCTGAGAGTAACCAAGTTGATGGCAGAATACTCCAGAACAACTGTGTTTGCCTCTGAGGAAGGGAGCAGGAGATAGGAGATCAGAGGCTACTTGTAAGCTCTGCTGTTATGCAAGCATATTCTCCTGAGTCTTTTCCAACAAAAATGTCCATGTGGAGTGCTGCTTGTGTATGAGAAACAAAGAAAACAAACAAACAATAAGGAAACCAGATGATCTTAAGTTTTTTATTTTGCAAACCCTTAATAGTCTTCCACATGTCTTTCCATATAATTCCTTCCTGCTGTCTTCATGAAATTTTTTTTCCCCGCATGAGATTGTCAGTGATTTCACTCATTAAAAGAGAAGCTGAGAAGTTGCATGTATGTGCGAGTGCTGGTGTGTGCCTGTCCACACGCATGTGCGTGTGTATATGAGCAAGTGTGTGTTGGGTGTATGCAAACCTCTGGTCTGATCTACTCTTGGCCCCTTTCCCTTTAACGATGAGCTTTTGACCTATGCTAAAGACACCCAGGAGACAGGCGGGCCCGAAGGGGGGCCTTGGTGAGATGAAAGCTCCCTGGGAGATGAACCTCATACACCACACAGGGGGCTTTTGTTCCATTAATTTTTATTGGGAGAGGCATATCCCCTGCTGCTTTAGACTGCCTCTCCCTGGGGCATGCAGCAAACTGTATGCTCTTGTGAGTGCTGCTTGTACAGATAACTCAGGAAGGAAGAGACAAGGTCGATATCATGGCATCCGGCATGGAAACCGTTGTCCAAGACCCTGGGCTTGCTCCTGGGAGTTCTAGGGTGGGGAGAAATGTGGGGAGCAAGGGGCAAGCTGTTGGCACCCCATTAGTGAGAGGGGTTCTCACTAATCTTCAGATCCTGCAGGGGTGCGAGTGGGTAGGAGTGTGTGGGCTCACATCGTGAAGGGGAATTCGGTGTCATGGCCTCTTCTTCCCTGTGAGCCAGACCCCTTCAGCATTTGTCTGCCGGGCTGAGCATCTGCCAAAGAACAAGGGAAATGACCCAAGTTGAATGTTCCTCTTTCTCAGCATTCTCTCTTAGTGGGTCACCAGGTGTCTAATTATAGAAGTGTCCACTGTTTTCTGGTCGTTGTGGGGGGGGGGATTGTTGGCAGAGAGGGGGGATGCGTGAGCAGTGTGGATGTAAAGGAAGAGCTAGGACGTGGACCACCTGCCCCCTCATTCCTTCTAAACTAGTCCTTACTAAGGTCAAGAATTTGGTTAAACTCTCTCAGAGCCCTTTGTCTCTCTGCCTTGGTAACACACCCCCTTGGTGGTTTGCCAGCTCCCAGAGCAGGGATGAGTTGCTGTCTGTGGATCCCCAGGACCTCGCACAGTGGCTGGCTGGGAGTGGAGTTCCCTCCGTGTCCACAAATGCCTCAGCTCAGCCCTCCAACCATTCTGAGTTCATTTCCTACTTCTTTCTCAACTTGCCTGCCCTGCTTTTATCATGATGGTTTCTTGATGCCTGAATGCACAGGGCATACTGCAGCCCCCCGGCTGTTGAATTGGCTGTTCCATTGGCTGTTCCCTGCACCTGGGATGCTCTTCCCTGATCACCCCATGGGTGACTCCTTCCATGACTCCTTCCATATCTCATGTCTCAACCAGGCTGCACCCCCCCCATACACACACTGACAGCATGCCATTTACTTGACTCTCCTCTGAAACTTTGATCAGCTTCTAACATACCGTGGAGTTTATTTTTTACTATTATTATTTTTTGGTTTATTGTTTATATCCTCACTTCCATTTAAAAATAGGCCTTTTGAGGGCAGGGATCCTGATCTATTTTATTCACTGAAAGTACATATTAAGCTTTAAAGAAATATTTGTTGCTATTTGTTGGAATGGATGGACAATCTTTTGCAAATAAATTGCTTGGAGATGTCTCCTATTTTTGGCGAAATTAAACAGAAAGGACTTCTGGTCAAGTTAGCACTAAAATGGAAGAAGACTGTTTTTTCAGCATTTCCTCAAATTTCTGCAGTGGAGTATGTTAACACAGAGATGGGATATGTAATCACCGCAATAATCCTCATGGATGACAATAAGCATTGGGTTCCTCACCATTGCAGAGTGGTCTTCAGATGTCACATGACTTGTATTTGAAGCAGAGAGTATTACTTCCATTTTGCAGATGGGTAAAACAGTCTCAGATAGCCTAAGAGACGTGCTCTAGGCGGCACAGCTGGTAAATGATGCAGTGAAGGTCCAGGCTGGGTATTCGGAATGCTAGCCCCCATCTTTCCCTCCTGCCTGCCTTTAAAAAGGGCTGACCTCCACATATGCGTTATTCTTTGGAGCCACATGGAGGTTCCAGCCAAAGTGGCTATAGTGAGGAGCAGAGTCCGGAGGCATAAGGTCGATCCTGTACTGTGGATTCACCCAAGGGCAGACTATCAGCTGCAGCTTTCAATATCTAGATGCAGGATTTCAGAACGGAGCAGGTGGAATTGTTCATAGGGGTTTTGCTATTTTTAAAAATTGCATAAACAACATAATTCATGCAGGGAGTGTTGACTAAAGCATCTCTGTAGAGGGTGGGCAATGCTGTCTTCAGCCAGCTTGACTGTCTGGGACCTTTTAGGGGAGACATTCTTTGAGTGGTGGCTCTCAATGGGGGCAATTTTGGAGACATTAGAGAATATCCAGAAACATTTTTGTTTTTTACAACTCCTGAGGGGGTGTTATAGGCATCTTGTGGGTAGAAGCCAGGCATGCTGCTGAACAAATACCCCACGAGGCACAGGGCAGGTCCGCCACAGAGAATCATCCAGCAGAAATGTCTGTGGTGCCCGGGTTGCAAAACCTTGCTCGTTTTTCTGAATTTCTGATTCTTTTTCCCAAGAGGGTGTGGTGTAAGGGCTGGAAATCTCCCTTTAAAACAATTCCTTCTTGGGAATTAATTGGCAGAGAGAGCAAGGAGTTAGGACCTCCTAGGGCTGTCAGCTCACCACCTGCTGCAACATCAGTCGTGTTCCTGCCTGTGCCACACCTGGAAGCAAAGAGCTGCTGTGTTGGACAGACGGTGTGGGTCTGGAGTCTTCAGACTCCCTCTCTGAACCGGGAGGAGCAGGTGGAGCCAAATGGAGGCTCAACTCTCTGTGTTGTCAGTTGCCTAGAAGCCCCAGGCATCGCATGACTCAGATGAACTCTGGGCCCTAATGTGGGGCTCTGACAGTTCTCTGTACTGCTAGAATGCCCAGGGATATTTGTTCTAACTCATCCAATTGGTATTGAGATACTTGCCGAATGAAGAATAACACTGTCAGCTACTACTCTGGAAATTAGCATATGCCTGCCAGGGTTTACTCTCCTTGCCAATAAAGTCAAGTTGCCATATCTCTCTTAGACTCCGTGCTCTCCATTTCTTGGAGACCCATACTGGGTAATGGATACATACACGCACATTTATATTCACATATAACATTTTCAATAAAATGTTAGGGCTGAAAAAAAAAGAAAACTTTAAAAGATTATTTATTCTTACAGTATTCCTTAATATATGAGAAAACAGAGACCCTGGAGCAATTTAAGTTATTTTCTGAGACTTCTGGGTTCGTAACAGACCAGGACGGGAACTGTGGTCAAGCCAACTCCTAGCTGGGCACTGTTTTCATGAGTCAAAGATTTTAAATAGATTATTAGAGATAATAAGGGTAGAGGTAGCCCCTGTCTGGGTGAAACTCATTTTGCATTTTGTTTAGTTCACAGATCTGAGTAAGCCTAGTATCATTCGCATCACAGAGATGTGAGGAGTGGTCACTCCCCTTACTTGAGGATGCCACAGATTTGATAAAAGGATCTCATACCATCTGGCTTTTGTCTTAGTTCTAGGGCATCTCTCTGCATTTTATGTATTCTCTGTAGATGACTTTAGCCCCCACTGTGTAGTCAGTTTTCACTCAGACAATGCTTCCTTGAGAATGTGGGCCCAATCTATCTCGAGCCCATGGTGTGTGTGGGAAAGCCATGAACATTGGGAAAGGCAGGGATGGATGTTAATGACGGGCTTTCTGGGTGAAGGTTTGATTGCTCTCACCAGACCCGGAGCTCCACTAGCCTCTACATTTCCCCGGAGTCTAGCACAGCACCCAACAACTTACTACGTACTTAGTGAGTGAATGAATGAACAGAAAAGGAGAAGTCAGAGCTGCTGAATTGATGTGAAGAGCTTTCATTGACTATGGATTTGCTTATCTTCTCTCCTTATTTACCACCCAGTGAAGGAGTTCTTACTCTTGGTTATATATAATCTAGAGGACGAGGTTTTTTTTTTGCAACCGAAGATACTGCCTTAGTTCATTTGGGTGGAAAAATGCCATAGACTAGCTTATAAGCAACAGAAATTTATTTCTCATAGTTCTGGAGGCTGGAAAGTTCAAGATCTAGTTTCTGGAACATTCAGCGTCTGCTGAGGGCCCACCTTTATTCACAGACTGCCATCTTCTCACTGTGTCCTCACATGGTGGGAGGGGTGAGAAACTCTCTGGGGTTTCTTTGATGGGGGCACTAATTCTATCCACCAAGGGTCCACCCTAATTACCCCCCAAAGGCCCCACTTCCAAATACTATCACATCAGGGATTAGGTTTCAACATAGGATTTTCAGGATGACACAAACATTCAATCCAAAGCAGACACCAAGGCCTCCCCTTAGAGTTCCTGAATCAGTATTTTTGGATGTGGAGTCAGGGCGTTTGTGGTTGTAGGAAGGTCTGCTGCTGGTTCTGTTGTTTGCTTGGGTGAAGGGCCAACAATTCACAAATTATTTGCTAGATGAGTTGTTTTCCTGTGAGAACACATCTTTGATATTCAGTAGGAAAATAGGAGCCTCTTTGTGGTCATTATTCCTGCAACACAGCTGTGGTAGGTGTTTTATAACTAAGTGGAATCATTCTTGACCCAAGTGATATAAACTCCTGCTACCACTCTGTGTCTAAGTGGTTGCATTTTTGCTGATCCACTAATGTATGAGTGCCTTGGATACCCAGTTCATTCATTATTAAAAGCAAAAAATTAATTCATTTAATTGTTTTTGGTGAATGATCATAGTAATGAAAAAATAGGCAAATGTCTCAGTCCTCACAGAACTTACATTCCTTGTGGAACACTGTCGATAAACAGGATAATAAAATACAATATATAATATGGTTAGATGGCATTAAGGAGTGAGTTAGTTATCTATTGCTGTATAACAAATTACCCCCAAAACTTAGAGACTCAAAACAGCACATTCTTTTTTTTTTTCCTCACAATTTTTGAGGGTCGGGAATCTCGGAATGACTTAACTGGGTGTTTCCAGTTGAGGATCTCTCAAGAGATGGCAATAAAGATAGAGGTTGGGGTTGTAATAAGTTGGAGGCTTGGCTGGGGTGTGGAGATCCACTTTCATGATGGTTCAGGCTTAGGGCTGTTGGCCAGACTTGGTTCCTCTCTGCATGGACCTCTCTAGAGTGTTGCTTGCCTCACAATATGGCACGTGACTCTGAATCCAGGGGAAGTGAGTCAAGAGTGAGAAAGTGCATAAACACAGTGCCTTTTTATGACCTATCTTAGAAGCACTTCTTCCACCTTCTAATGTGTCAAAAGTGAGTCCCTAAGAGAAGCTCATCCTCAAGATGAAAGGCATCAGGCACCATCTTTTTAAGAGAGGAATATTAAAGTTTGATGTTATATATTTTTAAAGATTTATTTATTTAAGAGAGAGAGAGAGAGAGTAGGGGGAAGGGGCAAACGGAAAGGGAGAGAGAGTCCTAAGCAGACTCCATGCTAAGTGCAGAACCCAAAGTGGGACTTGATCTCATGACCCTGAGGTTACAACCTGAGCTGAAACCAAGAGTCAGTTGCTTACCCAGCTGAGCCACCCAGGCACCCCCAGTGTGTTGATATATTTTAAAACTACCACAAAGACTAAGGGGAAAACAAATGTGAAAGGGAGATACAGGGTGTTGATGGGGAGTGGGTCATCATGGTAGACAGGTTGGCCATGGGAGACCTCACAGAGAGGCTGAGATGTGGGCAAATATCTGGAGGAGACCAGTGTAGTTGGAGCAAAGCAGGCAGGAGATAAACCAGGGAGGTAGAGGGATGCAGGGCAGCAGATGGGGAAAGGCTTCTTAGATCTTTGTAAGGACTTTGGTTTTTACTTCCAGGGAGAAGGGAGTTAATGGAAGCTTTTGAGGGTGATACTTTTTATGTTCTAGACAGAGCAGGGTAGATGAAGGCAAGGAGAGAAGCAGGGAGACTAGCTAGAAGCTCTTGCAATAATCTAATGGGGGAGAATCATGACGTGGTCTTGGAGAAGATTGGAGGTGTATGTGAAGGTGAATAGCAGAAGATGGGGGAGGAGGCTCATTCTGGAAAGCTCATTCTGGATGTGCTCTGCAGGTAGCACTTGAAGATTCGCTGTTAGATTGGATATGGGGTGTAAGCAAAACAGAAAATACAACGAAGGGTTACTGCTAGGGTTTTGCCTTACGCAGCTGAAGGAATGACTTGGCACACGGTAACATGATAAGGAATTAACGTGTGTCTCGACCAGCTTGATGTACAAAACTGCTTCAGATTTCCTCGAAGAAGAGGGACATTTGTCTTCAGCATTTTTACACCAGCACAAAGACTCAAAAGCAAACAGATGATTGCATCTTCTGGTATCTATTTTTCAAATTAATACCCTGAAAGCTTAGAGAAGAACATGAACTCGATTATTTTTGTTAATCATCATTATTGGTGACCTACAAGAGTAAGGGAGGTGGTACTAGCTGTGTCTGCTGACCCTCGTTAGTGAGCATAACTTCAGTGATGGCCCAAAAGAAGCTCTTGGCTAGAAGAGTAATCAAAGTAGATGAAAAAAAAAGAGACTTACTGAAAAGACTTTTTTTTTTTTTTTTTAAAGATTTTATTTATTTATTTGACACAGAGAGAGAGATCACAAGAGGCAGAGAGTCAGGCAGAGAGAGAGAGGGCGAGGCAGGCTCCCTGCTGAGCAGAGAGCCCAATGTGGGGCTCGGTCCCAGGACCCTGAGATCATGACCTGAGCCGATGGCAGAGGCTTTAAGCCACTGAGCCACCCAGGTGCCCCGAAAAGACTGTTCTGTGTGCAAAACAAGCTAAAGAACTCTTGCTCAGTTAAACATTCTCATTTTAAATGCTTGAAAATTCATTTATTCATTCACCCACTTTACAAATATTTGCGAATTGCCTAATATACATTAGACGCTGCTCAAGGTTCTGATGGAAGGCAGAAGTATTGGGTGGGAGCGTTTCAAGTTGCCGATATTTGACCATTTGTAGTCTACCAAAATGGCGATTTCTTACTGTTCAAGATAATAGGTGACAAGAAAATTTTTGATGTAGAGTTTGATTGCTCCAATCGACCTGCCTTTTCAGCATGTATATATATGTATGTAGACATTCAATATTTTAGTGTGCACTTCTTGTGCATTCTGCTTGTAGTCCCTAATAATGTTTCCCTTCTCTAATGACTTAGTTGTCCTCATTTCTGTCTCTTTATACCTGTCACACCTGCTCATTGTGATTTAAACTTCGTTCTCTCTTTTTTTGCCCACTGTGTAAATGCAGCACAGCTGTTTCCTGTCGCCTGTGTTTCTAGTGTCCTTTCATGTACTTGAACCTATCTATAAGGTCGTATTAGGGGGTATTACCAGGCCCAAGGATGGACTTTATAACTAAGCACATCACCTCTCAGCCTTTTTGGTATCAGTTTAGAGTATTAAAGACCCGTCTCAGCCAGTTAGAGCCCGACTCTGAACCCCAGCTGTGTGGATCTTGCACGGATATGCTGTCTTGCGTGGAACTGTTGTGACAAGCTTAAGCTCCTGGTAATAGTGTCCCAGCCTTGAAGGCAGGTTTAGCTAAGGCTGGTTTATGGTGATGATCATCATTTGATAATGCTCTCAGGTTCTTATTTCAGAGCTGAATATGAACCAAACTGGAACCGTCGCTAGGCACACAGGCAATTTTATTTAAGATTGCAATAAGAAGTGGTTGTGTTTCTCGATTCCCTTGGGTTCACCTGCATTTTTTTATTCCAATACAACATATGCTCAGCTCTGCACATCTCAGAAACACGACTGTCTTATCACTCTGTTGGGAAGTTCCTCTCTTCCTATTATGTGGCTTCTCCGGTGCTCGACAGCTTCATTTTGCCTCGTCTCTTTCTAGAAAGCAACATTCTCAGAGGTTTTCCTGAGCGAAGTAATACAATTCCATTGGAATTGCTGCAGGACGTGTCCAGGCTAGAGCACAGTGATTGTGCAATGTGGAACACGGATGCCCTAACTTTTGCCTGTCGTACTTAATTAGAATTACACGCAACATGACTTGGGTCCTATCCATACCGTTTATTGGGGAGTAACACCATGAGGTGGAGAGAATGTCTGTAGATATGGAGAAAAGGAATTTTTTGTGGTACATAAACTGTTAGATGAATGGAGAGAGCATTACCCAGCACCTGCATTCTTGGGGAGTCATCTGATTGCCTTGAAACCCATTACCCTGTTTTTCTCCCTTTTCTTTATCACATTTGGCTACAGGCACAGCGGCTGTCTCTGACAACATCTATTGTTTGATTGCATCTGTTGCCTTTAAAAATCCAGGTCCGTGAGCCCAGTTTCGACTTCAGATGGAATTGGTGCAAAGGGATAAGAACGGAGACAGCAGGTTCTTGCCAGGCACGGAATGATGACTCCATTCCAATCACATTTCCCTTTAATGAGGGTCCTGACGCGGCTCTCATTCCCCTGCAAGTGCCATGCTGCATCCGGTGTAATGGCTGCACTTGATGGATAATTTATGCAAACAGAACACAAACAAGAAGTCATTAAGCCACAGAACGAGGGTCCTTGACTTTTGCAAAACCAAACAGTTATTCTGATCCTGATGAGTTTAATTTTACTTTTGGTTGAGTACTGATGAATACATTATATTTAAAATAAATATTATACTATCAATATTCATGATCAAACTGAATGTCATTTAGTGTTTAATACAGTAGCCCCCCTTCTTTTCAAGGGGGATATATTCCAAGACCCCCAGCAGAGGCTTGAAACAGCAGATAGTGCCAGACCCTCTGTAGACTGTGTTTTTTTCTTATACACACATATGCACCTATGAAAAATTTTAATTTATTAATTAGGCACAGTAAGAGATTAATAACAATAGCTAATCATAAAATAGAATAATTATAATAATATACTATAATAAAAGTTATGTGAATGTGGTCTCTCTCTGCACTCACCTTTCTGGTAATGATGACACAAGATAATAAAATGCCTTGTGATGAGATGCATCGAGGTGAGTGATGTAGGCATTGTGATGCAGCGTGGGGCTATCATTGACCTAACTGTATGTCGGAAGAAGGATCCTCTAGCTTCTAGACCGTGGTTGGCCATGGGTAACTAAGGGGGAAGTGAAACTGGGGATAATTGAGGGGAGAAGGACTACAGTATTTTTTTTTTAAAGAGTGATGTTTATATATCGTGATTTCCATAAAGTCACAAAGCATTCACATTTATATTTTTAATCCTCTTAAGTCTGTTTCAAATGGACCCTCACATAGCTAGATGGAAAAAAGAAGGAGGGGAATATATTATTGGGATATTTCTAAACATCTTTACTTTTCATTTGAATAGTCCTTGTTTTGTATATGCAGCTCTGGGACGTATGGAAATGTGAATTTGGGAATTAGACATAAAAAAAGACTGGACAACATAAAGGAAATTGATAGTGAACATGACTTGGCTACCTAGTGATTAAAATCTACTTATAAGGATATTAAAATTAAAAAAAAGTAAGGCTTTAGTGTGTATCATGGCTTTGTTGTAAACCAAGGACCACGTAGGTGCACAATATTTGGATGTCGGTTTATATAATATGTTGTGTTCTCAGTGTTTTCCAGATGCCTGGCAGTTTATTTTAGTAATTTTAATTTTATTAGAACAGCGTCCTATGTCCCGGTTGCTGTATGGCATCTCTGGGAGCGCTCACGTGAAAATCATTAAAGTCTAAATGTTCCTGGCAGGTAATCTCACTGTCTTTTCATCTTTCATCCCTGGGAAGGTGGCCCCTGTAGATTGTTTAAAGGAAAAGGAACACTGTAATATCAGGGCACAAATAACAATGCCGTACCCAGACCCCTCCCCTTGTCCCTTGTTCCCCTTCTCTTCCCCAGGGAAAATTGGGCCCTGACAATTCAAAAAGCTTGCCTCCCTTTCCCACTGCAGTCCTCCCCAATTCTCAAGACAGGGAGGCTGCTAAGTCTGGGGAGTGGAATCCTGCAGATTTCACCTGTAGGGGAGCTGGGGAGAATATTCCCCTCCCCGATCAGTTGCAGCGTGGCACCAGCTCTCTGGGCCTTTCAGTCCTAGTGAACCCCAGAAGGGACAGCCCCTAGCACCTGTGGTGGGCAAGCCTCCCGGACCCACAGCTGGGGCAGCTGTATCTCTCAAAGAGTCATTTCCTCTGCCACTTCAGAGTGGCATGGGAAACAAGAGGAGCTGACAGCTTGGGGGCCCTCAGCTTCAGGAGAGGGGGTCTCTCCGGGAGCTCAGTGTGAGAACTGGGGAGGACTAGGGAGGACTACGGTGGGGAACGGAAACAAGCTTTCTGAATTGTCAGGGCCCAGACTTTTCCCCAGGGTAGGGGAAAAGGGAAAAGAGAGCTCTAAATACCTAGTTCAGAGATGGAACAGACCCTAAGGAACAGGTCTGGGCAGTGGGTAGGCCTTTTTATGGGTTGGCAGGCAGTGCCACACCCTTGGCAGCTATGGGTGACATGTGTTTTGAAATGACATGTGACATGTATCACTAGGTCACCTGGGAAAGACAACGGGTGGGCACATCCTGAATTTCTTGTTGACGTGGAAGAGATCCTCATCTAGGAGCCCTTATTCCTCAAATATTTTAGAGACTCTACAGAAGATGCATAATCACAATCTATCTCTCCATTTACTGATTCTGCAGGTCTGGTGTAGGGTTTTGAGTGAGTGTAGGGTTTTAAGTGAAAGATTCCTTTAGCAGGGGGCACCTGGGTGGCTCAGTGGGTTACAGCCTCTGCCCTCGCTCAGGTCATGATCTCAGGGTCCTGGGATCGAGCCCCACATCGGGCTCCCTGATCAGCAGGGAGCCTGCTTCCCCCTCTCTCTGCCTGCCTCTCTGCCTACTTGTGATCTCTCTGTCAAATAAATAAAATCTTGAAAAAAAAGATTCCTTTAACAGGAATCTCAAAGTGGTTCTGTTGTGGAGTGCCAGGTGACTCCCGTGGTTTGGGTGTCACTGTTGTAGGCCCTGAAGTCAGGGGCCCTGTAGCTACAGAACTATCTCCAGTCTATAGCTTTAAAGACATCCTCACTGGGGCACTGGGAAGACTCAGTTGGTTAAACATCTGCCTTTGGCTCAGGTCACAGTCGAAGGGTCCTGGAATGGAGCCCCATGTTAAGCTCCCTTCTCGGTGGGAAGCCTGCTTCTCTCTCTGCCCCTCCCCCTGCTCATGCTCTCTCTCTCTCTCAGTTTCTCTGTCTCTCAAAAATAAATAAAATGTTAAAAAAACAAATAAAGACATTCTCACTTAACTTATGGGTCTCTGAAGAGAGCTAATTCTCCTGGGCCTCCCTCTCTGGTAATTTCCTTTTCCTCTCAAGGTCCTGAATCTTCACACAAGAGTTGGAGTGATCTGGTTAAGAGATTATTTTTAGTTTGTCTTTGGGGCCAAATTCCATCAAAACTTCTTTATACTAATTTCTGCCCCTTGGCCATGAGTCTGGAGTCAACTCAGGTATGGAGAAAAGATATTTTCCTCCTCTATTTGTGAAGGGGAGATATTTTTATACGCTAATAGGAATAAGTTAATATACTTGAAAATGGGTGTAACCTTAGGACATAGATGTAGTCTTTTAGTTTTACCCTGTGGCCTGAAATCATATATATATTTACCTATTTATC
Source organism: Procyon lotor (assembly GCA_028646535.1). Lineage (NCBI taxonomy): Eukaryota > Metazoa > Chordata > Mammalia > Carnivora > Procyonidae > Procyon > Procyon lotor. Next base: position 13,291,111 of record CM053605.1, on the reverse strand, counting down.
TATGTATTATTTATTCTGTGCCTGTCATTGTTCACAACTCTGCAGGGACAGTTCTCAGGCTCTCTTGCTGACCAGCTTCTGAGTAGGAGTGGTCGGTGGAGATGCGTGCAGAAGAGTGGAGGCAGGGGGGTGGGGAGGGGCCAGGCTCTTTCTCCTCCTCTCTGCCTTCGTGCTTTCTCAGTAGGTGCATCTCTTCTGTGCCTCTTGCTCCGCACCGCATCTCCCTCCACGGTTCTGGCCCTTGCCAGGTAGCCTCTGAAATGTTGCCAGGAACATTGCCTCCTCCCTGTGTTCTCTCAGCCCAAGGAAGATAGCAACTTTCTGTTGCTACTGATCCCCGGGTTGCTTCATCTGTTTTGCTTCTTAGCTCTGCAGTTATCTGTGTAACTAATGTCTTCATTAAGTTTACTATTTAAAATGCCTAGCGAGGAAAGGTTCCTACTTCCTGGCTGCATTTGGATGGATTCACCGACTACAGGTAGACACTCTGTTGCACAGAACTTGCTAGAATTTTGGGAAGGTAATGAGGTGTAGCATAGTGGATCTGGACTCAGAATACTAGGGTTCAAGTTTCGACCACAGGCAAATAATTTCATCTCTTTGGACCTCTATTTCTTTGGCTGTGAAACCTCGATGGATAGACTCTAAACTTCTCTTTTGTCCTTACAATAACTTTCCCACAAAGGGAGTGAGATTAGGACTTTAATAGGCTTATTGAGAGCCATAGAAATATCATCTATGATCTGCCTCATATTATAACTTATTATAATTACTCATAATAGATGCTCGCTATATATAAATACTCATTATAAATACTCATTATAAATATAAGCACTCTTTTATGCTGAGCCCAGTCATAGCTTCACCGATGCTTTTCAACATAATGATCTTGGCAAAGGATAAGATTTGGCAAGCAAGTCAAAACCCATTTTCCACCCATGATTCCAAGTCTTGACTTTTTTTCAGGTTCAGAGGCTGAACTGAGAGAGGTAAATGCATATCAGACACAAGGGGGAAATACATTTTTTATTTTAAAGTTATCTGGAAATGATAGCATAGGTTCTATCTATCACCTATCTATATGTACACATATATATACACACACACATTTTTTAATACATACAAATAGGGTGCCTATGTGTGTGTGTGTATATGTGTGTATATATTTAAAATCAGAATTTGTTTGAATGAGGGAAGTAACGGGGAGATAATCTAATCCAACACTTTCATTTTATGCATGAGGAAAATGGAGCTTACTCACTGAAAACAGGGATATGTGTATAAGTTCTGTGGGGAAATTGAAGGAAAATAATTAAAATGAGAGGTATTTGTTTTTCATTTTAAGCTGTCAGTAGATTTTTCCGTTGGCAAGTAGCCCTCTACCACTAAATGTGCTATAATTTTTGTACCTTCATTTTGGTGATTAATACCAATATATGGTGTGTGTGTGTGTGTGTGTGTGTATATACATATATACATATACATATATATATATATATACATATACATATATATATATATTTTGGTATATTGATATACCATGACCAATGATATATATACCATATCAATTTTGTTATTTATTTTTTAAAGTTTTTTTTTTTTTTAAGATTTTTATTTATTTGACAGAGAGAAACACAGTGAGAGAGGGAACACAAGCAGAGGGAATGGTAGCTGGAGAAGCAGGCTTCCCGCCGTGCAAGGAGCACGATGCGGGGATTGATCCCAGGACCCTGGGATAATGACCTGAGCTGAAGGCAGACGCTTACTGTCTGAGCCACCCAAGTGCCCTGTTATTTATTTTTTAACAATTTTATTTATTTGTCAGAGAGAGAGAGAGAGCACAAGCAGAAGGAGAAGCAGGCTTCCTGCTGAGCAAGGAGCCTGATGTGGGACTTGATCCCAGGACCTTGGGATCATGACCTGAGCTGAAGGCAGATGCCCAACCAACTGAGCCATCCAGGTGTCCCAACTTTGTTATTTTTTAAAAAGATTTATTTATTTATTTGGGGGGTGGAGGGCAGGGGAAGAGGGAGACAGAGAATCCTTAAGCAGATTTCCTGCTGAGTGCAGAACCTGACATGGGGCTTGATCCCACCACTCTGAGATCATGACCTGAGTTGAAGTCATGAGTCGGATGGTCAACCAACTGAGCCCCAGGTGCCCCTCAACTTTGTTATTTTTTACTTTTGGAATGTAGGGAATGGAAGAGTTCATCTGCCGGTTGTCACAGAAAAGAAAGGGAATGAGAAACCCACAAATGGGTTTTAATTTCTCATAAAATCGCTGATCTCAAGTCTGGTGAAATCAGCTTGTGTTAAGTCTTGGTGAAGTTCTATCCTTATAGTCCTGCGTAGGGGTGGAAAAACAAAAGGTGGTAGACAAAAATATAAAACTTCTGGGATTTATTTCAGCAGTTCATTCTTGGCAGAGATGATGGGATTGCAGAATATATGAAACTCTGTTTTATTTTCTATAATCTGTCTACCTGCTGATTTTTGAATCGTAAATGGTATAACGGTGCTTGCCATAGATTTCCCATTCACCGTAAAAACGAAAGTGTTTGAAATAAGGAGCAGAGCAGTTGATTTGTTTGGTTACATTTCACAGGGACAGTCCATTCCTGGTGTATGTGCTCCAGATGTTGGTGAGCAATAAGATAGAGCTTTCCAGAAACCCAAGGTTGAGATTGTTTTCCTCGCAGTTTTGTCCAGTTCATTATTTGTATGCCATATGTGCTCTCAAGTTCACCCCTCTGCTGTATCAATTAAAGCCTTTTACTTGTTGTTGTTGTTGTTATTAAATTGTGATTATCTCTATCTCGAAGCATTTTAATTTAAATGTTGATTGTTCACAGCGCACAGCTCCTGAACCATACCCACCGGAGGGAGGTAGGAGAAATAGGACTCAATCTTACCAGCTGGGTTTACAGCTTCATTGTCTGGTCTCATTTTATGAGAAGAAAGCACATGGTGGTGGAAGAGAGAAATTGCTGGGGGGTAAACGTGTCCTTTGAAATGCCACTCTTGGCTTCCTGACAAGGTAGAAAGAAAAGCCAATGGTGGATTTATTCAAGTACAGTGATGGAAATGAAGCCAGGGCAGACTTTTTGGCAGGGAGCTGAATTTTCCCTTCTCACATAGAGGTTAACTTTCATGGAGGACATGCTCTTCCATAGGAGCGTTAAGGAACATCATTATGTATCTGCTCAGCTAAATAGAGGGTTTGATCGTTAGAGGTGCCACCTCAGGGAGGGTTAGTCAGACCACAGGGAAAGCCAGAGAAACTCAGGGGCCTCTGTGGGATCTCACTGGCCAAGTAGCTTGATTCCTCATTAGCTCTGCTTCCTGAAGTCAGCCTACCTCCAAGTGTCCAGGTGGCCCTCTGGTTATGATAGTGGTATCAACCACCAACCAGCTCAGGGAAGAGAAAGGGGCGCTTTTGTGTGGTTAAAGAAGATAGACTCTGAACTCAGATTGCCTACATTTATATGTTACCACCATCTTCCACCAGCCCTGTGAGTTGAGCAGCTTTCTTCATTTCTTCAAACCTCAGTTTTCCCATCTGTAAAACGGGGACAAAAATGTGATTTCAGGAAGATCATTTATGTATAGAGATTTACGCAGTGTTTGACTCATATTGAACTGTCAAAGATGTTGGCTTTTATATATTTTTCAAAGATATCTTGACATGTATTAAGGTCATTATATATGCACCAAATACATGTCCAGGCAACTCAGACCACCTCCAACTTCCAGACCTCAGGGAGTTTATGCTGTAAAGACAAAGGGGAGACCCTGTGATAAGATGCTGAAAGTTTGCTTTTCTTCGATACTCTGCCTCTTTTCTGAAACAGGAAGTGTGCAATCCCCATTCACAGTGATGAAATGTGAGCTAGAGTCTTCTGCTTGGGAGGCTCCTTTGGCTCTGAAAGGCTGAGCAAGCTCTAGTATCAGCGAGCACATTTCTGTCTCCCTAGGGCTGGCTCTGACTAGATCTGGAGGGTGACCGGGATGAAGGGAATGGGGATGAAGGGAACCCTGAAGTCTCTGTACCCTCCTGCCCAGCTCAGCAGAATATCGGAGACAGCGAGTAGTGCAGGAGACTTGTCAGGACTATTGGCAAGTTAACTGGAACAGCACTTTTGTTTTATATCTCAGAGATAATGTTGTAGTGGTAGAATTAAAGATGAGTATCACGATCACATCTAACCAATGATGTGGCAATTTGGTTATTTTCTGATAAATGTAGTCTATTGATACCAAATTAGAGAATTCAACTAGCTTTCCCGCCCACATTTCCATAGTGTTCTCTAAAAGTCCATCTCTCTGAGGGCACACACATGTTTTGCTGAGAGATGACCTTGGGTACGAAGATTTATTGGACACATTTTATTAATTAATTAAGTAAATATTTATTGCACACATGTGTGTCATGAAATGTAATAGACATTCGAGTGTGCAATAGCACACCAGACAGACATGGGTCTTGCCTCAGAGATGTCCCAGCCTAATCACCTCATAAGCAAGCTCTTCATGGTAGCTTTTCTGTTAGATAATAGCCTTTAGTTCTTTCCCTACCTTTATACCATGACTGATAGACTATTGTGAAGTCATGCTAGACCGTTCAGGGCCTGGCCTTCATGAGGTCTGACAGGTTCTGCTTTATCCATTTCTCTGTTTGTATGGGTCCACGGTCATATAAGAAGTCTAGCGGCCCTGAGACCACCATGCTGCGAGGAAGTCATTTGAACTGAGGAATCTAATGGAGAGCCAGAACTTATGCCACCAACATTTGGTCCTGGTCAAGATATACCTGTCCTCTCTGGATGTTTGAGCCACTCCTTTGTGCTCTCACTAAGTCCTCAACCCACAGAATCATGAGCATAATAGAATGGTGGTTGGTGTGTACCACATTTTGTAGGGTGGTCTGTTAGGCAGCTGTGCAGGTCATTGGAAGACTCAGTGTCTGGTCTGTCTTTGATCCCTAGAGGCCATGACTTGCACATAGTGAGTGCTCAATAAATGGGCATTGGACTTTAAAAATTGTATATCACTCTTTCTCTGTGTTTGCACCCCTGAATTGAGGATCCCCATATTTATTCTGGTGAAGAGTCAGACTCAGACTTCCCAGAGAAAAAGTGACACAGAGGCAGGGGTTAGGACCGAAGCTGTATAAGGTTTGGACTGAGATCACAGGATCTGATTTCTCAAGACAACCCAAGGCTAATCTCTTTGTTCCTTCACCTTCCTGTTCACTACACACACCTTTCAGAGTTTCCAGATCAGCTTTGCCTTCACACATGGGTTCTTAAAGATTTACCCTGGAAGTTCTGTGTCCTCTATCAGGATATTGGTTCCCATGGAGATATGCCAGATACTTCACAACACCTTTATGGACCAATTTTGCCTTGACCCCTGGCCTTGGAGTTGGTTGATTCTCAAACTCTTCAACTCTGACTCTGAGATAATCATCTTTGATGACCTTCACAAAACCCACGTTAAGCCAACTGACTGCCCTGCTTCTTCTAGTTCCTTTGAGTCAACCCTCCTTGTCAACCCAAACAAAAACCCTGCTTATTGGTTCTTAGTCTTCCTCTTGTTCTGTACAGGGTCCTGGAGCTCCTGTAAACTCCGCTTAAGTTCCCAAAGGAAAATTTCTGAATTCAGGATTCAATTCAGTGGAATCTTGCCTATTCTTCACCTGGCTTGTCTTCCTCCGCACAGATGGGGCATTTCTGCACATCCATCTCCACAGAATCAGGGGTATCTCTGACTGCCTGATACAACTGGCATGGCCTATGGGCCCTTCTCACCCAACACAAACTCCTGGTCACCTAAGCTTGACACCTTGGGCTGACCTTTACACCTTTCCCCCTCCTCTCCCATGTTCAGTGAGGCCTCTGGCCTTGTGGAATCTTCTTTCCCAGATGTAGCTCACAGCTGCCTCCTCCATTCATTCCTGCTGCCATTACCCGAGGTGCGGGCTTCATTACCACTTACTGTTCTATTTCAATGCCTCTCTTCTCTCCATGCCGGCCCACCCACAGTGTCATATTTATTCTCTAAATATACAGCAGGCAATGCTTTCACTCCCCCGGGGAAGACCCTGCAGTGACTCTCTGCTCTTCACTCAGTTAAGACAAACACTTCACCTGGCATCAGCCATCTCCAATTTGTCTGTTTACCTGTATGTCTCATTTTTCTCTTTACTACAGCAAAACTGGATTATGTTGTCTTCAGGCAAGCTAAAGTCTTTTCTGCAATTGGGACTGGGCTTGTGAAGTTCTTTGCCTCTAGAGCTCTTCTCCCTTCTCCAAAAACCCACTTGCTTTCAAAGACCATCAGAAAGCTACCTCCTCCCTCTTACCTCACCTGATGGAAACCCCTTTCCCCAGCCCATCCAGGTGAAGGCCTTTCTTTGGCTGAGCTCACAAAGCACTTGGTTGTTCTCTGTGGTGGTGATCACTGGGATCTGCATTGTGGATATCTGAGCACGGCTCTGAGGTCTGTTCGATGCCTCTAACCCCACTGAGCACTAGGGTGATAAACACAGGGGGAGCTGTCTCAGTATTTGGGATAACGAACAGACTTGAGTTCAGCTGAAGCTCAAACTATTATTTGGATCACGTTCCTCTCTTCCTGGCATGGCCCTCTGCTCTTCCCCACTTATCAAAACCCATCCCATCCTTGGTGCAGATTAGCTTTTCTCCTTGAAGCAGTTCCAGATCATTCCCGCATAGCCATCTCTGGTCTTTGGATGGTTCCCATCCTTCTCTGCATTGCTGTTTGGCAATTAATCACACCCTGGCGTGTGACATTTCTTGTATAGCATTGAGCTGTTATTTATCTCTTGTATATTCTTTCATCTTCCTGGCATTTATGTCTTATCTCTTCAAGTTCCCTGAGAGTACCGAGCATATCTTTGGCGTTCTTTTTTCTCCCTCAGTGCCTTGCTTGCTTGTCATAGCTGCCCTATAAATATTTCTGGAATATCAAAGTTTAACCTTCCTCAGGTGAGCCCTACATTTCTTTTAAACCAGTGGTCTCTGAGGCCTTAAGCCAGACAGTAATTATTGTGGGACTTTCTCTGACTAGTAGGGAGGCAGTGGGGGTTACATTTTGGCACCTGGGGGCCTTTGGCTGCCCTTTAAGTCATATAATAGCCATGACTGACTCATCCTGAAGGCCACCATGTGCTAAGCCTAATACTTTATTTCATTTAATCCTTACAATGGTCTTACCGGGGTAATTATTATGATTCAGTTTTACATATTAGGAAATAGAGGTATAGAGAAAAATTATTTTCCAGACTCTGATAGCTTGTATGTGTGGTGTGCCAGGATTTCAAAGTCTGTGGTCTGACTTCAGAGTGAGATTTTATCCACCCCTCATGGCATGCATTGACCACATATTTAAAAAAACAATCAGCCCTTATATTTGTACATTGTTACTGCATTTGCAAGCTACTGCCACATGCAGACTCTTATTTTATTGACCTGACTCCCTCCCCTATGAGGAAATTGGGGCACTCTTATTTTATCCCCATTCTTATTGTTTATGTTTTAGATCTCATCCAACTCCACAATCTTAGGCATTTTATTTTGCTGACGATTTCTCTCCTCTCTTGTAAAATCAGCTTCTCTAGCTTGATTCGGCTCAGTACATTGTAGGCACTGGTATGGATTGTGAATGCATTTAGCTGTTAGTAACAGAAAACTCAATTTACAATAGCTTAAATAAATAAGGTTTATATTTCTTAATACAACAAGAATTCTGAAGTTAGGCAGCTGCTGCTGCTGATTTAGTGGCTCAAGAACATCTGGCCTGGCTTCTCCATAATTCTCTTAGCCTTTCTCTCATATGTGACACCTCATGTTGGCAAGATGGCTGCCGCAGTTCCAGACATCCTGTCCTTGCAAGGCAGGCAGGCAGGCAGGCAGGCAGGCAGGCAGGAGAGATACACCTCTTCCCTCTCCTCATGGCACTTTCATGTCTCATTGCCTAGAATGTACCTCCTGGCTATCTGGATCTGTAAGGAAGGTGGGGAAAGCAAATGTTCAGCGTGGAATACTGCATCCCTGAAAACCAGCGTAGGTTAGCAAAGAGGAAGGGAGGGATGGCTAGTGGAGAAACAACTAACTTTTGGCCATAGCACCTGTAGAATCTTAAGTCCATGAATATATCAACAAATGAATGAATCAACTTAAACTTATTTATCTTTAAGTTATGCAAGTAATATGTAAATGCATTCTTACCATGAAAAAAAAAAAAACAATCCTGTGTGCCAAAGAACATAGAATAAAGAGAAAATTCACCTGTTTAAACCACCCCAACCACCTTTCCCTCTCTGGAGATAATTACTATTATTGATACGATGAGCATCCTCTCAGATATCTCTCCGAGTATGGGTGTGTGTATATGTATGTGTGTATGAATACAAACACTCAGGTGTTCATATAGTCACATATACATATGCACAACCATGTGATGAGTTTATAGTTTACCTTTCTACATAGAATCATATGCTTTTCCCATAAAATGGGAATATCTTGTAAGGCTTTGATTCTGTGATTTGCTCTTTTTCTTTTTATAGTGTGTCAGCATGTCTCGGAAGTTTCTCCATGCCAGTGCCAATAGAACTCCCTCATTCTTTATCCTGAATCCAGAGTATCCCACACACTGTGGATGCACCATGGCTGACTTAATCTTTTCCCTGTCTTTGAAAGTTTGGCTTGTCTTATCTGGACTAATAACCCCATGTGTGAATACCAAGAGTGCTGCTCAATGGAGGATCAGTGACATTCATTGGTTGTACACTTGGTAAGGTGGAGTGCTTTAGATCCAGGTGTCAGGACTCTTGCAACGTGTCCCTTTCCCACAGCTCCCACATAGTTGAGAAAGGCTGTGGTTGAGTCCACTCTGTGGGGCTCCACAAGGATCCTGACATTGGCTGAGATGATTCCTCCTGCAATACAGATTGGTGTCAAGGTCACACATCAGGGGCGCCTGGGTGGCTCAGAGGGTTAAAGCCTCTGCCTTCAGCTCAGGTCATGATCTCAGGGTCCTGGGATCAAGCCCTGCATCGGGCTCTCTGCTTAGCAGGGAGCCTGCTTTCCCCCCTCTCTCTGCCTGCTTCTCTGCCTACTTGTGATCTCTCTTCCTCTCTCTTTCTCTCTCTCTGTCAAATAAAAAAAAAAAAATATCACACATCAAAAGACTTCCAACCAAATTGCTGCCGGAGACAAAGACGGTTTTATCAAAAAACCAAACCAAAACAAAACCAAAAAACCCACCCTCGGGGCACCTGGGTGGCTTAGTTGTTATGTGTCTGCCTTCGGCTCACCAGGGTCCTGGGATCAAGCCCCACATCGGGCTCCCTGCTTAATGGGAAGCCTGCTTCTCTCTCTCCCACTCCCCTGCTTATATTTCCTCTCTTGTTGTCTCAGTCAAATAAATAAATAAAATCTTAAAAAAAAAAACCCTCAAATTTTTTCTTCCTGAAATAATGTATTATAAGCATCCATAATTTCTCAGAAAGAGGTAATTTTGATTCTGTTCTGGAGTCTGTTTCTTAGGTAAAAGGGTGACAACAAAGCTGAATTCCTTGGACTTTATGACTTTCTGAAGATCACAGTGATCATGCCATATTACGGCAGTTCCAGAGAATCATCAAAGTCTTTTTCCCTACTTTGCCTTGGAGGGTGGGGGTAGATTTGCAAAAATGCTCATATTTGAAAATGTAACATATACGTTAACAGGTGTAAAAGGCAATGTGATCCCATAATGGTGCATTAAAGCTTCTGGAAGATCAAATAAAAGCTCAGCGTATCTGTATTTTCTGGGGGTTGGCAGGGAAAGAACCACCTACCTGGATCTTTCTCACTGTGGCAGTTCTCATTATGTTCTCATTGTGTATCTGCTTCAAATGAATGCAAAAGTCACATTGCATTGTGCAGAAATGCTTTCTGATTTCCTTTAGGTATGGATTAAAACTTGGATGGCCAAAGCCTGGTTTGTCAGCTGTTCCAGATATTAATCAAGGTCAAGGGAAGGGTGAGTGTTGGAAGGCAGGAGATTTTCCCTTGACCTCAACTGATGCATACAAACTGGAAGGAGGAAGTTCTGCTGTAGGAAAGGAAAAACATCATTTTCCCTTCTGCTTCTTTCAAAGGCAGGGCTTATTTACATAGACTAAAATGTTAATTTTCTCAGAAATCAAAGCCACTGGCACGCCATTAAGTGGAATTCATGTGTGTATGATTACTATTGGATGCCCTTTTGCTCTAGGAGAACCTTATTTTTTTCTAAAAACATATGGAACTCATTTATACTTGTATTACACGTATCTGTGTGTTCATATAGATGTTTGACTCTGTGTTCAGTGAAATGTCATAATTTCTTTTACAACGGATTTGGAAGAGAAAATGCTGCTTAGAGCAGAACATTATAAATGGAAAAGGAAATGAAAGAGTGTGTGAGTGAGGTGAGGATCATGAAAGTGACCTGTGTATCAGGGAACCAATTTTCATGTGGGCTAGAAAACTTTTAATAAAAACTGGGAGGCAGGGAGCAAATTTTAGAAATGGGGCTTTACCACTGATGATATGATGTTCTCTGGACTTGGGCTGCCACTTGAAGCCCAGCTGATGAATGTTTGCTTTGATACCACGTTTAATAAGGGAGTTTCATGTGTGCTTAGGAGCTACTGGCCTTGTTAATTCATTGGCTTGCAGATGTAATTAAAGAGGGTAAGTTTGGTTTGGGGAGGCACAAATACCAATTGCTCTCGGGCTCCCAGCAGGGAGGAAAAAAAAAAAAGCCCTTTTACTGATGATTCTCAATGGATAATTTTAGGAAATTACATGAAAAGTACCAGAATTTTCAGAAATTTAATTATTTTCATGGTAACTGCCGTGATCTCAAAAATAAATAAGATTATTCCTACTCTTAGGGAATTCTCTGATTACAGAGAGTGTGCAATTACATAATTCAGGCAATGAAGCTTTCCTCTTAACTCAATAAAAACATTCTGATGTTGGAATAATTCAGTGACCAGTGGTAATGAACTGCCCTGGTCGTTCAGACAGTTAATGGCTGCAGTAAGCCCTGGGTCTTGACCTGCAGCATTGGGCAGATGGGAAATTGGGGGGTCCCGTGGATCATTCCTGGACCATTTCTCTGTTCTCTCCACACTCACTCCCTAGGTGATCTTACCCAGTTGCATGGCTTTAATACCATCTGTTTGCTGACGGCTTCCAAATACATCCTCCAGCTTGGACCTCTCCCCTGAACTATAGACCCACATATCCTACTTGATATATGCCTATATATATACTTGATATATGATATATGCCTACTTGATAACTCCAGGTGGTCCGATGGGCACCTCAAACTTGACAATTCCATCTCCTGTAACCAGCTCTACCAGAAGGTTTTTCATTTTTTTTTTTAAGATTTTATTTATTTATTTGACAGAGAGAGAGAGAGAGAGAGAGATCATGAGTAGGGGTTTTTCATTTTGATTCATGCAACCTCCTTCTTCTAAAATCTTGGCACTATCCTTGACTCTCTCTCCCTCTTTCATGCAGAGACCATCTACACATCCTGGTCCTGATGTCTCTTCCCCTTCAACTGCCCCCACCTTTGCCCAAACCGTCATCATCTTCTGCCTTCTAGCTGGTCTTCCTGCTTTTGCTCTCACCCCTTGCAGTCTCACCCCAACCCTGAGCTGGTACGATCTTGTTAAAACATGTCACGTGGTTTTCCATCTCATTCAGGATCAAAGTTGGAGTCTTCACTAGACTGTAAAGCCCAACATACTCTTGTTTCCTATTAAATACCCAAACTTCATCACTGTTTCCTCCTTTCCCCTTTCCATCACTGTTTCGACCTCCCCAGGAGGTTGGGGAACAGCATGGCCGTTCTCTCTAGCCATGCTGGCCTTCCATGGTTTCTAGAACATGCCAGGCACACTTTTGCTTCAGGAAGTTTGCACCCACTATACCCTCTTTTCAGAGGGCTCTGCCCTAGATAACCACATGGTTCACTCTCCTTGCTTGAGGCTTTCTAGTCCCTTTTCTAAAACCATATCCCACCTCTGGCATCACTTAGGAGACTGTATGAGTTTAAATCTTTACCCCTTCACTTAGTAGCCATCTGATCCTGGGCTAAAAATTAAGATGCCTTAATTTCTCCATCTCTTAAATGGTGATAAGATAACAGTATTAGGTTGGACCATGAGACTTCCATGTCCATAGGGTATTGGTGAGTGACAAATGGCGGAGTGTTGGTAAATTTCATATGGTTTTACTTGATACCTACCTCATGAGGATCTGATAAGGGTTGGATGAGGTCTTGCATGAGAAGTGCCTTGTGCAGGGCCTGGCTCATTGTAAACCATAAAAATTATAGGTTATTAATGCTAAACAGAGTTCCCAGTGGATCACGCAAGGCCCTCAAAAATCTGGCCCCTGAGGCTTGTCCATGTTTACCTTCTTTGGTGTTTTATACTTCTCATACCACACTTTGACAGTGAAGAACTCACTGTGAGTTCCCAAACCCAGCTGGCTCTACCACATCCATTTGGCTTTGACTGGACCAGTCCCAGGTTTTGGAATCCATCCCCAGTTGGTCCTCGGGATATAGAACATTTATCTCCGTCTCTTCCACTTCTGTGTAGATGTCTCTGTTCCTTCCAATTTCACTTTTCTCTGTGCTATTCCTGACCATTGAACAAACTCATTGCATGCTTTACCAGGATTGATTTACATGTCTGTCTCCTTTACTTGACACTGACTTCCTCTGGTGCTTGGTGGTATTTACTCATTTATATCTTCAGTATCTTACACAGCCTGACACTCAGTAACTTCCCATAAATATTTGGTGAATGAAAGAATGGATGAGCTGCAAACATGGCAATCTCATTTTAAGAGAGCTCTCCTATACCAGTGGCCAAGGATAAGCTAAGAAGAAATGCAAGCCATGGAGGCATGATGATACTAACACATTTCAGAAATCAAGGTAAATAGGACCTGGGGATATAACAGGGCCAGGAGAGAAACAGCACTGTGAAACAGAGATGCCAAAATGAATTGATCAGAGAGGATGGCTACTTGCCTTTTGGCCTCTTTATGGTTCCTGATCGTGTGGCTGGCCTTTGTCCCATGGATGACTACAGGAAGCGATTTCCTGCCAGAGGGTGAGCTGGAGGGCTGTGTGGCTGTGCCCTCATTCTGAGTGACGGCGCTGCAGAAGTCCTAGGACGGAGACCAGGTTTTTACAGCTGCTCTTTTAGAAGCCCCGGGCTACACTGGCTTAGGAACAGAATCTTGAATGATTTTTAATTCGAACAAATTGATGGTGGAAAGTTCTGCACAATGGAACATTCTGGCCTGGCATCAATGCCTTTAGATCTCCATACATATTGGGGATCAGACAAATAGAGGCTGGTGGCTTGGGGCTGGGGGTGAACAGAAGGCCCCACCTGCTGTGACATGCCAAAATGATGCAACCTGGGTCCTTTTTCTGTAAACCATTGACCTTCTGTCTGGATGAGGAAAGGGCTGATCTGGAGAGAAATCAACTTGCATGATAGTTGCATTTTCCTCCAGTCTCTGAGACTGACGTGAAGTGATAATTATAGGAAAGATAAAGTTAAATGATATTATTATCCTGTTCAGTTAGATTCTTCACCCTGTGAGGATTTCCTGACTATATCAGTTTCCTAACTATAGCGTGAAGGTTTTAGATCATAGTTGGACTATATTATATATCTATGTTTCTGTTTCTTCTGGTCCCTAGCATGGCACCTTGCAAAGGGACAGTGTTCAGTGAATTATGCTACTAAGTCTGGACCTTTCTAATCATAAGAAAACTGGCTAACGAGTGAGGATTTTAGCTGGTCCTGTTTGGTGGACTTCATCTGGATAATAAGACTAAAAGGGGAGGATCCCCTATACTTTTGTTTTATAGCTTGTCTGTGGAAGACAGGACCACTGAAAACTTTCCACTCTGGTCTGATTTGGTGGCCCTTAAAATCAGTGTTATCCCTAGTGAGAGGATGAGAGTAACTTTGTAGCAAAATGGCAGCTAAGGGAAATGGTTAAAGGCACCTGGATTTTTGGAGTCAGACTCTCTTGTCTCCAAACCACGTCTCTGATACTTGCTAAGCAAATAACCTAAGAGTTCTCTTTTGTGCCTCAGCTTCTGGTTTTCTAGATGGGAATAATGATGGTACCTGTTGCTCAAGAAAAAATCTTATTCTGACTTTCATTAAAATGGCAAGAAAGACATTTCAGGACTATTTCAATACAGGTATCACAATAAAAGAGAGACATGGGGATCAGCTCTGAATATGGCAAGGACAGCTGGGGATTTATAACCAAAGAACAGGATGAGGTGGTCAGTGGATGGAAAATTGCTAAGAGAAGAAGACATCAAGGGCAGGGGGGGATTCTTGCTAGACCAACTTAATAGGGTTCTTGTTGAGGGCAAGCCAGCGTAATCAGATATCATGGATGGGGGATAAATAATTTGATCAGATGTCAAGGATGCTCAGATAATAAGGGTAAGGAATCCCCTCTGAATGGACTTAGCCGGAGTCTTGCTAAAACCGAACTCAGCAAAGGTGGGCATGGAAGCCTAAGGTCAAGTCCTAGTGGCAAAGAAAATTGAGAGGAGCCTGGTGAGAGTTTAGTCAAGGAGAGGACATTTGTCACTGTGTCCTGAGATTGAATAGTTAACTTATGTCAAGTGTTTGGCACAGTACCTGGTGATGAATAAAGTTAAGTAGTAAAACCAGGCTTGCTGTCTATGGAATGTACAATATAAATCAGTAGTGTAAGACCACTTCCCTTTTGTCTAGGCACCCCTGAGATGTCGGATGGCTCAAACTCTAGGAAGAAAATCTTAATCTGGCTCCTAATGGGGAGAAGCGAGCCAGGACCCAGTTGTCTTTGAATCAACCTCTAGGATGACATATGTGGGGAAGTTTGCTCTTGGGGAATGGAAGGCGTCCAAAGGGAGTATCATGGCTTCTCCTCTAGAATATCTCCTAGACTTCATGGGGATATGCTTGATCTTTTCAGGGGCCCATAAGAAAGGTTTTTTTTTTTTTTATGTACGTGGGACTTTACAGCTTTTAAACAACCCTGTATGATGAGCTTCCCAAGGAGACATTTGGCTCCCTCATTACCCAGGGAGAACGAGGACCTTTACCCCAACAGAAAAGGGAAGAGAGGAGTATTCTGGAAGCCTGGGAGATGCCAAGGGGCATATCTTTGGGGTTTAAGTCTGAGGTCCAGGTGTGCTCAGAAGTACCTAAGCCCTGATTACTGCAGGACTTGTCCGCCAAAGATCTACCCATGCAACATGCCTGCAGCTAAGGTCCAGGGGAAATTGGGAGAGAAAAAGTTCTGCAGTGAGAAGAAAGTTATAGGTCTCCTATATCATTGGCAATATTCAACCCTTGGCTTCTGATATAAAAGCTTCTGGGGACTTTCGCTGATGTTTCTGCATCCAGAGGCCCTTCGGATGTGTACATTTACCCCTTTTCTTACTGTGGACCCTGGTGTGAAGAAGCCTGGGGATTAGGGATGGGATGAGAGGTGTTCAGCCAGGCCCAGCATATCAATGGCTAAGAGAGTCGTAATTGAGGAGGAAGAGGACCAAAATTGCAGGGGGGTTGAGACCATGCATCATGAAGGAGCCGCAGGTATTGGACATTCATCAATAGCTCAAAAGTTAGCAGTGACTGGCAAGGGTCTCACCATGAACTCTCAATCCCCGTGATGAAGAATCGAGGGTATCAATAGGCTCACAAGATATTATTATTTATTGGAGTGACCTTTGTTGCTAAGTAACTGCATGATTTTCAGACTGTATTAAAAAATTATAATTGGCATGAGCTTAAAATAATGTGCACCAGCGTTGGAGGCATTAAGCCGCATGGCGGGGATGTAAATTAGCCAGAAAGGTTCACGGGGGGGTCAGTGCAATTGTCAGATAATGCTGAACCAAGTCAAATTAATTTCTAATAATTTGTAGAAGGTAGGCAGCAGAGAACCACCAAGCTCCTGGAAGCTGTAGGAACGGCAAAGCTTGGGTGTCAGGCTAGAAATATGGGGCCTCACCCATGCCAAAAAGCATTAAAACCAGTAGTTGGAATTCAAGGAATGACATTTTCTAAGTTCAGACTTAATCTCATTACAAGTCCTATTTTCTTGACTTGGCTGGGCAGGAAATTCAGTAATGACAGAGGGCCAGAGAGTGTCTCTTACCCCCAGGCTGCCAACCTAAATGCTGTCCCTGAATTTTAACCAGGGTTAGAACACATTCAAGTGTCAGCAACAGGTTAAGTGCCGAACTGGTCATTAAGCTAGGTGCAATTCCTTCTCAGCAGGCCGAAAATCTAAATAAGCTAGGTAGGCAGAACACCAGGTAAATTAAGATACATCTTATCTTTTCACCCCACTGTGAAATGGAATCTTAATGTACAGAGGCCCTTGTGGGGAGAAAAGTAAACTCTGGCTATGGAGTTGGAGTGGAGGGATGGGCAGGGGAAGCAGGCAGCCAAGCCGGGGCATCGCTGCTATCCCCCAGGATGTAGACCGTGCGAGGGGCAGAAGGCACATCTACCGGTTAATTCCTGTGAACTTCTGAAGCGATGAGCCACAGAACCAAGGGGGGTTTGTAGCTGGGGCATTTTGAGAGGCTTTCATGTCTTGTTCTCGGAGACACTGCCCATGGCAACGAGGTGGAGACCAGCATCGTTGTGGGGCTGCTTTGTCATGGTGCGGGGAATAGAATAAGGAAAGTAAGTGGAGGCCAGAAAGCTGAACTATTCTGTGAACCTCTGATCGTCCTGCTACCCGGGGATGCGTTCTGATGATTCAGAGGAAGAGCCACTTTTCTATCTGGGGCAGAAACTGCTAATGCTCACGGATACCTGTGCCCTTCTTCTGCTTGGCACATGGGCAGACCGCATTTTCCAGCACTGAGGAGCAGCATCTCACACGGGGGAAGCGAGCTACACAATAGAATGAAGTCCCTGTGGTAGGATTCTGAGCATGATAGAAGCCCAGTGGGAGATGTTGTTATTAAGTACTAATAAGTACTGCTGATTTATTATTCTGTGACTTTCTCAAGTAGGTCTGGCCCATCTCCTCATCTAATTTAGAAGCTCCGAGGGACTGAGTTTTCGGGTCAGACAAATCTGCATTCACGACCCAGTCTGCACTTACTTAGCTGTCTGATCTTGGGCAAGTTACTTAAATTCTCCGGAACTCCATGTCTTCCTGTGTGGGACAGAGACAGTGATAGACTTGCTTCCGAAGGTTGTGAGGATGGGATTGGGTGAGTGTTCATGCTGTTCACACTTGGCGCATGGTCAGTGCTCTATAAATCTCGTTCTGTGTGATCATTATTATTCATAATGGGGGAAGCTTGGAGGGAATTTGGAGATCACCAAACTCCTTGTTCTGTACATGACGATTTGATGAATGGAACACCAGACCGGGACTTAATTCTTTTGGGCTTTCTGGAATTTCTCAATCTTGACCGTTAGCTCAGGATGCCCAAGAAATGCTTGGGATATGTCTGCTGATTCCCTGGGGTCGTGGGGTTCTAGAAGAACTTGTGTGGGACAGGACTCCTGGATTACAGCAGCCCCTGTTATGGATGTTGCCCAGCTCCTGGGAACAGCATTGACTTTGAAATCAGACAACCTGGCTCAAATTGTGGCTCTGTCATTCAGTGGCAGTGTGATCTTGTGTAGGTGATATAATTCTTCTAAGCTGGATCATTTTGTTAAAAAGGAGGGGATGACCGTCTTGTCACAGGATTGCTATGGAGATGCATTATAAGACAAACAACAAACACCTGACTTCGAGTTATCCTGAGCATACCCGACATCTAATTTGAGATCAGCTGAGGAATAGTTTCTTCCTGTTTTCCCTTATATTGAGAGTAAACTAGAGCTGAGGATTTTCCCCTTTTCATTCTTCTGAATTTCTAAGGATTTAAGATAGTCTCCTTTAAGTCAGTATATATTTTTTCCAGGTTATAATGATGTGTTCATGATAGAACGTTTGGAAAAAATAGAGTAATGTGCAATGAAAGAA
The DNA here is from genome assembly GCA_028646535.1 of Procyon lotor. NCBI lineage: Eukaryota > Metazoa > Chordata > Mammalia > Carnivora > Procyonidae > Procyon > Procyon lotor. The sequence goes on along the minus strand of CM053605.1, from coordinate 13,272,993 downwards.
GTAGAAACAACATAGCAATGACAAACGCATTGTACAACCCAGAAATAATACCCAGAGATGATTACTTTTTTGTGTCTTTCCTTCTAGTCTTTCTCTATTTTTCAAGCACATTTAGAATCATTTTGTATATGTAGTTCTTCTTTTTAACAAAGTCTGGATTTTTTGAGTTTTTATTTTATCATGAGCATGCTCTCTGTTAGCATTGTTCTTTGAGAATGAAAATGATGTTTAGTGGCTGCACAAATACTCTATTGTTTGTGTGAACCATAATATGTTTAACTACTCTCCGAATGTTGAGTGTGCAGATTGGGTTTTGGTTATAAATAACTCTTCGAAAATCTCTTCCATTTGATTCATTCCTTATCTTTCCCAGCCTGCTTACTGCTCAGGGAGATTCAGTTGTGTGGTTAAGTCGAGGGTCCTGCTGCCCTCTGACTTCCTGCTGGTTTTGGCCAATCTGGGACCCAGGGATTGGATTTTCTATGTCCCTGACTCACTCTCTGCGTTGACTGAAGGTCACAGCACATCTTCAGGTGGGTTCTTTTCAGGTTCTACTTCTCCATAGCCCTCCAGCCTCAGAATGTACTAGCCTTCTGGTTTCAGGTCCGGGGGGCGAGGTGGGGGGGTGGCGATAATCTATCCTTTGTGTACTTTCCACACCCCTTTTGTCTTTTGTAAATAACCCTTTGTTAAAACTTGCTAAACTTACTCTGAGTATGCCCTGCAATTCCTGCTAGAACACTGACTGATGCAACATTTTTGCATTTTGTAAACAAGTTGTAACTTGTATCAGTCTTTACATACCTGTCTGATCCTCTTTCTAGCAAATTTCTGGAAGCCAGTTTAAAATTTCTGATCTCGACTTTCCTCACCTGTCAAGTGAGATTAATAATAATACCCAACTCACTGGGTTGTTGGGAGGATAAATGTGATAATGTATGAAAATTCTTTATAGCCTATAAATTGCTTTACACATATAAGACACAGCTTATTATCACCACCAACTTAATCCTGAGGGAGTCCTGGAGTGCTTTGGTCTGGTTCCAGACTGAGATTTTGCAATATTGATCTTTGCAATGTTTTGAAAACCCAGAAGCAGCTGTGGCTAACAGGTTCTTTTGCCTTGCTACCCTAAAATTCACATTCTTGGCTTCTCTACTCCAAGAAGAAGTGACCTTAAGAACTGCTCAGTTTTGTCCACGTAGCTGGCAGGCCATTCTTTCTGTATGAAATTTAATAAGGAGATGTGGGCTGTGGGCTCCCTTGGGTGGCATATCCAATATGTGGTTTGAAGTGCCGCCGACCCAGGAGGATTCACTCACCTCCTATAAGTGAGCAGTCTCTTTTGAGCTCCTGGGCTGATGTAGGCCATTGCATGCAACGTGGATCTGTTTAAAAAAAAAAAAAAAAATCCATTCGAGCACGTAAGGTAAAAATTGCCTTATTGGCTTTTTGTCTGAAATTTTGGCAGAGCACAGACAGATTTCAGCATTTATTGCCCTTTGAGTGATTTCCAGCTTTGTTCCAGGAAAAATACAATTAATCTTGTGGCAGCCGCTATATCAATCCACGTGAGGGGCAAGTTGTTTCAGATGTCACGTGGCGTCTCTAAGTTCTTTGGCTGTGCTCATCTTTTTGGCCGAGGGAGAGTGTAATGCACACCAGGGGAAGCCTCTTGCCTCCATTTGTGTGAATGTCTGCAAAGGCCTCAAGACTTGCGTGGAGTGGGGGCTTGGGGCATCCAGCTGTGCTCCGTTAGCCTGGGGAACGCATTTGGGGAAGTAGGTGCAAGGGGCCCCTCTGAGTGGACAGGGAGAGGCAGAGGTGCGGCATGTGTCACGGGGGAGTATGAGCAAGGTCTGGTTGACTTGCATTTGTCCTGGACGTGACGCTGCTTGGCTCTGTGGCTGGGCGAGAGGAGGAGAGGTGTCGTTCTAATGTCTTGGGACAGTGCCATTGGCTCCCGTCTGTGCACGATCTTTGCTCTCATCGTGGTGTGCTGCAGCATGAGGCTTTATCTGGCCCAGGCCAGCCCAGAGCCTGAGGGCCACTGAACACACTTCCCTTTCTTCCCAACAGCTTTGCAGAGTCTGGAATTGGCTTGACTCAGAACCTGACCTCAGCGGGTATAATTTCTCTGCCTTGATCACCACCAGTACCGATCCTGGGGCAGACAGTGTTCTAGCTGTCTCCCTGTCACTGAACTAACACATGACCCTAAATGAATTGCTTATGTGTCTCTGGGTCAGGACTTCTTCATCTGCATAAGGAGTTGGATCAGATCACAATTTCTGACTTCTTCCTTCAAGGACACCTCTGATTATTCCTCCCCTCTATGGCCCCGCTCTCCTGCCAAATTGAATAAATTATGATTTTTAAAAATTTCCCAATAAGAAACTAAATTCATCCTTTGTTAGTTTTAACCCTTGAAGAGTCCAGTTCTCCCCATGTCCACGGTCACCACCATGGTCTAGTCACATGGGTTCCCTCATTGGCCCCCTAAGTGTCTCCTGATCTGCACACTTGCTCCCACACTGTGGTCAGAGGCTCTGGTGAGCTCCTCCCTTGCGTGGCTTACACCTTTTATAATGCCTTCCCATGGCTCATGTAATAAAGTCCAAAATATTAAATGGATAACCCATAAGCATTGATCTGTCTCTGTAGTGTCACCTCCTGTCCCCCACTCTTCCCTCTTTCTCTGAAATGGCCACCTTGGCCTTAGTCCAGTATAAGCTTCTCCCTGTGCCTCATCTTTATATCTCATAGGTCACTTTCCAGGCAGGGTTGGATCCCTTTGTTATGAGCTCTACAGCGGAGTTGCTTTCCTTCACAGCATCATTTCAGGGGTTCATCAGATTGGATCTCCCCACAGACTGTGGGCTGTGCCTGGCTCAGCAGGGCATCCCTAGCATTTAGCACAGGGCTCGGCACATAATTAGTATGCCATCGATGATTAGTAAAAGGGAGAAAGGGGAAGAAAGGAGAGAGGGATACCCAAGAGCTTCCTTAATTTGGATAAATGTCCAGCTTCCATTTGATTCTTTGAAATAATGGAACATGATGCAAAGTGCCCCTATTTCCAGGGCACTCAGAGTCAGGTTGGAGCCAGCATTGGCCCCTCCGTGGGTGCCGGGAGATGAGGAAGGGCATCTTTCCCTGCTTCCGCTGGTTCTGTCCCTTTTATCCTTGCTGCAGGTGGGAGGAGGTGATGCTTGTGGCAGGGCGAGCAGACGGCGAGGTACCGTCTGTCCCTCTGATTGATGAGCAGTGGGAGGGGTCAGGCAGAGCAATGTACAAAGTAGAATCGGACGCAGGAACCACACAGGTGGTGGACATTAACGAAGAAGGTACGAGGCTTTCCTTTCTCCCCTGCTTCAGAAGAGCTTAGACTCCACCCAGGCTAGCATTTCCCCAACCTCTGCATTTGTCAGCATCCTCTGGGAAGTGTACTAAAATACAGATTCCAAGGTCCGATGCACAATTTCCAATTCTGTAGGTCTCTGGAGATTCCAAATTATTTGGTTAAGCTTATGGTGGGGCTTAGCCCTCTGTATTATTAACTAGAGACCCTCGGGGGTTCCGATGCTGAGCCAGATTTGGGAACCACTGATCTAGAACCCAAGGCCCTCACTTGATCACAGCCTCAGTGGAACAGGTTTGGATGCCACATGGAACTATGCCTACATTTGTTTTGTTTTGTTTTCTCTCTTTAAGAATGGCTCTGTATTTGATTTTTATACCATGTTCACCGTTTCAAAGTGCTCTTACTGCTCTTGTCCCATCTGATTCCCACACAAGCCCTGTACGGTCGGTGGTACTGTCACGGTCACCTCCTGTAGCCCATGTGGACACAGAGGGGCCCCGTGATGGGTACATTGTCCCGATGGGTCTGCAGTCTCCTCGCTTGTTCTCCTTTCTGGCAGATGCCTGCCTTTAATTCGAGAATGCCACACAGCTTCTTTCACATTTTGTAATATTTAATTTCTGTATTAAACATTTGCAATTGGCCTTAAAAGAATTGATTGATGGCCTTGCCTCATTTTAAAAAAAGGGTGCTTTACAGATACATAAAGGTAAGAAGCTGTTAGGGGAGGTTTTAAGCAGATGGCTCTTGGCAGCGATCCCTTTTCTTTTATGGCAGTCTGGAAATTTTCCTGGGTAATAACTTTCTTCTCTTTTAACAGGCATAAAATAAAGAGGTTCTAGATAGTTGGATCATTATCAAATGATTTTCCAAAGACAACCATAAATTGTCAGCACCATTTAGGCAAAAACAAGAGTTGTCCACATCTGGAAATCTAATAGGTAAATTTTTGCGTTTTTCCCTTTTGTTGGGAATGGTACTTGGCTACCCAAACTGTTATTCCTTAAATGGCAGTTAGATTGGGGAGCTGGGAGAAAGAGGGTTGGGGAAAGGTGTTCATGCAACTTCCCCAAATGGTAATATTTCTCTTGTGAACAGAGAAAGGTACATTTGGTCTTGCTCTCTCTGAAGACTGAGAACAAAGCAAGTTTCAGTTAAAGCTGAAGAGGCAGGAAATTTTAACTGTGAAAATTAGCACAGGGAGAAATTGATGGGACTGAAAACAGAGTGAGCTACTTGTGTTCATTAATTCGCTCAACCAATACTTTGAACCTCGAGTATGTGATTATATGCTAGACTTTGTGCAAGGCGCTGGAGATTCAGGTGGTAAAGAAGCAAATGTGAATTATAGCCTAGCAGGGGAATGGCGTTGGATACCTTGTACCATATGATGTAAAGAAATCCTCATGAAAATCATCATTGCTAATTTCCTGAGTGCCTACTTCATACCAGGCACTGTGCTTTACAAGCATTAACTCTATCCTTACAGCAGACTTGACATGATTATTAATTTCATTTGGTCACTGAGGGAAAAGAAGGCCCGAGGAGGCTTATTGAATCACTCAAGATCACAGAGACAGTAAGCAATGGCATTGGGATTTAAATCCAGCACTCCAGCTCCTAAAACCTTGCTCTAAACATGGCGGACCCTCAACAGATACTTATTGCATGCATGAATGAATGAATGAATAAAGTAATTGCAAGTATAATGAGATTTTTCAAAGCGGGGGCACCATAGAGCAAAGGGGTTTAAACTAGTCCATGTCTGAGAGGGTCTCTGGGAGAGGGCATTTCAGCTGAGTCCTAGGATCAATCAGGTGGATGCATAGTGGATGGGAATGGTAGAATACACAGGTCAGAAGGTCAGCTGAGATCTTGAGCCAGAAAAAACCTTTAAAGACCATCTAGTACAGTCCTCTCATTTTACAGATGAGAATATGGAGGTACAGATGGAAGTGTAGAGATTTGGGATGACGAACCAGATTTCCTGGCTTTGGGAAACACCTCGAAGTCATTAGCTGTAGTAAAAATAGACATTTTACAAAAGACTACTTACTCTGTTACACCATTAAGCTATGGTAGGGCTTCCTAGCTTTTTCATATTGTGGCATACATAAAATAAAAATATTTGTTTTTTTTAATTGAAAAATTTTTTAAGATTTTATTTATTTATTTGAGAGAGAGAGAGAGAGAGACAGAGAGCACAGTAGGGGGAGTGGCAGAGGGACTGGGAGAAGCAGGCTCCCCGCTGAGCAAGGAGGCCAATGCCACGCTCTATCCCAGGACCCTGGGATCATGACCCGAGCTGTAGGCAGATGCTTAATCGACGAGCCATGCAGATGCCCCCAAATAACAGTATTAGGATGGTAAATGTAGGTTCCACGGAGGCAACTGCAAGGGCTTTGTGTGCTTTTGGTCTCTCTTGGACAGCTGAGCCCATCTGTGACCATTCCAGCATCCACTGTGGAAGCACAGTGGATGACCCTTCTGTGCGTCCTTGTCAGACTTTGGAGTCCCCTCCCCTCCCAGTCCCATCCCTGGCACCTTCAGCATATGGGTCATGGACGCCTCTAGAAGACTGGAGTCCACGACTGAGAGTTCTTTTCCACCCCAGCACTGACTGCAACTCCATAGTGGCTGTTTCCTTCAACCAAACCACTGATCGTTCTTTCATCATCAACCTTTTTCTATTGATCAAAAATAATCTCATTACACTAGAAGTAAGTTGTGAATGACTACTAGGCTGTCCTGTCTCCTACGAGCCTTAGAGGATTTATCTTGGAGAAGAGTTAACTGAAGGGAGTGACTCCCATAGATCTAAGAGCGACCCGCGCTGTTGCCTGGGAAGGAGCCAGCCTCCCTCCACTAATGACATGAGAAGACCTGGGGAGCAGACACCCTTTCTCTAGGAGTGTCAGCAACATGTGCTTCTCCTCTCAGCTCCAATGTGTGATGCATTTCCATCCACCCAGACTACGGAAGCTGCCCAGGGTGTGTTCTTCTATCTGGGAATCTGGGTGCCCAGAATGGCAACTAGGTTCTCCTCGTTGCTAGGTTGTTGCTTAGGGAATGCTTAATGGGTCTCGGGGAAAAGATATTGACAATGTGCAATTTCTTTACCCTAGCACCATTTGCTATAGATGAGTGTCCAACTGGAGGGAGCCTGTTTTGTCAGTTGCAGGCTGGGCAGGGAGATTAGCTTCTGCGTGGGAGGGAGAAGAACTGTAAGTGTCTGAACATAAGAGTAACCAAACTGAAGGACTCAGAAGTGGGTGGCGAATCCAGTGGTGGACAGGTGGAGCCTTTCCGTCTGCTTATAAATTGTCCTCTGCGCGTCTGTGTGCATGGGCTGCATCTACCCCTCGCCAGCCCCACGGCTGGTGGTCGGTGCCAATCTCTGATTGATAAAGACACATCTGACCTCGTCTTTGGCTGTGCTTGGATTTGTCAAATGGGGCACACGCAGCTCTTCTTGATGGAGCTTTCTCTAGGCAATTAGATGCAGGTGAATGCCGCTTAGCAGAAGTGTTTTTTCTCTGAGTAGCGTGGACCCGGCCAACAGTTACCTTTTCGGCAATTTGGGTGCCTCAGGTGCAGGACAGGGCAGGTTAGTAATTAGTGATTCTGCCCCACTGCACTTGCATCACGGAAAGCGTGAGGTGTGTTTCAGGTGCCTGTTGGACCCCAAGGAGAGCACCCTAGCCTCAGTGATTCACTGGCCTGACTTCTGAGGTGGTTACTCAAATTCTGGGGGGGGCGAGTCTCACGGGCGATTTCTCAGCTGCTGTCCCTGTAGGCAGGCATCCACGAAAGCCTGGGAGAAGAGAAATTTGGGCTTCATTTAACAGATGTCACTGTTCCAGCTTCTGGAGGGCCACCTCATGGGGACATTCAGATGTATCTTTAGTTCATGTCTTCTCATGCAAATAAATTATCTGGTTTATTTAAAAGGAAATGTCTGTCATCTTTATCGGTTTTCACAAATGTGTCAGTTATCCAACTGCATGTGTGTCTAATCACTGCTGTCATGTGTGTCCTTTCAAGTCATACAGTGACCTTCAGAGACGGGGCATTTCTCTCCTTCCCTCCCTCCCTTGCTTTCTTACCTTCCAGCCCTCCCCCTTTCTTTTATTTTTCAACATATCATGGCATAATCCTCTGTGTTCAGCAGTGTGAGTTTTCTAGAGTAAGAAATCTATTGCCATTTAATCCTTGCAGTGCCTTACAAGAAGGTAACAGCTAGTATTATTAGCTATTGTTTATAAATGGGAGAAGTGGGGAACGGACAGGGAAATGTCTTCCTTATCACTTGAAATATATTAGGATGAAACCTCGTCTTTGTAAGATTTCTTTCTTTTTTTTTTTTAAAGATTTTATTTATTTATTTGACACACAGGGAGAGAGATGACAAGCAGGCAGAGAGGCAGGCAGAGAGAGAGAGGGGGAAGCAGGCTCCCCCCTGAGCAGAGGCCTGATGTGGGGCTCGATCCCAGGACCCTGAGATCATGACCTGAGCTGAAGGCAGAAGCTTTAACCCACTGAGCCACTCAGGCACCCCGAATTTCTGAGCAAATCTGGTGTATCTTTTGGTTATTGGTGCGTAATAAGCCAACCTAAAAGTCAGAGAGTGAAAACAATAGCTATTATTGTGTTCTTATCCTAGCTATAATATAGAATATGTTATTATTTTCCAGTAGTATCATTGCTCAAGGCCCCATGGGTTAGCTGTGGGGCAGCTGGGCTTGGCTTGGCTGGGCTCGGGGGCTCTGCTGATACTGGCCGGCCGGCTTGGTTGCTTTAAGATGGCCTTAGACAGGTTTGTTCTGCTCCATGCATCCCTCGTCGTCCTTTCAGACCAGCAGGCTAGCTTGGGCAGGTTCTTCACGTGGTGGGAGCAGAGGTACAAGAGAGGAAGTGGGAACCTGAAATGCCTCTTAAGGCCCAGTCTTGGAACTGGCACATCTTCCCATCTCCTTTGTTCTATTGGCCGGCTGGTCATCATGGCTGAACAGAGATCCAGGGGGTAAGGAGGAGAGAAGAATAGGAATGCCCCCCCACCGTTCTTCGTAGACAGTCCATTCACGAACAGGAGTCCCTTTTTTTTTCTTGGTAGTAGGGTTAAGGAATGAATATGGAGGGTGCAGGGTCATAGACAAAAGAGAAGTGATTCCAAAGCCTGTATTGTACCTTCTTTTGTGTGCAGCACACACACACACACACACACACACACACACACACACACACATACACAATGTTAAATGGGAGCTACAAACACTGAAAAAAAGCAAACAAATAAATCTTCCTACTCTTTCACTAAATACCTCTATCCTCCATTCTCATACCTATTGTCTTTATTTTTATGCTGTAATTTTGTGCTTTAATTCTTACCTTCATTTATTTACTCAATTAAAAAAGAGATTGAACTGTGGAAAACTCCATCACTCATCATTTAGTAAGATTTGCTCTGGGAAGGGGTGCATATAATTTGGCCTGCTCATTAACTATTCATTTTTGAAAATTGCATGCTCTGAATGCTGTTGGTTTAGGTAAATGTTTCTTTGGTGTGAGAGGTGACCTTGTTGGTCACCTCCTGGTCCAAAACTGCTGCTTACTAAAAACTAAGATGGGTCACCTCTGGTTTTCAGAAAGGGTTGTCACTGGACAAATTAGGAAGATCCGATCTAATACCAATGGGTTCTTTTAGGTTGTGGAAGGAACATTCATTTAAATACGTGTTTGCAAGAATAGGCCCTCGCTCCAAGTACAATGATGTAAGTATTAACCTACAGGCACATTTGAATAAAAACAAGTCTACTGAAGGGGAGGATTAAGTGAAATTCCTTAAACAGATTTTTAAGACTGCTGTGAACTCTTTTTGTCTGTCTTGAGTAAGGGTGTTACTCTTTAATGAGATTATTTTGATGTTTTCACCAGGTTTGAGTGCAACGTATAACAAAGCTCTCTTTCTATTCCCCTTTCCTCCCAAGGAAATGTCTTTCTGTTGGGCTAACAGTTGATAGCCGAATTATTATACCCAATTGTTCTGATTTATACATTCCAGGTCCGCCCGTAGGATTTTATATTCTGACTGCCTCTGGGCTCTGTCGGCACTAGGTAACCAGATCGGCTGCCTTTTTTCTTTCGCTGTTTCTCGCAGGTCAGAGGTGTGGACTCCACTGTGACTCTTCATCTTCACCCAGCGTGTGTTGCCCTCCCACACGGTCCCTGAGATGTGGGAAAATGCCCACCGTGCTCCAGATACCGTGTTCCCAGTGCTGGCTCCCCGAGGAATAGCCTATGATCTTGGAGGAGTGCTTTTAACTCCCACAGTCTCAGTTTTCTTCCTGCAAAACAAGAGAGCTGGATGAAATAATCTCTTTTCCAGCTCTCATGCATTTGGACTTGAAGTGTGCACCAGCCTCTGAGGTGGCCCTGGGATGCCAGCCGGGCCCTTTGGGGGAGTTAGGAGGCTTGCTGGGCACCCAGAGTGGCAGAAGCTGGGGTCCGGTTTGGTTTTGAGAATGGGTGAAAACCTCACCTTTGACCTGGTGTAAAGTTACTTTTGCTTCGGTTTCCTTTTGAAGTGACACATTAGGCTAGAAGATAGTAGTGAGACAGGTTGGTATCAAGACTCTCGGGTTGCTTCTGTTCTTTTTTTTTTTTTTTAATATTTTATTTATCTATTTGACAGTGGGAGAGAGATCACAAGCAGGCAGAGAGGCAGAGAGAGAGAGGGGGAAGCAGGCTCCCTGCTGAGCAGAGAGCCAGATGTGGGGCTTGATCCCAGGACTCTGAGATCATGACCTGAGCCGAAGGCAGTGGATTAACCCACTGGGCCCCCCAGGCGCCCCGCTTCTGTTCTTATAAGGATGTGTATCTGTGGTTTGTGGTCTTAGCAATCTATGTGAAAGGTGGTGGGTGCTCTTAGTGTTTAGAAACTTCAGCTACTTAAACATCCACGGAATGTTGGTCCATTGTATAAATGGATGTATAAATGTGTATATATGTGTGTGCAAATATACGTGTCCATGTGTATGTGTATTGGTAGATGTGTGTATGCAGATGTGTATTTATCTCAATAATTTTGACACTCAGTGAAGCATGTAGGCCATGTAAGGCCAAATTCTAAGTTTGGAAAAAAAATCTTGCTGAGCCAACTTTAAGACAATCTCTTCTATTTCCGACTGATTTCAAGATTGAAGGTTTTTAAATTTATATCTTCAAAGAATCTTTCCATACTCTGTGCCCGCAGGAGGCTCCCATTCTCAATGATCCCCAACTTTTGGTGCACTGATTCACAATGACCTCAGGAAAAAAATGAAAATTCACAATTAGCCATTTATTGTCCTTTGATTGTTTCAAGCTCTAGGCAGCTTACTGATATTCCTTAGTTTTATGCCATGGACTTTTTCTACAATTTGGCCAAATTCCAATAGAAAGCAGGCATATTTTCTCCTACAGTTTCAACTCCCGATGGTGGCTTTGCTCACGGTGGGTGGTGCTTGACTCTGCTCTTACTCCTGATGCTTTTCTCTGTGGTGTTTTTACTTCCTCTGTTGATATGTGGCAAATTGTAGGGTTTGCTTTCTTCTGTTTGTAGTTGAGGTTTTTATAATTAACCAGCCAACCGTTAATTTTTAATCTCTAAAATAAAGATAATAGCCCCCATGGCATAAGATTCTTGTAAACATTTGGTAAAATGATGCTTGGGAAAGACTAGCTTTACACCAGAGACAGTGGATACTCAACAAAAGTTTGTTCTATCTGACTTCATTATAAAGATATTAAAAGATTTCCTGTACAATGACGGAGAAATCTAGTGGTCCCACTCCTTAATAGGACTCATATTTTCATATTAATGGCTTAAGTCAAAATACCTGAGCTCCATCCCTTATTAACTTGGGCAGTTGATTTTGGCTCTTTGTGGCTTGCTTTCCTCCTGTGTCGAGTGGAGTTAGTGGCACCCCTTACCTCATAAGGTGCCCCTGGAGGTGCGAACTCTTACGGAACCCTCAGAATGGTACTGCTGTGTGGTAGCCTGTGATATCAGTGAGTCTTGTTTTTCCTTTCAAGGTTTTGTCCGCGTCCGCATGCATGCTTATTTCATCTTAATCTTAATGTCTGTACAATTTTGTCTCCTGAGATTTTAGTTTAAACAAATTTGCACAGAGGTTAATTTTAATTAGTTTTGATGATCTTGTAAATGTCAAACTGATACCCTGTCCACTACCATTGGACATTGAGGTCGGCCTCCTCCCCTTTCACAAGCAGTGTAGATATACCTACAACATAGGAGTTAATCCATTTGATTTTCTTTTTTCCGTAATACATGATAGCCTTAAAATAAAATTTCAGAAGTGGATTACTGCATTAAGGGGCATAAGTACCTTATGGATCATTGTCTATTGTTATGTTGTTTTCCAAATGGGTTACACCAGGAGACATGGAGGTTTCAAAGGTTTAACAATGTGGAGAAGGGTCTTGGCAATTCAGCCATCAGGTCTGATCTTTCAAACAGTCACCTTGAGAAAGTAGTGAGCCAGGAAATTGGAGTGATGTCTGCTTCATCCCCCTTCTTGTTGTCTGCTCCCCAGCCCATGAACGTGAAGAAAACAGGAGTCAGCAGTGTGTGGGCAGCTGTCCTGGACTCAGGTGTTAGCCCACTGGCGTTCGGTAGCTGCCTCTCACTTGCTCTCCCTCCGTTCCTGAGTGTCTGCCCAGGCTGCTCTCATGCCGCGAAGGCCCGTTTTTGGATTTTGTGTCCTGGTGTCCTGACCCTCCTTTTCACACTATCCCTCCTTCTCTCTTTGACCAAATCCCCTCTTGACTCTAGGAGACTCCTGTAACCCAGGGTAAACCATACTCTCAGCTCTGGGGACTCCTACCAGGCTTCTGGGGGAGTGTGTAAGCTCGATCTGATGCCGGCTTTGTGCACCTGCCTAGTAGAGTCATGACAATGGTCTCCCCTCAATACAAAGAGATAACGCGGAGGAAGGAGCTGAACCCGGAACTGTGAGTTCAGATCCTACAACGAGCTTCTTGGATACCCCAGATTCAGGCCTCTATAAAGGAACTGCTGTTTCTCTAGACTGGCAGCGTCTTTAGAAACAGCAATGAAACACACATGCAGAAGAGAGCCATTTGGAAGGATCTGTTCAAGTTAAATATAGCATATGTTATGACCTAGCGATCCGGCTCCTAGATATAAACTCAGCAGAGAGAAGCGTATGGGTTAAGCAGAATACATGGGCTGGAGTGGTCAGTGGTCATAGCAACACTACTGGACACCACAGAGATGTCCACAAGGGAGAATGTGTAAATAAAGTGTAAAATATTCATCCAGAGTAGTACTATTTATTAATGAGGATGAACAGACCAAGGCTAAATGCCACTGCATGGATGGGGCTTTCCGCTCTAGTGATGAATGCGAGAAACCAATCAAAACTGCATACTATATGAATCAAGTCGAAGTCAGGCTGGTGGCTCTGAGGGACGGAGACTGGTTAAGAGGGGAAAGAGAGGGCTCCTAGTGTTCTGGTAATGTTCTCTTTCTTCATCTGGATGCTGGATGAGAAAAGTCATTGAGCTCTATGTTTACGATTGGTGTACTTCTCTGCAAACGTAATTGCCAAACAGCGTCCTAAAACCCAAGTTAAGTGATATCTTTATTGCCTACTATTTAGAATGATCTTTTAGGATATCTGTATCATCACTGCTTGCTAATGAAGACAGAAGGAAACGAGGAGCAATGACATCTCTGCGATTCTTCTGTCCTGGCATCGCCTCTTAGTGGGAGAAGCATCGTGCTTCATGCCCCTCTTCCTCCAGGGCCTGGCATGTAGAAGTTGATCGATATGCTTAGATCCACTATTTGCTAAAAAGGGCAAAAAGCCATTCCTGGATTTAAGTAACTAAGGATTTATCCATATAATTGTAGCACCAAAAAAAAAAAAAAAAAAGGTAGAAATTGCTCAGCAATCTGGTGAATATTTAACAGTCCTAGGAGAGTTGGTTCTCTGAAAGCAGACCAACTGTTTTCACAACTGTAATAATGAGGAGGAGTAAACCAGAAGGGCCAAGTCCCTTGGTTGTGCCTGTCAGGCTGTGAGGATGGACAAGGCTGAAGGGAGCTTAATTCAGAGTCCCTGAGGCTGTAGGGAAGGGGCTGGGGTGGGCCATGTGAATGCAGTGCTGGGAGTGTAGGCCACAGCAGTGGTGAGTAGTCTGGGGCCACTCCAGAGCACGTGAGGTGGAAAGTTGAAGAATGGGAGAAGTCCAGACTCAGAGGTTCCTATAAGCAGGGGGTTGAAATCTAAAGAATCAGAAAATAGGAGTATGAACTTAATAAGTAAAATTCTGGGGTGCCTGGGTGGCTCAGTCAGTTAAGCGTCTGCATTCAGCTCAGATCGTGATCCCAGGGTCCTGGGATCGAGTCCTGCATGGGGCTACCTGCTCAGCAGGGAGTCTGCTTCTCCCTCTCCCTCTGTGTGCTCTCTCTCAAATAAATAGATGCAATCTTTAAAAAAAAAATAAGTAAAATTCTGAAATAGGTTTAATTGGAGGATCAAGAGGGATTTATTATGCATTTTGTGATCTGACAGACACGGGTGACAGAAATTTTAAAATACCTATTCTTATTGAATCTCCATAAAAACATAGTGAGGTAAATATTATTGTACTCATGTTATAGATAAGGAGCTGAGGTTTATTTAGCAAGATACAATTTATTCAAGATCACATAGTAAGTGGAAGAAATCTGGGTTTAACTTGGCCTTAACACAAGTGTTCCTGATTTTTCTTCTTCTCCTTCTTTTTTTAAAGATTTTTATTTATTTGAGAAAGAAGGAGGCATGGGGCAGAGGGAAAGAGAGAGTTTTAAGCAGACTCTGCACTGGACGTAGAGCCCTGCATGGGCTCGATCTCATGACCCTGAGATCATGACCTGAGCCAAAACCAAGAGTTGGTCGCTTAACCATCAGCACCACCGAGGCGCCCCAGAAGTGTTGCTTCTTAACCACCAGTTTTATTGCCCAGATTCAAGTACAGAGGTCTAGTTTTTAAGTGGAAATAAGGTGGAGGTCAGGCCTACAAGGCAGGGCCCTGGTGGGATAGACATTAACATACTCAGGCAGGTTATCAGAGTGGGGATGGCAACACAGAAAAAGAAAAGAGGACGCTGTGCTGGAGATCCATCCTCCCACGAGGTGAGTCTTAAGTACCTCTGCAGTAGGTCCTACGCTGGGCCCCCAAGATGCATGGATGATGGATGCATGGTTACTGGCACTCAGGTCTTCAACGACAATGTAGAGCCCTGTGATTAGATTCAGCATCAAGCATCAACTGAGGCAAGGCAGAATTAATATTGATTTTCTGGGCTGTTCAACTGGTCCTCTTTCAAAGCCTAGGGCAAGGTTAAACTTTGGGTTGAGGCATAAGTGACCTTAGCCATGGAAGAAGTACCTGTTGGCATATGGGAGGAATAAAGCTAGGACAAAGCTATTCTGCTTGCCCAGAATGCATTCCCTGTTCTAGAAAGAGCACTTGGATTTCCTTTGTACTGCTTCTCCTCCACTGGAAACAACTGTGATGAGTCTGTCACTAATGTTCCCTGCCCTTACCTGGTAAAGGAGTGGATATGTGATATCATATAATATAAGTTAATTAAAATCCAAACTGATGTGACAAATAAAATTCAAACCAATGTGACAAAGACTGAAAATAGTTAGAGAACATCCACCTAGAATGTTGCAACCTGAAAACTTGCTATATTTTTCTTACTACATAGAAACCCATGAGGTTCCTGTGCCTTCTGAGACCTGTTCTTTGCCTTTTCCTTACATTTGGTGAACTGTCCGTCATCCTTTCTAAGTTTACATATTTGTAAGCAAGCTAGAGAAGGTTTCTGTTGCTTATGACCCTGACTGATACAAAGGTAATACCTATGAGGTTAGTGAAGTGTCTTTGCTGGATTCTATGTGAGAAGGAATACTCTCTTCTTCATCTTTAAATTCAAAGGTCCTGGGTCAATACTTTGCATATAATAAGTGCTCAATAAATGTTGGTTGAACAAATTATTCACTGAATGAATGAATACAAAGTTCATTTTACATCCTTCTCCCAACAAAAGTCATGTTAGACAAGGCTTAAAACTGGTGACCAGTCAGTTGGCGAGCCAGCCTCTCCAAGTCCTCATGCCAATCATTTGAATAAAGCCAAGACTACTTCCTCTCATGCAAGTAAAACAAAGCACATCTTCATTTTTACAGCAGCCACCATTTCTCTTGAGAGAAATGGGGTTATTGTAATTCCAGCTTAGTTGAAATATGTAAGTCTTACTCATCTGGTTCATAAAATTGATAACTTGTGCATCTGGGACTGTCTATTTCTTTCCTATTAATCCATTTTAGACTTTTATAAGTCAACTGAGCATTCAGCTTTTGAAAAGTGATTCTGGAAAATTATTTTGCATAAGTACTAGTAAATACCAGTGTGTATTCTTGGCAGTGGATGGAAATATTCATTTAGTCTCTGGTGGTTTCATGAGCAGAAATAGTGGCTAGAGTACTGGCTGGGTTTGGATGGCAGCAGAACACATGTTGGTCACTTGTACTTTCTGAGTTTCTACCAAATGGGGATGATTTATTTGAAAACTTCACAGGGGAGGATCAGGCGGACTAGAGAAGTGCACAGACACCTATCAATAACCAGAATGACTAGTAGTGGGGAAATTGTTGGCTTTCTTATTTGGGTTCATGAGTGGGGCCAGTTGGAAGAGTTTAATGATGTCATTAAGTTATATTTGTCGACCATAAGCATGGCCAGGTGGGTAATCTTTTTATAAATTGTAACCAACAGGATTTTTACAGCTACAAGATGACATGATTGTTGGCAATGTTAGTCTGTTTAAGTCTACTATTGGCCATCTCTCTGTGTTGAAGGAATGGAAATTGTGGCTCTTTAGAAAGTACCTGATTTGGACTTGAGAGATATTCAAATCTTTTCAAGCTAACCAGGCTCGTCTGTTTAGAAAGATGATGGTGGGCCAATAGATCAGCAGTGTTTGCTTCTATACATGGATCTGGCTTTAGACCCGGTCTGTATCAACATGTTAAATGAAGGGCTAATACAATTGATCTAATAATTAAAGTAGAAGAAATTTTCCTCTGAGTATTTTGTGGCTAAGAATTAATTAATTAATTAATTAATTTAGAGAAAGAGAGAGGGAGAGAGAGCATGAATGGGAGGAGGGACAGAGGGAGTGATAGAGAGAATCCCAAGTAGGCTCCATGCTCAGTGCAGGGGCTGTGAGGGGCTTGATTCCAGAATCCTGAGATCATGACCTGATTTGAAATCAAGAGGTGGATGCTTAACTGAGTGCATCACCCAAAACTTATTTTAAAATCCAAAATCTAAAAAATTGCTACAGCTCTCCATTGAGGCTTTTGTTTGTGTAAACCTGAACTTAGTTATTTGAACTTTGAAGAAATTATTTTTCATAATTGGCCCCCTCTGGTTTAAATTATTTTATTTACCACCCTGCTCTAAAGCTAGCTAATTTTTCCTACTTCTCAAAATGAGTTGAGAAACTATGAAAATATATATGGATGCCTAAAGCTGTATGAGAATTGTATGAGGTAGAGAGGCAGGGGTTATCATTTTTGTCAGGAACATGACCCTTATTTGAAATGTAGAAAAACTAGAAAGTTTTGCTTTTGGAAAAGGAATGGTCTGGTCAGATTGTGATAGGCCTGGCAGGTGGGGAAAGCCAGTTTGGGGTCTAGTAAAGGGAGGTCCAAGGATGTCTCTAGAGGTGAGGGGCCAGGGCAGTGCTGGACCCTGGAGAGGACCTAGATGCCTTGGCCGTCACAGGCTGGGGACATGTCTGGTTTATTCTCTAAAACAAAGCCTCCAACTCTGGGTAGTCAGACAAATGCCAAAGGATCAATAAGTTTTTCAGGTTGAGGACAGTGAATAAAAGTCTGATTTGTCAGTCAGGAAGAACTAAAATGCAGAAAGGAGAGACTGAGTATTAGAATGTTAAAGAAAGATTTTGGGGGCACCCAGGTGGCTCAAATCCAAGCATCTGACTCTTGATTTTGGCTTAGATCATGGTCTCAGGGTTGTGAGATCAAGCACCATGTCAGGTGCTTGAGATTTTCTCTCTCTTGCTCTCCCTGTGCCCCCCCCCCCCCGTTCATGCACTCTCTCTCTCAAATAAATAAATAAATAAATAAATAAATAAATAAATGCCATCTTTAAAGAAAGATTTTGGAATCATCAAGTCAGAATCAAGACAAGGAGGCTGGGCTCCTGATGAAGCAAGAGTTTGAGGTTAGAGTCTTGTCATGGGCTGAAATGCATTCCCCAAATATATGTTGAAGTCCTAGCCTTCAGTACTTATGAATGTGACCTTATTCAGAAACAGAGTCTTTGCACATGTCATCGAATTAAGATGAGGTCATTAGGGTACATCCTAGTCCAATATGACTGATCTCCTTATAAGAAGAAGAAAATACCAGGTAAAGACAGGGACCCACCGAGAATGCTATGTGACCACAGAAGCAGAAGTTGCAACACCATAGCTGTAAATAAAAGGATGCCTAGCATAGATAGTCATCACCAGAAGATAGGAAAAGGAATGGAAATATTCTGCCCAGATACTCAGAGAGAAATGGCCCCATCGACATCTTGATTTTGGACTTCTGGCTTCCAGAGCTGTGAGAGAATACATTTCTGCTGTTTTAAGCCAACTGTCATATTTTGTTATGGAAGCCCTAGGAAACCAACGCAAGTCCTTGTGTATTTCCTATCATACTGGTCTTCAGCCATGGTTAGGTGTAATCAATTCCCTGGATGGGGGTTTGTTGGGACTCATGGCAGAAGGAGAAATGGGGAGAAGAGTGAGAAACCAGGCAGTTCTTATCAACATTAACTGATCATTAACCTAGAGACTGACCCATCTTTCCTCTGCTTATAGAGTGATTATTGTGGGTGAGCAAAGCACTCCTACCCTTGAAGTCTGAATGGGAATGGCAAGGTGTAATAACTGATCATAATAATCAGCTCTACTTTTCTCTCATTACATTCTTGCCCTTGTCACCTTATGTTATCCACGTAGCAAAGGAGAGAGGCAGAGAGCTCAATATGTCAGTCCAGAGCAAAATAAGATGTTCCTAGAAATCAGGGCTCAGTGGGTTAAAGCCTCTGCCTTTGGCTCAGGTCATGATCTTAGGGTCCTGGGATCTCTGGCTCTCTGCTCATCAAGGAGCCTGCTTCCTCCTCTTTCTCTGCCTGCCTCTCTGCCTACTTGTGATCTTCTCTCTGTCAAATAAATAAATAAATAAATAAAATCTTTAAAAAAAAAAAAGAGATGTTCCTAGAAATCAACCCCA
This sequence comes from Procyon lotor, assembly GCA_028646535.1. Taxonomy (NCBI): domain Eukaryota; kingdom Metazoa; phylum Chordata; class Mammalia; order Carnivora; family Procyonidae; genus Procyon; species Procyon lotor. Next base: position 13,254,237 of record CM053605.1, on the reverse strand, counting down.
AAATGTCAGGAAGTGCACGTGGTGTCAGAGAAATCCATAGAATCCACCCTGAATTGTCTAGTTGAGGAAGCACGTGCAAGGATCAAAGTCAATTGGGCACCATGGGCTTGGAAATGCTGGGGACAGTGCTAACCTGGCAAGTATTTAATAGGATCTTGTCTTTTAAACACTACTTCTTCCTCCTGTTTCTCCCCCAACTCCACATACATACTCTCACACACATATACCTGCTGGCTGAGGTCTACAAGGCCACTGGGGTCCTCGGTCCGATGTTTTGGGAAGATGCTGGACCGAGGCCATCTCTTGGTTCCTAAACTGTCATCCCTTGTGCCATGGAGGGAAGTCCGAGTGCTCTGACTCATCCCAGAGATCTCAGCCTGTGGTTTTGCTGATTGGAGCCCCGGAGCTGTCCCCTACCCTCAGAGGCCCTGTCTTCGGTCCTTCACCACTTCCTCCTGGTTACCCTCCTCCTCCTCAGGGGCTCTGGGTGGTGCCTGCTTGCTCTTCTCTAACAGTGGCCAACACCTATGTGCCGGTCCTTGTGGAATCTTCTTTCCCCACAGCAGCTACAAAGAGGAATGGACACCCATTCTTTCCATGCTGCTCTCTCAGCTTTCACTTCAAGCTTTAGGTCCACCCCACATAGAAGTTTCTTTTCTTCTGTTTTTTTTTTTTTTTTTTTTTTTTTCTTCCTGCTACCCATCAGCAGGGAAAGACATGATGCCAGTGACAAAAACCATGAACAAAGTTATAAAAACTCAACAATAAGCTGATGGACTAAGAGGACTACTCTTAGTAGTAGGACTACTAACAACAAGCTGAAGGACTAAAAGGACTACTCCTTTTGTTTCTTTCCCATTGTGAGTCTGTGGCTGCATTTCCTGAGTCCTGGGCACACCTGTAAGATGACTTGTGCCAAATGTTGCTCTTCCATCCTTGAGAGTGGAGTTTAATTCCCTCCCCTCCCCCCGCTCCCATGCTTTCTCCAATGAAAGAAAGAACAAATGATATGATCTTGATAATTTGTTTGACAAAATGTTGCAGACTCATTAGCACTATTGCTACTGAATGTTTAAACCAGGTATTAAAAAACAATAGTAATGTTTTCAAAGCCTCTCCTAAGTCTTGCTGTGGGACTGTGTCACCTCACCTGGATACTAGGAAGTCCCTCATCTCAAAGAAAATAAAGGTGAAGTATACCAAGAGTGGAATGACCAAAGGACAAATATTGCATGATTCCACTTGAGGCACCTAGAGTAGCCAGGTTCCTAGAGACAGAAAGTAGAACAGCGGCTTACAGTCAGAAGGGAAGGGGCATGGGGAGTTATTGTTTCACGGGTGCGAAGTTTCAGTGTGGGATGACGAAAAATTTCTGGGGATTGATATGAGGGACAGATACATAGCAATGTGAATATACTTATGGCCACTGAAGTGTATCCTCAAAACTGCTTTAAATAGTGAATTTTATGTTACGTGTATTTTAGAGAGAGAAAGCAGGGAGGGAGGGGCAGAGGGAGAGAGAATGTCAAGCAGATGCCCTACTGAGTGCTGAGTTCAGTCCCAAGACCCTAGGATCAGGACCTGAGCTGAAAGTAAGAGTCAGACGCTTAACTCACTGAGCCACCCAGGCACCAGTTATGTATATTTTGAAACATGTGCACGTGCATGTGCACATACACACATACACACACACACACCCCGAATGTGGAATGCCTGGTCTAAAGTAAGAGTAGGATGCAGGGGAGTATAAAGTGCCCAGGGCAGATCCTGGAGGGCAGCCACTTGTGGACCTCTGTGTGGCAGCTATCCTTCCTCACTGAAGTCATCTGAAATCCAGATGACTCCGAGATCGGGTGGCTTGGTGAAAGCGATATTCCACAGACCTCTTAACAAGCACTCTAGAGCCTTGAATCTGCACTGTGAAATCGGCGGGCTTCTCACATTAAAAGGAAAAAGAATGGTAACACAATACCACTCACCAAATAATGCAAAATGAGCATTATGGTTTTCTCTGGCTTCTCATAGCCGGCAAAAAGATTCTTTATTTGTAATGCAAATACAAGAAAACAGAGAATATTCTTGAGTCCCTTCTGAAATTTTCTTTTGAAATGAACATTTTCCTGGAGAGATTTATTAAATTCTTTGAAACCACCAAGCAGCTACTTCTCATATAATAGAATTTTGCCTCAATGAAGATTCTTAAATACTTTGGCTTTCAAGAATTACCTGTGCAAAAATATGAATATACTTCTTCCCATTAATGTTGAGGTCTATGTCACATGAGAGTACTTTCTGAGAATATTAACATTATAATATCATCTTGAAATTTTTCATTAAGAGCAAGTCATTCTTCATATACCTAAAGCAATTAATTATTAAACGCTACAATAAGCTATTCCAATCTTATTCAAATAAGTGCTGAAAATACCCGTGTAATGTTAACTTATTCTGGAGAGTTCCTGAGGATCTCAGAGAATGTGCAGGCTCTTTAGAATTATGGTTTAGAGAGTGAGACATGGTGAAAGTCAGACAGAAGTGGTTTATAACCTTGTCCTGACTCATTCGTGTATATGAACGTGGACAAGTCCCTTAATGTTCCTAAGCCCCAGTGTTCCAACTTAGAAAGTGGGATGGACCATAATTCATATCCGATACAACTGGTAAGGGAATAAAGTGAGATATGAGACCCCAAAGGGGAAGCAAAGGCTGAGAACCTGGCTGTTTCCTTTGGCCTTTTTGCTTATGGTTTGATGCCTGGGTCCTCTATAGGGTTCCTCTTAGGCTTTGTCTGAACAAAAAAATTCATTTTTTGAAAATCACTGTGTATGCATACAACATATACAATGTGTTTAATAAGTGCTTAGTTCATCCAAGTGCGCTAGTACTGGTAGATTGAGTCATTCATTCATAGCCAATTCCTTCATTCACCCATCCCTTTATTTACTTCTTACTTCTTTATCAAAACAACATCTACTGAAAGCCTCCTCTATGCCAGGAACGTCTCTAGCGTCTAGGACTCAGGCAAAGGTCTTGCCCCCATGGAGCTTCCATTCTTGTCAAGGGAGATAGATAATAAAGAGAGAAACAAAAAATGTTAGTGAGTTATCAGTGCTAGGAAGTGGGAAGGAGATAATTCAGGCGATGGGATAAAGAACAGAAGGGAAATCAGGCAGTGGTTATTCAGAGTGGGTTGGGACTTCCTCTCCAAGAATCTGACATATGAATGGAGACCAGAGCAATGTGAAATCAGGCATGGAAAGATGGTGTTTCTGGTGCTTAAAATTCCAATGGGAATTAATTTGGAAATCCAGAATTTTAGAGACACATTTATGAATTAAAGCTCTGGCAAATTTTGCCTTCCCAGTTCCTTAGGCTCTGGGAGGTTAGCCCTGACTCAAACTCCTCAGGTGGGCTGTGTACTCATGAGCCCACTGTCCCTAAAGTTTCTAGCAAGTTGCCAGCTCCTGGCTCAGTGTTATGGTAGAATCTATTCTGGGGGCAGCTGGAATACATCCTTGGGCTTTGGGAGGTATATAGACACCGCTCCTGAAATATGAACATCAAATGATACTGTGATTGATGTCAGCAGAGAGAACCCTCCTTTTTCTATATTTCCTTCTGGCCATGTAGGATGCCAAGGCTTTGGTGCACTACAGACAAAGTAAGGAGTCAAAATCAATGAACAAGCAGAGAGTATTGGCAAAGCCAAGGGCCAAGGCAAAATGGGAGAATTCATGCAGCAGTTCAGAAACAGGAAAAGTAGCCCACAGTGTGTGTGTGTTTTGGAGAGGGGTGTTGTACAAAGCTGGTTAAGGGAGGTTAAGGGGATGGAGGGATTCTCTGTACAACAATATGAATAGTATTGCCATAGTAACAGCCAAACATCTTCTAAATAAGGCATCTGTTGCCTTGGTCTTGGGTGGGGATGTTGCTGGTTCAGTCACTGAATGAAGGGGCTTGTGAGGGAAGCCTTGTGTCTCTACCAGGTTAGACTCTGATCATCAAAGGGAAGGAGGAGGGTGGGAACACTTGTTTACTTCTTAGGTGTGGGAAGCCTTTAGGGCATAGTCCAAATACTCAGAGAGTATTCACTCACTGACTGTATACTTTTTTGCCAGATTTTGCTAGACATTATGGGGGTACATTTTGGGGTACTCTATAGAAGAAATGAAATCCCATAATTTCAGAGACCCACATCCCTTGTGGTCTCACCAGTTCCTGGAATCCCTCTCAAGAAGGATGCTAGATTCGGTTCTACCACTTAATGGTGGTATAAGCCACGAAGATATTCCTTGACTCCCCAGAAATGATTTCTTCCTCTGAAAATTATGATTAATCCCTGCCCTGTCAGATAAAATGTATGTAAGTGGCTTACAAACCATCAAAGTCTTTACAAACACGGGGTTTTGTTTGTTGTGGTTAAGAGAGCAATAAAAGGCACCCCGGGAGCAATGGCAGTGGTGGATGGTACAGCATAAATGTGACCACCGGGTCCAGTTCTTTGCTGGTAGCAAGACCTTGGTGGGGTTGAGTCTCATTCACCTTTGGAAAATTGGAGCCCTCAGATTTGGGGTTTGTGGATTGAGTTTTGTTATTGAGTTCAGAATGATTAGGCCCAGAGGGATTGACCAACCTCTCGAATGCAAGAGAGACTGACAGAACCAGAGTACTAGTGGTTTATTCAAAGGCCCTGCCAGCTCAGACCTGCTAAGATCCTTTGATTCTGTGATAATCTTCCTCCTGTGATCTACCTCGCTTTACCTGTAGCCTAGCTTTGGATTAAAACGTGCAATTCACCTTTTGCGTTTTTTAGGCTCGGGAAACTTAAGCTCAATCCTTCTTTTGATTGTGGAGGAAAGAGGCAAACAGGTTAAATCACTCCCTCCGGGTTCCATAATGTTTCAGGGGTGTGGAGAAGTGAGTGGGGCGGAGACCTCCCGTGTGCTGGGTTTTACCACTTCTTGGGGAGGCCTGGTAAAAGAAACTAATTTTAGACCTCTTTTACTAGTCATTGTTCTCCCATTAAGTGGCTTCAGAAAAAATGCCCTTACACAGCCTTGATTCAGACATTTATAAGGTGTTGGTACATTTTTTTAAATAATACAATTGGAGGAATAAATTTGGCTGGCCTGTTAATACTAATATTAGACTCTTGGTGTACTAATTTGTATAAACTCCCTCTTCTACCCTCAGTGCCATTTGGATGCCTACCTGCCCACTGCACTCACATTTCTCCATTGATCAAGAGGGAAAAATAAAATCCAAAAAATGTACCAGTTACTTCTTTACTATAGAAAACGTGCACAGGAATCCCCGGAGAAACAGAAATGAACTATTAAAATGTTATAAACATGAAGCTAGATTTTCCTACATTTGCCCCAGGAAACACAAGAGACTCCTTCGTTTGCTAATTTAATAGTATGCCAGAGGTCTGTGGCTATGTGCCTATCCAGAGACTCGCTGCTTTTTCAGTGTTTCCGGCTGACCTGGTTTTTGATAAGACATTTTAAGGGAATATCGGGGGTCACTAGAGTGACCTTCACAGGTCTCCTCAAACCAAGAATGTCATTCCCAGTGGGGTTGGCAGTGTGGGCCCCCCTCGAGTTGCTTTGATGACCACCTGATACCATTCTCTTTCACACCCTGACCATAATTATTCTTAATAACAACTAGGTTGTATAGCACTGGTAGGCCATAATAGTCCACAAAACACCCTTGCATTTTTAAAGAACCTTATTTGTTGATTTGAAGATTCTGGGAAGTAGAAATGATCATCATCCTCTCTTCATAAATGAGTTAACTGGATGTCCAATGAGATTCAGCAACTTTTCCGAGGTTGTGTGGCAGGTCAGAAAAAGAGCTACATTAAGACTTGGTTCTTCTGACTATGGACCTTTATTGATCACATTTCATCTGCTGGTGGAAGGTGAAAACACACTTTTTAACATATATATCACGTAAATGAAACTTAACCCAAATTCACAGAAAAGATATATGAAGGTATTATTCACTTTACAAAAAGATTCACAACAAATTAAACTCTCAAGGATCTCCAATGTGATGAAAATCTGACCTAAATTACAAGCCACTATTCATATCATTTTAGGAGAGACAACTCCAGAGTGAAGGTTTGTAGGTACTCACAATGGGGCTGAGGTAAAAAGTAAATGGTAAAAAACAAACAAAAAAAAACCCCCAAAAAACCCCAAAAAACAAAACGTGCCAGATCTTGAAATAACCTTTGGGTGGTGCCCTTTGACCAATCCCCTTCTTGTGGGGGTGTGGTCTACATTCAAGACAAAAATTATTTAATTGCCTAGATGGTGAGCACTTCAATACTCCAGGGAGTTGTTTATCTTGTTTTAGAGATGATGGGAAAATTCAGTAAGGATTTGAGCCTTTTCATTGTTCCCCTTGCTAATGCTACCTTTTGAATGCTGATGAAAGAAAGCATTTCAATTGCTCAAGTTTGATTGGATCAGAGAAGACATTTAAAAAAAATAAGCCAAAATCATTCTATTAACAAGATTAGTCCAGAGGCTGATGACTAAAGAAAACAGAGAAAACCTAAAAAGGAAAGACCAAAAGAGCTTTCATTTAGAGTAAGCCCATCTTATTAAAAGCTCAACCCTGTGGTCTTGCTTACACAGTCACATCAGTGAAATTGGCTGCTTGCAGGGGTGTGATTAAAGCTATGTCTATACAATAGCAAAATACCAAGTTGAAAAGTGAAAGATTCAATTAATAAACTGTTTTGTGTTATCCTAAAAGATGCTGAACAACTGGTTTTGTAGCATTTTCCTCATTAAACTGACTGAAACAACCAGTTGGTCTGGTATCACAGGGATATGGCTCATGAAATCTTTTTGAAGATTTCTTCTCCTTGCTTTTAAATGTTCGTATGTGGATTTTTTTTTTTTTAAATTCCTGGCCTTTACCTGCCATTCTACAACAATCCTTGGGATTTATGGGAACACCATCCAAAAGTTTCCATGGATTTCAGGGGGCGTTTAATTAAACTTACCCCAAGTGTCCTGAAAGAACTTTATTTACTGATAATCACAATTTTGTCATTTCTCAAATTTTTGCTTAAACTGATCCCATCTGTGTGTTTGAGGATCAATGTGGGTGGGAAATCCAATTACATCAATATTTTATTTTCAGAGAAATAGCAGGCAGGAGGGTCCGCAGAGACCCATTACATTTTCGGAGTTCAGTGCAATTGAGTGTTGTTAAATAAACCATTGGCATATAATCAACTGCCATTTATTTTAGTGCGGAATGATGTTACAGTAGATAGAAACCATTCAATATCATTGACAAACAGATAGTTCATAGCCTTAAATTAGTTAGCCTATTTTTTGTAATGAATAGAGACTTAATTCGAGTTTCCTCATCCTGGGAACATGAAACAAAATTATATCATACAGTGAGTAACGGTTTGAAAAATTTTAATTTAGTTTGGCACTGCGGGTTCTTCTAATTACTGCTGACTCTTCACACAGCAGAGACAGTGACCCCAAGCCCAGGAGCAAAACAGCTGCTTCTCACCTGCAGACTCATTATCGAACTAATTATTCTTCAAATAATTTTATAATACTTGCACTGAACCTAATTCCAGACCTATAAATATAGGCTTAAGTCATTTATAGTGCGCTCTTCTGCGGATTCCTGCATCCTGCCCAACCCCTCCCTCACCCCTTGTGGGAGACCTTGCAGTTTCCAGCTACCAAGGAGGGGAATTTCTTTTGTTTTGAAAAAACCATTTGTTTTATTTTGAATTAGCGTTCTGAATTCATGTATCCAAATCCAGGATGGTCAGTTTTGCGTATGGCCCAAGGAGTGTTTATTAAAACGGTGAATCAGTGTTGACATTTGGAAATTGGAGGTTTTACAGAAGACTTGGGATTTCTGACTTTCCTTAGAAATTGGGTTATCTGGTAATGCTGGACCTCCTTTTCCATGATACACAGACTTGCTAGGGTGAAGTAACACGTTCCCCTTTCACAAAGGGCATGTGCTTGCTATATCCCTGTATCTGATGGGGATTTACCTGATGGGGGGGTCTAGGTATCTGTTCCTGGTCTTCACTCTGTGCCTGTATCCTGTTATTTCTTACCTAGCCCCAAGGGTTTTAATAATTTCATGGGCTCTAGACATTCTTACTTTGAGAGGTCCCATTTCACATCATATCAAACATATTTAATCTATAGGCCACATTAAACACAGATTTTTTTTTTGTCTGTAAAAGATTTTATAATTCTTTCTTTGAAAATAATTTCATTTTTCGTCTTCATATTTTGAAATGTATATGTATATAAAATATATAATATACATATATATGTGATATGTACACACACATATATATAACATAAAACACCTATTAAATAAAATAATATATTTTATATGTATCCCTCTCCTCAGTTTTTAGATATTATAATAGACCCTTTAAAAGGACATAGGCCCAAGGGGCACCTAGGTGGCTCAGTCAGTTAAGACTTTGACTTCTGATTTTGGCTCAGGTCATGATCTCAGGATGGTGAGATATAGCCCCATCGGGCTCTGCTCAGCATAGAGTCTGCTTGAGATTCTCTCTCTCTCTCTCTCCTTCTGCCCCTCCCCATCTCTAAAAAATAAATGAATAAAATAAATAAAATCTTAAAAAATAAAAGTACATAGGCCCAAGAGACTGTGCCTGAATTGCTTTGGGAACCAAATAATCCTTCAGACCCCTATAGGTATGAAACCCTAGGTCATGACTCTTGGCTAGTCATAAATTGGCATTTTAGAGAGATTGGAGGAGATTGGCCAGTGTGCCAAGGATGAGGGAGACAAAGTCCATGGACTTTGGGGCGGGGAGGAAGGGTGTAGGAAGGGTGTAGTTTCCTAGATCTTTTTGAGTTTTTGAGTTTTGAGGTTTCCTTCAGCTATAGGCCTGGGCCTTACTCAAACACTGCCTCTAGGCTTGCAGTGAGAGAGGGCTAGGGGTGGAGGTTGACTCTGGGGGTCAGAGACATTTTAAGACCTTCTCATACCTGAGCACGTTCACTTTTGGAGATTTCGTTTCACATTCAATTTAATTAATTTATTTTTAGTTGCAGTTGACTAGTGTACTACATTTTACCTTTGTAGACTTTTAATTGAGCCACAAATTAATTTTAGATTTTTGCATTTAGATTTTAGATTTGCATTTTAGATTTGCATTAATTTTAGATTTTCTTTTTGTAGTTTGGAGCCAATGCATTTTTTTTTTCCACTTCTCCAACAGATTTACTTTTTTCTGGAAAGGAATGGATTTTGAGGAAAATAAAAAAACATGGGACAGGGGCACCTGGGTGGCTCAGTGAGTTAAAGCTTTTGCCTTCACTAGGGTCATGATCTCAGGGTCCTGGGATCGAGTCCCATGTCAGGCTCTCTGCTCAGCGGGGAGCCTGCTTCCCTCTCTCTCTCTGCCTGCCTCTCTGCCTACTTGTGATCTCTCTCTCTGTGTCAAATAAAAATAAAATATTAAAAAAAAAAACATGGGACAGAGGTATGGAATAGAAAATAAATACAAATAAATATAAATGTTTTTTATTTATTATCTTTAAAAACATTTCTCTGAGAAGATGTCCACAGACCTACTAGACTGCCAAAGGGATCGATGTCACTCACAAGGATAGGGAGTCTGGATTGGAGCTGAGACCTGGCTGATAGGTAGAATTATTTTTCACTGATCAGGAGGAAGAAGATTCCAGGCTGAGGGAGCAGAAGCCCTTATGCATGAGAGACCTGGGGGTTTAAAGAACAGAAAAAAGCCAGTGAGATGAGAAGCAGAGGGTATAGGAAAAGAGGAAGTGGATGGGATGGTAAAATAAGCAGGGTCAGGGTAGGAGTGTGGATTTTACTCTTATTGGAAACAATTGGAGGGTTTCCTCAGGGAGTGTTACGATTATGGTTGTGGAGTGGAAAATTTATTTGAAGAAAAGTGTTTTATGTGCAAAAACCCCCACAAAATTCTAGGCATAAGTGGAATTACGAAAGATAAGTAGGATCCTAGAGTGTGGTTATCAAAATATATCTTAAAATTGTTATATAAAAATACCTTCATTTTCTTATCATGATGAACACTAGGTAATACATAGAATTGTTGAATCATTATACTGTGTACCTGAAACCAATAAAAAACTGTGTGTTAATTATACTTCAATAAAATAATAATTTTAGCAAATCAAAAGGAAAGGTGGATAAACTAAGAAAATATATTTTATTAACACATTAAATAACAAGATCTAGTGGTGAATGTAGCAATGGAACTATAAGAATAGAAACAGAAAATAGAAGAATGAAGTTGGAAGATTCACACTTCCAAACCTTTAAGCTTACTACATGATTTTTAAAATATGACACCAAAAGTTTGAGTGACGAAAAAAATAGATAAATTTGATTTCATCAAGTTTAAAAACTTTTATGCTGCAAATGATGCCATCCAGAAAGTGAACAGGTAACCCCCAGAAATGAGAGAGAATATTTGTGAATCTTATTTCTGGTAAGGGATGAGCATCCAAATATAGAAAGAACTCTTCCAACTCAACAAGATGAACAACCAAATTTAAAAATGAGCAAAGGATTTTGAATAGATACTTCTCCAAAGGAGGAATATGAATAATCAATAAACACATGAAAAGATGTTCAACATCACTAGACATAAGGAAAATGCAGATCAAAATCATAGTAAGATACTACTAGGAGGGCTATAATCAAAATGACAGAGAGTAACAAGTGTCAGCAAGAAGGTAGAATTGCTGACTGGGAACGTAAAATGATGCAGCCTCTTTGGGAAAAAAGTTTGGTAGTTCCTCAAAATGTTAAACATAGAGTTGCCATACGACCTGGCATTTTCACTTCTAGGTATCTACTCCAGATAAATGAAAACACATGTCTACTCAAAAACTTGTACGCAAGTGCTCCTAGCAGCATTATTCATAATTGTCAAAAAGTGGCAACAAGCTAAATACTCATCAACTTGTAAATAGAAAATATACCATATGCATCCAATAGAGTGTCACTGAATGATATAAAGGAATGAGGTACCGGTGAATGCTACCACTGGGATGAACCTGAGAGACATCATGGTGTGTTAAAGAATCTAGTCACTAGAGACCACATGTTGTATGATTCCACATGTAGCAAAGACAGAAAGTACATCAGGGATTACCTTGGACTGGAAAAGTAGGAGTGATGATTTCTTTTGGAGGTGATGAGAATGTTCTAAAATTAGATTGTGCTCATGGCTGCAGAACTCTGCGAATATACTAACTACCACTGACTTATATATACCTTTTCTGTGGAGGAATTTTATGGAACGTGAATTGTATCTCAATAAAACTGTTAAAAAGGAAAAGACTAGAACCAGACAGAGCACAAGTTAGAAGTTTCTACAGGAGTCCAGGAGAGAGGTGAGAGTAGCTTGGGTTGGAAGACAGGTATGAAGATGGAGAGAAGTGGATGGATTTAGGACTTCTGAGTTTTGCTGGCAAGGCTGTTAAGACTTGCTGGTAGAGTAGATGGGGAGGGTAGGGGAAAGAGAAATCTTAGAGGTGAAGTAGGTCTGGATCTCCTTGAATGGTCCTATCCTGCTCTGTGCATCTATCATTCTACAACTGAATGGTCTATGAAAATATCCAACTAGGTTATTTGGGATCCAGCTGGCTGGCTCACAGCACAGGGAGCTTGTGAGATCAAACTGCAGTAGTAAACCTGATGGCTGATGGAGTATTTACTTTGCTAGAAGACAAAGGGTAGTGTCCAGAATTCAGTAAGAAAGATGTCTCTGAATTTTCTCTTCATTTCTGAAAAAGTTGGCTATTTGCAGGATTTTTGAAGAGTAATAACCATTTTAGTCCAAAATGTTCCTATATAGGTCAGAATCATCTTTCTTCCTCATAAGCATTTCCTCTGAGTGTCGAGGGTCTGCTTTCAAGTTTAAAGCAGCTTTTTAGTGGTATCATCTCTTTTAAAACTGGATCAGAAGGTGAATGTTCTGGAGAGACTAAAATCACCTGGGTAACCGTTATAAAAGACACACATGCATTGAAAGACCATAGCACTACTGAGATATGAAACCTGCAGTGTAAATTCAGCCCAAGCTGAGAACATTTATCCCCCTGCACCACCTGTTTTCCTGTTGAGAAATAAGAACGGATATTTGAAGAGGGGGAAATTTCACTTCCAAATGGATTTTTTTTTTTCACCAGAATCCAGCTCGAACATTATTACCAAAAGACTTGTGAGATGCATGGCCACACTGAAAGGAGATGCTGGCTTTGCTCAAAGTGATAAATTGACATCCAGTATCCTGGTATTTCAGAAAACTTATGGACACTGTGTATGGCCAGGGGACCCGGAAACAGAGCGAACTGCAGGCTCATGCAAGAAAAAGTAAATCCGCCTGGGCTACTGAAGTCTTTTTACTCCCAAGGCAGAGAAACACTGGCAAAGCATAAGAGTAAAATTCCTTTGAAGTTGGACTGTCCCCTGGATGGAATGCCATGTTTGAATCACGTGAGGGTAGGCTAGAAGGCAGGAAGGAAGCAGTCTCCCCTTATAGACTAGGGTGCCCAGTCAACAAAAAGCAGTGTAGCCTATTGGTTGTGAGCATTGGATCTCTGACCAGACTGCATTGGTTTAAGCCCCAAGTTCTTTGCTTGTGATCTACATGTCAGAAGGCAAATTAAACAACTGTTCTGTGTTTTCGATTCTGTACCTTATAGTGCAGACAGTACTTAACTCTTAGGGTTGCTTTGAGGATTAAATGAGTTTATATGTGTATAAAATGCTAAGAACCGTGCCTTGGTGCATAGTACATGCTCAATAAATTTTAGCTATTATTCTAGAGTGCCTCTTATGTCGCCGGGAATGTATTGGATTTTGGGGATGTGGTAGTAGGTAAGATAGAAAAGATCCCTATACTTATAGAGTATGGACTATGTTTAATAGTCCACTGGAGTCTTATTTGCATAAATATCCTCATGGCATATGTGGTTTAGAGGCAAGAGATATTGTTCCAGAACTGTCGGAACTCCTACTTCATCCATGATGATTGGGGGTTTATTTATGACAAAGTCTGAATGAGTGATTCTTTTTTTTTTTTTTTTTAAGATTTTATTTATTTATTTGACAGAGAGAGATCACAAGCAGGCAGAGAGGCAGCAGAGAGAGAGGGGGAAGCAGGCTCCTTGCCAAGCAGAGAGCCCCACGCGGGGCTTACTCCCAGGACCCTGAGATCATGACCTGAGCCAAAGGCAGAGGCCTTAACCACTGAGCCATCTAGGCGCCCATGAATGAGTGATTCTTAAATGTGGACAGAATCATGACCGCCAAGAAGCCCTGTTACTGGTGGGAACAGTTACAGACTTCTTTCTGTAAATCACTGACTCCAATCTTAGGAGGTGCTGAATGTGCTGAGATCTTCCTGGCCTGGGAGTGGCTAGCCTAGGAAAGGAAGGGAAAGGAGTGAGATGAGAGGCAGGTTTTCCAAAGAGGAGTATAGTTATGGTGGTATTGCATTTTCTGTCTGGTCAGTCCAATTGTTGCTTTCTCTTTTAACCCCCCACTGGGATAGGGAGTTAGCATCACAATGCATTATTAGTATTTTGCTCTGAGAGGGGATTAGTATTAGCTAGAGGGAGGTTTAAGGGTCTGGAAAACCATGAAGACCTCTGAAGGGCTGAGTTACTCCTAAAGGTGAAGAGTCCATCCTCACCCTCCCAGTGTGGAGCCTTCTGTGAGTTTCTGTGACCTTGACCAATAGCCCTCTGCTAGAGGGACTGAAATGTCACTCAAAAGAAAAGGTAAATATTTTCTGCCCTGCTCTAGACTCCATGTGTATTTTTCATGGAATACTGATATGAAGACTTTCTTTAAGCTAATATCCTTATTTTCATACCACTGTTATGTTGGGGAAGGATGGAAAAATTAATTCAAATCTTATTTGAAATTCTGCTGGCTGCAACCTACTATCTTCTGTCAGTCTTGGTCTAGAAGTTGAGTCAATTACCTGTGCTTATTTTCAATTCCCTTAAGAGCTAGAATGTAACTTGAGGGGAGTAGTTAAAACAAATAAGCCCATGTCTGTATAGAATATGCATCGATTGCGAAATAACCTAATGTATGTGTATATACAGGTCCCTATGTTGTTTCTCTAGCTACTGAAAATTCACTTTCTGAAATATCAATTCATCCTATCACATAATGGGAAAGAAAAAATTACCTTAAAATTTCATAATCAGGAGACTGTTGGGTTCAATTCTTATATATTTTTTTAAGAATTTATCTATTTATATATTTGAGAGAGAGAGTGAGAAAAAGCATGAGAGGGAGAGGGTATGAGGGAGAAGCAGGCTCCTCATTGAGCCAGAAGCCTGTTGCAGGACTGGATCCCAGGACTCCGGGATCACGACCAGAGCTAAAAGCAGTTACTTAACCGACTGAGCCACCCAGGCCCCCCTCTTACTCACATCTTCTGTCATCTTCTGAGAGTCAGTTTCTTCATTTGAAAAATGGGGATTTTAATACCTAACTCATGGGATTTTAATAAGAATCATAGGATGTCTTTAAAACTGGTAAGACTTGGTGAACTCCGGAGGACCACACAATGTAGGGATTGTTATGCAAAATCCCATACGGGTTGTCCCAGCACTGTGGCTCATACCCAGGTACTCTGTGCTGGCAGGTCCAATTGAATTATTAGCATAATCTGGCTCAAGTAACTCTTTTGTTTGTTTCTTTCCTCTATTTTGCCTCTTTTAGAGTTACTATTTACTACAGTGTGACCAGAGTGATTCGTTTAAATTATAGGTTGTAAATGTGACCATGCGGTTGCACTGATTCAAAAATCATCAATTACTCCTAATTGTGCATTGAAGAGAATGGAAGCTTTTTACTTGTCTTACGTCTCTGACCTCCTTTCATGTTCTCTGGCCTCATACCCTGAGGTCTAATGATATCTCCCTGCTTCCATTCCGTACCTGCTCCATCTGTCTCCACCTTGACATCAACCCCATTCGATTTAATGCTTTGGTGCAATTACTTATGCTACTCCCTCTGCCTGAAAGAGCCTTCCAGCATCTGTTCACCTGGCTAACTTTCATCCTTCAAAGTTCAGCTCAACCAACTCTAGGAAGCCTTCCCTGAAGCCCAGATCCAGCTAAGAAGCCAGTCTCACAGTTTCCAAAGTCCCCTAGCCTGGCCCTGTCATAATGCTGGCCAGATCATTGTGGAATGGCCTGTTGACTCGACTCAGACCTCCTCAGTGGTGCATCTGATATTTTATGCAACACGGGCTCCCTGATATATAGCCCAATGCTTGGTATATAGTTGGTGCCCAGTATGAACTGACCTGCATTTTTCTTGCAAATTCTCTGTATTAATTAGTATATGACCAAAATAAGCAGAAACTATCCAGATTATCAAAAACAGGAATTTTAATGCAGGGAACCCATCACATAGATGATGGGAGAGCTAAGAAGCTCAACAGGGAACAATGAGGCAAATTGGAGAATAGCCAACAGTAGAAACTTGGTCCCATCCTAAAGAGGAGGTGGGGTTGCTGGAACCACAGGGTTGGGGCCTCCAGATCGAAGCTGGAACCATGCTGGGAAGAACTGACCCTCTACTGCCAAATCTGATGCCCAAAGCAGAGACAGGGAGAGAAATGCGGCGGGTTTTCCCTGTCCTCGGTCTACATTCTCCTGCCATCTGCTCTCACTGGCTGCATACAGCTGGCAGCCAGCCTTGATAGGCCTTGGGCGGTGGGCAGCCTCCCTGTGATAGAGGGGAGGGCGGTGAAGGGATCTGAGGGTGGACAGGCCTGTGGAACCTCACTCTGCAAAGAAGTAAAAGGTAGAAAGTAAAACTACCTAAAGTACTGTGGGTGTCATCTGTACTCCTTTGAATTCGTATTTACTTAGTGCAGTAATTTCTGACTTTTTTCTGCCTGTAATATACATTCGAGATGAAGGTGACTTGCAGAGCGCATTGCCATGAATGGCACGAATGTGCCCAGGGTTATTAGCCATTGCCAGTGACTCCAGAAGGACATTGGGATTCATGGAGTGGCGTTGTTATGAAAGACAGAAAAGAGTAAATCAGTGCAGCTTAATTCCCTATGACAGAGACACATTTCATAACCAACCCAACTGTCCCAGTTTCCTACCATGAAGGGATTGAGAACCATGGGGCTTGGTTAGAATGTTCTTGCTTCGTGTACAAATAGGGCAAGGCCATGTCTAAAATTAGAGTGAAAAACTGAAGGAGGATTCCAGAGAATTCATGTGAGAAGGACTTTTGCCTCACTATTTTTTAATGGTTAATTGCTTTGAAGGTGAACTTCAACTTGTCTGTATAGACATCATTTATACTGAACTACAGAGACGAAATATTTTAGGGAAACAAAATGTTCTGTAGGACTTACGTTCCATGAATGGTTCAACCCATATGGATATAATATGCTTTTCTTGGGATTCTGATGTGTCCTGGCACTTTTTTTTTTTTTTACACTGGAACTAATATTTTTAAAATATAAAATAATACCTCCTTCTTTTTGTTATTTGACAATCCACTTTGTTTTGGTTAACCTGGGCTGTTGTGGAACTCCACAATAATTATTTTAAAAGAGTTAAGCCTTTTAAAATGATCAAATCACAAGCAATACCCATTCCTCTTCAGAACTGGCTTTATATTTTTAAAATTCAGGGAAGAAGAAATATAGGAGTCATGGAATCTTGCTTATATTGGTGATTATTTAATCACACGGGTGCTGTGTCCATAAAATAGCTCCTCTTGTTAAAATCCCTATTTCCCATTTAAAAATACAGAGATTCAAATGTGCCCTATTTTATCTTCAGCATGCTACATATCAAAATTTTAAAAGTAGTTATTTGTTTACCTGTCTGATGTCATTCTCTACTCACAGGGATGGGGGGTGGGCAGTGTCTTTCTGTCTTGTTCTTTGCTCTGTCCCCAGGGCCTAGAACAGTGCCTGGCAGAGAGAAGTGGCTGGAGAATTAATTGTGGGTGACTCACGACTTTCCTTTCTGCCTGACTCTGGCATGAAATACGAGAAGATGAAGAAGTGATT
Source organism: Procyon lotor (assembly GCA_028646535.1). NCBI lineage: Eukaryota > Metazoa > Chordata > Mammalia > Carnivora > Procyonidae > Procyon > Procyon lotor. The sequence continues at coordinate 13,237,118 of CM053605.1, read as the reverse complement.
GACCTTAGTGGCCACCAGTTTCCACTTTCCTGGGAAGATGGCATCTAGAACTTGCTCCACTCCACTGAGCTGGGCCAAACTTGAACAACCACTTATTGGGCAGGCACTAAAAGAAGAGAGAGCCCGTTAATTGCAAGCTGTTTTTCAGTGTTGCCAAAAGGTTACCACTATTAATTATGACATATATTTGAAGAGAAGGAAGTCCTGTCTATACGGCAATAGATTCTATGGTGTCTAATTTGTTTGCTGTAATAAGGCCAGGCTCGGTTATTGATGAATCCATCATCCACGTCTTGTATGCTGATGACACCAACTCAGTCTCTCTCTCTTGAGATAATGGTATTGCATACGGAAATGGGTGCTGGGCCGTATATTATTAAGCTTCATAAACACACTGCACATTAATTGCTACTGCTGTGCAAGAACACATTTTTTTCCTTTTTGTGGTGGAGAGTTCAGTAATTTATACAGGATGACTCAAGGCATGTCTCTAGGCAGCAGGTGAAATGCTGCTAAATCAATCCATATGGTCAGTCTCTGCGAGAGACTCATTTGTCTGACCTGCATGGGTGAAAGATACGGGGCCTCTCAACCACACTCAGTGCTTTCCTGCTGTAAATGGACTGGCCCTTGGGGTGATGTCTCTACATACCTGTTGGGGAAAAAAGAAGAAACAATTACGGGATCAATATGAACAAAAAATAAATGCTATCTCAATTAATTCAAACGAATAGAACTTTTCTTAGATTTCCTTTTCTGTGTGTGTCCTCCTTCTAGTATGCACATAATGGTCTGAATGTTCCATTTCACCTTTCCGGCATGAACGGCATGAACAAAGGCTCAGTTCAGAGGAATAAACAGCTTCTTATCCAGGCAGGGGGGCGGGGCTGAGCTCTTAATCCCCCAGAGAACTGCATAAAAAGTCAATGCCATCCTTTGATGACTCTCTTTCTCTGTGTCTTAGGGCCTTAGTTGAACTCTTTATATTTCCTAATAGTTTTGCAGCTGACTTATTACCTTTACGATTATTTCAGGATACAACTTAAAAGAACATGATCAAGGAAAGCACCTCCTCTCTCACTCCCTCTCTGTCTCTCCAACCCCTGGCTGGCTGTTCTTTTGGTTTGGTTTGTTTGTACTGACTGAGGTATGAGAACCTCCGTTAATGATGAGGGCTCACCTATGTTTTCTAATCAAAAAGATGCATCTTAAGTGGTAGATTCAGCATTTTGTTTTCCCAATCATCCACATAGCGTGTTTATGTAGAGTTGCAGACTAAAGAATAATCTGATTAATAAGGTTAATCTGATTAATCGATTAATCTGATTAATAATAAGAATAATCTGATTTACATAGATGTATCAAAATTTGGTAACTCTTAATTTTCAGAAGCTTACTTGAAGAGTATTTTCAATTTTCTTTAATGGACAGTGAAAAAAAAATGGGTCATGTAGAACGCAGCCTCCTGCCTCTGGCCTTCGTCTAACCCTTATTCTGATATCATTATTCCCTCTTTTAGGGAATAGTGGGGAGAAGTTTCCCTTATACCATTCTATTTGATTCTGGTTGGGTAGACAACTGCAGTAACCACAGCACACAGAGGCGATTGTGTGACCCAGGCCTGGTTAATAATAGTACCCCATCCCCTTGTTTAGGGTGATTGGCCCAGTGTTGGGTTTAAGACTCGAGCCAAGGCAATGGGAATTTTGTCATGGTATTTTCTACACAGGAATACTCTCTTTCCCCTCTCTGGCTGCTGGCTGAGATGGTATGAGCCTGGAGTTGTCCAGCTGTGCCCAGCATTCTCTGGGCCTATCCTTGCTCATAGAAGGAACATCCTGTAAGGAAAGAATGGGGGTCACACATGGCAAGAAGCAGCGGTGGGGTGGGAGAGGGAGGGAGAGAGAGAGAACACTCAAAACCAAAAGTGAGCTAATGAAAACATTTAAGTGCCCATATTCCATCATTCCTTGTAGCCAGCTCCTCCTCTGGACTTTCCTTGTTACGCGTGCCCATTATTTCAGTTGGCTTTGAGTTAGTTTTCTGTCACTTGCAACCAGACAGGTTCAGACTCATATATACACCTGACGCTAAACACCAATCACTGCCTTACTTGCCAGGGTGAGTGCTGTGAAGTCCCAGATTTGATTCTTGGGAGGGCCACCACTTCAGAGAAAGGCAGAATGACTTTGGGGTTCAGCCTGCCTATGGAGAATTCCAGGCGGCTTATGAAGCAGACAGTGAGGAGAAGGTGGTAGGAAGCTGCACTTACACCTCAAGTCTGGATACAAGTCACTTGTCATCTCCCCTGACACCCTGGTGTTCTTCTGTCATCCCCTCAGTCTTCCAGGACATAGTTTTTCTTTCCCTTAGTTCCTTTTTTTCTCTCTCTTTCCATCTGTGGCTGTCAACAGTTGCTTCTTTCCTTTCTTGCTTTTGTGTCTATGTCTCCTATTCTGAGAGATACAAGCATGGGTGGTAAATTATCAAATCATGTTGACTCTTACCTTTGAGATACTGGGCAAAGAGGAGGGGAAAATGTATCTCCCCTACCTCTTTAGGAATGTGGGGAGCAAGGTAGCTATGATCATTTGGTAATTTAGTGGTCAAAATCTTTATTTCCCCCACCTCCCCAATCTCTGACTTCTATAGATTTATGACTATGCCTTTGGAAGATTAGCTGTCTTCTCTGTGGAAGGCTCAGGGTCAAACCCTAGGCTTATAACTTGGCCTTGGAAATGTGAATCATGGCCGGGAGGACCAGGGAATGAGCAGGGGGAGACTTCTCTTCATCCTACCTCCCAAGTTCTGTCATCATCTTTCAGATGGTTCAAGGACTTGCTTTTGGGTACTGGCTCATTTCTTAGATATGTGGCCATTTTTGGTAGCTATTGAGAAGGGATGCAGAAGAAAGAGCCCTTCAAGGTGACTTGAAGCATGAGGTCTCCCTCTTTTCACCCTTGTTACTAGAATTGAAGTTGCATTATATTCTTTATGTGGGGTGAGGGGAGTGGTGGAGAGAGAAAGGAGCAGGAGTCCGAGTCGGATTGGGTGAAATACTAACATTGCTCTAACTAGCTCCGAGGCCCTCAGTGTGTTCCCTATGTTTTCCAGCTCTCAGATTAAGCGTCTGTGAAATGAAGGAAGTGGCAGTACCTGCTTGACAGAGTTGTTGTGTGAATCAGAAATGAGGTAATAAATATGAAAATAGTCTGTGGATGGAAGCTAGTGGCCTAAATACAAGGCACTGTTCTTGTTAAGGTGCCACACTTCAGAAATAGCACCGTCTAGGAGTGCAACACAAAATAAAATCAACTCTGCTTGGTGGGAGATGTTTATTTGGATTTTTTTTTTTTACTATAAAATAGCAGTTTGGGGAGGTAGAAAATGCTGCATTCAAAATTTTCATATAGTTTCAAAATGAAAACCTGTATGACTATACCAATGGGGACAGGTGAAAACTATTGGTCTAGCAGGTGCATTTATTTTAAGAAGCAATCATTCTACTTAAGATTTATCAATGTGTATTTACTAGTTTGATGCATTCAGAATTATTAGTTAAGACTGTATAATTTCAGAAAACCTAATAGTGACATGTAGACACTTGAAGTTCTATGGGTTATTGTGGCCATGGTTAGAAGTTTTCCCTAGGGAGAAATTGGGATACCAGTTTTCTTCTTTGCTACACGTGGGCCTTTATAGCACATACACATGTGCATACACATGCATATACATACACATACACACACTTGACAAGTGACTGGGTGCAGAAGTGTCTGTGGTAAGAATTAGGGTCCTTATAAATCATCTTGGAACTTGCATACCCTGGAGTTTGAATTTGCAGCATTAAAATTGCCACTGCCCTTGGCCATTAGGTCAGATGATGCAGCCTGTTGCAAGCACTATGTCTAGACATCTCCAAACCTCAGCGACAATGAGGCTAGGGATGTGTTGCAACGTTCAAGTTCAACCCTTCATAGGACTAAAATATACTGTCCGTCAGAGGCCTACTGATTTGTCACAGAACTGCTCAGATGTCACAGACATGTGATGAAAAAGATCACTATGACATCCTAGGACTCTCTGCCCTTTTTAATGAATGATTTTGAAAACTAACCCCCGAATAGTCAATTAAAAACAACAACAAAAAAGATCCTTTATGCCAGAAGAGTTCTGAAAACAATAATAATGTCTTTTTTACTCAGCTTCCCTTCCAGATATGCCAAAGGACAAGAGATATCTGCCTGAGAGCAGATTATAAGGGGAAACCAGAAGACATTTTTGAGAATTCACCAATTTTTTTCACATGTGTAAAAGATGATTCTGTCAAAACAGGCCTGGATATTCATTAATTAATTCTTAATTTGTTAAGAATTCTAACTAACCAATTACTGAGAATTCTGTGAAATTCTTTGGTAACAATAAATAGATAAATACAGAGTGGGAAGCAACAAATAATTAAATGTGCACGGCATCACACACAATCCTCTAAGTACATCCTTATAAAGAGAAAACAGTGAAACAAATGGATAATCCATTAGCTGTCTGGTTAAGAAGGAATAAACATGAAAGTTCCATGGGAGGCCAATGCTCCTGTTGCAAATTATTTTATTTCCTGAGCATTTAATTCTGATTTTCTGATTAATGCCATCTAGGCTTAAAATACAGGCTAAGAAGTTTCTTGTGGGAGAAAAGGGAAGGAGTAAAAAGTAATGGGAAGAAGACCTAGAGAGAATGGCATTAGAAGGAGAGAAGAAGGAAGAGAAGGAAGAAGTGAATGGAAAACTGGACAGAAGTTGGGAGAAGGAAATGCAGGAAACTGACTGAGGAAGATGGGGCCTTAAATGAAGAATCCCCAGGGAAATCTGCCTTTCACTGAGTATAAAATGGATAACCTTCTCTTAGGGGGCTGGGGTTGTTGAGAATCTGATGTCTTATGGAGCACCTGGGTGGCTCAGTAAGTTAAGCATCTGACTCTTGATTTTGGTTCATGTCACTCTGTGCTGAGTGTGGAGCCTGCTTGGGATTCTCTCTCCCTCTTGGGATTCTCTCTCCCTCTCCATTTGCCACCCACCCCCCTTGATGTTCCAATGGGTTTAGTATGTTTCCTTTCAGAATATACATCTCTCTCTTCGGCTTCCAAGGGAAACCCAAGCGTCAGGTGGAAATATGTAAACTCCTTTCAATTATCTGCCTTGTGTATCTTCAGGAAGCTTTTGCTCATGGAGAATCCTCACTTTCTAATGGTAGAAGATGGGAGACTCTGAAGGGCAGGGCTTCATGTTGAGTTAGTCTCTCTTGAATAAACCCCTTCAGAATATTTTCTGTGAACGAGAAAAAATGGAGATCTAGATTACAGGTATGAGCCTAGTAGAAATCTGGAGTGGAAGCAAGTATGCAAGTTACAAGATGAAGATTTTCTTCCTGTAAAGCACACTATAGATGGTGATCCTAAAGTATGGGTTCTAGTCAATGTCTTTAGCTATCTTGAAGAATAAAGGAGACTAAATGAGAAACATATACTCAAAAGTGCTTTAAAAGAGTATGATGCTTCAGCAATGAAAGCTACTCTTATTGCTATTTTGTAGAGAAGATGTTGTGCTTCAATTTCCATGTAGTTTAATCCAGAGCATGCTTCATCTTATTTGATCATTTGACTTTTAGGCCATAAATAGGATCCTATCTACCAATCAACAGAAATGTGGGAATGCCTATTCTTTCTAATCTCTGATTTTATCATGGATTTCAGGCCTCAGATATGGACATTTGTTCTCATGGGGTCCTTACTGAAGAAACTGAGCTTGGAGCTCAGCGACTGAGGTCCAGAGAAGCTAGGTGACCTCCCTAAACCCAGAATTGGCTCAGGTCTCCTGACTCTCTGCCTAATGTTCCCTACACTCTACCCTTATGCTGTTTCAGAGTGATGCTTGGAGGCATAAGACTCTGTATTTTGTGATGCTCACCCCTGTACCTCATCTCTGCTTTGTCATGGTGTCCAGGATGCATCACAATGGGGTGGCCATCATGAACCACTTAGTGTTCTCTGAGACAACCTAACTGTGAGGAACAGCTTCCTAGGGAATTTTGGAAAGACTTGAACTATGTTCTATATGAATCCAAAGAGTTAAAGTCCAATTGAAAGACTGGTAGGTTTTGAGGTCATTGGTAGTGTCCACAGGCAGGTGGCTGTCAGTGGGAGCTCTGGATAGCCCAGTGACTGCAGAGTTGGGTGGCCAGTTCTGTATTTATGGGAATAGGGAGGTTCCTTTAAGTCATGTAACCAGGAGTCTGGAGGAATGTTCCATGAAGAGAGGGAAAAAGCCTGGAAGACTTTGGATCTGCAACCATAGTCTTGAGCCTCCATAGTATTTCACTTTTCAGTGAAATTTTTAGGGCAAGGATGGTCTTGTGGGAACCTAAGACTCTTTTGTGCCTTCACATGCAGGTTCCCTAGCAGCTCCCACATGCACAGAACTGCAGGTGCTCAAGAACCACTAAGGCAGCAACCATGTGACTGTTGGCCAGACAAAGAGCAACAATTCCTCCTCAGCCTGGCTTGGCCAGTGTTCTCTTTTGTTTTAGAGGTAGCTTTTTCATGCAGAACTATGGCTTTAGTTGAGTGAGAAGAATGCACTCTACCAATCTCATTTGAGAAATCCTAGGAAATCAGAGATAGAGAAAGAGGTTACTTTATGGATTCCATCTTGCTATTTCTTCAGTGGTTTGCATATGAAGACTAGAAGTCCCATGCAATTGCAGTCTTTTGGATATCACCCCAGATCACTCACCGTCACTAGCACAGGGCAAGGGGATTTCTTAGTCTTCTGCTGCATCCTATGTGCTTCTGCCCTTTACCCTGTCAGGGTCTGTAGAGGAATCACTATTTGCTGCCAATCATTTCAGTCTCATTGAGGACACTAGTCTATGGCACATTGGCTGGCGGTTTCGTATCCACAGGGCATGGAATCTGGACTAATGACATCTCCACTAGCCCCAGGACCACAGCTTGGCTCTGTACCATTATTCTACCTGAGTGTTTCCTTCCCCCCTAGTTATTCAGTCTGTGCTGTCTCCTACTTGGCACATGTTGGTTCTTAGAGATGATGTTGTTGAATGACATGTAAAAATTAGTTTCATTTCCACTCAAATGACACTTCTATTAAATCTTCTCTTACGTAGCCTTTTGTAATGAATCATTCCTTTATCTTCACCCCATATTTATTGTTGCATTTGAGTACAAATCACAGGGTACCTTGTTTTATAGGAAACTATGTCATTCCTTCCTAGATAGAGAGTGGATTTAATTTATCTTTGAATCCCAGCACCCAGAACAGTGCCTTTGCATATGGAAAGAGTAGTGGCAGAGATGGGGAGTGCACCTGCTGGTTCTCCCTCCTTGGGTAGCATTAAGAGGAAACTTCTCTGTCCCTTGCAGGTAGGCAGAGCTATATGACTAGGTCTTGCCAAAGAAATGAACAAAAGAGTCATGGAGCACGTCTAGGCTGAGCCAATAAAAGGTCTGTGTGACCCTCCCGCTTTTTCTTCTCTTTGATAACTGTGGTGATGTTGAGATGGCAGAAACACAAGAAGAAAATAGGACAAGAAGAAAAAGAAGAAGAAAAAAATTGGCCTTGAGAATTGTTTCAAACAGAAAAGAGTTTGCATAAGCAGGGAATGATCCTTTGCTGCGTTCAGCTGCTGAGATTTTAGGGTTTGTTTCTCAAGCAAGGTTGGTCTTTTCTGCCTAGTACAGATGGTCCATAATTCATGGAGATGCATGGCAAGTCTAGATATCTACAGATACATCTCCTTGAATGATATATTTTATTTGCACCTTCCATTTTTCTTTCTTAATATAACCTCACATAGACTTGGGAATTCTGAAGGAGAAAGTATAACAAGTTGTTAAATTCTACAGGGGCTAGTTGAAAACAACTGGGCAAAAGTCAACACCCAATTCAATTGTGTTATTACCTAGCCTAAGAAGGACATTAATTTCCATTTGGAAATTAATGAATATCTCCAGCAGATGGGAAGGTACCATATCTCAGCCAGGAGTTGCTGTACTTTTGACACATTAGAGAAATTTACAACCCCAGGGGTTACCTTTTCCACCTTACCTTTTCCACCTTGGCACATGCTGACTATACTTAATTGGGCTCTATGGGCTCTATAGAATATGGAGAGACTCCAGGTTACTCAATGACTTTTCATTCCCTATATACCAATTTTACTCTGTTTGTGTGTGATAGGCAACTTAATGTATTTATTACAGATGTATATTTATTTTGTATATGCACATAATGATCATATAATATGCAACATTTACAGATTATTTCTAGGGACTTAAAAATATTGGAAGACAATAAGTGTTTCTAACGGACCTTATCTTTTGCTGGTATAATCTCTGGGAATAGTCTTCCATCATTGACGGGGATTTTTTTCTGGCCAAACCTCATGCAAGGTATTTCTCCTCTCTGCACATCCATTTCCTTCTCTGGAAAGTGGGGATAATAATCTTCAGATTGTGTGGGGATTGGAGGAAAATGTTTGTAAGGATCTATTCACTCTTTGGCAATTTGTAGATATTTCATAGCAGTAATTGATAATAATTATGTATTATACTCATGTAGAACTTTAGCGTTTAAACATAATTCACATTTTTGAAAATTTCAATTCACCTCACAACGGATTTTGGGGTAGGTTTTACTATGTCCATTTTGTAGTAGACCAAAGTGAGGCCCAGAGGGGGTTCTGTAGCTGGTGCAGAGTCACAGAATAGGAAGTGGCAGGGCTGGGACTGAAAAATAGGCTTCCAACTCACCCTGGTGCTGTAACTAGAAAGTACCTTGAACAGTGGCTAAGAGCAGAGGTGAGAGGAAAACAGTCTAGGGTCAATAGCACAGAGCGTGGCAGAAAATAAGATTTCAACACGTGGCCACTATTGTTGTATTATAAGTACCAGTGACCATTAATTATGTCTTCAAGTTGATCTATCTTAAAGTGAATCATCAGGGACCCTTTGGCCTTGTCCAAGTAACTTCTGTAAATAAAGCTGTTATGGTGTATGGACTATGCTGTGGATTATCAGAGCACTGGAACAACAACAATAACAAAAAAACCCACAAATTGCTGAAAACTGTCTTGTTGTGTACACTTACTTTGTGTCCAGCCACCTGTTGGACCAGAAAGCCATTCTCTGCATACCGAAATGCTAGAAATAAAATATTGCCTTTCTCTGGAGTGTAATAAGAGAACCAGAGGTTTTTTCCTAGATGTGAAGATGTATCATGTCTCATAAGCCTCTGTTTCTCCAAGATCCCAGAGAGTGCATGTCAATATTTATGCCATTCCAACACTCAAATTAGCTTCTCTAATAATCGAGCTGAAAAACACACCCTCCTTGTAGCCTGTTCTCCCACATACAGCAGTCTTCTGATAGAGGCATTCATTTCAATTAATGCAAAAGCAGAGGGGTTTGAGCTGCCCATCCATTTGGCAAGGGATTTGGGAATAGGATCAAAGTTGGTTTTATTTCAGTAGGGTCTCTGGTGAGCTGTTAATTACTTGGGTTTCAAATCAGATGACATTTGAAATAGAATATTGAATTACACCTGTGTTTGGGGGTCAGTTTATCTTCTGATATGAAGGTAGATTTGTGGCAGGAAGGAACAGGAGGAAATGAAGTTAGTTTTCTTCCTGTGTTTGATGGGGGGAATGTCTTTGTTGCTAAAATATTCCTCAGGGTTTTGCATACTGGGCTAAACCAAGAGGGAAAATTATGTTTCAGGAACTTTGAGCTAGAGCAAACCTCCATTTATCCCTCACACAGATTAAAAAATGTAATCTTAGACTTGTCAATATGAAATATGAGTCGCACATACATACACACACACGCACATATACAGGCATATATGGTTCTGAGTACTTAAGGTGAATTGGAAGTTTACTTTGGTAGGAAATGGAGTAGCGGAATTAATGTTTCTGAGTTTTCTATTTATCTCAAACATTTAGGTTTTCATTTTATTGCAAATAAGTTTTGTTTGTTTACCCACTTACACTTGTCAGAGGAAGGTATCTTATTTTGGAATATTTCACTTGCTCACTACTCTCCAAATACATCCATCTCCTTTCTGTTCCGCAAGCGCCCACGCCCTTCCCTGCCTTAGAGTGCTTGTTTCCTCAGCTCTATATGTCCATGGTGCTCATTGCTAGCTCTGCGTGCTATACATTTCAGGTTTCAACTCTCATCTCGGTCCCCCCGAGAGGCTTTCCCACCCACTGACTCTGCCTTATAACCCTATCTATTCCTTCAAAGCATTGATCTCATTTAGCATCTAACTTATTTATTTATTTGCCTTATATACGGTCTTGGCCATGAGAGCGGGCAGGGGCTTGGATTGTCCTACAGAGCCCACATCTTCAGTACTTACTCTGTTCCTGGCACGGGATGAGTTGAGTGTCTCACATTTATTTAGTGAATGAATGAATAATTGGATGACTGAACAAACCATGGCCAAACCTTTTGTTTTCACAGAACACGGACCAAACCATTAGGAGTGTATGATATTTAGGTTCAGTCCTTATAATTTAAAATGTAATTTTATGAAACTGGACAGTAACAGAAAAACTAACAAAGGTTTTTGTTGGTATAGATGCCACCATTTAAAAAAAATATTTTATTTATTTATTTGACATAGAAAGAGAGAGAGAGTATAAGCAGAGGGAGTTGCAGAGGGGGAGGAAGAAGCAGGCTCTCCACTGAGTAGGGAGCCCAATGTAGGGCTCTATCCCAGGGCTCTGAGATCATGACCTGAGCCTTAAGCAGATGCTTAAGGAACTGAGCCACCCAGGTGCCCTTAGATTCCATCATTTTTGCCCAGGAACATTTTGACAACACCATGCACTGGGGAGCTGGGCTATTCATATGATAAAATTGCTATAGCTTTTTTCTTGGTTTCACTCAGTGTGGGTTGTTGTTTCTACCTCGTTGTAGGTGGATCGTTGTAGCTGTCTCCTCTTCTGTCTCCTTTTCATATCCTGCTTTTTGCCTTTATTTCTGTCTCTCAAAAACTGCTGACAATTATCTCATGGGTTACAAATACAAGCTATCTTTCTTTTATCAAATTCATAATGGCTGTCACCAGTAGAATTGATTGCCACAAAATAATACTGAGAACAATGCAACTGCCCATGGTAGAATTTGTTATTGGCTAAAAAAATTGATGGCAAAATTAAATCTTCTTGACAAAATTTAGACGGCAAAATTTGATCTGGGAAAATTGAACTTCATGGAAATAAAGAAAACTCAAAATGGCAGAAGACATAACTGTTCAAATTGGATGTGACTGAAGAAAGCAAAACAAAACAACCCGATTTAAAGTTTCTAAGGAAAAGGATTGATATTGACCAAATAATATCAGTGGAATAAAAATAACGACAAGATAAAAGCATTTACATTATTTAATCAAGGGGAGAGATGACTGGGGGAGCTCAATCAATAAATCTTAAAGTATAGGAAAGACAGTTTATTGTGCTGAAGAATGGACAGCTGTTCTTTTCCAGTAATAATTAAAAAAAGGTGAATGCAGCAGGGAGTTTAGCAAAAACTTCCTGTCCACAGGGGGCTTGGAGGCCCTGGAATGCATTACCAGGAAGGTAGGTGGTGAGGGGGAGAGAGATGGGAGGTTAGAGTGTAGGGGTGCATGTGTGGGAGTCCTTTCTAAAGTTTCTGGAATAACGTGTAGCAGAAAACTATCGTTTTGAGGTGGATTTCATACATTCTTTTCTGACTAAAGACTCAAAGATGAATTAGGAGCTTTTGCTCCCTGGAATATTCCTTAAGACTCATATTTCTATGATTCTATAATTTTTTAAATTCTATTTTGCTCTTTGGTAAGAAGGTGAAATTATGGTATTTAGAAAATAAAATAAGTCATTTTATATCTTGGTATTAAAACTTTTAGTTTTGTTTAAATGTTTTTTAAAATTGTTGTGTTCTTATGACCCAAGTTTTGTAGCTCCAGTATCTTTCAGGAATTAGTCTTATGTATGTGGAATTCTGCAAATAAAATGGTCATTGTGATGACTATTAAGGATCGTTGTTTTAAATTTGAAATAATGGAAGTTTTTACTCCGTAGGGGAAAGAATCTAAAGATTGAGGAAATAAAAATGATCTATTATAGTAGCAAAAATGTAACTGTTGGCTTTTATGAGATAAAATATTCGAGCCCTGTAGACAAAGAATCTTTGATGAGAGCTTTATCTGTGAAAAAAGAAAGATGCAGAAAATTATATGACTGGTTGTAATTGCTAGTCCTAGAAGTCTATAGTAAAGGTTGTGCCATAAAGGTGGAGTGGTAGAATGAGTGGGAAGGGAGGTTCCCTGGACCACCCAGAGGACAGGAAGTGGCTCTAATCAGGATGGGAAAAGCCATTAGTGTGACTGGAAACAAGATAGTGGCTATCAACAATAGGTTGAGGTTGCCCTTCTTTGATGAATGGGAGTGTCACTCTTCTTTGCTCCCAGTGTGGGGGCATCACCTGAGAAGCAGGAACTAAGTAAGGGACCATTGCATCCAAGAAGAAACAAGCAAAGTTATCTAGTAAGTGGAAGGATGCTGTTGATTAGAGAGGTCTTGGGGTGCTAGGGTAGCTCAGTCAGTTAAGCATCTACTTTCAGCTTAGGTCATGATCCTGGAGTCCTAGGACTGAGTTCCACATTGGTGTCCCTGCTCAGCAGGGATCTGCCTCTCTCTCTACCCCTCACCCCATTCTCGTGCTCTTGCTCTCTCTCAAATAAATAAATAAAATATTTAAAAAAAAAAGAGGTCTTGAAAGGGAATTCTAGGTTGTTTCCAAGTCATTGCATTCATTCAAATCCTTGGAAATGCTAGGAGACTGAAAAGAGCAGTGAATGCATCCCATGGCCACCTTTCAGAAAAGTAAAACTATCAGTGGTTGTGGATGATGTTAAAAGATTTTCAGACTGAAGCACCAGAAATTCTAAGCTACTCTTGGCCTGATATTAGGAATAGATGATAGAGTATGTTTGTTTTTAAAAATCTATTTATTTGGGGCGCCTGGATGTCTCAGTTGTTAAGCGTCTGCCTTCGGCTCAGGTCATGATCCCAGGGTCCTGGGGTGGAGCCCCGCATCGGACTCTCTGGGCAGCAGGGAGCCTGCTCCTCCTGCTACCATTCCCTCTGCTTGTGTTCCCTCTCTCGTTGTGTTTCTCTCTGTCAAATAAATAAAAACCTTTGAAAAAAAAATCTATTTATTTGTTACCATACAAAGTTACAGAATTTTTTCTCTTGTGATGAGAGCTTTTCAGGTCCACTCTCTTAACAACTTTCCAATAAGCAATACAGCATTGTCAACCATAATTGCCCTGCTATACATTATATCCCCATCGTATCATTCATTTTATAACTGGAAGTTTGTACCCCTTGACTCTCCTTATCCACTTTGCCTATGCCCCACCCTCTGCCTCTGGCAATCACTAATCTGTTCTGTGTATCTATGAGCTTGGATTTTAAAATTTTGAAAATTATTAGAATTATTTAGATTCCACATGAGTGAGTTCATATGGTGTTTATATTTCCATGACATCTTTCTTTTTTCTTTTTTTAAGATTTTATTTACTTAGAACAGGGGAGAAGCAGAGGGAGGGAGAGAATCTCAAGCCAACTCCATGCTGAGTGAAGAGGCTGATGAGGGGCTTAATCCCACAACCCTGAGATCATGATGGGAGCCAAAATCAGGAGTTGGAAACTTTACCGACTAAGACAACCTAGGTACCTCTCTGATTTATTTCACTTAGCATAATGCACTTAAGATCTATCTATGCTATTGCAAATGACAAAATTTCATGCTTTTTATGGCTGAATAATATTCCAGTTTGTGTGTGTGTGTGTGTGTGTGTGTGTGTGTGTGTGTGTATCATATTTTCTTTTTCTGTTGATGAGGCTTATGTTTCCATATCTTGGCCATTGTAAATAATGTTGCAATGAACATGGGGGTGCATATATCTTTTTAAGTTAATGTTTTCATTTTCTTCAGATAATTACCCAGAAGCGTAATTGCTGGATCATCTGGTAGTTCTATTTTTAATTTTTTGAGAAACCTCCATACCGTTTTCCTTAGAGGCTGCTCCAATTTACATTCTCACCAACAGTGCACAAGAGTTCCCTCTTCTCACAGCCTCTTCAGCATTTGTTATTTCTTCTTCTTTTTTTTTAAGAGTTTATTTTTTTATTTGTCATTTTTTATTTGTCAGAGAGAGAACAGAGGGAGAAGCAGGCTCCCCGCTGAGCAAGGAGGACCTTGGAATCATGACCTGAGCTGAAGGCAGAGGCTTAACCAACTGAACCACCCAGGTGAACAACATTTGTTATTTCTTATCTTTTTGCTAATAGCCATCCCTAACGGGTGTGAGGTGGTATCAAATCATGGTTCTGATGTTCATTTCCCTGATGATGAATGAGATTGAACATCCTTTCATATGCCTGTTGGCCATCTGTATGTCTCCTTAGAAAAAAAGGTCCTCTGCCTATTTTTTAATCAGATTATTTGTTTTTTGTTTGTTTGTTTGCTACTGAGTTGTATAAATTCTTTATAAATTTATAAATTTTGGATATTAAACCCTTATCAGGGTTTAATGATTTGCAAAGATTTTCTCTTATTCAATAGGCTGTCTTTTCATTTTGTTGGCGATTTGCTTTGCTGTGCAGAAACTTTTTAGTTTGATGTAGTCTCACATGTTTATGATTGGTTTTGTTGTCTTTGCTTTTGGTGTCAAATAAAAAAAAAATCATTGCCAAGACCATTGTCAAAGAGCTTACTCCCTATGTTTATATCTAGGATTTTATGGATTCAGGTCTTACATTCAGGTCTTTCATCCATTTTGAGTTAATTTTTGTGGATAGTGTAAGATAATGGCCCAGTTTCTTTCTTTATATTTCTTTAATGTGACTTTGTGGTGAGACTATTTGTCGTGTATTTCAAATACAAGGAGTACAGGAGAATGGCATATGTGCCCCTGTTGATATTACATGAAACAGACTACCTGGGGAAATCATGAAGCTTCGTACATGTTATGGTGCCATGCCAGGAAGACAATGAGTGTTTTTCTCTCTGCTTACCTTAAAAAATAGTCACATAGCTTATTTAAAAAGTAGACACTATTGTGGTGATGATGCTGGTAGACAGGAAAATCTACTAGGATTGGATTAAGTGATTAGTGCTATTTGTTTACAATCAGGAATGACTAAAGGAACCGTATGAATACAGCTTGTTTTTTCTTTCCATATGATTCTCTTGAGTTTACTATAATGATTAGTAGTAAAGATGAATATTCATTTTTATGTTTTTAGAACTAAAGGGTGGTGACCATGATGATGACTTTAAATTCATAGACTAATTCTAGTCTATGGAGTAGACTAGAATTTTTATTTGATACCATTTAGGCTTCATTGAAATTTAGACCTCAAGGTTATAACCATGACCTCATCCATCTGGTGGTGATACCCTCATTTCAGGCAAAGTATCACTCTTGCAAATTTGAACTTCTAAATTGACAGTTCACACCATGGCAACTCTTTTCGTCAGTAGTCTTTGAGTAATTAAAGTTTGATCTGTAGGTAAAAATAGAGAATTAACCTTAAGCAAGATGTTATAGTACTTATATATTCTTATATTAATTTTGTGTCTAGCAGAAGACAGGCTCATCGAGCTAGTTTTGCACAACATTTGGAAAGTGGGCTGCTAAAAGGTTAGTTTATTATAGACACCTAAGATAGCGGTGAATTTCCAAGCTACTTATATTGGTAAGATTAAATTGCCTTATCTGTACTTCTTACTGAATAGACTTTTTTCTCCTCTTCCTTTGTAAATTGTTTGAAGATAGTTTTTTTCTTGCATGTGAAAAACAGTGCTGACAAGTCAATCTAATATCAATAGGATTATAGCCTATGAATATTTTTGACAACTAAGTACCCTTACATGGATTTCCTATTGTCCCCTGAAACACTACTGTGGGAAATTTCAACATGGAGCAAAGAAAGTTTTACCGCCAATTTTGTGCCTGAAACACAAGAAAAGATGAACAGACGTCTGCTGCATTAAAAAAGGACACAGGCATGCATTAAATCCCTTATGTCTTACTTTTTAATGATGCAATTGTGAATTATGTTCTTGTTGCATTTGTAATTAGAGGCTGCAGCAGATGGTGAAGACTTATTTTAAAGTGATGTGTCTATTAAAATAAGCCACACTGCCAAATGATTGTTCACTGTAACAGCATCTTTACGCCCCTAAAAGACTCCGATTCTTTGTTGATGTGCAGTTGATTACCACAGCTGATTACATATGTGCACATATTTGCTCGGAAATGTATCAGAGATATTTGATATGTGCAATACTTTATTTTAAAGTGTGTGTTATCACAATTATAGATAATGAAGCTTTCGATGAATTATTCAGTCACACTCATCTACAAAGGGAATGCTCTGATTTCCCTTTTCAATAAAATGAGGCATGAATCTTTCTAAACTATTGAGGATAATTCTCCCTACACTGTGGGAGAAGTCTTGAATGGAGAGTGGGGGAATTTTTGAGTGTTGAAAGATTCTCGTATGCACATTCTTATAAAGAGCAGTTTTGGTTTGGGTGAACTCAGTCCATGGATAGTGGTGGAATCTCAGTCTAAGAGGAGGAATGGAGAATAATAGGGACTGAGTGGGAGGGTAAAAATGGATGAGAGTATGTAGTCAGATTGATTGTATGTATTACAATAGGTTAGGCTGGGAAGAGAAACAATACTTAAAGCTTGCTGGCTTATAAGGACAAGGTGTTTCTCTCTCTGGTTACATGTTTATCATGGAATATTAAAGGGATTCTGCTCATCATAGTCTGTAAGGACCAGATTGATGGAGGTTACTTCTCAACACAGGCTTACACAGTTGCCTCACTAATGGGAAAAGGATATGGTCACTTAAATGCTAACTTTTAAAACTTCTTTGTGGGGGGCACCTGGGTGGCTCAGTTGGTTAAGCATCTGCTTTGGTTCATGTCATGATCTCAGTGGTCCTGGGATTGAGCCTCACGTGGGGCTCTCTGCTCAGAGGGCAGCCTGCTTCTCTTGCTCCCTCTGCTGCTCCTCTTGCTTGTGCTCTCTTGCTCTCCCTGGCAAATAAATAAATAAAATGTTTTAAAAACAAACTTCTTTGTCAAAGAGTGACATCAACACTTCCACTCACTTAATTGGCCAGAACAAGTCATGTGACTAAATTTAACATTAAGGGGGCAGAGAAGTGCAATCCTACTATGTGCCTAAAATATTCGGTGAACAATAGTCATGACCACCTCATTATGTAATTTTCTGCAAGGTCCGTGAGCCAGTTCCTCTACTTGGCTACTGTGGCTACTCCATTGCTATCATCTTGGTCCTGAAATATCATCAGATCCACTATTTTATGTTCAACAATGTGCATAAAGATACTTAGAAAAGGGGAGGAGTAGGGAAGTCTTCTGGTTTAACATTTTCCAAACTGGTTCTCTTCAAAGGTGTTAAATTCAGAAATAAGGATTGTGTGGTGGTCAACTGAGTCTGAGAGTCTTTGGATAAGTTATGCAAATTACTTATCAGAGGTTTTAATGTGTTAGTATGAATATTTATGAGGCCAGTATAGCCAGCAGTATTTCTTAATTCTATAGAATCTCTTTTTGGGGGAGCTTCTTATGGGATGGTATTTTGTGGAGACGCATTTTGGGTAATACTGCTTAGGACTCTCCCATTGGTACTTGGTGATACTTGGTATGTTTTGTCACTATTTTAGCTTCTGGGTTGGTAAATACATCAAGGTGCTGGAAGGGTGATGGTATTTTTCAGAGTTCTGTGAGCTATTCTAGCAAATCATCAGACCTGAGGAGGGGTGTGGGAATCCTCGATTTATAGCAATTGATCAGAAGTAGAGGCAGTCCAGGACTCCTGGCTGGCATTTGAAATAAGGGGGATCTGTGGGACTGAGCCCCTTTCCCTTGTGGAATCTGGTGCTGACTCCAGGTGCTTCATGTCAGGACTGAACTGAATTCTTGCACAGACAGGCATGTCTGGAGAATCAGGGAATTAGTTGCTGGGGTTGAAAAACACCAGAATTGTTGGTGGTTCTCACTGCAAGGTGCTGAGGGCTTCCATAGCCACACCTTTTCCTCTAGCCCTTATCTCCTCCCTAGCTTGGGAAGGAAGCAGCATGATTCTGATGGCTGCGGGGGCCGACGGGACATTTTGTCGTAGGGAAATTCATGTCTGACATGAAGACAGGAATTAGCATTAGAGGGTGGAGCTAAGACTGGCAATTCTAGGTTGGGAAGTACTCTATGCCATATTCCACATGTAAGTAATAATTATAATCCTCTTCTGACATTAAATAATATATATATTATGTAAATATAAATAAATATTATATATATACAGCTGACCCTTGGATAACATAGGTTTGAACTGTGTGGGTTCACTTATATGTGGAATCTTTTTGGTAAAATATAGTGCTATATTTTCTTTTATGATTTTCTTAACACTTTCTGTTCTCTAGATTACTTTATTGTAAGTATACAGTATATAATATATGTAACAAAATACGTGTTAATCCAGTGTTTATGTTATTGGTAAGGCTTATATTAGTAGCTGATTTTTTGGGTCTCAAAAGTTATGCATAGGGGCGCCTGGGTGGCTCAGCCATTAAGTGTCTGCCCAGGTCAGATCCCAGAGGCGTGGGATCGAGCCCCGCATCGGGCTCTCTGCTCTGCAGGAAGCCTGCTTCTCCTGCTTCCATTCCCTCTGCTTGTGTTCCCTCTCTCGCTATGTTTCTCTGTCAAATAAATAAAATCTTTAAAAAAAAAAAATTAAAAAAAAAAAAAGTTATGCATATATTTTTGACTCACAGTGGTAGATGCCCTAACCCTGATATTGTTCAAAAGTCAACTATATAAGTATATATATGTGTGTGCATGTGCATGTGGTATTTATATTTATATACATAAAACATCTAGAACCAGGGACATAATAAGACTGCTACCAAAATAATAATGATAAAAATAGATAACAGTTTTGAATACATTATAAGTATTTCTAAGCACTGGGCCAGGTTATGGATATCTCATTTTGTTCTTAAAAAACTCTATGAGAAGTGACTACTATAAATATTCCCATTTTAGAGATGAGGATACTCAGATTCAGATAGGTTAACATATTTGTCCAAAGACCTATAGCTAATAAGAAGTAAAGCTAGGATTAGGTGAACCCAGGTGGTTTGATGATGTTCTTAACCATTCTGCCACTATAACAATTATTCCTTATGTTTGGCAGTGTTTAATGGTATTTAAAACATGTATGTAGAGGCAATACCATTTGTCCTCCACAGAAATGCTGTTAGAGGCCATGTTCTCCAGGTCTAAAGGTAAGGAAATTTTATCTCAAATAGTTGCATCTTAATTTAAAAGTAGGCAACTCAAGTTCTGGTCCATTCTTTTCTTAATACATGTCTTGTTTCTACCCACTTTGGTTTTTATCTAGCTTTATTCCCTTTTCTTGGATTTTCTTCTCTTTTCTTATCCTACAATCTGGATTTGTAGCATGTGAACAACTAGGAAATAATTGCTTGGGATAATTCTCTGGATAAAGCCCAGAGAAGTATTAATAGAACTATAAATGATGAATCTAGTCACCTGAGCCCCAAAGAAATTAGTGCAAATACCACTGCATTGCATTCAATTTAATAAATTTTCACCCAACACATTCTGTGTGTCAGGTCTTTGGGACAGTTAAAGAATGTCCAACACACACACACACACACACACACACACACACACACACACAAACACACACACACACTAGCAAAATACCAAGTGTTTTGGGTGACCCAAATCCTATCAGATGAGTATTACAGAGGGAGGCTTGGATAGCCACAGTCACTATACCCTTATCTCCTCTACTATTCCTCATAACTTCCCCTTCATTATCCCCTTTTCTAAAAAAAAAAACCAAAAAAAAAAAAAAAAAAACCAACCAAAAAAAAACCAAACAAACCATGGGGAAAGATGTATCTACAGGGAAATGGGACTGGGAGAAGGGAAGGAAAGACCATGGAGAAGCATGAAAATGATGGGCTATCAACCCACATGAATGTGGTTCACTGAGTGGACTCAGCTCTCTTTCACCCGTGCAGCCAACGCTAGTGCATGCAAGAAGGAGCTACATGCAGCCGTAAACGAATGGCTTTACTGCATTCTTCACATAGATGAAGGGTATCTTTGAGGGTAATGGTGAGCAGCTGTTTTTTTGCTCAAATGACATGAAAGGGACAGCCCTAGAATTTCAGCACCCACCACCAATATTTTGTGCATGGTTAGGTGACATGCTCCTTATCCTGGGTTAGGCAATGCGTGTGAGGAGCAGGACCATACCAGTAAGCATAGTAAAGCTAGAACCTTCAAGAAACCGAAGAGCCTGAGTGCCTCATAGCTTTGGTTCTTCAAAGTTGCCTACTTTTACTTGAGTAATGAGATTGCTCTTTTGTAATAGACTGAATTACCTAAAATTTGAAAAATCATTTTATAAATGCTGCACCCAGGGTCACAAGCCATCAGATGATTTTGGAGACGTTTTGTTTGAGTTGATCAATGTCTGTAAAAAAGATGATTTTGAATGCCTCATTCAAATACATACATTCTCCAGGTAGCTTCTCTGTCTAGTAGACACTTGGATTAAGTTGATGACTCTAGAAGTTGATGAGGGTTTTCAGGGGAGGGAGATCTGTAGGTGGGTTCTTTCATAATGTTAGTGTTTAGGGTAATAATGAATCTGTGTATGTTTTAGACAGAAATGGATAGTAAATAGTAATTGATAGTAAAAGACAACTGTGTAATCATGAACAGAAAGAGTCGAACCATTAATCTAACCAGGCATATAGATGTAGGTGGGATTTTGTAAGACTCAGGTAGCCTTTAGCCAGCCTGTCTTCTTGAAGTCAATGGCCATGGTATTTTTCTCTAGAGGCAATTATGCCAGGATGACTTCTTAGCTCATAAGAAGGCAGCAGGATACAGTAGAATGTATTTGTTGAGTCTGGAGACTTTTATTTTAATCCTGGCTTTGCCTATAACACAATGTCACCTTGTGAAAATTGCTGATTATCTCTGATTTTGGTTCTCATCTGGAAAATGTAGAAGTTGGTGAGGTGATCATCAATGCCCTGTCTAGCTTTAAAATTCTATGATGCCGGGAATATGGTTTACCCATCAGTGAAAAGTCCCTGAGCCGACCTTGGAAATTGCTTCATGCCAATTAATCTCTATAGTGGAAAATAATCAGAAAAACGGTTTCATTTTATAAAGCATGAATGTTTCTTTGGAACCCTCCTTTACTACCTTATAAAAACCAAGTGACCTATTATGTCCATTTGTGTCTGAGACAAGTGTTAACAAAAAATACTTCCATAAAGTTAACTCTTGAGATTGAGGTTGCTGTATGAGTAACCCCTTTGATAACATTACTGAGAGGCTGGGGAGCATGAGGTGGACAAGTTGGGTTTGAGGACCTTTTTCACTTTTGTGATGCTTTTCAAAGCCACCCTACTGGGAGGTCACTTTGATCGACACAAAAAAGGGTCAGTTTTGGCTATTTTTACATCACAAAGCCCCCAGTGATGTTCTGGCATCTTTGAGAATGAGAGCTGCTACTGAGCACAACCTCTGTCTGAATTATCTCCCCCCATCCCTCCCCATCCCCAACCTCCTCTTACTCTGGGACCTGTGCTTATTTCCCATTCACTGAAGCTCTGGATTTGATTCTGGTTGTCCCCACAGCTGGCTCTGGACCACTCTCAGACAGTCCAAATCCTCCTTGGTTATTTGAGTTAGTTCTGATGAGGTGCCAGGAATTCATTCTGAAAGACTCACACACTCATGTTTTCCTTTTGCTGCAAGGGAGTTGGGTCAGAGACACGGAATAAACAAATCTATGAGTGCTTCATTTGCTAATCTCAGAATCCTATTTACCATGCACTGGGCTTATTTTGTAGATGACCGTGGCTTCTGGCACCGAAAGAATTACAGGAATTAAATAAGATTTCTTTGTTCTACTTGTGGTGAAGACATGTTTTTGATTTTCCTTAATTCTCAAATTAATGTAATTTTTATTCCTGTCTATGGAAGATGATAGGTAATTTGCTTAATGTAAAAAGACAGAAGACTTACCTTTACTTTAATTGATTAATTAATTTAGAGGCAGAGAGTGTGCATGGGCTGGGGAGGGAGAGAGGAAGAGGGAGAGAGAGTGTCCTAAGCAGACTGCACTGAGCTTTGAGCCTGATGCTGGGTTTGATCTCAAGACCCTGAGATTGTGACCTGAACCAAAATCAAGACTCAGAACCTCAACTGACTGAGTCACCCAGACACCCCCCGAGGACTTACCTTTATATCATTGATATTCTCATGTCAATTGACAAATAGGAATAATTCCTTTGTCAGACTGTGCCACTGTATTCTGCTTTCAAAAACTGGGATTCCCATGATTATAGGTGTATGTCTTGATGGTACAGAAAGAAGACTAGAGGGGAGTTAAAAAAAAAAAGTCAAGAAATGATGTGATATAACAACATGGTTTGCATATCTCTATCAGAACCAAACCGGGAATGACAATAAAAACTCAAGCCACTTGGGTTCACTCCTCACATATGGATTTGTGCCTGGAATTAGATGATGAGCTTGATTGTGCGTTGAGCTTGTTATTAATTGAATTAGCTTGTTTCTGTGTATCCCTGATCCACAGACAAGCAGGGCGTTTTTAGCATTGGCAGTGCTCAGTGCTGAAGACTGAGGAAGTTCAGAGCAGAGTAAAGAGCACTTGGGGTGTGTGTGTGGGGGGGGCACCCCAGGATGAGGCACAAGATAATCACGAATAAAGACACAGTAAGGAAAACAGTACGACCCAACTCAGTGTCAGATGAATGGGCCCCTGCTCAGGGGAGTTGGTTAAAGTCACTGTTAGTAAGTAGGGTGTGGTAGAAACTTCTGGAAAGGCTTCTTTGTGAAGGTGAACTTGAAACAGGCTTTGGAAGAAGAAAGGCTGTATCACAAAGCTGTGGGAGTGGGTTCAGGGAGAGAAGGGGGAGGCCTAGACAGAAGCAATGAGTTTGGAGCAGCCAAGTAGAAAATGTGAACTTGAATTCTGAAGGAAGTGAGAGCATTCAGGGAAAATTGGGAGGGCCAGAAGAAGATGATGAAATCCTGTGAAGGAGACATTTTTAAAAAGATTTTATTTATTTGTTTAGAGTGTGAGTAAGGGGAGGCGGAGAGGGACAGAGAGAAAAATCTCAAGCAGACTCCCCGCTGAGCATGGAGCTTGATCTCATGACCTTGAGATCATGACCTGAGCCGAAATGAAGAGTTGGGCACTTAACTGACTGAGCCATCCAGAGCCCCCTAGGAGACATTTTTGAGGAGCCAAAACTTAAGATCAAATTAAGGACTGGTTAAAATTATTTTCTTGGCTGAAAACATGGCGGAAGAGTGGAGATGATGGGCAAAACAACTTCTAGCCCTGAGGAAATTGGACTCAGGTTAGTAATTTCCCTTTGCTTCTGTGTATGGCTTTTAGTGTATGGTCCTACTCTCTTACAGTGAAGCCCTAATTCTTCTCTTCTTCCCTCACTTTCTTTATAAAACACTGCTTAGGGATTTGAACCAGCAGCCAGAAGTCGGTCCTCATAGGGTGGATTTTGTGACAGGTCAGGAGCAGTGGCAGCAAGTTCACCCCTGGCCCTCTGATCCCTGCGTGAGGACTTTCAGACTTCAGCAGACAGATTAACCTGAAGCCACCACCTCTTCCCAGGGGGCACATCCATTGGCATCCATTTGCTCAGGAAAACCCTTCAGGGGCCAACACACCAATTCTCATACCCGAACCCAGTCCTCTGACCTTCCTGAAAGGACCTGATTTCCTTATACTGACACAGGGAATCTAATTCTTTTCCTTTTTTAAGTAAAGAGTTTTTTGCACAACGGAGGTGAGGCCAGATTTAAAAATGAAAGCCTGGGATTCTGTTGTTTTTCAAATACCTGCCTCCTGGAGTGAGCTCACTGTTCATAATGACACCCTTCCAACCCAGCCTCGCCCACCTTCTTCTGTCCTCTCTGCTCCTTATAGCTGGGAATTCACCTCCTTTCATGCCTGTTAGAATCGGATGGTATCCCTTTAAGACCCCCAGATAAAACATGTGTAGATCTGTCTGTTGCTAACCTGCGTTTGATTGATCCACAATTTTTCATTTCTAATTAGGTCTGTTTGCTCCAGAAGTACAAATAAAACCAACACGTGCTCCTTAATCCTGTTAGAGCGGGTGGCAAGGTAGACCATTTTCTACTTTATAGTTGGTTTTAAAATTCAGACTATAAATGCGTATTACTTTTCTGTCCGACTCTTCTGGTGTAGGTTATTGTTATGCTAATTCAGGTGTATGTCTTCCAGGACCTTATAAGTATATAAATCTTGTTGTTCTTTTGAACAAATTGGATGGTTAATCCCTTAATCAGTTATTGAGAGTTTGCTACAAGCACGGAGCAAAGGTCAGACCTCAAAGCTCAGCAGTTTGAAGGTCGTCATTGTTATGCATTTGGTGTTTCTCCTCTGTTTTTCCTTTTTTTCTTCTGTTAAATAGGAAAGTTACTTTAATCCTACAGAAAGCGCTTGCCTTTAAAGTGGAAGGGTGGGAGCCTGGGAGGAGAAGGAGGTTCTAATAATTCAAACAGTAGGTGATGCTGTGGATGGGATCTGTCTCTTCCCACTCCCCACCCCCCACCTCCTTCTTTGCCTCTCCTGCTTCCCTCTTAGGTATTTTCTGAGAATGGAAATCTATCTCCAGTAGGCTGGACATATTTGTCCTGTAGCTTCTCTGTTTTCTTAACAAAGTATTTGTTTGTATGCTGGGGGTAACCTTTTGCTAGTTTTTCTTCGTTCTGTCCCTGAAAATATTCATCAAGTCTCCATGAATTGCTCCGAAAGAATAGGTTACATTTAAACACATTATTATTCATTGACAGGTGTTTCTTTTTTTTTTTTTTTTTTAGATTTTATTTATTTATTTGACAGAGAGGAGAGAGATCACGAGGAGGCAGAGAGGCAGGCAGAGAGATAGGGGGAAGCAGGCTCCCAGTTGAGCAGAGGGGCTCGATCCCAGGACCCTGAGATCATGACCTGAGCTGAAGGCAGAGGCTTAACCCTCTGACCCACCCAGGCGCCCCTGACAGGTGTTTCTGACTATAATGGGGGTAGATTTAAGTTCATACAGATGGTTATTGCTGACGAGACAAGACAATGTGCCATCAGATCCTCTGTGGGTAGAGGCCCTGACTTGAACCCTGTCCTACCTGGGTAAATAAGGACCTGTGGCCACTCACTTGGACACTTTTGCTACCTCTTTTCTACAGAATGTGTTCTGAACCGACTTATATTTACAAGGCCAGAGTCCACCATTCTGCTACTCTGGCTGACCAAAGCATATCATGTTAAGCCTTTCTTCTACCTAGGCCTCATTTAATAGAGTCCAGGGAGGATGTTTCTGGGGGGTACCTATGCAGAAAAAGCCCCATGTAGAAATCCAATGAAGGGATGTGATGCAGACTTGAAAGCAAGGGCAGAAATTAGAGGGAGTGATAGAAATCGAGATTCTGACTCCAAAGCAGAACAGTTCTGTGTAAACCTTCTCCCATGGAGGAGAATCAGGATCCAAATCGAATCTAAAGTGCCAGTGGAAGTCACAGACAAACGATGTTTTATTTTCCATGCAGGACTGGAGCTCATGACCCTCAGATCATGACCTGAGCTGAAACCAATAGTTGGACACTTAACCGACTGAGCCACCAAGGTGCCCCACAAATGATGTTTTAAATCTTTGTGGCCCTGTGAGGGTTTTACATTTTTTTATTCCTTTTTTTTAAAAAAATTATTGTCTAAAATCTAAATTTCCTTGTTTGTGTTCTTATGGTGGCTCTTGTCACTCACACTGGGCTAGCTGGTGTGATAAAAGCCTTTCTCTTTCAGGACTTAGGTTGAGCAGACATAGGTGTTTATAGTGGTGGGCTTCACAAACGCATAACCAAAGAAGATCACTTAGAAAACAAAAATAGAAATCCATATTGAAAAACTAAGTCAACTTCTTTAGGAGTACAGACCCTCAAATGACAATAATCATAGTTACCCATCAGTGAGCATTCACAGCCATTTGCTACTATAACTTGGCCATCACTGTCTGCCATTTTATAGAGAACACTGAGGCTCACACACACTAAGCAAGCTAGCTATAGAAGGAGCATTCAAGTCCAGATCTGTTGGGTACAGCAACTGATTAAGAGATGTTCACATGACCCAAGTCAGGCCAGTGGAAGTTTCTAAGATTAATTGGTAAAAGAATTTCTCCTGGGAATCCTAAAAAGTTAATGTAAGCTTGAACTTTCTTGATAAACGCCTGAAGGAAACTTGTCTAAGAGTGAAGCCAAAGCAGAGAAAAGCACGAGAAATGGAGAAAATTAGGTCTCTGAGGATACGATTTCAGCACCTGGATACAGCTATGCCTGAAGCCAACAACTCTTGGATTGTTAAGTTACATAAAACAATATATTCCTTTTTTTTTTTTTTTTGTTTAAGCCTCTTTTTGGAAAAGGTAGTCATGCATTTATGCAGGCAGTCTTTTGACCCCATATGGCTGTATAAGAATGAGTTTTGGGCCTGAAACATTTTCTTGCCAAGAGACAGAGTCCTTGTGGCCTATGCTGGGCTTATCACCTTGTATCAAAGTAACTCTTTTTGTTTCAGATTTAGTACGTGCTCTTTTGTTCCAGCTAAGCATGTGTATCATATGGCACCTGGCTAACCCTACTATTTCTATCCTCTTCGGGGAGGGGGCTGAGTCCTTCTACTGGAGCACAAGATGGGTATGTGCAGGCCCAGTTGCCCTGCATCTATTGCCAGGAGGGACCTGCTGGCCATGGGGACTGATGCCCACCATTGGAACTGATCTCATGCTTTCCATTTTCTGTGTGCGTGAAGTTTTGTTCCATCCAGTGCTTGACTGACTTGTATCTTCCTGGCAATTCTAGTACCATAATTAAGTGGATGGAAGTGTTTGGACCTCTGTTCCTGGTGACAGGTAACATGTGTCTCTTGCTTGACACTCTTTGGACTAGTTTTCTATCTTGAAACTGAAAACTGAAAGGATCTTGACTATTCTATTTCCATTCCCAAACTTTCTCTGAGTCACCAGGTAAGCCCAGTCATTTCTCCTATCCTTCCCTCTCTCCAGAATCTACTGTCATTACAGTGCTATCATTATCATACTGTATTTTTACGTATCTGTCCTTCACTAGACTGCAAAATCCTATAGAGCTGCCTCTTGTGTGTATGTGTATATTTAATTCTTGCCTTAAGCCCAAATTGACTCCCCAGATGCAAAATAATCTTCAATATTTAAACAAGAAATTCTTTAGTTAACCTTATGCATCCAAGTGTAGGTTTTCCAGCCACTCCCTAATATGATATGATATGATATGATATGATATGATATGATATGATATAAAACTCCTCCCATGCTTCTCAAACTTCAACACGCAAACAAATCATCTGAGGTCTTGTCAAAATGTAGAATCTATTTCAGAATGCACTAGGGTGGAGCCAGAGATTCTTATTCCTAATAAATGCTTTGGTACTTTGAGAAGCAAAATATTGGGTATTGTGTCATTAACTTCTCTAGGAAGATGTCAGGTCAGAGCATGTAGGAACCTTCTGATAAATCCCTGACTTGTTAGGTGGTAAAGATGTATTTTTCAAGAGCTAAATTCAAATTCTAACTTTATTCCAAAGGAGATAAATGACTAAAATAAGACTTGAGGTGCACAGAGGCATTATTTTCTTAGTCAACCAGGAGGTACTTTCTGAGCATGGACTTTGGGCCTACTTCTTGGCTAAATATAATGGCATACAAAGGAAATATTGGACTAGTTCAGTGTAACCAATTTTAGACCTGGAGAGAAAAGAGATTCTCTTCTGATGATTTAGGAGTATTATCCAAATTTGTCATACCCCAAATATTTTCACTTTTTCCATTGTCTTGAAAGTTCTTTGCTTGACATTGCAGAATAATAGAAGGTTCTGGAGTTCATCATTCATTCACAGCTTAATGTGTATTTACTCCACTTTCTTTCCTTTTATACAAAAGCGATCCATCAAATAAGAGAAATGGGATTTTGCTCTGGTGGCTGAAACAGTCCTGGGGCAAGGAGATGATGCTAGGGGAAGGCAATTCTATAGGACGAAGTTCTTATTGCTGGATTTTTTTACGAGAATGTTTTATACCCAACCATGTCACTCAGTAGAAATGGCACCAAAGGTAAGATGAAGTCTACGTATTTTGAAATCTTATATCTGGACTGTAAGAATCACTGAAGGTCAGTGATTGTAGGGAACTCAGTGTTCGCTAGGTCCAAAATTATCTCCTCATAAAGAAGGAACCCATAACTGTGAGAGTAGCTTGACTTGCCCCATGTGTGGGTCTAGTGCAGGGTGGGGCCCATTCCTCGTGGTTGGAGCTCTTTTTATAGCACAAGAAGCAGTGAAGCAGGGGTGACTAAGAGTCCACACTCTCCTCTACAGTCAGGCTGTTTGGGTTTGACTCCTACTTATTCAGTTGCTAATGGGCTTTGAGTGAGTTTTTTTGGGCTCTGTGTCTCAGTTCCTCATTTATAAAATAAAGATCGTGGTAGTTACCTCAATGGGCTGTTGTAAAGATTAAATGAGTTGATACAGGTAAAGCAATTAGAGCAGTACCTATCCAGAGCAGGTGCCCAGTAAATATAGGGGCTATTACTATCCTCATTACCATTGCCTTCTGTGATGTGACATCAAGGCTACCAATAAGGACCCTCTGCTACAGGCCAGCCTGGAACCCTAGGCTCCCTCTACCTACTTACCATTGCCTCATACTCTATCATACAAGCTAACTGTGCCTCCACAACTGAAAAAAAAAAAAAAAAAGAAGTCTCATATTACACAGCTGACGATATGGTTTAAAATTGCCAATATTCCTGAGAGAGGGATCACGATAATTTACTTTCACTCTACATCAGGAAGAATCAACATTGGATCCTTTCCCAGAAACAGGTTTACAAGGAAAAATGACCACAAGGCTTTGGGAGTCTGGAATGTCAGGATGATGGGGAAGGGGTGCTAGCTGGGACAGGTAGGAGGGAGTTGAGGGGACGGAAGACAGACGGTCCAAGGCCAACCTCCTTAGCACCTTCAGTATCCAGGATCTATTCTCTCTCTTGTCCTCTCTGATTCCTTCTCCATGGGCCCTCACATGGGAATAACTGCGTATCCAAGCTTTGATCTCTTTAGCCGAAAAAAGGCTGAAGGAACATGGAAAACTCCTCATTGTGTGGGGGGAGATGGAGCTTAGCATTGCTGGACCCAGAGCTTCCCGGGGAATAACTGGCATAGGCCAGAGTTTCTCAACATTGGTGCTATTGACATTTGGTGTTGGATAATTTTTGTTGTGGGGTCATCTTGTGCTTTGTGGGATGTTTGGCATCATCCTTGTCCTCTACTCACTACATACCAGTAATGCTCCTTCCAACTAGGTGGTGACAACCCAAAATGTCTCCAGACATTACCGAGAGTTCCCTTGGGAACAAAATTGCTCCCAGCTGAGAATGCTTGGCTTAAGCTGCCCTAAGATTTGATTCTCTCTTGGTCAGGCCAGACTGGACTCAGATCAGTGGGATCATGGGCTTATTGATTTCTATTCTCCACAAGGAGATTCTCGTCCACTCCCCTACCTTCCTCTGGACAAAATCTACTTGAACTTTGATTTACCTGATGTAGTCACTCCCCTGTAATAGGAGGAGGATGTTTGCTCCTAGCTAGAGGTAGCTGGTTGAGGATATAGAGGGTTAACCTAGGTTGGAGGACAGGGTGACCCCTTGATGCCCACTACCGTAATTGTCAGCTGGGGACACTCAGATTTTGACAACCACATAGGAGCACCTCAAACTCCTATTTCCTCAGAGGGGAAGCCGGCGTCAGCTCCTAGAGATGGTTGGAGACAGTATAGAAAGGAGTATAACCGAAGAACACCCAAGTTTGTAAAATGATGGAACATGGAGTATATTCCAAGGAACGCGGACTGT
This sequence comes from Procyon lotor, assembly GCA_028646535.1. Taxonomy (NCBI): domain Eukaryota; kingdom Metazoa; phylum Chordata; class Mammalia; order Carnivora; family Procyonidae; genus Procyon; species Procyon lotor. The sequence goes on along the minus strand of CM053605.1, from coordinate 13,206,880 downwards.
ATTCATGAAAAGGAATTTATTTTTTGGTTTTTGTTTTTTCTTCTTCATTTGAGCTGGGTCGAAAGTTGTCAAAGTGAGACTTTTAGAGTCAGACACCTAGGTTCAAATCTTTCCTTCACTGTTTCCCACTATGTGATCCTGGGCAAGTACCTCGATGTCTCTAAACCTCAGTTTCCTTGACTGGAAATGCAAATAATAATTATACCTACCTCCCAGGGTCAGCCATGATTAAGCTCCACATAACACTGATGCGTCCTGGGAAATGAAGATCTCCAAGTGCACCTCAGTCTTCAATCCACAGGGCTCCCATCGGCTTGTTTTTCCAATTGCCCAGCAGCCTTCCTCTCTGCTTCCTTCTCAGCACAGACTCCAAGTATCTTCCAAACGTGTATTGCTCAATTCTCTAGGGGTTGTTGGTTGGCTATCAGTCCGTGGCTGAGCCTGAATGAGCCCTTGGAGTGCAGGGATTTGATCAAGTGCGATTTTGGCAGCAAAGTCAGGCTGGGAGTGGGCTTGGGATGCGGTACATCTCACAGCCCAGAAACTTAGGCAGGAAGCGCTCTCCTCTGGGCTCTTCCAGAACTCACAGTCACACCCACATAGGCACCCAGAACAGGAGACCCACATATGCACCCAGAACAGGAGTCCCTCATGTCATGTGATAATTTTTGGTCATCTTATCACAACTTCACAACTCGCGAAGATGAGGTCTGTGATGTCTTCCCTGGAGGGTCTCAGTTTGTGTGAAGGCAATCAACATTTCAAGACACACCAGCTGGAAAATTCTTTCATAATATGAATACTGTAAATATTTATTTAAGCTTCCTCTTCCCTCCACTGACATTTCAGGAGCAAGAAAATTGTTGAAGAGGCCAGATTTTTACACATAGTATTTATAAAGTTTACTTTGGGCAGTGGGAATGTAAACATCTCTGTGCTGGATTTTAACTCTGAGTGCAAATTACTTCTTTGGGACCGAGATGGTATTTCAGATTAGAGAGGGGGAATTATGGTGTTTGACTAATTCGCCCAAAGTCACACGCTTAGTAAATGACTTTGGAGTCAGACAGAATTCGGTTAAAATCACCACCTCGATGGTAGTTATTTGTGTAAATTCAACATTTTGCTTAATGTCTCCAAACCTTGGTTTCTGTATCTGTAAAATGAGGATAGGGTTGGGATGATTACATAAAAAACAATGTCAAGTTCTGAGTAGGGCGTTGGCATATAATATGGGTTCAATAAATTTAGCTATAATGATAATTGTCCAGTTACCTAGGTTATCATTTTACAATCCCTATCTGTACCCATGATCATTCCTTTACTTACTGACACCAATGGATGGGAAGCTGTCTGTGTTCAGTCAGTGCCTAACAGGATACTTGGTATATGGGGTATTGAGTAAGTATTTGAATGAACAAGTGAATGAACAAATAATGAAACCATGGCACAAGAGATTTTCATTTATCAGTGAATTTCTAAATTGATATGCTGGGAAAACTTGTTGAAAATATCTAAGGCTCAGTAGTGATTACTGAGTACAAATGTTACTAAACTAGGCTGCAAAAGGTCTTCGGGCAGGAAGGCAGCCAGAGGGCAGAGTCTACCAGTGACTGATTAATGGCAAACCGTTACCAGAGGTCAACTGAAACAGTTCTGTCTGTGGGTAACTTTTAAACAGGGCAATTTGCAGGGAATTGGGAAATTTTCTTCACTCTCCCAACGTGGCCCAACGTTGTCTCTCTCTCATTGGAGAATGATTCCCTTGGACCAAGTAGTGTTTAGGGTAGGCTAACTGCAGTTAAAAAGAGAAAGACCCAACATGTGTATTACTTATTCTTTAATCACATTTGGAGGGCAAATATGTACCCAGGGTGGCCATCTTCCATTCAGCTACCCAGATTTTTGGGGGCTTGCCAAGTCACCCTGGGGATCAGCTCCCTTCCTGTCAGCTGAATGGGGAAAAATGCGTGACGAAGAGCTCCATGAGAGATGTTCATGAGCCAGACTTAAACAGTAGCACTTAGCACTTCTGTCTCTATGTCATTGGCCAACACTCGCTCACGTAGCCATACCTGACCACAAGGGAGTCTGGGAAATGGAATGCCTGGTGCGGCAGCCATTTTCTAGTCTATTAGTGAAAAATAGGAAGGGGACAAAGGCATCTGGCAAACTGTGAACTGTTTTTGCCACATCTTTTAAGGAGGCAGTATTTCTGGGAAGGGTGGGTTAGTGTAAATTAGTTTGTCCCTGCCAGAGGAAGGAGATCCTCAGTTTGAAGCCTTTCTCCCAAAAAAAGTTGAGGAGAAAGGCTTGGGGCTACCAAAGCAGGGTGGTGTAGGGTGTGGAGGAGTAATTGGGGCGGACCGGGTCCTGGGATCCTAGTCCTGGAGGTGGGGGAAGTGAGGCCTCAGAAGGGGACAGGAGAAATGTGAGATAAAGCCCAAAATTCTCTGAAGTCCCAGTTTTGTAGAGGATAAGAAAGAGCTGCCCGCCAGAGAGAGAAGCAAAAGGGTGCTGTGGGCACCTTTGCCTAAAGCAGTTACAAGCCACTCGTGGGCTGCGTTCAGGTGCCATGACTGTGCAGGGGAGAATAAGGGCGGGTTTTCCTCCTCACTGCTTTTCCTCCTCCAAGGAGAGTCAGGCTCATTATGTCTCTAGGTGGATTTTATAGTTCTGGATTTGAGCCTAAAAGTTGCATGTGGTTTTCGAATACTTATTTTATCACACACTCCACGATTACTTCCATTATGTGTAGCTAACATTTGAGTCTTTTCAGATTTAGTAGGGATATAAAAGGTTTAAATAAGCCCAATATCAGATGTGTCTGGGATTCCATTTCTTGCATGCAGACTGTAAATAAACGCTGATGAAAAATATTTTAGTTCCAAATTCTGCCACCCCAAATCCTACAAATATGCACATTAAAGCCTCATAATCCCATAAAAGCCTTTTTACTTGTAAATAACACTATCTTGTTTTCCATCTCAAATTTCTTCTCCTGTAATTACACAATATTTGGTTTCCCCTTTTTAGGCAATTCAAATTAAAACTTATTTCATTTCATAATTACAAACATTCATTTTGAGTAAAGACTAATCTGACGGGAATTTGGTTCCAGTGATATTGTAACCTAGACTTGTAATAGCAAAGCAATCCATCTCCTTACTAACGTCTTGGAATCTTTTAAGACTCTATGCCAGCTAAACATTTGCGTTTGGAAAGTTTTATCCTTTTTCCTGAAATAATAATGCTTTATTAAGAGCACTGTGTGATTTTATTTTATTTTTTAAATAATGATTTAAATCAAAGACTTCAAGATATAAAGAATTTAAAGGGTGAGCCATTTCACCCTCTTAGTTTTGGGTTATTTTGTAACTCCCACGAATTCTGGAGTAGAATGTTGCTTGGAAAATGTTCATTATTAAGTTCATTTTCAACTGTTTCCCGGAAAAGGAGAAAGAAAATATTCTTTGTCTGGGTGTCATGATAGGTGGTAATTTTGAAATGTTAGATAAGGTGTATGTTATTACTATTCTGAATATGGATAGAGGAGAAAAAGAGCATGCTGACTGGACATTTTTATGGATGGGTAGTTAATATCTAGGAAAACACAGTGTCTATTAACAACAATAACAAAAAATACATTGAGAAAATGCCAAATGGAGTGCTTGGAAGATGCTTATTCACTGCAACATAAAACAAAACAAAATAGTCCAAAACACAGTGGTCTACAACAATACTGTATTATGATCTCACAGTTCTGGGGCTTGATGGGTTCAGATGGATGATTTTTGCTTGCTGGGGATCTTCATGTGTTTATAGTCAGATGGTGGCTGAGGCTGGAGGCACCTGAAGCCATCACCCACACTGCCAGCTCTCAGGCTGGAATGCTTGAGGGGGGGCTGTTGAGGCATCTCTCCCTCCAGCAACCTCAATCCATGGCTAGGGTGGGTGTCTTCACAGCACAGAAGTCTCAGGGTAGTCCGACTTCTGATGTGGTGGTTGGTTTTCCCCCAAAGCAAGTGCTCCAGGAGACCAGGACAGAGGTTCTGATTTGCCTTTCAAAGTCCTGTGGATGCGTGGTTCTCCTTATTCTGTTAGTTGTGCTTGCGAGTGAGTCCTGGGGAGAGTCCAGGTTATCGCATCCGGTTATGAATAGAGGGAGGCGTGGTTCCCTGGGGGGCTGTCTTTACAACTGCCTACCACAATCCCCAAATCATTGATGAGCTGCCCACTCAGACCATTTCAGTGGGTTAAATGACCACACCCGTTGAATGAGGGTTTATATTCTGACAGGTCTGAGTTGGTAAGAGCTGGGACGTAAGGGAACAGATGGAGGCTCGCTCTGAAGACTATCTTATGCTGTTTGGATGGTGCACCCATGCGTGTGCGTATGCGTGTGCACTTTGTGTAGTCTTGGATTTCCCTGATTACAATTTTATTTAAGCTGGGATCAGGAGGAGAGAATTATCAAGTGCCCACTGTGTGCAGGTTCTACGCTACATGGTTTATACATTTAATATTATTTTGGGGAGACTGTTAATGGTGTGGCCATATTCAAATCCTTGGTGGCTTTGTTATTCACAAACCATGGGACTTTGAACAAGGGTAAGTTACTTAACTTCTCTGGGGGCTCAGTTTTCTCAAGTGTAATGTGTTTGAAGGACTTTTGTTCATAGAGAGAATTACTCAGTTCTCTTTTCACTTTTTTTTTTAAAGATTTTATTTATTTATTTGACAGAGAGAGAGAGATCCCAAGTAGGCAGAGAGAGAGAGGGGGAAGCAGGCTCCCCGCTGAGCAGAGAGCCCAATGTGGGGCTTGATCCCAGGACCGTGAGATCATGACCTGAGCCAAAGGCAGATGCTTTAACCCACTGAGCCACCCAGGTACCCTCTTTTCACTTTTTTAATGCCCATTTTATTAATCTTATGAATTTATCTATGAGTATTTAAAAAATTTTAGAAGCTATGGATTTCTTTATGTACTGTTTACACAACAAATGAATAAAAAGTCATAAATAATGACATTTTGGAAAACATGTAAACAGTGATTACTGGTTAAATCTAAGATTTCTAAATATTTAATTAAAATTATAAGTCTAATTTATCATATTCTTGTAAATATTTTAAACACTTTAGAAGGCAGATAACACTCATACAATATTAATGTGTTTACAGTACTAATCAGGACCTTTACACCAAAACCTGGCATAAAAATGGTAATATACCTCTTTGTTTCTTCATTATCTCTATTCCCTTTTTGTTTATTTTTCCCTGGGCAGAATGATTTGGTGTTCCATGACCTATAGGTTGTAGGAGTGGAGGGGACTATTATTTGTTTAGCGTGTAGTATGTGCCATGAATTTTGCTGGGTGATATATAGCTATTATTTATTTATTCTAACCGGCAGCCAACTGAGATCTGAGGGTTTTTTTTTAAGGTATTAGTTTCTTTTGTTTTTTCTTTTTAAAGAGTTTATTTATTTATTTGAGGGAGGGGGAGAGCACAAGCAGCGGGAGCAGCAGAGGGCAGACTCCTGGTTGAGCAGAGAGCCCGATGCAGGGCTCTTAATACCTAGGACCCTGTGGATCATGACCTGAGCTGAAGGCAGCTGCTTAGCAGAATGAACCACCCAGGCGCCCCCAGATATCAGTTTCTTATATGCATCTTATGGATATAGAAGCGGAGGCTTAGAAAGTTAAAGTCACCTAGATAGCTGGCATCAGAACAAGAAACAGAACTCATGTATGACTGATTTCAATTCTTTTTTTTTCCCCATTATACTGTTTGAAGGAGAAGACAGCATTCCTGAAGAACATGATAACTTCTTTGAATGTTCTTAGGGCTTTGTCAGAGAATCTTTTCAATCCCAATCAGTAAGAGGTTATTACTGAGACTTTACTCAATTATTATTGAGTGAAGTTTCCAAATGAAAACTTGTGTCCAGTATGGCCAGGGATCTAATGTCAAAAACATGGGTGCAAGTGACATTTATGTATTGGACTGAGTGTACAATTATTTAAATATAAGTCTCTTATGCTGATATATAATTATACTAGTATTTCAAGAAGATACAGTCCTAGAAGGGGAAGTCGTCAGTACACATTTTAAATTTAAATGGGTGTTTTCAACTCACCCTCTAAAATGTAATAATTGACACCTCACAATGTTTTTGCTTATATAAATGTCCTTAACTTTAAAAGTTTCTACCAATATTTTCAGCTAATACTGCCTTAATGTGCATTTAAGTGTTAATGAGGTTGTGCCTTCGTTGTTATTGTTTATTAGCTGGATAATTTTATGTGTTCTGTGAACTCATATTCATATTTCTTGGGCTCATTTTTATGAGTTTTTTTTCCTATTCACTTGGACATTTTTTTATACTAGTGATGTTAACCCTGACCATTATATGAGTTATAAACACTTCTCTCATGTCCTGCCATTTGTCTTTCAACTTTGGCCACAGAATCCATTTTCTTAGCAAAATTATTCTGTAAATGTCATTATAAGAGCGAATATAATCTGTCATAAATGTTGGGTTGATAATAACAGCATTAAATAAATATGTTTAATGAGTAAAATACTATTCACAGAACTAAATTATCCTCTGGAAAAAAGTTATTTAATTCGGTATATGGGAAACCTAACCTTAGAAGATGTAGTAATATAAGTTTTCATCTGTCAACAGTATAATACTATATTATGAATAGCAAAATAATTTCCGGAGAAAGTTGTCTCAAAATAGAATAAAGACAGAACTACTTTAGACTGTACTAGCAAAATGTACTCAGGTTCTAGAACTGATATATAAAAGAAAAAATAGAGTACAAAGGAAAATCTTCCTTTAGTGGCTCAAAAAAGCTCAGTCTAAGAAAAGTCTTTTTCCTGCTGCCAAACAAGCTTACAGGATAATCTCTTTTTACATGAGCATGGGTCTTCCTACCCTTGCCTGTCATTTGTCACCATTGGCCTGGGAGGGATAATTACTAAGCAATCTAATTGAGGTTGATGATGACAATGGGATAGTGAGAGTCTCAGTTCTATCACTTATTATTTATATAGACTTGAACAGTTTACTTAGCACCCCAGCTTCAGTTTCCCCTTCTGTAGAGTGGGAGTAAGAATGTCTACTCACAGGAATGTTGGGAAGATTACATGAGATAAAATATATGAAACTATTTTAGAACCCATACTTCGCTATAAATCATAAGTTTTGGATGTGATAGTTCATTCATCACATCATTCAAATAATGATGACTAAATTAATCAATTCATTTACCTTTTACTGAAGAAATGAGGTTTGGGAAGAAAAGAAGACGTAGGTTCTGCTTTATTAGGCCTTCACATCACTAATTACACTTTGTATGTATATAATGCTTTAGAGTTTACAAAATGGTTCCCCCCCACCCCCGCCACTGTGTTTCTCATCGATTCATTCATTCATTCATTCATTCATTCATTCATTCATTCATTCAACCATGGAACTATAATGGTGACAAACTGGGCAGAGTTCTTGACCTCATGGTTAGAGAAAAAGCAAGTACACAGAAGAGTAAGTGACATATGTGTGGATTATAATACTTACCATGGAGAAATGAAGCATGGATGGGATGGAGAATGACAGGTATGTTAGGAGGGTGGCGGGGAGAATGTTTCCTTGAGGTAGTCACAGTCAAGACATTGCTATTCCTGGAGCAAGAAAGAGCTTAACATGTTCAAAGAGCAGAAAGTGCTGGGAGGTGTGTGTGCAAGGCGGAAAGTGCCGTAGGCTTGAGGTGGAGAGACAGCATTAGGCTGGATCTTGGAAGTCTCTCTTGGCCATGCTAAGAAGTTTGGATTTTATTCCAGGTACAATGCAAAAGCGCTGGAGGCTTTTAAACCAGAGAATTTTGAATTTTGAGAAGATTGCTTTACTGCTTTGAGAATGGACTGGATGGGGTAGGGATAGAGGCATGGGGTAACGCTAAGGAGGCTGTTGCAGTAGTCAGGGGAGAAAGACTCTTTATTTAATTATGACTGATAGAATTTGTTAGGTACTAGGGCAGACTCATGAACCCTTTATCCATCTAACTCCGACTTGTCCCTGGGGCTTTGAAAATGATGTTATTTCTAGCTCTAGGATGGTATGCTCTGTCTTTCACTGGTTTTAAGAGTTGAATGGAAATGATCATGGGAAACAAGCAAGCATATTGCAGATTTATTTCAGCTGAACTCTCCTAGATTTATCCCTGTCAAACATCTATAGTTTTGGATTATGTATTAGTTTGCAGGAGCTGCCGTAGCAAAGTACCACAGACTAGGTGGCTTCAACAACAGAAATTTACTTTCTCACAATGCTAGAAGCTTGAAATCTGAGATCAAAGTGTCAGTAGGATTGCTTTTACTGGAGGCCTCTCTCCTTGTCTTATAGATGGCCGAGTGTCTGTCTTCACATGGCCTTCCCTCCGTGCGTGTCCGTGTCCTAATCGCCTCCTCTTGTAGGGTACCAGTTGTATTGGACTAAGGCCCACCCTAATGACCTCATTTTAACTTATTTGCCTCTTTAAAGGCCATATGTGGAAATACAGCCCCATTCTGAAGTACTGGGGGCTAAGACTTCGATGTATAAACTTTGGAGGGAACACAATCGAGCTCATAACAGTTTCTAAAACGAAATCTGTGTTTGGGGAATCAGGCATGGTAATGAAAGTCAGGATCTAGTTAACTTATTTCTGGCATGTGCTGAAACGGTTGCATTTCTCCTAAGTCTTAAGAAGAAAAAGACGTGGTTTCCTTTTATAATTAGTGCCAACTGTGAAGACTTAAATACCTCCTCAAAGGATTGTAGAGCACATTCACCAGGCCTTTGCTAGACCACCTGCTTTACCTCTTGTTAATATTCATGTGATTTGTGAACTCTTTCTTTAAGATTAATATTTTAACTTCTCTCTACTAAGGTACATTTTTGGGAAAAAAATGAAATGAAACCAAACATGAGCTATCGTTCATACTCCGTATTTTGCAGTTATGTGCTTTCCCCACCTTCCCTGTGCTATCTCGTCATGAGAGTCAATTTCCAGGCACATCTTGTAGCTGTGATGGTGGAGGCTTCGCTTCTTCAACTGAAGGGATTTCAGTTAAGGGACCAAGCCACAAGCTGTTCAGGAGGGATTAACACTTCTCTCCCTGCACAGGGCTTGAGCACATAAAAAGAGGTCAATGAGTGAAGTGGCCAAGTTGGTGAAGGATAGGGAAACCTCAGTCATCTTCCCTTGGGCACTGCCTGGGCCCGTGACTACATGCTTACTCACAGGGAGCACTTGGGCTTTTCTTTCCCTTGCCGGGGAGGGAGATTAATCACTATATGGATTTCAACTGACATTTTGGTATTAAAGTGTCTCATGCAAATTCGGATGAGCTAGTTATAAAACTTTGAGACCAACATGCATGTTTATGAGTTTATGCGTAATATTTATAAGTTTATGTATCCCAACTCATGAAAAAGCCGTCCGTCTCTTATGTGAATTATCATGATCAGAACCAGGACTGGCTCTTGGCAGCTTCAGGAATCATTCTGCACCCAGTGAGTTCTTTTTGGATGTTGGTGTTGGTCCAAGGCCTGTGGTGTTGGGGAGATCCATAGATTATATGACCTTACCATTCCATCGGAGGGTTTCATCTGCTTACTTATGAAGTCCCTGGGGCCATGCTAGGCTCAGCAAAAAGAAAACTGGCTTTGGACTCAGATATTGGCTGGAGAGCTATTAATATTTTGATGTCTCCGAGCCTCTGTTTCCATCCCTGAAAATGGGAACAACTCTTAAAAGCTTGAGTCATAGAATTGCTCAAGAAGTACTTGTGAGCTGAATGAATATTTCCTTCCCTTACCTTAGGTCATTCTACTTCTACTCCACTTCCTTATCCTTTTTATCACTATGTCTTTATCAAAAGCACTTCTTAGAGATGGTTTTTGGTATGTTAATATATCCTCAAGTAAATTGAGGACACTGTTGCCTCTCTTAGGGCTATCTTTAAACTTTGTCTCTAACCATGGAAAGAAAGTTCTGTGTCTCTTTTGGAGAAGTTTTACTTATTATTAAGTGGAAATAGATGGGAAGGCATTGTTGGTACCACTTTAAGTATGCCCCATAGGGGACCATGAGCTGTCCAAACATGAGGTTGATTTTAGCTTCTGTAGTCACTGGTGTCCTCATAATCTTCATCATCATAGTCATGCCATCATCATTTCTTCCTCCTCCTCTTTCTTCTTCTTGCACACTCTCTGTGCCACCCCGATCATCATGTGCAATCCTAAGTGTCCAAGTAGTTATTATATTAATGGATTACTTGGAACAATGAATGGTTGTAAAGGTAAATGCCTTTATAACCTCAAAACCGTTGAGCTTAATAGGTTGTCATGGACACATTCCATATCATACCTATCAGTCTTTCTGTTCCTATTGTCAGCACTGTCACTCAACCTTGAGTAACAACCTGGGTTTTATATTCAGACAAAAACTCTATTCAAATACTGGCTCTGGAGGAGAGAAGGGTAGCGGGAAGGGGTAAGTGGGTGATGAACATTAAGGAGGGCGTGTGATATAATGAGCACTGGGTGTTGTATAAGACTAATGAGTGACTGACCTCTACCTCTGAAACCAGTAATACATTATATGCTAATTAATTGAATTTAAATTAAAAACCAGTGGCTCTGCTACTTTGACCTATGTGAACTTGAACAAGATCCCTAACTTCTCTGAGCCTCAGTTTCCTTATCTTCAACATAAAAGTAATAAACCAACGGCAAGACCAATTGCAGAGATGTTGCAGGATTAAATAAAAAGGATGTATTTGGAGCATTTGACACAGTTCTGGACACATATAAATGTTCAATTAATGGTATTATTACTATTATTATTAATATCCTAATATTAATAAATAAAAATAAGAGCCTCTAAAATGATATCTAGCATAGAGTAATGATCAGTAAGTAGCAGTAATGGTTGTTATTTTTATTGTTATAGGAACCCTTCAAAACTTAACATAAATCTTCCACTCATCCCTATACCTTTAAAGGAGACTGACTTAATTAAGCCTGAGTTGCCAACACCCAATGAAAATGAGATATAAACCTGAAGCACCAATGTCAATAGTTGCCTTAGACTTGCTCATTTCCATTCTTTATTTAGCTCCTCCATATCTCCTCTGTTCTTTACCATCTAGCTTCTGATTTCTCAGTTTCGCCTTGAATTTTTAGCTCTCTGCTCATTCCTAAGATCTGGTAGCCAACTAGTCCTTCTGGGGGACTCTCTGCCCATGGCTCAGCTCATCTTCTGACTCCCTGTGCCACCCCGACCCCTGGCTTCTGTCAAGCTTTGGGTTTCCCGAGAGGGCCTTGGATGAAATCTAGCCATAGCCTGTGTTTGGTCGTTACCAAGTCCTTGATCAATCAGAAGAGTTTCTTATTTATTATCTCAAAATGTCTATTTGGCATGAAATTCCATCCTGGATCCTAAATTCTCCTCCTTAGATAATGTCCTTTCTTCTCTACCAGTTTACAGGCTTGTAGGAGGAGTCTAAGGTCAACTCACCTTTTCCCCAGGGTGGGAAAGCTGCTAGCAATCCCCCATTCTTACAGTATTGGCAATATTTTGTCCATTCTGACTCTGTCACTCTCTGGCACCTATTTTTATGAAGATTGCTTTACAGGGCCAGGCCTAATGATTGGGAGGATCATTAGTCCAATGGGTAGAGCACACTGAAACACATTTGGCATAACTGCCCTGGGTCTATGCCAAAATGTCTAGAGAGGAGAGACCACAGTTCTTGCCAAAGCCCTGAGCCCCAGTGCGGCCCCACGAATCCTGCTAGTTAAAGGGGTTAGCCAGCCCTAATTTTAATTAAAATTTTGGTTGTGCAGTTGCTTGATGCCTATACTATTTCTTACCAGTTTGAATTCAGCAGACTTCCATAACCTATTACCAAGGGCTATTTAATAGATCTACTTCAGCAAATCATTATCAAAATAAGCTCAATTACTGAACAGGTAGATTTAGCTTTCTACACTGGCCTTCCTGTTATATAGAGGTTTCCAGATAACACTTAGTAAACTGTGGTCATGCTGTTGTGTCTTTTGGGATCTGAATGGATTTTTATTCCATGCAGAGAAGCAGACTGGTAGAAAGCTTAAAAGGAAAACACATACACATTTCAGGAAAAACCACATAACGTTTATTTCAGGGTTGTTTCATCAAGCAAAAAGGCTGCCTTTTAGCTGCTTCGATGCTTTCTGAAACATTTCAGGCTATATGGAGAGTGATTCTGGTTTGTGTGGCTAAAATGCTGGAGAGGATGACTGGTTTCATTAGCCAGGGAGGGGTGATAATATGCTGCAATACTTCTCTAGTTATTGGGCGCTTTATATTAATAACTCATGATGGCTGAAGTGTTTAGGTGTATATTTCAAACTCAGTGTAAAATACCATGCCATTAAGAATTTAAACACATTCTAATTTAATTATGGCCAAGAGCTGGTTGCAAGTGACCCTGTGTTTTTGTTGGCTAGTTTCAATATTGCAAATTTCAAATATGGAAAGATTTATTTTCTTTTACTCCTTGCTTCTTTTATTCTAGATTGTTAAAAATCTTAATCACTTAAAAGAACACACATTTAGAAAATGAGGTGCAATTGTTTGGAAAGTTCTAGTTTTCCAAAAGTTATGGAAAATTCTAGTTTTCTTCAGTACTATTTTGTTTTCCCCTTTGAGATGGGCCAATATTTTTCTGACCCATAATATATTGAATACTCGCAAGTTCTTTTTACCTTCCTTTTGTCCTTAAATGAGTTTTTCATTCCTCAAACAGCTATACTCTTGTCACATAATTTTTCTATCCTGGCTTAAATGGGGAAAAAAAAAATCTACCACTTGGAAAAAAAACCAAAAAACAAAACCCAACCTATCATTTAGTTACCATCCAAGTCAACTTGGGATATGACAGATAGAGATGATTGCCTGGGCCCTATCTTCTGAGGGCCACTGACTTAGCCAGGCAAATATGAAGTAGGGGAAAGGAGTTAGCCTAGGACAACTAGTAATGAATAAAATGAAGCTCATGTGTAAATTCAGCCACATAAGAATATTGCCTCCCTCTCCTACTGCCCTAACTCCTTCCACATACACTTCAAGCTAACCCCTTGTGGGGGCCTTTGATAATCAATTTAAACAGACCTAGCTTATATAAAAGTATTTTTAAAAAATGAGGAGGAGGAGAGGGGAGAGGTGGGTCTTCACTGAGGGATTTTCCTTGAATCTTGAACACTTTGAATTGGTTGGTCATGACTCTTCAACATTTAGGAATGAGCTCAATTATCAGTGACATCTGGGGAATTGGTGAATGATGCGAATCTAATGTTTATGCATAGCTTCTAAACCTGACGGCAACTGTAGAGCCAATTCTCATTAATTCCCCCATCTTCACCCATGGGGACCTTGGAGTCTCCAACTGTAGTAGGCAGTGGGCTTCCTAGTATAAATCCAAGTATAAATCTTGGGTCTCTAAATCCTCGATAATTTTCAGTTGGTAGGGAACAATGAGAGGATGGGGCAATGTGTTCTGATAATTTTTTATTATATTGAGAAAACAATATAATTAATACGATAATTTTGCATTAATTTGGAAGACATAAACCATTTAATTTTTTTCTCTTTTTTCTCCCAAATATATTTATTTTTTTAGTGTTACAAGATTAATTGTTCATGCACCACTCCCAGTGCTCCATAAACCATTTGATTTGGAAAAATGAACAAGCATACCAATCAAGTTTTCTTATATAAATCACACACTAAGGAAAAAAAATGGATTGATCTGGGATGTGACAATGAAGGTATCCAGAAGTTTCAGATATGAGTTTAGGGGGAGAGTGGAATTAGCTTTTTGGATTTCAGATTTATAATTTTAAAGATGTGCATGTCAAAAGGTGCATAGTTTTGAAAAATGTTTCTTGCTTTGATGGTTTTGAGTGGCAAGGAATCCTTTTCAGGATGTATGTAGCCAAAAAGACCATTCCTTAGGAAACAAGGAATCCCAACTCTATAGTGCTTTGCTACCCTGTCATTTTAGATGTTCCCCGCTGCCTTGCCTGCCATAGGGGGATTAGAGTTGGCCACTACACATGTTGCAAGCCACCCCAGATTGCTGAAAAGACTTGTAACATTTGTTAAATTATTTTTTATACTAGATTTATATTTAAAAATTATTTATTGACATGTCTCCCTACCCCATTAAGCTGTGAGAGCCCTTCAAAGACAGACATTATGAGCTGATGCCTCGCTCAGAGCAAGCTCATGATCAATATTGAATAAATGAATTAATAAACATCTTGGTTTTAAAGGAGTGATACATGAACCAGAAAAAACTGCCCACCCATGAAGCTGCAATGCTGGTGGAGAGAGGTCAGTACCTGTGAGTAATGCAGGGTAGAATCATGAGTGGACAGAGACTATTTGTACAAGATGCCACTCATTACTCACCTGCACGTTAGCTATTTGTATTGTTAGTGTCTAGGACATTTTATCTTCTGTGTTTTTCTAGTTGGGCATGTATTATAAATATTTTCCACATGGCTTCAAGTCCCTCATGCTTTTTGTTTGTAACAGATGAGTACAATTCCACTGAGTTGCTATAGGATGATTTTCTTAAGCTTTATGTCCCATGGAGTTATTGGTGTGGGACTGTTGACTAAAGGGAAATGGACACTTTGCTATTAATAGCCTTGTTATGAAAAAAAAAAAAACTAGCACAGATTTACATGACAATCAGCATAGAGAAGTGAACCAATTTTTAATTTGGCTCTACCATCACACCCCCTTCCAGAAGTCACTTTCAGCATCCTACCTCCCACATTGCATGCTCCCCTCACCTCAAATACCCACAGCCATTTCCTGAGGCTTGCCTCTACAGGACACTGAAATATTCAGGGGGAAAGAAAAATGCTCCAAATGTCTCCCAGATGTCTGAATGTGTGGCATAATTTGGCATTGAAATGACTGGAGTTTTCATTTTTCAACTAGATGTTTTGGCAACATGCAAATACAACCTTAATATACTAAGTAAATTTCTTTTTTCTCCCCACAAATAGACTTAATTTCATAAAGTATTTAATGAGCACATACTACGTGTCAGTTACAGTAGTGGGGATTAGAGAATATAAGGCCTTAGTAAATTATGGAGCCAATGAAGAATTTTATGGTTATATGAAGGATAGGTATGCATAGTACCTCTTTGGATAAACATCTTATAGCAAATACTGATACTTTAAACTGAGAAGATTGTATTTCTCACACCCCTCTTTAATTTGCAAATTTAGTTTTATAATTACACTCTGGACAGTGTGTCACTTGTCTGCCAGAGTGTTTTTCGCTAGTCAGAAGAAATGAAATGGAGACACACCCAGTTTAGAAGAAGCACGTGTTTTAGCTCATAAGAACAGAACAAGATCGAAATGCACTACCCCTTTTCGGGAGCTCACCCTCCATCCTTCTGGGCTGTAAGAATAAAGGCATTCTTGTCCCGCTGGTGTGGACCCATGTTGAAACGATGCAGAAGAAAATCATATCCATCAAGTCTCCTAATCAGGATTGCCTTTAAGAGGTCTAGTTGTTTCAATTAGAGAATCTTCATGATGGAGGAACAATAGAGTCAATTAATCCAGTTATTTTTCAGTGCTCTATGGATAAGGCATGATTCCAGGTGCTGGAGAATACACATCACACATAATGCTTTAGGTAGGTAACTAACTGGAAAGGTCTATAGGGAATGATCTGATTTGAATATAGGACCTCCAAGGCATGACTTAAGATGAAATATTCTATTCTTTTCAGGATGAAAAATCAGAGACTCAAAGGAGAAAAGTGACTGGTGAATGATGACATTGCTTATTGATAACAAGGGAAACACAATTCTTTCAACTCTTGTTCTCCTAGACTCCTGTTTTCTTTTTCACAACTTGAAATTCCACGTTCATTTCCTAGGGAGGAAAAACAGTGAATGGAGAGGAAGAAGTATATGATTGCCTGGAGCTCATTAATTTTTGAGCAACCACTGTTTCCCAGATTCTATTCCTGTGGTAGATTGCAAAAATGGCCACAATTTTTCACCCCTTCCTGTATCTATACTATTTACTATGCAACTTTGCAGTTCCTTTTAGCAAGAGGTGGGATCCATTTCCATACCCCTTGGAGTTGGGCTGGTCCCACGACTGGCTTGACTAATACAGGTGGCTGAAGTGTTAGGCTTGGGTGCTTTTGCTCTTTCTTGGAAACATCTTGCTAAAATAGACCTGGGTTAGTTGTGGATGATGGGAAACTACATGGCCCCGTTACTGTGGTGATCCCAGATGACAGCTAGACAGCTGTCAGACCTGTGACCGAGGCTGCCTTTTGTTAGCCAGCCCCAGCCCACCTGTAGCCCACCTCACATGACTGCAGACGTGTGAGCAAGCCCAGAAGTCAGCCATGTCTGCCCTGGGTCAGCTAAACTGCCCACCTGGGCAACGATAATCATTCAGTTTCAAGCCAGTGAATTTTGAGGCGCGGTTTGTTACTCAATGGATGCCGATATAATGGTCACGTGATCCTGCCTTTGCTATGAAATTTCAAGCTACATGTTTCCCAAGTCCCTACTACCTGAATGGTAGAAAGTATCTGGCACACTTTCATCCTGACTCAGCCTGTCTGGATCTATGCTGGATCTATGCCCAGGGTAGGCTCTCACATGCACAAGGCCTGTGGCATCAACATCAGTATTGGCCTGGTGTGGCCCCCTCAGAGGGAGGCTTGAAAGAGGACATGGTTAGCAGCAATGAGGTCCATGGGGGAACCTGGGGCTGTGCAGTCTCAGGTGCTCTGATTCACAGAACTTTAAGGCATCCCGTATGGACACAGAAGGTCTGGCCTTCTAGAGGTGAATCTTGCTATGGACTGAATTGTGTCTCCTCAAAACTCATCTGTTGCAGCCCTAATCCCCAGCGATGGTAGTTGGAGGTAGGGCCTTTAGAAGGTAATCAGACCTTTAGATGAGGTCATGAGGGTGGGACCCTAATGATGGGACCAGTGAGTGCTCTTACAGAGGGACACCAGAGAGTACTCTCCCTTCTCTCCCTCCCTCCCCAACTACCTCCCCCCCAGCCATGTGAAGATACAGTGAGAAGAAGGCCACTTACAAGCCAGGAAGATAGTTCTCACTAAACCCAACCATCCTGGCACTCAGATCTAGGACTTTCAGCCTCCAGAATGATGAGATAATAGATTTCTGTTGTTTAAGCCACCCAGCCAATGGTATTTTGTTATGGTATTCCCAAAACTAATACACAGCTGTTTTTAGTTAGACAGATTTTTGTCATTGTTTCAGGGGAAAATAATCTGAACGATTAAATGCATTTTTCACTCCAGATGTTTTGGCAATGTGAAGATGTGGCCAAGATGTGCTTGTGGGATGGCCCCATGGCTGTCCTGGGGAGTAACTTCTGGACAAAAGGGGAAATTCAGGGAGGGGCCAGAGGAAGCCCCCTTCTCTTCCATGTCAGGAATGCACATATTCCTTTTTGGAAAGAGGGTACTGGAACTCTGTATGCGAGCTTTTGGTCCATGGAGATTTATGAAATACAGCCACCCTCTTTTAGTTGCAAACAGATTACATTGAACAAGCTCACCTGCTAGTATGCCATTGTCTTTCTCCAATCTGGGGCTGGGAGTCACTATTGAATTTGTGGTTGAAAACTCCAGTAAGGAAATTCTGACCAGGATCAAATGAGTGAAGAAAAGAATGTCAAAGGATGAAAGCGGTGACTCATACATATTTGTATTGAGAAGTACCAACTGTATAGTGATGAAAGTCATATTAATGCATAAATATTAGGTATGGATAATTGTGCTCTCAATCTCAACTTCTTCATCCTTCCCCAAAACAATAATTCTATTACTAACTGTTCTGAATTTCTCACATGTGACTTAGAGAGTCAGGTTTGTCGACTACACAGAGGAGAATTCTCTGTGTTTTCTCAATAAACACTAAATAGTACATATTTTCCGTTTTACA
Organism: Procyon lotor; assembly: GCA_028646535.1. Taxonomy (NCBI): domain Eukaryota; kingdom Metazoa; phylum Chordata; class Mammalia; order Carnivora; family Procyonidae; genus Procyon; species Procyon lotor. Next base: position 13,188,802 of record CM053605.1, on the reverse strand, counting down.
GGCTATATGTGTTGCTATGACTCAACTTTGCTGTTGTCGTGTGAAAGCAGCCAGGCACCACACTTAAACAAAAGAGTGTGGCTGTGTTCCTACAACACTTTATTTATCAGAAGAGGTGGCAGGCAAGGTTTGGGCCATGGGCCGAACTTTGCTGATGTCTACTCTACTGGATTAAATGAACACATGTTTTTAAGGTGAGTTAAGCAGTGCCTGGAATGTGGTAATAGCTTTGGAACTGTTGGCTATTGGTTTTCTTTGCCTGGCGTGGAGCAAGGCAGCAGGAAGTATGCACTAAGGAGAAGTTGATTAGTATATAGTGAATTTGGGTCAAATGAAAAAAAGGATGGGGAGTCAGTTGAGGGTGAGTACACACAGCTCTGGTGCTTGGCACAGAATTGCCTTGAAGACTGTGTGTTTTAGTCAGTTCAGGCTGCTATGCCAAAGTACCATAGATTATAAACAACAGAAATGTCTTTTTTTCTTTTTCCTTTTTTTAGAGAGAGAAAGCATACATGTGCACACACTTGTGAACACGGGTGGGGGACAGGGAAGGGCAGAGGCAGAGGGAGGGAGAATCTTAAGCAGGCTCCACACCCAGTGGGGGAGACCAAAAAGGGGCTCATCTTGTGGTGCTTGATCATGACCTGAGCCAAAAAGAAGAGTTGGACACTCAACCAACTGAGCCACTGAGGTGCCCCCCAAAATTTCTTTCTTATGGTTTTCCAGGCTGAAAATCCAAGATTAGAGTGCCTGCATGGTCAGGTTCTGATGAAGGAACCTCTTCCAGGTGGCAGGCAGACTGTCGAGACCTTGCTGGCAGAAAGAGAGCTAGAGGGCTATCTGGGGTCCCTTTTGTAAGGATACTAATTTTATTTGTGAGGGCTCCACCTTCATGACCCAATTACCTCCCAAAGGCTCCACCTCTTAATACCATCACATTGGGGGTTAGGATTTCAACATGCGAATTTTAGGAGCACACCTTCAGACCACTGTTGTGTGAGTCTCTTGCGATGTGAGGAAATTAACATGTTATATTCCATCTTGGAACAGACCATTCTCACTTTCTCTTCTACATCAGTTTTATAGACAGTCTATAGGGATCCTGCATGCATAAGCTATCTTTCTATCCAAAACTCCACAGTATCCAGCAGAATAGGAGGCTATCAGTGTGACAAGACAAAGCAAATAAAACTTTAAACCCCAAGGCATAGTGTCATCGTACATGATCCAGACTAAGCATCCACACGAATATTCCTGCATGATTTACAAATCTTTTCCCTTAATCCTGGTTGCATTGGCTTTTCCATTGCTGTATTAGCTTAGTGCAGGTGTGTAAAAACATTTGAGCATGATGAATTGTTTCTCCAAAAGCCAAAAGGTAAATGATGAAAGAATTGGATAGAAAACATGTTAACAAGATATTTTATATTAGCTCCATGGAGCTAGATCAATTACTATGATGTGTTACATGTTCAGAAGTCAGGAAATTCTAAATTATGGTTCCCAGTATGAACGTAACTCAGCCCCTTTGCACATGCAATATTTTATACGACTGTATATGGTGTTAACTTTAATGCTTTAACATCTATGCTTAATGTGGCAACTATAAATTTGAATTTCTTGACTTGAGAGGTTATAACATTTAACCATACAGCTGCACTGACATACTTACTGCATTCAAATATTTCTTGGTGTAATATTTTGAAAAATAAGCACTCTATATGGATAGTTCTAGTTTTTTTTTTCTTTTTTCTTTCTTTCTTTCTTTCTTTCTTTCTTGCTTGCTTGCTTGCTTGCTTGCTTGCTTGCTTTTTTTATTTTATTTTATTTTTTTTGGTTATGATGCAGGAATTAAAAAAAAAGACTGTGTCCCTGCCACTGTTAGTTCTATAGCTCTCTCTAGGTCATTTGAACTAAGTGGGATGTCACTGAACAATTTTTACTTTCCTGTGGTTTCTACACCAAATCACACCTCGAGGAAGAAAGATTTTTCTGAACATTGTTGTGTCATTTATTCCAAAGGGTTTGGTCACCCTACCGATGGTGTGGACAATGTAAGACAAATTCAGAGTTTAATTTTAGGCTGAATTATCCACATGGTAATAACTGTAAATGAAATCCCCTTGAGTTTAAAATCTAACACAAGAGTCTAATAGGTGATTTATAAATGAAAAATCCCTGCATCCCTGGGGTATAACCACGTTTACTCATCAAGAATGTGGTATCGGGCAACTTGTTCCTTCTAGATAGATTTCTTTGCTGTTGTGTGCACATTGTTTTAGGTAGACAGGTTTCTCTAGTTTCAGAGAAATTAATCGCTCCTTCCCCCCATCCTCATACCACTCAGGGCTACAACTTTTTCTGGTTTTAGCAAATAGGTTGTGAAACAGCTGTCCTGGCCACTGATGGCAAGAAGTGCAAGGAACCAGGAAGGAGTCTGCCCTCTTAACCACTTTGCTATTATAATTGGTCCCAAGTTCCTTGTTCTTGGGCCAGGTACTCACCACACACCCACACCTATATGTAGGTACAGTGAGTATGGATCTTATTTCATAAGCTCAGGTGTGCAGGAAATGTAGCTTTTTAAAATTTTCTTTAAATCAACTTTTAATTCTTGGCACTCATCCTACTGGGCTACATTATATACTGCTCACAAGAGCCATACTTTAAGTAGAAGGACACAGAAAGGTTGAAAGTAAAATAATGGCAGAAGATATACTATACCAACACTAACCAAAAGTAATCTGGTATATTTATACTAATATCAGACAAAATAGTTGTAAGGGTAAGAAGTATTACTACAGATAACAGACCATTTAATAATGTTTAAGGAAGCAATTCAACATACTTATAATACTAATCTAATACCGTAATCTCAAAAAATATAAAGCGTAATCTAGTTGAAGTAAAAGGAGATATTGACAGATCTACAGTCATAATTGGATTTGTTAACATAAGTAACCAAAATGGTTAGAATAAGCAGTTATGTGAGTACAACTTATTCTAACACAACTACTAAACATGTAGATAAAAATATGTGAGAATATAAAACAGTTGACCAATATTACTTATCAACTTCACTTAATTGAAATTTATAAAACTCTACACTTAACATCGATATAATACAAATTTCTTTCCAAGATGCATGGAACATTTATTCACCAACATTGACCTATATGTTGAGTCATAAAGCAAGTCTTGAAAATTTCAAAAGATTGGAACCATGAGTGGTATATTTTCCAACCATAGTGGAATTAATTTTGAGATAAATGCAAAAAGATAACTTGGAAACTCTCAAATGTTTGAAAATGAAACAATACACTTCTAAACAACAAGTCAAAGAAGAAATCACAATAAAAATTAAAACATTTTCACTGAGTGATCTCAAAAATACAAAATGCTGAAACTTGTGGGATGAAACCAAAGAAGTGCTTTGGCAAAAGTATGTTGCTTCAAATGAACACGTCTGAAAAGAAGAAAGGCTGAAAATCAAAGATCTTCTTTTATTGTATTTTTACTGTATTTTTATTTTTTAAAGTTTTTATTTAAATTCCAGTTAAAGATCCTCTCCTACACTTCAGAAAGAGGGCTACAACTTTCTCTGGTTTTAGCAAATAGGTTGTGAAACAGCTGTCCTGGCCACCATTGGCAAGAAGTACAAGGAGCCAGGAAGGAGTCTGTGCTTTTAAATCAGAAAGGTTTAAAAAAAGCAAATTAACTGACTTATTTCGCTTAGCATAATACCCTCCAGTTCCATCCACGTCGTTGCAAATGCCCGATTTCATTTCTCTTGATGGCTGCATAGTATTCCATTGTATATATATATACCACTTCTTCTTTATCCATTCATCTGTTGATGGACATCTAGGGTCTTTCCATAGTTTGGCTATTGTGGACATTGCTGCTATAAGCATTCAGGTACACGTGCCCCTTTGGATCACTTTTGTATCTTTAGGGTAGCAAGGCGGGAGTTTGGGGGGGTGGGGGAGAGAAATGAAACAGGAAGGGATGGGGAGGGAGACAAAACATAAGAGACTCCTAGACTCACGAAACGAACTAAGGGTGGCTGGGAGGCAGGGGGGTAGGGATAGGGTGGCTGGGTTGTGGACATTGGGGAGGGTATGTGCTGTTAAGTGCTGTGAACTGTGTAAGCCTGACGATTCACAGACATGTACCCTGGGGCAAATAATACATTATATGTTAATAAAAATTAATTGAAAAAAAAGCAAATTAAAAGGAGAGTCAGTAGTAGAAAGGAAATAAGAAGGATAAGATGAGAAATTCATGAAATACAAAACAAACATACAACAGGGAAACAATAAACTGAAAGTTGGTTCTTTGAATACACTAATGAAGTTGAGACACTCTTAAGAAACAAATAGAAAGAGAAAACACAAATTACCAGTATCAGGAAGGAAGAATGGAGACATCACAGTGGTCCTACAGCTATTAAACATATAATAAGAGGGAATTATTAACAACTTAATCCAATATATTTGAAAGTTTAGAAGAAATGGACAAATTCCTAGAAAAATTTAACACTGAAAGAAGAAAAACATGATCTGGATTTCCTATTTTAATTTAAAAAATTGGATATGTAATTAAAATTCTCCACACATATGCAAAACTCTAGTCTCAGATGACTTCAGATATCTAAGGAAGAATTTATACCAACTTCTTATACTCTTCCAAAGGATAGAAAAAGAGGCAGCATTCCCAGATTGTTTCATGAGATGGCATAATTGTTATGTCAAAATTTGATAAATACATATATAAGTACATATTAAAATATACATAATAAATCAATATATAAATAAATAACCCCCCAAATTTGAGATCTACCTTCTTTGTGAACATAGGTGAAGAAATTCTGAATAAAATATTAAATAATCAAATGCAGTGAATATCTACCTTCCTAACTATCTACCTTTTATCTATGATGTTACACAACCACCAAGTTGAATTTATTCCAAGAATATAACTTATATTGCTTTGAATGTCAACCAATGTGATTTATCATATTAATAGAAAAAAGGAAAAGAGCTTATCATCATGTCAATTTTATGAAATGCAACACTCATTTATGATTTAAAGTAAAACTCTTAGCAAGCTAGGAAGAGAAGGGAAAGTTTTTTCTTTTTTTTTTTAATTTTTATTTTATTTTTTCAGTGTCCCAGGATTCATTGTTCATGCACCACACCCAGTTAAATCAAAATGTATCTACAGAAATCTCTAGCAGGGACACCTGGATGGCTTAGTGGGTTGAGCCTCTGCCTTGTCTCCGGTAGTGATCTCAGGGTCTTGGGATTGAGCCCCCGCGTCAGGTTCTCTGCTCAGCGGGCAGCCTGCTTCCCCCTCTCTCTCCGCCTGCCTCTCTGTCTACTTGTGATCTCTCTCTCTCCCGCCCCCCCGTTAAATAAATAAATAAATAGATAGATAATTTTTAGAAATTCCCAGCCAACATACTATTAATATTATCTAATACTGATAATAATAAATGCTTTTTCCCAGAGATCAGAAATGAAGTAAGGATAATGATTATTACTACTTCTGTTCTTCATTGTGCTGGAGGGCTGAGACAGTGTAATAAGGCAAGAAATGAATGAAAAAATATAAAGATTAGAATGGAAGAAATGAAAATGTGTTTATTGATGATGGTATGTTTCAGTGTATAGAATATTTGAAAGAATCCATAGGTAAGCTATTAGAATCAATAAATTGTGCAGTCATTAAATATAAGGTAAATAAAAAAATATTTCTACATGCTAGCAATAAAGATCAGAATGTCACTTTCAAGTGAAGCCATTTTAGCATAAAAACCATCAAACATGTAAATAAACTTAATGCAAGATTTATGTTACCTTACTGAGGGAAAGTACAGATGATTATGGAAAGAAATTATAGAAGACCTAAATGAATGGAAGGATATAGCTTTCATGGATTGGAAGACTTAAAATTATAACAATTTTAGTTGATTTACAGATTCAAAGTAGTGTCTGTAAAAAACTCAACAAGTTTTTCTTTTCATGGAAATTGATAAGTAATGTCTAAAATTTATATGGAAATTCAAAAGGACAAAAGAAGACTAATCATCTTTAAGAATAACAACACTGACAGATTTACAATGCCAATATCAAATTTTATTAGAAAGCAGAATGAATTAAAATGGAGTGATGTTGGTGTAAGGATAGAGCAAAGAACAGAATCCACAGAATAAAAACTCCCAAGACAGACTCTCATATATGTGGTCATCCAATTTATGATATGAGTGTCACTGCACTGCAATGGGAAAAGGAAGACCTTTTCAGTAAGATGGTTCAGTGGATTAACCATTTGGGGAGGGAAATGAATTTTTATCTCTCAATTCCTACCTTACATAAAAAAATCAAACTCAGTAGATCACTAACCTAAATGTAGAAGATAAAAAAAGAAATTTTCTAGAAGATACCACTTGAGAATATCTTCATGGTCTTGGGGTAGCCAAAATTTCCTAAATAGAACACAGAAAATCTTAATTATAAAATATGATCTATAAATATCTTCCATGAAAATTAAGAAGTGCTCATCAAAAACACATTAAGGAAGCGAAAAGGCAAGTCACAGAATACAAAATATTTGCAGTACAAATAACCAATAAAGAACTCATCTCTCCCCAAACTAAACAGCTCTTGTCTTAGTCTTCTCAGGCTATTGTAACAAATACTATAGCCTGGGTGGTATAAACTACAGAAATTTATTTTCTCAAAGTTCTGGAGGCTGGAAAGTTCAACGTCAAAGCGCCAGTGAGCACTCTCTTTCTGGCTTATAGAAAGCCACCTTCTCCAGTGGTCATCACTGGTAGGGAGAGAGATCTCCAGTGTCTCTTCCTTTTTTTTTCCTCTCTCATAACAACACCAGTTCTATAGGATCTTCTACCCTTATGACCTCATTTACTTTAATCACCTCCCAAAAATCTTCATCTCCAAAACAGTCACATGGGCATTAGGTTTTCAACATATAAATTTTGAATTTTGTGGGCACACACACCATTCAGTCCATTGCAACTCTTAAAAATCGATTTTAAAATACGGACACAATTAAAACAGTGACAAAAGATTTGAGCAGGTACTTTACAAAAAAAAGCCAATGGGTATATGAAAATGTGTTCAACATCGTTGGTTGTTCAACATCATCAAGTGAATTAAAATTAAAACCACATTGAGATACCATTACACACCTGCCAGAATGGCTAAAACATAAAGAAAAACCTGATGATGACCAGTAACAGGAAAGCTACAGAGAAATAGTCTCCTATGTTACTGTTGGGAGTATAAGTCAGTGAAGTTGATTGGGAATGACTACTAAGACATGACCTAATGTACCTAGGTTCTTTAAAAGACATGTGGCAGAATGTTGCTAGCTGCATTATTTTTAATAGTCCCAAATTTGAAACAACTAGTGTCTATGGACAGTAAGATAGATACATAAGTTGTGATATATATATCACATATGTACACATGTTTACATATACACATGTGTATATACACCCCCACACAACAGGATATTATATAGCAATGAGTGAATGCACTACAGTCACACAGGACAGACAAAATGTTGAGTAAAAAAATGCAACACAGAGGAGGATATTTGGTATGGCTATGGCTCTATGTATGTAATGTGCAAAATCAGGCAAAATTAGGTAAAATCTATGGTGAATGAAGCAGGAAGAGCAGTCTTTGGGAAGGGGTAATGGCTTAGAAGGGGCACAGGGAGGCTGCTGGGCCCTGCAATGTTCTATGTCTTGGGTGATCATCCCATGAAAATGTGTTTACTTTGAAAATATTCATTGAGCCATACAGGTAAGCTTTGTGTACTTTATTCATGGCTGTTAAACTTCATACAAAAGTTTTCGAGTATGTACAAAAGCAAATCATTTTTCCTATTCCTTGAGCATTGAGAAGGGCAGGAAAGAAGGAAAACTAACACTTATCAAGAGTTTGCTATGTGGGAGGCACTTTACTCCCCGCAGTACACGGACCTGCTGTGGTCAGAGAGTGAAAGCCCTATGATTCTCTCTAACTTGACTGCATTTGATTATGTGGTTGTCCCTCCAGTGGTGGACACAGGAGGAACGGCACTGTGCAGATTAGTTTGTAGCCACAAACTGTGTGCCTGAGGCTAGAGATGGGCCCTACCCAGAGCGCAGAAAATGACATTAGGGAAGTGTTTTGAGAAGGAGAAATGGGTAGTAGGGTTATAAGTCCTCAACAGTCACTGGAATTGCAGAGAAAATATCATGAGCTCTTGTTTAATAAGGTAACGTGTACTTTTTTCCTGCTTGGATCCCAATGTACGCGTTATTCTTTATGCTAAGCCACCAAAAAAAAACTTACTCTTTCATTCCTGTGAAGAGGCAGAGTGAGGAGCACAGGGCAAAAGAATAAAGAGCCGGCTGGAGAGAAATAGCAAACTTCAAGGCCCTGCAAATAGAGCTAGAAGCAATTTTCTTGGTGGTAAGTAGCCAAATGATGAATATGCTGTACTTAAGTGAACTTTGAATAACTCTATAAACTAAGGCTGGGTTTTTGTTTTGGCAAGTAGTACTAAGGGCTCTGGTAGACAAAACTGGCATAATTCCAACGCTGGCTTGGGACACAAGTGGCACAAGTCTAAATTACTTGGGTAAAATTAGAACTTACCATTGGAAACTCATTATTACAGTGGTTAGTGATATTTAATTTGGCTTTATCCTAAATTGCATACAGTTCATTCCAGTATGAAAATGAAACCAATAAACATCGTCCTTTTTAAGGCGTATTTTTGTTCTTCTTTTTAAAATCCCGAGTTAAGGTTTTCTCTGGATACACTGGGTGTCAATATGTGAATTAGCTAGAGAAAAGAATCTGATTTTCTGAAGAGGCAAAGTATGCAGGGACTGTTAACAATCTCTTAAGGGAACCTAAATTCTAGACCAAAGATCTTAACTTGGAGTGGCTCTCTCTGGATGAGCTTTATAATACACATTTACCACTGTTAGTTCACTGGGGTCATATGATTTGCAAAATTAAATAATAAAGCATGTACTACAAAGGACAGATGAGTGACCCCTCACCTTGATGGTGAGTTTTAGGGAATTTGAAAGGGAAGAATTCACTGTGGGCTGGGGAAGACTTCATGAAAGAGAGGGACCCTGGCTAGGGATGCAAAAGAAAGTACCTTAGTCCATTCATGGCACTGTGGGCTCCTACTGGCATGCACCTCAAAACGCTTCCAGCCTATACTCATTACCCACTTGCAAAGCTACTCTCACATTTCTAGAAATTCATTACGGCAGCCCCTGACTTCTTAGTGCCAATTTATCTTATTCAAGCTGGTATAACAAAATACCATAGACCAGGTGGCTCATAAACAGTAGAAGTTTATTTCTCACAGTCATGGAGGCTGGGAAGTCCAAGATCAAGGTGTTAGAAGACTAGGTGTCTGGTGAGGACCGACTTCTTGGTTGGTAGGCCACCATCTTCTTGTGGTGCCCTCATGTAGTGGAAGGGGAAAACTCTGATCTCCTCAGCCCCATATGAAGACCAGTCTCATTCTTGAGGGTTCTACCCCCATGACCTAATCACCTCTTAAAAGCCTGACCTCCAAACACTATCACACTGGGGATTAGATTTCACCATGAGGTGAAACCATGGTGATTTTGAGGGACAAAAAATTCAGTCTGTAGCAGGAGTTACGCCTTAGTAAACAGGAAGTGGGAGTGGGCATGATGAGGAGAGGTACCATCTTGGAGAGATGCAGGTAAGAGTGGTATGGAGGACCCAGACTGGATATGAGACAACTCTTGAGGTGGCTGGTCAACTCACCCAATTATGTCTTCTTGAATTGCCTTTGGAACACAGGAATGGGTCCCCAGTAGTGATGTCTCAAATACATGACCCTCACCCTTTGTGCATGGCTAATTAACTCAGGTAAGATCTTAAGAACTTAGAATGGGAAACAGAATCACAGAAATTTTTGAGCTCAATCTCCATAATGATAGATATGTTAGAGCAATGTTTCTCAACCTTTTTTTTTTTTTTTAAATATTTTATTATTTATTTGACAGAGAGAGAGAGAGATCACAAGTAGGCAGAGAGACAGGCAGAGAGAGAGGGGGAAGCAGGCTCCCTGTTGAGCAGGGAGCCAGATGTGGGGCTCGATCCCAGGACCCTGAGATCATGACCCAAGCCGAAGGCAGAGGCTTTAACCCACTGAGACACCCAGGCACCCCATTTCTCAACCTTTTAAAGAGCCTTTCAGACATTTTTTTCCTAAAGCCTTCCGCACTTATGAAATTTTAAAATCACAGATATGCAACATATCTGTGTATACTATTTATCTGTGCTTTATACATAAAAGAGTAAGAGTATTTTTTGCCCCCTCCCTCAGGAATCAATTCTTGCCCCCTCGAGGGCAATATCACTGAGGGTATATTTTTTAGAGAGAACATTTCTGAACTTCTGTAGTTGGTCCCTAGAGTATCGCTGTTTCCAGACTTTTCTTAGTCTTGTTTGTTCAAGTCTTCCTTGGAATTTCTGAGATATTGCCTCATCTTCTAAAAATGTTCACTTTCGGTTACTTGCAACCTAAATAACCTAAAAGAAAAGCAAAAATATTTTCTAATAAAAGCTTTAAAGAAATTCAGTCATGTTTAGAACACCCAAAGGGCCACCTCAGGGACTTTATGCCAGGACGCTCCTTATCAGATATGTTTTTATATCAACACCTGCTTTTTTATATGGAAAAAAGGCAGATACTGTTTTTTAATTCAAATTGAAGACACTCTGAATGCCACATTTAAATCTACATGTTATAGAAAAGGCAACAGGAAATTGTTTTGAATAATGGAAAATACATCTGTGTCTGAATAATTTAAAGATACTGAACCTATTTTCATTTGCATTTTACACATGTATACCAGTCATTCCACAAAATGCTGAACAAGTAGAGAATCGATAGCTGAATTTAATTTTGCACAGAAATTTAAAAGCTGGTAGAAATAGAGGATTAGAAGAAGGATCTTATCTCATCTCATCTCATGCACTATTATACCATCAAATCAAATCTGAAATAAGTGTGAGATTTGTTGTTTCCTTTAAGAAACTTGTTTTAAAAGTTTATTTTTTATCTTGAAAATTTATTTTAAGTTCTCTTTGATGGGACTCAAGTTATGACTTTTAGATTAGATTTTTATTTCTCACATTTGGTATACATGGTTTTGTTTTTGTTTTTGCTAATAGTGGAAATTAAAGACCCTATTTTTTATAGTTTTCATACTTTGTTAATCTGGTTCTTAACGGTTTATCTTATTCTCTTTATGTTGCCATTCTCCTAGATTCGATGAATCTTTATTACAGCTTTTAATTCTTAATCCTTTTGCATACACACACACACACACGCACACACACACACACAATATATATATATATCTCCTTTTCCACACTATTTCCATTTTTGTAATGATACCATCTTGAGGTCTTTAGATTACTTTTCCATCACTTTTGCTGTTAAGTATTTTTCTTAGTTTCAAGTGCTTCTTTATGTTACAATTGTATTATTTTCTCTAATATGTAATTGTTAAGGACCATAAAATAGAAAGTAGAATCAAACAGCCTTCCTGTGCATACTGGTTTTACACAGCTTCTATTGAGGCCTCACAAATATTCTGCCTTCAGTGAAACAGGTGGGTACCGATCCTTTATTAGCATACTTATTTAAAGGAAATATGGCCGATTCTTTCTTTGGGGGGAAAATCCAATTAAAAAAATAATGTTTAGTAATGTAGTAGATTAAAATCAAAGCCTACTTTCATATCATGTAGGGTTTTTTTTTAAGATTTTTTATTTATTTATTTGACAGAGAGAAAGAGATCACAAGTAGGCAGAGAGGCAGGCAGAGAGAGGGGGAAGCAGACTCCCTGCTGAGCAGAGAGCCCGATGCAGGGCTCAATCCCAGGACCCTGAGATCATGACCTGAGCTGAAGGCAGAGGCCTCAACCCACTGAGCCACCCAAGCGCCCCATATCATGTAGGCTTTTTTTTTTAAGATTTTATTTTTATTTATTTATCTGACAGAGAGAGAGAGATCACAAGTAGGCAGAGAGGCAGGCAGAGACAGAGGAGGAAGCAGGCTCCCTGCTGAGCAGAGAGCCTGATGCGGGGCTTGATCCCAGGACCCTGAGATCATGACCTGAGCCAAAGGCAGAGGCTTTAACCCACTGAGCCACCCAGGCACCCCTCGTGTAGGCTTTTTACATAGGATCTAACTTCATCTCAGGACAATGCTAAAATGTAAAGTCATAATTCCACCATCTCACATGGTTGCTTAAAGAAACTGAACCTTACGGAGGTTGATATTGAATAATTTCCACAGGGCTGAAGAATGGTTGAAGAAAAAACATTCAAATCAAAATAAACTATAGGCCTATATAATCCTGAGGCCTAATCCCTTTCTACTTGGGTAAACATTTTTAGAAAGTTTAAAAATATTAACTTAAAAGGTAACTGGTCCATACAGATTTATCCATGAACTTGGGACATTCAGGGGATACACACGTGCCTGGAGCGTACTAGGTACTCACTACTTGTTTGCTTTTGAATGGATGTTTGATGAATTAATTAATAAATCAATGATTTAGAAGACAAACCATTTCTTGGAGTCTTTTCTAAGCCAGGTAGTGAGTTTGTGGTTTCTTTTTCTGATACACTTTGCACGTTCATGCAATCATACTGCAGGGATGTTTCCAGTTGGGTGAGGAAATCCGTGGTTTGTGTAAATGATTGTGACTTGAGTAAAGAAATATTTTGTCCCCTCCTTCTGTGTGTCTTGCTTTGACTCCCACACCGACCTGCTAATGGCCAGGACACCTGCAGTCTGTGGGCTTAGCCTTTGCCTTGGGAGCTGACGGCAGGTGTCAGCTCAGGGCTGAGGGGGTTTCTCTCTACCAGCGATGAGATGGTCTCATCACTTGGAGGGTATTGGAACTTTGTCCACTTCCTGGGAAGAAGAGGAGCTCCCTTCTGATTAGGATGGAATCAGGTGCCCTCTTCTACTCAGATTGTGCATGGGTCCTTCCAGCTGCTTTAAACTGGCATCCATCAGCACATTGGCTGGATCGAGGCCCAAGGGGAAAGGGCCTGTATTTGCCATTGAAGAGAGCAGAATCAGAATTGGCTTCTATGAGGCCCAGAGACAGTCTTCATTTTTATTTTATAGACCAAATTACAAGATTCTGCAGCAACAGGGAAGACTGACTAGAGAAATTGGAAGGGAGGCCTATGAATAGGTAGGTATCTGAACAAATATGATGGGTCACACAGGCAAGTTCTTGTTTATAGAGGAGTTGACAGGAACCACAGGCATGTCCTGACTTCCCAGCCAAGTCCCTCGAGAAATAGAAGCCCGGCTCTCTTCCTGTATGGTCCTTTCTGTTCCATGCTCACTTACATTCAGATCAGTGGTGTTTATCCAACACTTACAAGGAGCCAGTCCTGTGCTGGATGATGTTGTGGGCAACACAAAAGAAAAATTCAGGAGCCTACCAGAATGTACAGGCAGAAAAATTTTATAGATATAGAATTTATATGGTACTGCAAGAGGGCATCCGTGGAAATGATTGGTCATGATACAGGTGGTCAGTGACAGCGGCAAGCTGCTATGGACCACAGGCTCATGCAGGGAGCCAATCTGGATCTTCACTGCTATATCCCCAGCCACTGAAGCAGTGCAGGGCGCGTGATGAGGGCTTACGCATTTGTCAAATGAATGAGTGAATCAAAGCCTTACGGAAGGTGAGGTGGTAGGTATCGAAGTTAAGTGACCCAGCTCTAGGCTTTCAACCATTGGTCTGTCCCTCACTCTGAAACATTGGGCTGGTTTCTTAACTTCTCCCAGTCTCCTTGTCCTTACCTATAAAGCAGCGTTGTGGCGAATACCTGATTCATAGTGTTGTTATGAGATTGGAGCGAGAACACCTCCAAAAGAAGGTTAGCACGGTGTGAGAGTTCTGCTAAGGGTACAATAACTTTTTGGTATGAATGGCGAGAATGTCAGTTGGGGTTGATTTCATTTGGAGGTGAAATTGGGAAAACCTGGAATCTATATCCAGCTCTGCCACTAGTAGGTGATTTGGAGCCAATGACTTCCTCTTCCTGAGTCTTCACTTCCTCATTTATGAAGGAGGATTTTGGAGAAGAGGGTCTTGGACATTGCATCCAACTCTTTCAAGGTACAGTTGAAAAATTAAATGCTTACAGGGGCCTGGCAGGTAATGGTAACAAGTCACATAAGCTCAGGGTAAGAAAAACTTGACCCTAGCATCTGGGGACAATTGAGAAGGGTAGAAACTTCATAAACCAAGCACTGCTGCTGAATGCTGCCTTGAGGGATATGTGCTTATCAGTATCATATATTCTGAATTTTGCAGAGAAGTTGGGGATCCACATTTTCTATGAATTCTCACAATTTTTGAAAGGTGGCACCTAAATCAGTTTTTTGTTGTTGTTGTTAATTTGTTTTAAATATTGTTTGAGCCATTACCTTAGGAGTCAAACAAAATCCATCTGTGGGTCACTGATTCGCTGCTTCTAATTTGGGTCCAGAAAGATAAGAAGAAATCAGAGTCTGAAAAATGAGTGTTTTCGGGGCAAGTTTTCACAGAAGCAGAATCATTCTGAGATATGGTGGCTTGCCCTCTGCTTTACTTACAAAGGTTTCTAGGGCTGGCTGACCTGGTGCCCACCAACCCAGACAATTACCTGCAGGTGGTAAGAGGACTGAAACTGAATCCTATTCCTAATTAGATCAGAAATACTGAAAGCCTCCTTTTCTCTGCTATTTTCAGCCACTTTCAAGCTCTTTAGGTTGCTTAAGAGTATTGAACACGGCTTGGGACTCCTCAGAGGGAACCAAAGATAACATACCCTGTGACACTTTCCATAGTCACTTTAAAGCCAACTCTAAATGGGGATTCTCAATCTGGGAAGGGGGAATGACCTCTCAGGATCTCAATGTTGGTAGAAGATATAGCATAAGGATATACTACCTCCAGGGGTTTTTGATATGCCTTTTTCGGGGTGGGAATTGGAGACTTGGGATTTCCCCGCATTGCTGGGAATCACAGTTGCAGGGTTTGAGGTCTTGGGAAGGACAGAAAATCTCACTGAGTCCATCAGTCCACACTGGGTCAATCAAGGATTGTGTGAGAGCTGGGCGGCTGTCCATTAAGAATGTCCTTCTGGATGGGTGGCAGTCAATTTCTATGGTTGGAAAATTCATCTTGATTCAATTGACTGGCTTTGTATAGGTATCAGCGGGAGTCAAACTGAGCATGATGTGGTCTTTAGATCATCCAGCAGCTGACCGAATCAATTGATTTTTTTGTAACTGCAGCTTTTCATTTGGCATCATAAAGGCATACCCTAAATAAAGCATTAGCCTCTAGAATGTGTTTAAATTGAATTTCTGGATACTTTGGCATGTATCCAGTTTTAAATAAGCTCTGATCTAACTGTATCTAATCTCTAATCAAAGGATCCTAGTATATGGAACATTCTCGTTAATAATGATACCTTAGACATCCATTAAGTCTGGACATTAATTTTATGGAAATTCTCCAATACATCTCCATTAGATTTTTTTTCTGGGGAAAAATTAGTAATAAAAGCTTTTAATAAATGTCATAAATATCTATGTTCAATGAGACTACTACCCTAATTAAAACCAGACCAAAAGAGAAAATAGTTACTTCTGCTAATGGTCATGACCTTCAGAAGACATTTTGGAGAAAGAAATTATGTGCTCTGTTATTACTCAAAATTCGTTTGTTACAAAGAATAATTAGTGAGTGGGAACAGATCACTAGTTATTTGACTACTGTGTGGATTCTCTAGTCTTGTACACCTAGTGGCTCATGAAATAAACTCTGCGGTCTGTCCATATTGTGAAAACAAGCTTTGGAGCCAGGAATATCAAGGTTCGAGTCTTATACTCTGCTCTAAATAGTTCTGAGATCCTGAGAAAGTTATGAAATTTCTTGAGAGTCTTGCTTTCAGCATCTTTAAAATGGGTCAATAATATCTAGTAGGCATATGGTGACGATCACACAAGATTATGTATGGAGAGCTTCTGAGTACTGCCCTTGGCTCGTAGGTGGTTAAGTTCGTAGAAGCCACAACTGTTAACAGAGGGAGCTAGGTATATAGATTTTCAGAGGTGGAAAAGAAGGGTAATTAAGAAGTGAGTGCTGGCTTTTATTCCTACCAATATATCTAAGCACATTTAAACCATTTCTTGCCATTCTTTGACTTTCTACCTCATGCTCTTGTTAGTTAGCTAATTTAGAAGTAGCAATGAGATGAAAATCTGTATGTGCTCCAGTCCTTTTCTTTCCATTTAAAGCTTTGAGGGTAGAGTACAATTGCAACCTAGGATTTGCCCTATTTGACCAGGCCTAAATAACCGCAATCTGGCACTTAAGAAATGTGGGTGTTAGGACTATGTTTGGAAAAGTGGAAAGACAGAATGGAGAACCAGATTCACCCAGTGCGTGCTCACTTGCATTTGGCCTGTATTATATGGCCAACACCTTTAGGCATCTGGTCCCTGCATCCTTTGCTTCTTGACTTTGGTCACCACCTAAGGTCCTCCTAGGTAGACGGTTATAATTTGGAAATGCGTTAGAAGTCATTTAGTCAATGAATTTTCAAATTGTTTCATAAAGACAGTGGAATGCTTTCTTTAAATAAAAATCTTAAGAGGAAATGTAAATGAATAAAAGAGATAAAAATTATAATTGCTCTGGTTTGAAGCCAGAGTAGAGGGGTTCGGGGGCTTTGCATTCATCCCTTGTTTCATCCCCCTGCTGTTTCTAAGAATAATAGTTAGAAAACCATTAATTCTAGTTTGATCTTCTCTGGAAATAAATTCTGAGAGGATAATTGATCTGCTCAAGGTCACATAGTTAATTAATGGAATAGCAAGTCTAGGGCACAGGTGTACTTACTTGAGGAGCTGTATGAGGATCATAGTATTTGCGGGGCTTTTGTTGGATTGTAACATCAGAAAAGTTTGTCCTTTATTTGCTGTGTTCCTGCTTCCCATGGCCCTGTTAGAGTCTCTGGTCAATGCTTTTGATGAACAGAAGATATGTACGGTTTACACGTATAAATACAGGTGTGGAGAATGAATGCAGATATCGACAATGGCATGGCATAGAATAGGTCATCAAAGTTTTTATTCAGAGACTTCTTTATTTTAGACACCTCTGTTTATCCGCTTAATGTCTATGTGTACCCAGCTTGATTTAAGAACTGTTTTAGCCTTTTGATTCTCCAGGACCTCTTTAGCTTTTTTGTGGTTCCTGCTTGCTTTTCTGTCTGCCTTTAAGGTAGCTCGTGGACTCCTGACAATGGGGAGGGCTCTGTCGTTTGCCGGACTCTTCAGATTTGGGGCCCAGCCGGCTCACTCGTGGGGAGGCCAGTTCAGGAGTCTGTCCTAACCGAACCTGCTCATTCTGAGTTGTGGTGTAAAACCTACAAACTCCAGACAAACAAGCGAGACTGGATTGGGCCTCTTAAAAAGTAGAAAGCTGTAGGGGCGCCTGGGTGGCTCGGTGGGTTAAAGCCTCTGCCTTCGGCTCAGGTCATGATCTCAGGGTCCTGGGATCGAGCCCCACATCGGGCTCTCTGCTCAGTGGAGAGCCTGCTTCCCCCTCTCTCTGCCTGCCTCTCTGCCTACTTGTGATCTATCAAATAAATAAATAAAATCTTAAAAAAAAAGTAGAAAGCTGTAGACAATCTAGAACATAAAGCTAAGTGAACAATTAAAAATTACCCATAGTTTATCTCAAGTCAACATTTTTAATCTTTTGCTGTTTCTTGTCTTGTCTTTGTTTCTTCCTTTTGTTTTTCTTTTTAAAAACGAATGTAGCTTTAATTTATTCAAAAGTTTTCCTACTGTAAACAATTTGATTTTTCATGCTCTTTTCCTTTTATAAACGATGCTGGGAGAGCCCATGTAGCTGAGCCTTTGCCCATTTCCCATGAATATACTGCTGGATGTTTGCTATCTGGCTCACTGGGAATGTGTGACTTTAAGGTTTTTGATATCTATTGTCTATTACATAATTTTGATCTTTTTCTGAAAAGTGTGGTTCATTTAATTCTATTAGATACTCTTTTTAACCTATTACTAATGCTCAAAGTAATCCTTCTGTCTTATGACATAAACTGCTGTTCTGATCATAACTTCAAAAAATCAAATGACATATTGTTTCAGTGTGAGCGTAAATATGTCTTTCAAACACAGGCAATGGGAAAATTGCAACAATTTGAATTATAAAAGCTTCAGACCCCCCTGCATCGTTCTTCTTGTTGTTTTATTTTTGTCCTCAGGGTTGCAATCACGGAACACTTGCTCTGCGAGCTGGGGGCTTTGCTAAGTACTCTATAGTCACGTGATTTAATCCTCACTATAACCAAAAATTTCTGTTTGACAGATAAGGAAACTAAGGTTCATCAGTGTTGCACCTTGCCAAATGTCATACAACTGATGTGGCTGGCAGAATAGTGGTCCCCGAAGGTGCCTGTGTCCTCATCCCAGGAACCTGTGAATATGTGGCAAGGGGGAGATTTAGCAGATATGATTAAATTAAGGGTTTTGAGATGGGGGAGATTATTCTGACTCACCTGGGTGGGCTTAATGTAATCACAGAGGTCCTTAGGAGTAAAAGAGGGAGGCAGGAGGAGCAGAGTCCAAAGAGGAGATGTGATTCTGGAAACAGAGGACAGAGTGATGGGATTACAGAAAGGGGCCATGAGCCAAGGCAGACGGGTGGCCCCTGGAAGGAGGAAAGGCAATGAAACATTCCCCTTTAGAACCTCCAGAAGGAGAAGTGAAGTAACTTTTCCAGGATCCCGGTGCAGCTGTCGCCCAGATGACTCTAAAGCCTTGCTCCTTTTCTTTTCAACACACTGCCTTCCCAGGCCATTACGTTTTATGGAGAACCAAGAATGGTTTGGGCTGCTGCTTAAAACAAGAGTTCTGAACTCTTTGGGTAAAACTAGTTTGGGTAGAAAGACTTTGCTACCTGCACCTGTTGAAGCTGATCTGTTCCTTAGAGATGGCAACATCAGCGAGAGTGGGGTACACAACCATCAGGAGTGACAAGTGGATAAGATTGGCTGGCATTCTGTGTCTTCCTGGCTGATTTTAATTGTTCTTTTGGCTGGAGTGAATGCAGCTTTTGTTCTAAAATTGATCACGAGAGACTTCTATTGCACTTCTTATCTCCATGAGAGATATATCTGCATTTTTTTATTCCATTACATACACATCTGTGGTTACTCTCTTAGTTTTCTAAATGTAATTATACAGCTAGGCTAAATTATGGAAAAGAAATTATAAAAATCTTTTCCTGCCAACAATCTGAATCTAGCCAGCACATTCTTGGTGGTTTCAGTGTTGGGTATAGTTTCACTTTATTCTGCCTTCTCCCCCCTCCCCCAAACTTTTAAAACTCCAGCATACTTTTTAGTGGGATTGACATTTCTTAAGGTGGTTCCTTGAACAGAGCACTATTGCCAAGTGATACATTCATGCATAGTTGGTAGGGGTAGGCATATTTTAACTTGCGTATTAATTTTGAGTCATTGTTATCCAGAAAACAAAGATGCCCACAGTATGAGTTACATAGTATGAGTTATGCACAGAATGAAATCATATTTAAAGCCATAACTTGGATTTGGAATGTGGTATTAACTGCCCTACATTATATGTAATCAATCTATTTTTAGTGAGAGTAAAAACAATTGAAACAATTCTTAAGAAAGTTGGCTTAACCTACAAAGGGGTTTAAAGAACAGCATGGCAATTAAAGAATAAGGGACTCTAAGTTGTGTTTGGTTATTCAATTTTGCTTGGTTACAGATCCTGCTCATCCCTAATTGGCAGGCGTGTAAACTGGTCTAGAGTTCTTGAAGAGTAACTGACATCAACTGGTAATCTGTGGGATTACCTTACCCCAGAAATGTTTCTCTCCTGATTAGACAGCCTGGAAACCCTTGCAGAAGTCCACAAGGTAAATACAAGGAAGTTTGCTGCTTGCTGTTTGTGGTAGCAAACAGGGAGTCATCTGGGTGTCCACCGCTCTAGCAATGGCTTTGTGAAATATGTTCTGTGCCGATGCTGGAACATAATAGTCAGAAGCAAGGTGCTTGCTATGTTCCCATATAGCATCCTGGAGGCCTCAGAAAAAGGCAACAAATTGGGAAAGTGCGTGGTCTAAAGGAAGGCACACTCAATACCAACGAAAAGGCTTCATTACTCACTCACTCTTCACAAAGAAGCAGCTGCTGGAGCCGGCTGGCCTGGCGTGGGATCCCAGCTCTTCTAGCTCTGTGATTTCCTTTTAGCTTGGTGACTAATCAGATCATTTAACCTCTTTCTGCTCTGTTCCCTGAACTGTAGACTAAGCTTCATACTAGTACTGACATCTTGTACTAGTACTGACACTAGGGCTTCATGACGCTTCCTGAGTTAATATATATAATATGCTTAGAACAGTGCCTGGCCCATAGTAAGTACCATACTATTAAGAGTTATTGTTATTCATCTAGTCAACTAATGTTTGTTAAGTATTAAAATACAAAGTGTTCTGAGCAGTACACAGTGCTTCTGTCATCCAAAAAGGAGGGGAGGAACAAGGAAAACTGAAAGGTAGATAGAGAGCTAGTAACTAAACACATGTAATTTTGTCCAGATTTTGGGATTATTACTAACTAGTGAGGTATTAAATCAAACCCTGTTATTAAATCAAACCTTGTTAAAAACTTTCCTTTGATTGCATGGATAGATTTAACACTAAGCACAATATACAACTTTGAGTTGAACCTTACCAGATGGGTGGAGCGTATGGCAAAATTTCTTTGGGTTTCAAAGAAAATAGCAGCTGTCCATTTTGATATGGTGGCTATATCCAACGCACCTGGTTCTCTGAAGCTGAAGCTTATTTGTCACCGTAACATGGCTTTGTTACTGGAGGAAGGCATGCACAGGGAGGCAGCAGAAGTGGATGATTGCTTGAGGGGACCCAGGAAAACTGGAGAAGGGTGTCCTCATCTTGGACTCTTATCTCACACTCCAAAGGAGGTTTTATGGGGTCTTGATTAGTAGTGGTCTAAAGAGGTTGAAACAATTTTTACTTGGGTGCAGGGAGCCACAGAGGGACCCTCCCTTGCATTTTCTGTCCGCATGTTCTCTCTCTGAGGCCTGGTGAGAAAGGTTCACTCAATCTTGCTCCCCCAGATGGCCAACTATAATGTCCCACACAGATCTTAGCAGTAAATGGGACCTCTATTCACACTGCAGAGGGTCCTTTTGTCTCCTCCTCAATTTCTGGGAGTGGCTGGCTTTAAAGTGTAATTGGGAGTTAGTTTGGCTCCATTCCAACCAAATCACAATAATTAAATGTTTACAGATCTTAGTATTTTTTTTTCCTTTGCTCTAAACCAGTGGTTTTCAAATATGGCAGCATATTAGAATTATCTGGGGAGCTTTAAAAGGTCTTGAGGCCTGGGTCCACGAACAGAAATTCTGATTTAAAATGATCTTGGGTGGGGCCTCACATCAAGATTTTTAAACAGTCTTCTGGTGATTTTAGTGGCAAAGTGTGAGAACCATTGCCTTAAACAGTGACCCATGAGAGCATCTCAGTAAAGGAAACTTACATCCTAATTTAAAAGGGAATACGCCCTTGGATACACATCACTGAGTGTGGGCATGTTTTGTAGAGAACCATCCTTCAAAAGCACCATATCAACCCTCTGAAAGCTGCTATGAACTTTGGCAATTTTTACAAAGCCCAGTATCCCCATTCCTCAGGATGGAGGCAACAGGGTGAATATTCGGGTTCTTTTTGAGATACAAATAATAGTAGTGAAATCTGAATCCTAAGAAAGTCTAGTGAGCTCAAAGTTGCATGATTTGTTCGTTCCACTAAAACTCTGTTCAGAAAGTTCTTCTTTTACTTCCCACAGAGCAGGGAGCCTGATGCAGGGCTCGATCCCAGGACCCTGAGATCATGACCTGAGCTGAAGGCAGAGGCCCAACCGACTGAGCCACCCAGGTGCCTCATTCCAAAAGTTCTTAAAGAAGTTTTCCCTGAGAGGGAAAAAATAGTCTGTTGCCTTTTGCGAACAGATATAATTTATGACGAGTGTAAAATTGTACATAGATGTATATACATATGTATAGAGATCTTCTTCAACTTATGATGTAGGTTGCATCCCAATAAACCCACTGTCAGTTGAAAATATCTTAAGTCAAAATGATTTAATATACTTAGATTTCCAAACAGCCTAGCCTAGCCCACCTTAAATATGCTTCGAACACTTATGTTAGCCTGTAGTTGGGCAAAACCATCCAACACAAAGGCTGCTCTGTAATTAGTGTTGACTATCTCACGTAATTTATTGAATACTATACTGAAAGGGAAAAAAAAAACAAACCCAAACCATTGCGGTTGTATGGGTATAGGATGGTTGTCATTGGTATTTGTTGTTTATTCCCATGATATGTGATGTGCTTTTTCATTATAGTAAAGTTGAAAAATTGTAAGTCAAGTCTTCGTTAAATCAGGGACCATCTGTACACCCCCCCACACACATACACACTGCCCTAAGCAGACACCAGGAGCAAGGGCCTGAAATGGGTGGGGGCCAAATACGTTTCTATTTACTCCTTGCAATGCATATTTTCAAGGGAAGGAAGTGAAAAAAGATAGGGGATTGCAGGATCTATCTGCTGAAGGCGTGGAGGTGGTTGAAAACCTGCTGGGTGATCCTCGTAGGTTCTGATGAACTGTTGTTGCAGGCGGTTCAGTTCATGTAGATTTCATTTAGCAAATTGCCTTCCTTTTATTGTTTTTTTTTTTTTCTTTCTTGATTTGGTGTATTCAGATAGGGCTCCATCTGCCAAAGGTCACAGATCCACCCAGGCACCAGCAAGACTTTCCCTGGAGGAGCCGAGTTATTGATGTGCTCCGCGGGAGGTGCCCTGCCTCTGATGTTGCAAAGTGAATTAGTGGAACTAAAAACGGCATCACTGTTTTGTCATCCTGCAGCCCATGATTACTGCGGCAACTCCCAAAAGTTATTTGGGGGCCTCCCCGCATCCTAGTGGCCCTGTGTGGTGTCTAATGCCCATCCTGCCTAAGTGTACACCCCAGGAAACCCAGATATGTAGGATGGAGAGTCTTTGAGCCACAACACATGCTGTTTAAACACTTCGCAGCATTATGCAGACTTGTAACTTACAGATGCTCGCCAGAACGTGTAACCAATGAACTATTATGGACTGTGGATGTTAGCATCACTAAATAGATCTGCACTGGCAAGATTTTTTGTTTGTTGGTTGGTTGGTTTGTTTTGTTTTTTGATATAGGGACATTTGAAAAAAAATCAGAGTACATGCTTTGGTATGAGCAGATATACTCAGAGAGAGACTCACTCTCTGAAGCTAGGAAGGTTTCACATACTCTGAAATGCGTGTTCTTCCCATCTGCATAAACTCGTTTCCTTCTAAATATTATGACTATACTTTTGATAGGGTTCAAAAAATAAATGGTGAGTCTCTGATCCATGCACAGATCACTGATAGAGCATATTATTGAATGACTTAATTTCATTTTTAATGAAACAAACTTCTAAAATAGACCAACACTTATTCTTTCAAACACAGATCGGTTTTATGTTTAAGATAAAATACCATTTGGAGCAAGGTTTCATAAAACGGCAGATTTGGGAAATACTTGAGGCATTATTATGTCTGGTCTAGCTACATCCTTTTAAAAAGCTGCCCTAGCAATGACCTCTAGGGGCCCGTGCACGAAAGGACCAGTCTGTGGAAGCCCTACGTTCTGGGACTTAGGTCCACCGCTATCTTGTGTCACCTGCTCATATGTCTCTGCCTTTTTTTTTTTTTCCTAAGTCAATACCTTTTACTTGTTTTCTGACTCATTTTCTTAGAGCTTTTGCTTTATGGATCGACGCTCTACCTTTCAATAGCTTCCAGCCTGGGGCTTCCCTTTCTGGCTTCTGAGCTAATTACTTCTCCCTGGAGTTAATTATTTTCTGCATGGTGAGAAAGGAAAGTGCAGCCCCTCACTGCTGTCAGCTTGGAGCTGTCTGGCTCTAACAGCAAGCCCATGGAGTTCTGGTGGACATAGGCAATTTCACAGAATACCAGTATCAGACAGTACTACTCTCTGACCATGGATGGGGCAGGACAAAAACAAAAACCGCTGCTGTAAACATGTGGGCGAACCAACCAAAACAAGAACACGGCCCAAACCAAAACGGCCAAACCTTCCTCTTTCTGGGCTAATGTGGGTGATGCTTGCTTTACTAATTATAGCTTTCGTGTCACTCTGACCCTTCTGTCTTCCGGGAAAAAAAGTGTTTAAGATACTTAATGATAGAATTTTTCTTGCTTTCAGGGGTGCCTGGGAGGCTCAGTGGGTTAAAGCCTCTGCCTTTGGCTCAGGTCATGATCTTAGGGTCCTAGAATCAAGCACCGCATCGGGCTCTCTGCTCAGCGGGGAGCCTGCTCCCCCCCCCACCCCCGCTTGCCTCTCTGCCTACTTATGATCTCTCTCTCTCTGTCAAATAAATAAAATTAAAAAAAAAAAAGAATTTTTCCTGCTTTCTGACAGCGCCCAATTCAAAACAAAACCACGCTTCCTTGAGCCTTCCTTAAAATTACCTATACATTCAAACCTTAATACAAGCTCATCTTAAAACCCTCTCCTTGAGATGCCCAAGCAACGGTTCTTCATAGCATGGTGCCTCTCTCATTGTGTCTCAGGGAGCCAACAAACCTAACCTGGTTGCCTATCAGTGTATTTCTTCTGGTTTCGGGCTGGAAGGCATCGGCAATGGAGACCCCATTCCCTGAAATATTCATTTAATGGCAACACACTTCTTGACATGATCTACAATCCCCCACATATCGAATACTAGGATGGCTGTATTCTATGAGCAGACCTGAGCGATCTAATCGAAGTTCTTCAATTTTCAGATTGAAATGGCAAGTGTGACAACAAAAAGCCATGTTGTGATTTTTGTGATTATTTTTCCCTCCCTGAGGCATCAGGCAGTTGGTGGCCGAGCCTTGATCGGCACCCAATGCCATCTCTGCATGCCAGGTTCTGTGCCTTTTCAGCTCTACCGTGCTGACTATTTAAAGAAGTACAACTTCCAAGTATAATGCACCTTTGAGCACTAAATTCAATTTACTATCCATCTCTACTTAATTGAATTTGGTTTCCATTCTCTCCTTAGAAAACACTTTAACCTTCAAATGCTGGGCTCTGTCCAATGCATGGCTTCCCACAAGTCACTTTTAGCCTTGATTTTAAAAGCTCCTATGGGTACTTTTGGTGGGGCATGAATTTCTTGGGTGTGAGAATCTTATTTAGTTGCTAACGTGTCAAAGCTTCAGTGTTCTTTTCTGCCCAGATTTGGCAGTGAGCTCTACAGAGCTGCTAACCAAAGGGCGGTTTTTAATTTGTTGTTATTGTTGCTCTTGTTTTAATCTTTCACCTTCAGAAAGCAAAACGCTGCAACAAAATTTAAAAATTCTCTCATCTCCCTTCCCTGTATCATTTTTCTCCTTGTTAAAGAACTGCTTCCTGGTGAAATAGGCTTCCCCAGACTCCAGTCTTTTTACTTCCCTTAATTTTTTTTTTAAGTTTTTATTTACATTCCAGTTGGTTAACACACAGTGTAATATTAGTTTCAGGTGTACAACATAGTGATTCAACACTTCCCTACAAGACCCACTGCTCGTTCTCTGTATTTTTTAATCTCTAAATTGTCCACATCGAAAGAGACTTCTTTAAATACACTGTAATTTTGCCGTCTGGATTTATATCAGAGCCACACTGCCTCTCGAAAGGACTTTCTTAAAAAATACACATTTGAAGAAACAGAATTGTTTGTTGAGATCACAAAAATAAAATCAGGGAGTTTTTAAACAAGAAAAAAACTGAACCTTGCTCTCAGATAAAACTATTTTTATTATTTTCGTATTGCAAATGAACATTTTCAACCTCTTTGTGACAGAGGGTAGGTAGTACTCAATATCCTATTTTTCCACTTAGCATTATATAATAAAAGTAGTCCCTTATTTTCAGATGGTTTGCATTACATGTGATCTCAAGGAGGCAGAATACATTATTATGTTAATGTATCATAAACTGATTTTGGACATTTAGTTGCTTCCAGTTTTTGAGGTTTTTTTTGTTTAGTTTGGCGGTGTAGAGAAGGCTGTAGTAGATATCTTTATGCACATGGCTCTTTGCTTTTTCTGAATCCTTTTTTTAGGTTTATTCTCAGAACTTGGATAATAGTGTTGCTGTGCAGTCTGGGGACTGTGGTTATTATATAGCACTGTATTATTTACCAAAAGATTGTAGGCCACCAGCAGTGAATATACCAGCATCCCTGAAAGTTCATCACAATTAAGAATTGTCACAAAAAATATTTGCCCTTTGATTTCATAACTGTAAAATAACCACGCTGTTTTACTTAGTTTCGTATATTTTCCATGTGAAGGGAAAATCGCCTTTTATCATATGTTGGTTATTTTTTGTAACAGCCATTTCATGTTTTTGTGCTGACCTAAGGCAAATAGATTATTTAAATTTTGCTCCATCCCTAAAATTATGTACTATAGGAAAGTAGACTTATTCCCAGGCTGGGGACATGTCAGAGTTCTCTGGGATTTGGAAAAAAAATCTGAAGAGTGAGAAGCCAGAGATGGTGTAATCTTTGTCTAATAAAGGAATGAGGATCTCTAATAGAGTTCTTTGTAATCGGAATTGTCATTGAGATCTGTTTTGCCCTCTTAACTTCTATGGGCATTTTAATTTTTGATCCTGTAATAATTTTGTCTTTCTGGTCTTCTTTGGCTATAAATATTAAAATTAGGCACCTGCTTTCTCTTCTTAAGTTGGGAATAGTACATGTGCAGTACATCGTAGAGCAGATTTGTTTTTTTTTTATTTAAAAGGAGGCCAAAAGAAGGGGCACCTGAGTGGCTCAGTGGGTTAAAGCCCCTGCCTTCGGCTCAGGTCATGATCTCACGGTCCTGGGATCGAGCCCCGCATCGGGCTCTCAGCTCAGCAGGGAGCCTGCTTCCCCCTCTCTCTCTGCCTGCTTGTGATCTCTCTCTCTCTGTCAAATAAATAAATAAAATCTTTAAAAAAAAAAAAAAGGAGGCCAAAAGAAAAAAAATTTTCCTCCCAGCCAGTGGAGTTAATGTTTTGTTGAAAGAGAAGTTTCATTTCCTGTGAGAAGCCAACATTATATATTCTATATATTTAGCAATATTTTGTTTTCATTGAGAAGAGCATGATGATTCTTTTCTTACAAGACTTACCATTTCTGAAATAATATTCTCTGGAAAATACTCTTTGTTTTCTAAATGAAAAACAAGATTCTGTGGACAATGGACAGACTATTTAATAGTAACACTGGCTGCCTGAGATACTCTGTCACTACTAATCATAAGCTAACTACATGTGGTCTTTGAACTTGATATGTAAAATATCAAAATATCAAATAAAAAAACTTTATTTTCCGTAGTTGGCCTCATCCTCAGTTTTGTTGATCGGGGAATTGGGAACTTGATCTCATCAGTTAAGGATGACTCGGTCTATGGCATTTTTAATAATTTCTTTCAGATAGTTATTTGGAAGTTCAAACCCCCACTCAGAGTCACTTTTCTTCCCTCAGAGAGACCTTCTCTCACCTCCTTCCCAATGGCACATAGTGCAAGAAGAAGTTTGCATGGGGGTTGGGGGATGGGGCATGGGGATGGTACTGGTGCTGGGTCCTTGATGGACTTCTCCGAGAGGTCCTTTGTGCCCTCTGGTCACTGGCATCCTGTTCTAATGCTTGCTGAATATGGCTGGACTCACATGGTTTTGGGGCACCATGTTGGCCTATGTTGCTGAGGACCATGGTCCATGCCATGGCTTAGGTATGCCCGCAATAGACCCATGTTGGTTCACCTCATTTTGAGTTTTAAAATATTAGAATTGTCCAGCTAATGGAACACTTTCTCTGTGTCTTAAGTCCAGTTAGTTAGCTGATTTCCCTATTCTCTCCTTGATTGTAGGTGTATGAAGCAATTATAGGGTATATTTGGAGAGACTACTGCATACTTTAACTTACATGACAATTCCTATGTAGCAAGTAGTTCTCGACTCTGTAATTTACTAACTCATCAGTCCTCCCAACACCCTTATGGGGTACTGCTATAGGTCTGCATGTTTGTGTCCCCTCCAAACTCATATGTTGAAACCTGAATCCCCAAAGGTGACGGTATTAGCTGGGGGCTTTGGAGGGGATTTGGTCATGAAGGTAGAGCCCTCATGAATAGGATTAGTGTCCTTATAAAAGAGACACACCAAGCTCCCTAGTCTCTTCCACCCATTAAGATTCAGCAGGAAGCTCTGAACCAGGAAGAGAGTCCTCACCAGAATACCACCATTCTGGTGCCATGAAGTTGAATTTACCAGCCTCCAGAATTGTGAGAAATAAGTTTCTCTTGCCTATAAGCTACCCAGGCTGTGGTGGTATTATTATTATTATTAATTTATTTTTTTAATAGCAGCTTGAATGGACTAAGACAGGGAGGTAGGTACCCGTACCCACAGGCCATTCTCAGTGGCAGTATTTTAGTTCTTCAGAAGCCCTCTGAGTCTGGTACAGGTCAGGCACTTGGAACTTTTTCCAGAAAAGGGAGCTGTAGACCCTCATGTTGGTTCCATCAGGGTTTTGGCTCTGAGCTCTCCCTTGTCTATCTCAGAACACATAACGGGTGGTACAAATCAGGGCTGATGTCATTTCAAATTGGATCACATCTCTGCCCCTGCAGAGACTCTTTCTGCTGTAATGAATATTTCTCTTGATGAATAATACAGGGATTTTTTTTTCAAGTGATGGATATTTAGGATTGCTTATGGGAAATCCTTGAGTTTGAAATAGGACCATATGTACTTTAGGAGGGCTAATAAAAATGCTTCATATATCGAGATTTGATGAATCCCTTTGTGGTGCATCGCTATGGCACCAAGTTCGAGCCAGCCTGCAACAGCATGTTATCCTTTCGGTGCTAGAGTCTCAGGAGGACCAAAATCTTTTCTCCTGGGTCTCACTCAGGTGGAATTCTTCCCCAGCTTACAATACAATCTCTTTCAAAAGAGGGCTATGACATATAAACTAGTGATTCCCAATGATCACCGCAGTGCTCACCACTGGGGCAGCACTCAAAATATTTGTTGAATAAGTGAATGGAAAACAAAACAAAACCAATCCCCCCCTCCTTTCTTCTGATGAACTTATTGCTCTTAACTTTTACACTGATTCCTTTTGTAGATGTTTCCATCACGTTTTCTAAGAATTTGTTTATGTGTCTGTATTTCCTGAATAACCGAGTTTCCTGAGGACAGGGACTCCCGCCTTATCAATTTCTGTCTTTATTCATTAAATCCAGCACTTTGTCAGTGCCAAGCACAGAGCAGATACACCTAACGTGAGTCTGTTAATATTAGATAAAACAAGGCATTCTGATCTGGGACTTTGGCTGGCTTTCAGAGAAATCATCCAGTAGAGAGAGAGAAAAAAAATAAGTAAAGGAAGCAAGGGTTCACATTCTCCAGGGGTGATAAACTGAAAAGTGAAATATAAGTTCACGTTACATTTCAAAGCAAATTGGCAAGACATACTAGCCACAGCACATTTCTCAAGGTCTGTGTCATTCCTCGGTGAAATCTGCAGAGGCTGCCCCAGCTCAGAGTGGTCGTTTCCTTCCCTGAGCTGCTTGTCTTCGATGAACTTCTTTTATTTGGGGTTGGTTTCCCGTGCCTATGCTATTGACTGTAGTTTGAAGTGTTTATGTTTTATCTTTCTAGCTTGAGCAGGAGCTCTTGGTAGGCTTTCTTATGTCTTCCTTTCATGCAGGTCAAGGAGCCAGCCCAGCCCCCTTAGTCAGCACCCATCTCCCACCTGGGGGCGAGGCTGTAGGTGCTTCACAGGCAATGTCAGGTGACTGGCACCTCACCCTCCAGCACCCTCTTCTGCATCATTCTGCTCGGTGCCTCTGGCTCCTGTCTTGTTATTCTCTGCTTTCTTCTTGCCTTTTCTGCTCCTTCAGGCTGAAGGGTCCATAGCCTGCTCACTTCTAGCCTCCAGCTTTGCTCTGGATGAAATCCTTTAGAGTCCTTTCTCCTCAAACTCTGTTCACATGGCAGTCCTGCTTCTTCCCCATTGCTCCAACCAGCCCAACTCTCATGGCTTTGTCCAGGTTCGCTGCCATGGGCCCTGGCTTGCCTTGGAAGACAGTTGGCACAAAGTACTGCGTACATATTTGTTAACCGAAGAAACATTCTCTCCTTGGCTCTTTCTTGCTTCAAAAGAGCTGCTATTATTATATTTTAGACTAGAGGAATGTCATTGTTATCCTTAAAAAGATATACATTTCTTTCAGGTTGTTTGATTTAGTCTGAAAGATAGGAGACTATAGGTTACTAACATTTATACATGGGTGCAATATTTTACGGCTTCTTTATTAAACATGACTTGCAAAAGAGATGCATAAAGCCAGCCAGATGCCCTGGACTGTTATCTTGGGCAAGTCACTTACCTCTCTGAGTTTGGTTCTTTTCTGTAAAATGAGAATGGAAACAGAGGTTGTACATATGGCATAGAAGTTTTGAGAGGCTCAATCAACCTAACATTTGTTTAAAAAAAAAAAGGAAACATTAAAGTAATATGCACATGTAAAGAATTATTGCTATGACCTGCAATTTAAACTGTAGGCAAGTGCTGCTCTTAAAGGAAAATTTTTCCTCTTGCCTGAGGTATATCAAAACTGAATGCAGAGCCTGGTGGTGGGTATTAAGGAGGGCACGTATTGCATGGAGCACTGGGTGTAGTGCAAAACAATAAATCTTGTAACACTGAAAAAATAAATAAATAAAATTAAAAAAAAATTGAATGTAACATTTGAAATTTGCTAAGGCGGTAAACCTTAAAAGTTCTCATCACAAGAAAAAGAATTTTCTAGTTATGTATGTTGACGGATGTTAAATAGTCTTGTTGTAGTGATCATTTCACCATATATGCAAATATTGAATCATTATTCTGGGCACCTGAAACTAATGTAATGTTGTACTTCAATTACACTTCAATAAAAAAGGGGGTACACTCTGAAAAAAATTGAATGCAATGTTTCATTATAATTAGCTAAAACAGTTAAATAACCATGAGCCTGAGTACCTCCATTATGCCAGTCCTTACTAAGTCCAACTGAAAACTTTTTTTTTTTTTACCCACGAACAATAGGACATGTTTGAACAATTCTGTACATGATGCAGATCTATTGACATACTCCATATCATCCTGAGAGCTAGTTTACCCTAACTATTATCAACATCTTTGCTAGAACAGACCATCTTGAGTCTTGCCTACCTCCTCCATGTTTATTTACTAATTCATGTTCAGGGATTTCCCCTTCTATTAAATTTCTTTCACAGGGATTGTTGGTAACGCACATTTGCCATCTTCTGGAAGCCCTTCATGCATTCCTCCCTACTGAGAACACCTCAGTGTCCTTTGGGAGAACGACTCATTGGGTGAAGTCACAGAGGAATGACAAATCAAAGGGCTCTTTGATTTGAGCCCTGTAGCAGGGGCTGGGATGTCCTCAGGGGTTTCCCCCACCAGATCCCTCTTATTATTGCCCCAAGATAGCCATGGGGATGGTGCTCTCAAAGCTCATCCACTTGGGCTCTCTCTACTGGGACTTTGACTCTTGAACAGAATCTTGGAGAGATGGAAGGAAATGGTTGGCAATTGTTCATTCGTTCCAGCAATGGTGTCTGGGTTAGGGCACTTTGAGCTTTCTGATGCCTACAACAAAAGAACTCTAAATGATACATTATTTCTTCCACTCAATTACACCTGCCATTTAATGCTATGAATTGGGATTTAAGTGTGTCCTGAGTGTTTGTCTTATCCTCTGTCTTCCATTAGATTCTTCCATGAGGACAGGGACCATGTCTTATTTTTCTTTGCATGGATACTTCTCACTCTCAAGTCCTAGATGGTGTTTACATTACATGAGCTTTTGTATATTGATGGGTTATAGTTAGTTGGGGATCTTTACTGCTGGACTTGCCTATTTAAACATTAAGAGTGATGTGCTCTCAACAACCATGGAGAGGAAACTGGATCCACTGCTGCCTCTTTGTGTGCTTCTGGGCAAGTTATTAGATCTTTTCCTTTAATCCGATTTTGTTTCCTCCAAGAGGAAAATGAGATGAATAAATGGCCTCCATCAAGCACACAGTGGTAGTTTGGTGCAAAATTTAATGTGCTAACTTTGGTTATGCTTCAAGCTTCTTAGAGGTATGTTCCTTATAAATACGACATGGGTGTAACCAGGAACATTTCTTTTTAATTTAACAGGGATTTATTTTTGAAAAAAGAATATGTTCTTCATCTTCCTTATAAACCTTTGTTAAAGTATGTACTTAGTCTTCCCCAAGGATATGTTTCAATGAGAAGAGTGAAACTGTAGCTTGGCACAACCCCTATTTCTTCTCTGTTCTCTCTCTGTTTCTGTTTTATACACTGCATATGCTTTTACCACCCCAGACACATTCCCTTCTAAAGTCTGTTTATCCGCCCAACATATCTTTACTGAGCACCCACCCTGTGTGAGGTACCGTACCAGGCTCTGAGGATACTGTGAATAAAAGCTGTGTCCCTGTCGCTGGTGGAGAGAGATAAAAATATTCATTCATTCATTCATTCATTCATTCATTCATTCAATACTTACAGAGTTGACTACATGCTAGCCACTCTTTTAGGCTCTGGGATACCGTGGCGAATATGAAACATAAACAAGTATTTTAATTCTCTGGGACAGGTGCTCTAATGCAGGCATGTGCAGGATTCAGCAAGAACAATTGCCAGGGGAGCAGGGCTGGGACTGAGCCTTCAAAGCTGCCTATGATAGGACATAATAGAAATGGAGAACACAGATGAACTTGCGTGGGGACTAGAGTTCCATATAATTCTAGAAGAGCAGACAAATGTGAACAGAAACAGATCATGGGCCAGGAGTCTGCAGGGAGGATGAATGGATTATTTTATCAACTTAAAGGACATCCTTGATAATCTGGAAACAAAACAAACCAAAACACATTTGGCTGGTTGAAGCTCCCTACCTGTATACTTGACCCACTGCTGGATGTAAGAAAATGTTACCTGCTCGATTTGTAAGAGCCAGTTGATGTTTATTATCCGGTCTTTGTGTGGGGGCAACCATTGCAGGAATGGAAACTCTTTGCAGTAAGTGCAGCAGCTGAACAGCAGGGTATCCCTACATTTCTCTTCTAGGAAGAGAGCATTTTATTATTTCAAGATGCACGCCAAGTATTATCAGAAGGCAGAGGAGGTTGGGAGTTCCCAAAATTTCAGATGATTCACAAGCAGGCTGTTACAGACGATGATGACATCTTGATTTAATACTCCCCTGGCCAAGAAACAAACCTGGCAATTTAAAAACTATGCTCTATGACTATGTTAAGGTCACTTTTGCACCATTGGTATGCAATTTAGGATTTATTGGATTTTTTTGAACATTCATATGTAATTCCAGGTTTAAGAATTGCTCTCTAAATGATCAAATATTTATATTGTTTCTTAAATGTATTTATTATTAACTGTACAATCTATGAACTATTTACACTGATTTTTAAGAAAAGATATACATTATTTACACTGCCTTGAACTTCTCTTGATGCCAGGTAAAATGACAACACAGCAGGTTCTAGGACGTCAGGTTTGTCAGTAACTACACAGAGGCCCTCTCCCTCAGGAAAACACCTGGCAATAGAGTAATGTAATTAAAACCTATGCTGGGGACCACCCGGATTTCCTTGGAGCCCCTACTTCCTGTTAGTTCTTGAGTCTCAAATGGCAGGAGGGAAGGTTGGGAAAGTCCTATCCAGGTCTCCCCTCATTCTTCCAGGTTTCCAGATGCATTTTCTGTAGGACAGACAGCACCTTGATTTTCTCTCTGGGACCCAGAAATCCCCAGCTAAAGAGGGAATGATTATTTTCTAGGAAAATGGAGTAGATCCTTAGATCCAACTAATCATCAAACTCAACTTGGTGATATTATTAATAATAGGTATTCTTAGACTCTGCCTTATTCAGGGAAATTCTGAATAAGCAGGTCTGAGGTGCTGCTTGTTAATCTGTACTCTTGAAAATGTGCTTATTGATTCTGGGAATCTTTAGAGGAGAATCTTATTTATGTGCTTTTTTCATTTGAAATGGACTTGGATGATCCTCAGTCACCTAGTTGTCCAGTCTCTCTCCTCTTGTTGGCAGATGTCTGAAATCCCCTCACTAAGTCTTGGTGTATGACTTCTTATCCGCAATCAAGACTGGCTTTTGATAAGTTTGGACATTTCCAGGCCTACTATTGGCACATAATTCAGGAAAGCAAAGTGGATTGTTCTCTGGGTTATACAAATTGTTCTGCTTTCTCTGTAATTGTCATGCAATTTTCTCCAGGGGAGCCATGATCTCTTTGGGCCAAACAAAATTATTTTGTGGATATTTGAATGCCATCGGAAATATCATTAGAGCAACAAGCAAATAGCCATTACAGATTTCACAAAATGATATTTTAATGGTCTTATCCTTAAAGCCACTCCTAAATCTTCTTTCCTGCTGATAAGATCTGAGGTCTATTCTCATGATCTTCATCAGCCTTATTTACAATTGCTCCTCCAGCTCTTCCATACCTGCTTTCTGGGATTTCACATGAGCTACTCTTAATCCACATTGAAAGAAATCTGAATATTGGCTTTAGGGTTCTACTCAAGTATATATTTTTTGATATCTATTTAGTTTAACACATATACACTTTAATGACTATGTTTGGCACCTACGCTAGATGCCAAGAATATACCTGTGTAACGTACAAACACACACACTCTGGTGCATACCATAGTACATGTCTCTCTGTATATTATACACTATTGCATGATATATAATCTCAAGTGCTGTATATATTGTATATAATCATCTGCTCTATATGTGTTAAATATAACCATGTACCATAGAATAAAGAGTGATATACATAATACATATAAGTATTTTATATATACATAATATATTTTAAATGTATATAACATATGTATATAAAGTGAAGAGTGCAGTCTACATAAAAGAAAGAACAGCAAACGGAAAAACTATGTGGGAAAGAGACAGGGTGAATTGGGCCATCTCTGTAACAGCAGCAACAATATGACTTTGTCATGAAGTAAATGTCATATAATGCCAGAAACTGGGCTAAACAGTTAAATCACTGCCTACTTTAATTATTATAGCAACTCTCAGGAATGGATACTATTTTTATCCCCATTTTAGAGATGAGGAAATTGAGGTTTAGAGAACGTTAAGTCAATTTCCCAAGGTCCCAGAGCTAAACAGTGGTGGAGCCATGATCTGAACCAGAGAGTAGTAGATTATTATAGAGGAGGGGGGAATGTGTGCAAAAGCAAGATGGAAAAATGAGCATGGCATATTTGTGGTACCAGGAGGAGACCGCCCAGACTCAGGCACTGGGGTGGTCTGCCGTTAGTAGAGTGCTAAAGCTAAGTTTATTTCCCAGTTCTATGAATAATACACGCAAATCTCCAAGACCTTTAGGGAAATAAGCATGTTTGTGGTCTTAAAAGGAATAAAATAAGATTGCTGCCCTTGGAAAATAAGTTCTGACTTTTGCAGATTTGACCTTTAGTTTTTAAACATGCTTTAAGGCATTGCTGACCTATAGGATTATGCAGAATTTACTCCCGTTACCAGTTCATAAACCTCCCCATCTCCTGCCAAACCTTGATGGCAGTAAGAATGAGTACAAGTGATGGATGTAGAAATTTGGATTTGGTTTCTTTCCTTCAGGAACATCATGAAGCTTATTTGTGAATGGAAACAGATTTGAGTGATGGACACATAAGGTAATTTGGGATAGTGAAAACAGCCATGTCCATCAATTTTTGAAATATTTACAGAGGCTGATGTCTGCTGATGTGGTTCTAAATTGGAATCCCTGCTGACTCAACGGGAGCGTGAGTTACCCACCCTGAATTACTGAGCACCTGAATTACTGGCTATTTGTTCTCACACAGAGAGGAGGCAAATTGAGGGAAGGATCAGCATAATTCAAAAAAAAAAAAAAAGTAACATAACACAACAAAACCCTCAAAAGGAGGTGCAAAAACTTTTCCACCAAATAATTCTGAAAATTTAACTCTTAAAAAAATATGGATATTGAATAGGAAAGGATTGATTTCACTTTAATTATTCGTTAATAGTCATACCCAACATTCATTTAATTCTCGTTAAATGTGAGAAATTGGACTAAGCAGCTTTCTAGGCATTTTCTTATTTAATTGTCACGCCACCTTTACGAGGTTGGTGTGAAGGTGAGGATATTAGGATTCTCGTGGAAAAGTATCTTGCTCAAAGTAACAGAGCAAAGAAGTGATCAGGTTAATTTTACATGTTTCATTTTTTTTCCTTTAAAGATCAGCCTTCCAAGATAATTCACTGATTCTTCACTGATTATACAAATATAATAAATGTATATTTATTAAGCTCCTACTATGTGCCAGAGGCTATGCAGGTTGCAGGATAGGTAGATGAATAAGACATGGTCCCACACTTCTGAAAACTCCTAGTGCTTCAGGGAAACACACAAATAAACAGGTAATGATGAGTTAACCTCACTAGAATGAGAGACTCGTGTGCAAGGTATTATGGGAGCTGAGAGGAGAGGAAATCTTCCCGGAGGATTCTTATCTCCCTAATTACAGGATTAGATGTTAGCCAGGGGAAGGTGGGGGAGGTGATTCTGAGCACGTGGGAAAACCTAAGCAGAGGTCCAGGAGTGCAAACA
The DNA here is from genome assembly GCA_028646535.1 of Procyon lotor. Taxonomy (NCBI): domain Eukaryota; kingdom Metazoa; phylum Chordata; class Mammalia; order Carnivora; family Procyonidae; genus Procyon; species Procyon lotor. The sequence goes on along the minus strand of CM053605.1, from coordinate 13,151,737 downwards.
GCTTGGGGTACATGAGGTTCCCTGAAGAGTTTACTTTCAGTTAAGTGAATAAAGGGGCAAGGAGTGACAAGAAACACAGAAGCTGAGCCAGGGTCACACGCGCCCTCCTGTGCCACGCAAAGCCTCTTGGTACGCATCCTGTGGGTGAGAGAACTTCTGAGGGATTTTAATTAAGTAACGTGAAGAGGACCTCAGTGTTCAAGGTCAAGATCTACAGAGTTTGAGGTGATGAGGAACAATATTTCAGCTTCCTGATTTCTGACTTCAACAATCTGTCCTTTCTAATGTTTTGTGATGTTGGAATAATATCAGTATCGACACTCCCTCCCTCAGAAACAGGGTGTGCGTCATCTGCCTTCTGTGTTTTCTTGCCGTAACTCATGAGAACACGCCCGTGGGAAAGCACTGTTTTGGAGTGTAATGCAACATCCTGATCTAAGAGAGTGAGTTGAGCAGCTAGTTATGGGCAGGGTGAGGAAGGAGGAGGCTTGAGAGTTGTTTTGCCATCCTAACTAGCGATCCCCACCTTTTCGTGATAGCAAGGTTCCCACTGTCTATTGGCACGACGAAATTTAGCAAAGGATAACAACAGGATTGATGAGAAGGAGCTGTTTCTAAAGCCAAAATACATCCTACCAAGTCACATATATACGTTATAATGAGAAATAAATGTAGTTAACACTTTCTATCAGGATTCAAATACCGTAGATTTCAGCATGTCCAAGAAAGAGGGAAGCCATCGCTATGTTTAATAGCATTATTCAGAGTAGGACCCCGTATCTTCTCATGAGAGAACATGGTTCTTAATCCCTAAGTAAGCTCCCCTCCCCATATACGTATAATAAAAGGTTTAGTGAGTTTGCAAAGAAAAATGATTGTCCTATACTTTCTTCCACAAGGTCACACAAACCGTCTCCGGAAACCAGTTCTGAATAAGCTGACGATAATCAACTGCAAATTTGCTAGAATGTAGACTAGCCTCACACAATAAAAATCAATTACTCCAGCAAAGCTGTCCAGCAAAATACACTCAACGAACTGAGAAGCGACGTTAGAACTGTAGTCATGAGAATTGTGGGCACTCAGATTTTAACTGAGAAGAAATTCCAGTGACGTTGAGGAAATTTTATTTTGCAAACTCACACGTGTGCAATGGCAAAAAGTCATCATTTAGTCAAGCGCTGGATCCAAGGTCTTGTGACCGCTCATAAAATGAACCGTTTCTTGCTTTGAGCCCGGAGAGAGCGCGTGTGCATGCACATGGTCTCTTCTTCCTTTCTCTTCATACAGACTCAGTTGTTCTAATAATCATGCTGCGTGCTGTTTACAGAGCAAACACCTGTCCTATTGTCCTTGCATGCTGAGTTGGTCCAAACTCTCCTGAGTGCAGGGGTCGTGTGAGGGGAAATGCAGATGCTGAGCCCTGAAAAGCTGGACTGATTTGAATATGAGAGGGATTGCCTGGCTGACCCATAGGTTTGTGTTTTAAGGCCCTGAATCCACCACTTAGAATTAGGAGTCACAACACTGTTGATAGCAAATCACCAGCATGGCCATGTAATTCTTGAGGAGGTCTAAACTTGTGCTGCTAGAGCACCATCTGTTTCTTCCTGCTCTGCTGCCTTGGAATATAGAGAGTTCAAGGGCAATCATTTCCTTTAATCGAACTGCAGAAGTCATGACTTATCAGAGGCAAAATGAAACCAACAAAGGTAACACACACACACACACACACACATGCACACACACACACACATTTAAGTGAAAAATGCATCACAGAAGTTAAAACAATTGTGAATTAATTTTGTCCAGACTGCAAGAGCAGCCATTTTACGTAGAGACAGCTTGTGTCTATGAAGCACTTCAGCTGACCTAGCATATTTCTATGTCTCTGATCAATTTTACTCTTTGCAAACGTTGTTTTCTTGCTGCATGGGTTTGGATATTGGGGAGGACTTAAATTGTACCTCAGCCTTTTACTAGATTGTGAATCTGGATAAGTTGTGCAATCTCTTGAAACTCCTCAGCTTTCCCATTTGCAAAATGGGAGAAATAATAACAGCACCCTCCTGGAATTGTGAGTACTGAAAGATAACGCATTTCTATGGCTTAGCATGCAGCATCGATGGGGCATACGTGTAGCATAGTATGTGGCATCGGTATGGTTATGGTTATAGCTATTGATATAGTCATAAAATGCATCCTGATTGGTACTGAATAACAGCTGGCTTGAAGATCAATTGTCAGTCAATTTTGCCAAATGAATTATTAGATGAGAATCCATCTAATTCTATTTTTTAAAAGAATTTTATTTATTTATTTGATAGAGAGAGATCACAAGTAGGCAGAGAGGCAGGCAGAGAGAGAGGGGGAAGCAGGCTCCCTGAGCAGAGAGCCCGATGCAGGGCTCCATCCCAGGACCCTGAGATCATGACCTGAGCCGAAGGCAGAGGCTTAACCCATTGAGCCACCCAGGTGCCCTTAGAATCCATCTAATTCTAGAATGTTCTTTCCCCACTAGACTGTAAGTTCCATGAAAGCTTTTGGTTTAGCTCCAACCTCCCAAAGTCTAACATGGCGAGCACAACAAGTTGGTATGCAATAAAAATATACAGATTTATCTATTTTTATTCTCTTGATCCCCCCCCACTTTTTTTAAAGATAAGAATTAGTTTTCCCTGCAGGTTTATAAGGGCTTTTTAAGTATTCAAACATTTTGACCTCTTTGACTTTCATATTGTTACAGATCCTCCCTCATGTTTCTCTTGCCTTTTATAAAGTCTATTTTTTAAAAAGATTTTGTGTCTAGAAAATCCTTCCCCAAGTGAATATCAATTAAATATTACTTTACAGTCTTTTCTACTTTGATTTTTTACATTTATCTCTTTTATGTTCCTGGAATTTATTTTGATACAAGGTAAGATGTCTAACTTAATTTTTTTTTTTTCTGGGCAAAATTTATTGGATCGTTTACTGTTTCTTATTTTGGTTTGTGATATTTCCTTAATTATATACACATACACATTCATGCATCTATTTGACTCTATTCAGAAATATGTATTTCTATGTATTTTTGTATGTCAATGTACATACATGCACATTATGTATTTTCTTAAACTGGTTTTATTTTATTTTGTCAAAGTATAATGCACAAAAGGAAATACAAAGAAAAGTAAGTCTTCTTCTTATGTTTTAAGACCCTACAATACTAATCTTCACACCAAGAAAGGAATAAAACCAACAACACTTTCTTCTGCAAAACATTCCTGCCTAAACAAGTATTTATGTGTGTATGTGAATGTGTGTGTTTATACTGAATATCTTTTATATTTACACAAATGGAAAAATCCTGCACACACTGTTTGACACCTTACTTTCTTTCTTTTACCACACACCTGGGAAGTTGTTTCTGTAAAAGCTTTAGCCCATTCTTGAAATGTTGTGTATTTCATTATATGGATGTTTCCAGTTATTCAACTAGTTCTTTTTGGATGGTCACTTATTTTCTTCCCTTTTGATATCACAGATGTATTTCTAGTATTTTTATTTTTAATGCTTCATTTTTTTTTACATTTCATAGTATTTAGCCTGTACTGTTTTATTTCATTTTTTTCTGTTGATTTTCTTCTATGATATAAACATATTTTATAATTTTTACTTCTTAATTTATTATCTTTAAATATCATTTGTTATCTATACTAGATGAGAAAATTAATATTTATAATTCTTCCCATCTTCCATTCTTCCCTTCTACAACCTAACTGGTGTAGGTTTAATTATTCTTAGTTTGTCTATATTATTCTTAGTTTCTCTAGAAGTTGTTTTGTACTTTAACATATTATAATTAACCTTTTGCTTTGTCTACTTTAAACTGTATCTTTTGACCCCAACTCTGAAGAGGAGATCAGCATGTTTATACTACTCTCCTGCCTCCTTTCTTTATTGCTTAAATTTTTTAGGTATAATCTTTGTAGGTTGACCTGATTTATACTGTTAATTATTCTCTACCCACAGTTACTGAGCCTTCATTTTGTATTTAGACTTATTCAGTGCTCAGGATTGGTTTCACTATGGTTTCACTGGTTGGTGTTTACTTTCAAGTAATTGTTTTCCACATGCAGCCTCCATGGGGACTGTATTACTAAACTTTTGGGATGTATGAGGGTTTATATCTTTGACATTTCTAGCTTCATGATGGCTTGGCCAAGTGTAAAATTATTGGACTACATTTCCGTTCTTTCAGAACTTGTACATAATCTACCACTGTCTTCTAGTACCAAGTGTGGCTGTAGGAAAACCTGAAAGATGTTCATTTTTGATGAACATCTGATCATTTTTGAAAAGAAACCCGATCATTTTTGATGTTCATAGTTGTCTTGATGTTCTTGACCTGATGCCCACAAGAGTCTGGTAATGTAATTAGGGCAAGCCTGTCCTGATCAGTATCATTCAGAATCTTCCCTTTTTGGAACATCTTGTGGTCTTTTAATCTATAGATTGTGGTCCTGTCCTGTTTTAGCTTAGGAATATTTTCTTCTCTCAGATCTTTGAGAAAAAGTTATTTCCATTTCAGATTTTCTACTGGTCTTCAGACACCAATTATTTGTATGTTGGATCTTTGCCTGTTTAGCAAATTTGTGATTTTCTACCTAATTCTGCTTTAAATGAGCCCCATTTTCTTCTCTATTTCATTTTGCTTCATCTCTTTTTTTTTCATGTTCTCATGGATTGTCCTCAATGCCCTTACTCTTTTAAATAGGATTTCTTTGAAGTTTGAAAGAATTTGCTTGAAAAACTCCTTGTGCTCTATTTTGTTTTTAGTAGTCAGTGCATTTTGGTATCTATTTTGGAGTATCATATAAGCTATGAAAGAAAAAAAAAAACCCACCTGAAATGCTCTGCCATTTCATTTAGTCTTTATAAAAGAATAAACTCCTTCCCATGTATATTTGGCATCTTTTAAACTTCAGCAGAAGTTTTAAATATTTATTTTATGAAAACTGGTCAAGTTCTGCCAGTGATTCTTTTCTCTGTACCACAGGATATAGAAAATTTCTGCTCATTTAATATTAGTCAAAAGAGCAGTACTTTCTCTCTGTCCTAAGTGATTAAGCATTGATTGAAAGTGACCAATTTAACAGTGAAGGCTCTCATTTACTCTTCATAGATAACACAAGGAGAGGTAAGTCTCCTCATGCCATTGCTCTTATACATTATTTAATAGAATATATAAAGGCTTGGTCATTTTGAAAACAGTTGTATTTAGCATTTCTTGTTCTTGTGTATACTGTCCACTGAAATAAAATCTGTAAATTTTCCTAGAAGTAATTGGTTGTTTTTTTTTATTCTAAAAATGAACATCCTCAAATAATACTTAAGTTCATTTATGTAGCAGATTTCATGTGTAACTTTTGGTTTAAAGGTTGGTAATTGGACTATTTATTGGCCAAATTTTTACTATTAGAGTAATGAAGCCAATCAATAAATTCGTACTAAATGACCACTTTGTAGAATATATTGTATCAAGAAAGCATAACTAAAACTGTTGTTTTCCAGAACGTATCATCTCTATCCCTGAAAGGGGTCATCATCTTATTTTTAAACAATTGATTGGTTGTGTGGTTGACCTGATTAGTCAATAAGACAACAGAAAAGTCAAGCAATGACATCTGAATGATTCTGACACAAAATCTCCCCAGACTGTAGCTAGATTTTTCTTTTTCTTGGATTGCTTACTTTTGGTTTGGATTAATTTTAGAACTAGACATCTGTCCTTACTTGTTCCATCATCCCCTTCTTTTCTTCCTCTTTCGCTTTTATCTGCTTTGCTGTGTAATTCTAGATTGTGTTCTGATGTTTTTGCATCAGTAAAATCCATAAATAAATGCTTTAGTTCAATATGACTGACGACTTAATTCTGCTAATTGGAAAATATTAATGTAGGTGTGTTTTTTATTCAATGGGGTTATATTCTTTATCTGGTCCTTTCTCTGCTGAACTTCATGCCTGTCAGGTACATTTCATCACATTATTTCCAATGGGCAGCCAGCAGTCAGGTGGCCATATAACTCACTGGACTGCTGAATATATTCTGGCTTAAGTTTGGCTGAAATCTGTGTGTGGGAGTTGATAGTGCCAAATTCTGGAGACATCTGTGTCCAATATGCCTTCTGGTCAGTTTTAAGGCCTTTCTTGAGATTAAGATTTGGCTCAATGTTCCCACGGTTAGAACAGGGACCCTGATGGAGTCAAACCCTCAGAGACACTCTATGAATGGCTAAGTTGTATTTAGCACCAGAAATGTCTTGGAATATGTAAAAACAAAACAAAACAAACCTCTAAGAATGGCTGCTGCCAGTGGGAGAAGGGTGGGACCTGTCTTAATAAAACCGTATTTTTGGATACGACCAAATCATGTGTATAGGCTACATATAGCCTCCTCAAATTGAGTCTCCATTTGCATTCCTTCTGAACCATTTTGAAGAAGGTACTTACATAAATACCAGTAAAATCTGAACCATATATAGATGTAAGAGTGGGACTGAAACCAAGCAATAGCATATGGTAATAGAAGCTTGTCTTTTTTTTTTCATCTGTCCTTTCTTTGCTCTATCCTTTATTTATCCTTTTGTTCTCCTTTTTCTTCCCTTTTAAATAAGTCTATTTTCAATAAGTTGATAAGTGAGCCAAAGTTATTTACAACAGACAATGAATTCAAACTGGTGTTTTGTTGCTCTCCTTTTACACCATAAAAGAAATTTCGACATTGGCAAATAACATTTACTTGTTTTGTAAGAAAAGGGTCTCCTTTATGCCTTCGGAAATCACTTGACTTTAGCAAGTCTGCCTCTGGTCACTTGTGTGGTGGATGCTGCAGAGAAAGTATCCTTTCTGCAGTTAGAAGCACAATACATGTTATATCAGAAATCAGAAATCATTTGTTGCATGTTCACTGTGTAACAAGTACTAGAACGAGCATTTTGTGTAGATTATTTCATTTTCACAACCGTATGAGATACACGTACTGTTACTATCCCATTTTACAGATGAAGAAACTGAGACACAGGGAGCTTGTGTAATTTGACCAAAGTTACACAGCTGGTAAGTATAGAAAAAAGATCAAGCTTGGGCAGTCTAACAGGTGAGCCCACACTCTTAACCCTCTGCCACCACAAACCCACCACATGTGAACAATGGCCCTTAACCACTTCCTAGGAAGGAAGATGGAAATGTAAGAAGAATGATGGAGTCTGAAGATCAGAGTGGAAATGACCTCAATGACTATCTAATTCAGCCCCTTTACATTGTACATGAAGCAGCAGAGGATCAGGAATGCTCATCCATCTGTTCAATTCCACCCAGCTTTCCTGGGTGACTGGAATCTGTTTCTGCAAGTCTCTTTCTACTATAAGAGTTATAGGATGAAGGCTCATTAAAGATTCATGTTCCATAGATAAATTTCCCTGCAGTCTTTTATTTAATTTGGCCTAGTGCATCTAGGGAATTGACTAATGTCACTGTAAACACAGAAGGCTCAGGACTCCAATTATGGGAAAGAAGGAAATCATTATTGATGAGAAGTTGGAAGCACTGAGCCCCACATTGCATAGTAACACCCCAATGTCTCCAATGTCTTTATGTTAGCTCAATTTGTGATATTTTTTAAAAGCAAAGGCAACTTTGATGAAGATGTAGATTTCCCGGGTTGATTTATAGAAGCAGTTAATTTCCTAGATGCCAGGACACAGCCACCAGTGTGAATACTGCAGTTTCGTGGAGCCCTAGAGTCTTGCCTTTTCTCTGAGATCTCTCATATTGCAGAGATGTGGGTTTCTTTTTCTTTTTTCCTCCCCAAAGGCTCTTATAATGGGCATTTTTAATTAGGACACTACTGATGCACAAATGGTAGCTAATTCTGACAGCTTCCTTCTCAACACATGTTTTCCCTCTCATTCATCCATCTTACTTGTCAGCCTCCTTTTTCCTCTGTGACTATGTTTGAAATGCTGTCCCACACATCCTTCCATTAGAGAAAGGAAATTTGACACCTGGGGAGGCAATATTTCCTCTTACTCTCTAACTGTGTGGAGGGCATGCTGGCTATTTCTCAAAATAGCACAGTCAGCAGTATTGAGAACATTAGTGCTTTGTAGAGAAAACCAAGAAATTTTTTTTCTGATGAGATGCAAATTGTACATTCTATATCTCCTATCAGTGAGAACATCGTTTTTTCTTGAATAGTTACGCCGGCACCTTCAAATCAATTAAAGCGCTGTGGTGACACTGCTGTGACATCCCATTAGCCCTTGCCTTTAGTTATGTGTCTATTAGAAGCAGAAATAAAAAGTGATTTTGCCAGTCAGAGGTGGAATTTCAAATATCCTGGTGTTCCAAGTCGGATACAGAATCATGAATTTAGGGTACTCTGCTTCGTGGCTGTTTATCTTAACTAGGTAATGCTAGATTAAATTTTGAGTTCTGTGAGGTCAGGGGCCAGATCTTTGGCATTACTGTGACATCGTGGTGCCTAGGGCAGTGTCTTGCTCACAGTGGGATCACAGATTATGGACTGTTCAATTGTTTATTCATGTGTGCTCAAATATTTAATGAGCGGTTACGACACAGGGACTCTGTGCTTGGTGCCCGTCTAACTGAGAAGGACTTTCTAGCATAATTCTCACCTTGGAGTCATTTGTTCAACGGGAAATTATGAAGCACTTACTATGTGCCATACATTGTGTGTACAGAGGTTAAAAATACATGGTCCTTGTTTCAAGGGGATTGAACTCTAGTTGAAGAAGCTGAGTTGCAGAAACAGTGATGTGTCAGAAGTTACACCATCATAGGCACCAGACTCGGGTCTCCTTACTCAGATGCTTAGTGCTTATTTGGGGCTTGGCATTCTAGAAACATGGGATTAGGGGGTCATTCCACTCATCTGGGATTCAAACTCTCCGACAACTGCTGTAATACATATTTGTCAAATTGAATATTCATGGTGTATCGGACAAGGGCTGGAGTGGTTCAATTTATGCTTATAAACATTTATCAGATGAATTGCTCTTAATTTTCTGCTTACTAAAGAGAATTGGACCTGTTTTAATGTGGCTTAAGAATAGTAAAGATCTTAAATAAGGGCAGAATCTGATGGTTTATGTGGTGTAACTTGAGAACTATGGAAATGTCCTTGGAGTATAAAAAAATCTTACCAGTAAATCAGTGTGCCTAAAATCCTACCACTAATAGCTTGCTTTGGTTGTCAGCTTAAGGAAGATAGGACTGAAAGTAAATCTTAATGTAGGAGGAGTAGGTGGGGAAAGGATAGTATAGAAAGGGTTTAAACTGTCACATCTAGAACACAGTGGGCACTCAGTAATTATCGCCCATGTGGTTGAGTATTTTAAGTGTAAGAGACAAAGTGCTACAGAGGCACAAAAAAGGAAGCAATTCTTACTAGAGACAGAGAAAGGTCACAAAGAAGCAACACTTTGAACTTTGATGGATGGGTTGAATTTTAGTAGAAAAAAATTAAGGGGGGAGAAAGTTCTAAAGACAAGAAATGTCACAAGCAGTGCTTCTCAAAATGTGGTCCCTCTGGGGGTCCCCACAAACTTTTCAGGGGGTGCATGAGATCAAAACTCTTTTCATGATAATACGAAGATATTATTTGCCTTTTCCACTCTCATCCCTCCATGAGCACACATATACAGTCAAGTTTCTGGAGGCCACACGATGTGTGGGATTGCGAGAGATTGGATGCAGGAGCAGATGTGAGATTCTTCCTGCCCTTTATTAAGTCAGATATTAGAGAGATTTATAAACATGTAAAACAACACTATTTTTTCACTCAATATTTTTTTGTGTTGTGGAAAATAGAGTTATTTTTAAGTAATATATATAATTTATATGACATATAATGAACTTAATGCTATTCAAATAATTAATGCTTCAATATTTGAGAACTTTCTTGGTTCAACTTTTAATATGGTAAATACGGATTCCTAAAATCAACTCAGTGTGAGAAAGGGGAGGATGGAGACTGAGCTTGGAGAGAGGAACCCTGCTTGATCAGGAAGCAGGAAGCTTGAGCAGGGAAGCAGGGAAGGTAAGTGGTGTTTACTGGCTTGTATCATTAAAAATGGGTGAAGGCGAGTGGGAGGTGCCGGCTTCCAACTGTGAGTGCCTAAGTCATAGGAATAGGAGGCACCAGCATTAGGAATACAGTCAATGCTATTGTCATAGTGTTGTATGGTGACCCCTGGTAGCACACTGGGGGGAGGGTAGCGTAATGTATAGACTTGTGGAGTCTCTATGTTGCACACCTAAAACTAATAGGTAGGGTTCCATAAACCCAATCTCTGGTTTCCATATATCAGATAGAGGGTGGGGTTGGAGAGATCGGCTGGTGTAAATCCTAGGCAACTTTTTCAGAAGAAGTTCGCTTTTGCAGATTTAAATATTTTGCTGGCAATTTCTCCAGGTGCTTTAACTCTCCCAAGACTTGTAGGAGCAGAGGAGGGTGATCATCTGAAGGCTGGGGGTGTGGGGGGGAGGCTGTGGCAAGTGGTAGGGCGGAAAGCTTGTACTGACTTGAGGCTTACTTTAAGTGGCCTTATGTTCTATCTTTAAATTCAAGTGAATTTTTTTCATTTTATTTTGCAATGTATATAAGCTTATTTTGGGACGTAAAGATGTTTTACATTACTTACCATTAAGGAAAAAATATGCTTCAGAAAGAGGCCCCATGTTTATTGAGTACCCCCAGCACACTACCTCCCCCCCCAAAGTGGTACTCTGATTTGAACAGCACTGATTTAACCCAATTATACAGCTCCAGTAGGGGGAAAAAAAAATTCAACTCTGTGTATGCTTTAGTTCTTTGCAGGAGAAACAATGAATCATGAAGATTAATCGTGTCTTTTCTTGTGAGTTTAATAAATAATATCAGTTTACAGGAAGGATGAAAAGTTGATATATGTAATTAATGCTGAGTGAAAAATGCTATAGTCAAAGATTTGTACAAAATGCTGTCTTTTAAAATATATGGAGGGGGTGATTTTATTTTAAAATTCATGAAGACTTGAGTTTGAGCTCAGCAACATTTTCTGCAAAGGTAATTGAAGAAACCCTCCCCATGCAGTTACCTCCCTACCCTGACTCCAGAAGAAAAGGGATAAGGAAGTTTTACAAGTAAATTAGCTTTTTGAACAGAGTTAAGGGCCAGAAAAGGGAATTTAACTGGGATTGCAATTATAAGCAATTTTCAAAAATGAGCTTGAGTGAGTTCCTGTTTATACAAAAGAAACAATGCACCAAGGTAGGAGAGAAGGTCAGGTGGTCACTGTCATGATCATGTGGTTAATCTTGGCACCCCCAAATAGTGGACATGCTGACATGCATGCTTCTGGATAGGATGCAATATGAAGTAAGAAACATTGCCTATCAAGTATTCTCAGAAAACATGGTGAAGCTGAATCTTATCAAGCCTTTAGGCCTAACTTATAGTTCTAGGATATACAGAGCCTGGAAGAACAAATTAAAAGACACAAAAGGGAACAAGCAGACAAATCCAGAATATGGAACATTCTACAAGGCAATCGAATCAGTTCTTTAAGACCTCAGAGCAAAATTTTCTTTTAAAAAGGGGTGTGTGTTTGGGGAGGGAGTAGGTATGTGTTGGGAAGTGTTTCCAGAATTTTGATTACATACTGGTTAATAAAATAAAACAACTTTAAATGTCATTTTGGGAAACTTGAATGTGGTCTGGAAATGGGGAAGAGAGTGGGGAATTATTGCATTTGTTGAGGCTGGCCAGTGGTAGTGGGGTGTATGGGACACACCTTATTTTTAAGAGATGTATACTAAAATATTCAAAGGATAAAGTGTCATGACAACAGCCACTTATTTTCAAATGACTTAGCAATAAAACTAGATAAAATGAGTGAAATATTTCAGAAATGGCAAAAATATTAATAATTATTGAATGTAGGGAGTGTGTTTATGGTACAATTTTCAATTTTTCTTCCTGAAAAGTTGGCGAAGTTTTGTTGTGGGGAAAAGTTATTGACACATATAGTCATTTATTCAAACCTTCACAGACTATAATTTGCACACCTATCACATGTTAAGTATTGTGTTAAATGTTAGGGAAGTAATGGTGACAACATCACATCAGATCTTCTTGCTCTCATGGAATTTCAATTTGGGCAAGAATACTATTAAACAGTGAGACATGCAAATAAGCGAATACGCAGGTATTGCAATATGCTGCAAAGACAAAAGTCAAGTGTCATGAGAGAGTGATAGGGGAGTTAAATTTGGATGAGGGTAGGGTGAATGACTGTGGAGGCCTTTCTGGGGAAGGGATGCCTTCCAAAGAAACTCCATGATACTCCCTGGCTTTTTGCAAACTCTCTGACCCACAGGCTTCTGTGTCTCCATGCTGTTCCTTCAGTACTTCCTTGTACAACCTTGTAGCATTTCACTCCCCATCCACTTAATTCTGGCATCTCAAATACATAGTAAGGTTTCTGAGGACAGGTCTTTTGATTTATTTACCTCCATATTCCTCAGAACCTCATGTGACCCAGGAGTTCAAAGTTTATTTAAAAACTAATATTTGTGCAGCTCTTCATATCTTTGAAAGTCCTTTCCTACATATGACCTCATTTGATATGACCTTGAAAATAGCTCTTTGATGGTTAATTTTATAGGTCAACTTGACTATGTCATGGTGTCCAGTTGTTTGGTCAAACACTAGTCTAGACCTTGCTGTATAGGTCTTCCTTCCTGTATTGGGAATAGGTTTAGGCATAACGGTGTCACTTCTTTGCTCATATATCAAAAAATCATGGGAGTCTGAAATTCACTGTAGACGCTGCTACCTACAAGGGAGCTAAGGTGCCACGAATAGCAAAGCTTATGTGGTCTTGTACAAGCTCTGTTATAGTCTATGCCTCATTTTGCTCATCTGTGAAATGGGCACAATACTTATTTCAAAGGATTGATAAGAAGATTAAAGGACACTTAAAATTAGTCAGTGGTCTTTTCTGAATATCAAACTTGGGCCAGCACTGGATCAAGACCTGTAAAAAGGTATTTTTGGATATGATTAATTTATAATCAGTTGACTTGAAGTAAAGCAGCTTACTCTCTGCAATTAGGGTGGGCCTCATCCAATCAATTGCCTTAAGAGCAATAGCTGAGGCTCCCCAGTGAAGAAGAAATTCTGCCTCGAGACTGCAACATAGAAATCCCGTCTGAATTTCCAGCCTGCCCCTGCAGAATTTGGAGTCAAGACTGCAACATCAACTCTTCCCTGAATTTCCAGACTACCGGCACGCCCTTCGGATTTTGGACTTGCTAATCCACACAGCTGTGTGAGCCAATTCCTTAAATCTGTAAATGTGTGTGGGTGTGTGTATACTTGTGCTGTTTTTCTGGAGAACACTGACAAATGTAAGCCCTGGGAGATAAGAAGGACAGTTAGTATTCCCATTTTACAGATGGCTAAAGAGAGGCACAGTAAGCTTAGGCCATTTAACCTAAGGCCCCATACTGAGTATTTGAGACTGGAAGGAAGCAAAGCCATTGATCTTCTAACTCCCAGCTTTTAAAATGGAAGCTATTGCTTGATATAATGTCCATCCAGTAGCCAGGAACTCAACCATCTGGCCGGGACACTTGAACAACATTTCCTCTCCCTGGCATGGTGTTGGGTCTTGACGCTAAATCCGGTGACACCAATAGGCTTTGAAGATCCACATACATATTTAACAACCACTGTTCTGATGGGCTTGCTTCAGAGGAGGTATAAGCCTTCACTTGAGCGAAACAATCACCTCACTGTAAATGTGTACAGGGGCATCAAACCATCAGCAAGCTGAAAGATTTTTATCCTTTGCAGTCAGTAATGAAAGCCTGGGAAGGATTTCTCTTGAGATATTCTGGTTTTGATGGATTTTCTTTGTTTACAATGAAACTGGGACTTCAATATTGCAGCCTGTCCTTGCCTGACTGAAATAACTGACCCACAATATCTGGAACGATAACCTGGGTATTATTTGAAGCACACTGGTCCGAACCTTGACTCTGTTCACACTGGGTGTAAAATTAAATGCAGAACAATTACAAGCTGGTGACTCCCTATCCAGTGGGTTTTGGATTCTCACAGCACCGGAGGGGAAGGAAGAGCACTCCACGTGCTTGGGTGGAAAGGTCTGCTGTTAGTGGTTTAGGGCAAGACGTGATCATCTTACTACGAGTGAGTTTCTCTTTGATGTCTGGGCTGAACTGTCCCCTCCTGCCAAGAGTAGAGTTAGACGCCACAACCCGAGGGTAGGTTTAGGCATAACGGTGTCACTTCTTTGCTCATATATCAAAAAATCATGGGAGTCTGAAATTCACTATAGACGCTGCTACCTACAAGGGAGCTAAGGTGCCACGAATAGCAAAGCTTATGTGGTCTTGTACAAGCTCCGTTATAGTCTATGCCTCATTTTGCTCATCTGTGAAATGGGCACAATACTTATTTCAAAGGATTGATAAGAAGATTAAAGGACACTTAAAATTAGTCAGTGGTCTTTTCTGAATATCAAACTTGGGCCAGCACTGGATCAATCATTGGGCATTCCTTATCTTGCTTAAATGTCACAAGTATTCCGCAAAGGCGGGGCGGGATAACAGTTACCTGCTGTTTTAAAATGACGGAACTGGACTCAGCAGGTTAAGCCCTTTTTCCATTGTCACTTAGTGAATTAACAGTAGACAGGACCCTACCCTCATTCAACGACTCAGGAGAAGCTTGCCAACCACTGGGTGCTCAGGGCAGGTCGGTTTTCTCCTCCTTGATGCCGGTCTTCACCCCTTTCCTTTTTTGCTTCTCTTAGGGTCAGGGTCTCAAATGGAATTCCAACCAGAAAGAGCAGAGGGGATGCAGTGTTTCTGCTCGGGCTAATGGGCTCTTCTTCAGGCTGGACTGAAAGCTGAAGACCTTCCATGTAGAAATGAGGGGAGGATGGGTCTAATGAAAAGAGAAATTAAAAAAAAAAAAAGAGAGAGAGAGAAATAAAATCATTTGGTTCTGTGAGTGCCGCTGTTATTCTGTGTTCTTAAGAAATTATAAACTGCTGGAGGTAAGGTAGTTAACTTGCAGTAGACTCCTGGGTTTTATGTTAAACAAATGATTTTTGATAAGGAAGTCCGTAGTTTCCTCCGACGATAATCTGCCCTGTTCATTGCTCGTCTCGTTGTCAAATTCAGCTTGCAGGGGCTCTGTGAGTTCTCACGAAAGGCTTTCTTTCCAGGCAGTGAGAAAGTTTAAGGTCAGAAGAAGGACACAATGCTGAGAAAGTAAAAGCTCATGGGATTTGTTGAGTGATGAGACCCTCTCTGGCTCATAGAAAAATAGAAAGCCTTTTCTTGCTGTCAAACTTAAAATTTATCAAGACAAGTGGAAAACAAACACAGAAAAATTATTCCAAAAGCACTATGCTTTCAGGCTTCCCATTCCATTGACGATGAAATCGGCAGCCAAGGGAGTTGGAGGAGAGGAGCCATGGAGAATATATAGGAGATTGGACCAGAATGTACACTGAAGGCAAGGGCATTGTTGTCGTCCTTGTTAACTCCACTGTGTTGAAGAGGTCGTGCTGAAGATTTCAGCCAATAAATAGTGAGTGTCTATATAATGAGCGGTAAGCCCGGCTCTGTATCCAGGCATCCATATGCCGAGTAACAGTCTCCCAAGGGCATGGCTGGCTAATTGTCTGGAGCCTGGATGAAGAGAGAGAGGATTATATTACATGCTCCAGCATATTACATTAAGCTGAGTCCTGATTTAGGGCCAATATTTTTGTTCAGTGATGCTTGTTGCCTTAGATCTCTCCCTGGTGGAGTTTCCTCTCCCCGAGGAAGCATGGTGATAACTCTAAAGATCAGTCTATAGACTATTAATCAAAACACTGGAGCACTTTTCTTTATCTGGAGAGATACTCCATCTAGAAAGAGGAGCACTGGACTGAGAGTCATTTATGCTCTACCTAGCATTGCCACTGAGCAGGTGTTCAACTCAGGGCAAATCATTTGTACTCACAAAAATCCCATTTTCTTATCTACAAACTGAGAGAAAAGGAAGAGTTTCTTTGAAGTATAACCAACTGGAAAACCCAATTTATACACTAGATAAATTCAGAGAGGTTCTGAGTGAATAATACCTGAAGGACCAAGGACCCATCGTTTACCTCATCCTTTTCCCACCATCCCTTCAACAAGTGGCTTTACCAAATCTTTAGGCATCCATTGTTTCCAGAATAGCTTCCCATGCTACTCCTCCCAGAGATCACATAGCAGAAATGTTAGAGTTTTAGTACTGTGGTTTTAGACTTTCATGCCTTCTCCTAAAATTATATCAGGAGAAACACCCTGAAGGTGATTTTTACAAAGAGGCTAGAAACTGGCCTGGATGTCTGTGTTCTACAATGTCCAGGCTTTAAAAAATTTCAGTCCCTCTCTTTTGTGTGGAAATCTATATTGATTTTCATTCAAATTAAACTACACTGATGTTATGTTATCGTGTGGGTCATGGTCGTGTGCATTATTGTTGATTACAAAAATTCACCATGTTGGTCAGTTTCAAAAGGGACAGTGTGTGATGGCAAAGGCTTATCTGGTAGATGTTTTGTCCTGAGAGAAGGAAAGAAGCAGTGGGAAAATAACGAAAGTAGAGGTTTGTGGAAGGGGCTGTGTATCTGGTTCTTGAGTTAAGGCTCTCACTAGACCAAACTGTCAGGTGAAAAAACAGGAACCAGAGAGATGGACACATTTGAACTATTGGTTTTTTCACTTAAAGAATGTGTCCACGTTATGAATAGATTTTCTAGAATCATAAAGTATTGAAATTTTAAAGCTAGAAGGGATCAAAATGATTTTCTCCCAAGAGTGGCTTTAGTTTTTGAGATGAGAGCTTTTTCTTTTTCTTTTAATGAATGTTCATACATAAGTAAAGGATTTTGATCTTCTGAATAGCCACTTAGGGAATGTTCTTTTTTGCAATGTACATGAATGACTGGCAAAGCGTTTCTGGGAAAGAGACTGCTACAGTACATTGGGGTAAATTGAGAAATTGAAAAAAGTACCCCTAAATTTATCAAGATAATTTCATTAATGCTGGTCATTATCAAAAACTGTTTTTGAGGTCACTAAAATAGTCCTCAATTGAACAGGAGTTAGTTATGTACTTTAGTGATGGTATTTTTATTCCTTTTTATCTAAAAAACAGGATGCAATCAATTAAGCCACATGTCTGGGGAAAAAAAGGTCACATTTTTGCAATTATTTTAACATAAAGAAGTGTTACATATAGAGTCACTGTCAATTACTAGAAATAATTACATATTTTCTTGGGTAATTTCTTGGTAATTAAAGTGTCACTGAAGCATAAGATGCTTTGTTAATGAAAAAGATTAAAAAAAAAAAACCCTTCACACGAGTTTATCATATTTTGTTGAAATGTGGTTCAATGTTTATTATCATAATTTCTGATTGTTATTGCATAACCTTGAATGGTATTAATGCAGAAATCATGAATGTGAGCCAAATAATAGCTTACGAAGTACAAAATACAGCACTTGAGGTGGTGCAATAGCAATCAAAATTATGATAATAAACATTAAACCATGTTTCAACAAAGAAAGAACAAAAACATTCTTAAAATATTTTTCCCTTGAATTTGAAAGAATCTATGACATTAATTACAAAAGGAATACTGGAGAGGAAAAAAGACCCCAAATATGGTACTAATTTGTTTCCAAACATTCTATACTAAATAGCAAAAACATACAGAACAGTAAACAGAGTTTTTATGAATAAGGAGATTTTCAAAATGAGACTACTTGAGTCAATTTATCACATCTGGTGTGTTATATAAGAGACAACAAGCTACTTTCTGTTTGAACCTAATAATATTAACCCACACTTAGCTAGACAAGGTTTTTTACTGTTATTTTAGAAGGAGTAGATGGACTTAAATTGGCTTACTTTTTCATTTCCCATTGTTCTTGTGACCAGTAAAGATGTGAAAGGAGGGAGTAAATGGGTCACTATGACTTTCTTGTTTCCAGACTCATTGATGTTTCCTGGGAGGAGAGGAAACAACCCAGGAAATCTCATAGGAACACAGGCAAGTTAACTGGGTGGTCAAGAAGTCGGAAGCCAAGAAGATAGGGTAAAAGATCCATTTCAAAGATGGAAAAATTACGAGTTGGTGCAAAGCTTTGCTGTGGCCGATTCCTTCCAGCTTGCAAGGGTGGATTTTATGCATTTTTTGACAACTTTACTTTCCTATGAACCTTGGAACAAGTCCCACATATTGGAAGCTTGAAATTAGCTATGGTAGGAGAATTTACACCATGCACAATGGCAAACACTACCCATCAGGGCACTTTTTTTCAGAGTCATTTTTTTAGAATAAAACTGATGGGGAGAGACATGGATCATGGATTTCAAAGTCACATCAATCAAAAGAGGGACTACTAGAGAGGTCAAGTAGGTAATGTGAAGAAGGAGCAAGGATTTATGTTTATTCACCTTGTTAAAGATGACCTCTGATATGATTTATAAGTCTGAATAAATTGGGAGAATCTGGTCCAGTGATTGTGATTTTAATATTAACCATTCACATAAAGCTCCCAATAATCATAACTTTATTCCCTCCTTCCCAACACACTCCCATTGATCTTTTCTTAAAAAACCCAACAGACATGGATGTTCTAGTAAGCACTCTTGCAGGACAGAACTTGTGCTTATTGTGATGTGACAGTCCTTTGATTTTCCAAAGAGCCATGACCAGTTAGTGACAGCTCCTGCTCTGTGTGATATAGAAGGCACCTCATGGCCTGGTCCCCTGGGTTCTCTTTAAATTCCCAGCTGAAATTCTCTACCACACTAGTACATTGCTTTGATCAGACTCCCCTCTTGTCCTCTTGTGCATGTTGATTCTGTGCATATCTAGGTGACTTTTCCAAGAGTACCCCCTTTTTCCCCCCCAGAATCTAGGTGCTCCTCCAACACTTGGCTAGAATCATACCATCTCAAAATAAGCCTTTCCTCACAGTAGCTTATCTTGTCCGCAGTTCTCACTGGTCTATGTGTCCCACTACCAAGCAGGAAGGCCCTTTATCTCATGGTTTTTTACTACTTGTGAACAATTTGGAAAGTGTGGTTTTGAGTGTGCCCACATCTTATATAGTCAAAAGTTCTGATGAGACTTGGAACAATTCTGGGGAGTCATTGTTTTCATAAGTGGAGAAATGAGGGGAAAGTGAAGAAAAAGGACATCTTTTCAGAGTCAGGTTGTACTTGAAGTTCTTAGAACTCATTAACTTGGGATTAATTTTTGTGCCTGAATATGTTGACATTACTGCTTTTTGCTAGAGAGAGGCTGGTCTAAGACCATGAACAAACTTTCTGGTTTATAGCCAAGAACTAAGTCTCAGAGAGCCAGATTGACTTTCTGTCTAATTGTCAAGAGATGGAAGTCAAACTGGACCAGCTGGGAGAAAGCGTTTAGAGCATTTTGGTATATTTGCAATTCTACTTCTTTATTTTCAAACCTTCCTGTTTTTCATCTTCTAATGACCACGTTATGATTTATTAATAAACATTTGCATTTTCAAAGTGGGGCTATTTAAATAGGACTTTCATCAGGGTGTCATTTTTATGAAATTCACTTTTTTTATGAAAATATTTTTTTCTTGGGCAGTTAACTGATTTTTGTTTTTGTTATTGTTAATCCAACTTTTAAATAAAAGGATCTAATTCCAAACAGAGAGTTTTAGGTTTACTGAAGGGTTTGAAGTTGCCAGGCCCACATCTGAATATCTAATCCCTTCGCTCTTATCTCCTGGTATTGTCAAACTTTTCTGAAAGCTGATTGGTGTCCTGGGATAAAAGTCTTGTTTTCATTTTGCTGGGGGACAGCATTGTTTTAAACATTTCTGGCTCCTCACTTTGCTCAAATGTGTTTCTCTTGGCAGGGATTCTAACTTGCCTGTATTCACTTTGGTGTGGGTGTGACCTCGGTTTTCCTTCAACCCATAGTTGGCGTGGCCATGCCAGTCTGCAGAGCCAAACTCTCTCTCCTAACTGAAGATCATAAAACGGCAAAGACAAGTGCTCAAGGCGCTTTCCTGAGATGATGATTTAAATTATCATGCTCTCCTGGGGTCCTTGAGAAATAGGCCACTCTCTGATCATTTTTGAGCACTTGCCAGCATGCCTGAAATATGAGGAGAGGGAGAAGATGTGTCTGCTTTTCTAATTAGTTTTTTCCTCCAGTAAGTCATATCCCCTTCCTTTTAAGTGACAGAAAACATTAGAGTTCTTAAGAGATGTCTATTTTCCACTGGGGTTTACATCATCATTTTATCTAATTATTTCCCAATTACGAATAATAATTAAACCAAATGGTGATGCAAACTGGAGCAGGAACAATACATCTTTTTAGGAGAACTCCCCAAAGGAGTTACAGAACACCAGGGTTGAATATTCTTTGTTCCGTCTCAGTGGTCAGTCTTGAAGGATGCAAAAGTTACAAGTCTTGGTTCTGAAACAACTGATGCCCCTTGGCCCTCTCCTGAGAGACAATCCCGACGAGTTCAGTCAACTGTTTTTGACACCTCAATACTGTTTTTCTAGTTACAATAAATATAGGTATGCTACTGAAATAGACCTTTGTTAACCGAAGTCATTATTAATAGGAAATATCCAAGGATGGCCCTTAATGTAGTGTCAGAAGATTTGAATTTAGAGGGACAACATGTCTGAGTTTGCCAGAAACAGTTCTGGTTCATGCCTCTCGTCTTGGCTTTATTTTGGATGGTGCCCTTTTTCACTGTCTAAAGAGTCTTCCTTCCAATTCTTTTACAACCTGTTTGGGTAGACAAACACAATGAGATTAGACTCAATGTACTCTTTATTGATATCTCAATCAAGATTCTAAGTCTTAAATCAAGTTGTCTGTGGTATTCTGCAACCTCAAACACCTTAGTTAAGATTAAGTAAGAAACAAATGAATAAAAATATACACTTTTCATGATAGCCCAAAATGTGGAAGCTTAATTTGTAAAGCTTCTAGAAAAAAGAAGAAAATATCTTTAAGACCTTATATAGGCAAATATTTTTTAAGTGAGACTTCATAAAAATTAAAAAACATTTTGTTCTTCAAAGACAGTATTAAAAAAGTGAAAAGCCACAAATAAGGAGAAAACACTCATAACACATCTATCTAACAAAGGATTGTTATTTAGAATATAAAGAACCCGTAGAAACCAATGATAAAAAGACAAATCACCCAATTAAAAAAAAATATTTTATTTATTTATTTGTCAGACGGAGAGAGAGAGAGAGAGCCCACACAAGCAGGGAGAGTGGCAGGCAAAGGAAGAAGCAGGCTTCCCACTGAGCAGGAGCCTGATGCAGGGTTCTGTCCCAGAGCTCTGGGATCATGACCTGAGCTGAAGCCAGACACCCAACCACCTGAGCCACCCAGGCATCCCACAAATCACCCAATTTAAAAAAAAATGGGCAAAAAACTTGTACAAGCATGCCTATAAAAATATATTAGAATGCAAATATGCATTTAAGTAGGTATTTAACATCCAAAAAGTGCAAATTAAAGTCATGAGATATTTTGAACCCACTGATGTTGTTAAAACTTAAAATTCTGATGCCACCAAACGCTAGTGAACAATTGAAGCTCATACTTCACTGATGGGAATATAAAATGGTAGAACCAACTGGGGAAATTGATTGACAGTTTACTTGTAAGGGTAAACATTACCCTTACAAGTACACTATAACCTAGCAGTTCCATTCCTAAGTATTTGTCCAAGAGACACAAAAACAGATGACCACAGAGGGACTTAGGCATAAATATTGACAGCAGCTTTATTTATAATAGTTCCAAACCGGAAACAGCTCCATACATAGAACAGATACACAAATTGGGAAAAATTCATACAATGGAAACCTATGCAACAATGGAAAAATTAGCTTTGGTTATGTTTAACAATATGGATGAGGGTCATAGGTGTTATGTTGAGAGAAAAGAAGCCAGATACAGAAAGGTCCATACTATGTGATTACATTTATATGAAGTTCTAAAATAGGCGACAGAAATCAGATGAGTAGTTGTTGGGGGCAGGTCTGTGCATGTGGGAGGGGGCTAATGAACAGAGAGTAGAATGAGGGAACTCTCTGGGTGAAGGAAATGTATACTAGCTTTACCTGGAGAGTATATACATGTGTATACATATATTAAAAAAAAAAACTCCTTGAATGTACACTTGAGATGTGTACATTTCCTTTATGCAAATTACACCTCAAGGCAATGCTGTAAAAATAAGTTACACTGCTTTAAAATTTATTAAGCACATTCTCACACAACACTGTTTTCCAAATATTCCTAAGCATCACAATCCTTTCTTTAAACAAAATTCCATTTTGGATGGAATGCTGAGCGGGAGTTGCTGAAGTTGAAACGAGGAGCTTCTCAATCCCATATGACTGCCATCCACTGCCCACCATCTACTCTGTGTCCCATTCTTTGTGAGGAAGCAGCAATTATTATTATTATTATTGTTATCATCATTATTATTATTGTATCAACTATACTGATAAAGAAACTGAGGCTCAGAGAAGTTGTGACTTGCCTTAGGTTACGTGTTTCATAAATAATAAAATCCTGCAAGTCATGACTTGTGACCCATGATCTGTACCTTTCCCCACTACATGTCCTTCAAGTCTAAGGCTGTGTTCCAGATATCGTGAAGGCTATAAAGTAATACTCTAAAAGATGCTCCCCATTGGTAACGAGTTTACAGCTGATTTGGAGAGAAGGGATATATATGCACACCTTGAGTGAACAGAGAGGCACCAGCATTCTTGGCAAACCTCATCTGGCTGGAGGCATCACGTCTGATGGATGAGAAGCAGTTGTAGGTGAGGAGCTAGGACTCATCTGCACACAGGTGACCCTTTACAGTCATTTCAATAACTCCAACAGCCACGTCGGTGCTGTCTTTTGCTCTCTAATGGTTGATGTTTGTGGAGTCTTAGTGGGAGCTGGGAATGGGAAAGAGTTGGTCAGGTTTGCCCTAAATGCCTTCTTACTGTCTAGTTTAGTATGGGTGAATCATCTACACAAAGCCTTAAGTGTTTATTTACATGTAGTCATCAGTCTCTACTGCTGAAAACCCCCTTATTTCTCCATTTATATTAGGGCCATGTCAAAAACACTGACTTAGATGTTTTCAGAACAGTGAATCCTGAGGTTTCCTGTCTCATAAAGGTCCTACTCATCTGTCTCTGCATTTCCCTTCCCATAGCAGCTGGTTTTATTCATTTATTTATTTTAAAGTTCAATTTGTGATGCAGTTGGAAGACTGTCAGCAAGGGAGAGTCAGATGGAAAGTTTATTTTTTTTCTCCAGTGGGTAAAGGCTGGAAGAGTCAGGGAACTTCTGGTAGGGGGCTCATTGGGTTTATTTGGTTTATTTTTTTCTAGAAGTCCTTCCCTCTGTGAGAGAACAAAATTCTTTTCTTTTTAAGTGCAAAGACTGAAGTGGAAAAATTAAAAGTTTGATTTAAGTTTTTTTGTCTGTTTGCTTTTGTTTTTATGTGGAGCAGATGAAAGAAAACAGTGATGCTGTCTGTGAATTTTCCTTAATTTAAATGGAAGAGAGGTTGGAATTCCTATGAGGGGGCTGATTATTTAGATTCTCATATATACATATATATATTTTTTAATTTTTTTAAAGATTTTTCATTTATTTGACAGAGAGAGAGATCACAAGTAGGCAGAGAGGCAGGCAGAGAGAGAGGGGGAAGCAGGCTCCCCGCTGAGCAGAGAGCCCAATGTAGGACTCGACCCCAGGACACCAAGATCATGACCTGAGCTGAAGGCAGAGGCTTTAACCCACTAAGCCACCCAGGCGCCCCTCATATATATATTTTTTGATAAATCACTGGGAATATCTTGATTTTGATTGATAAAACACAGAATCAGGAGCTCAACAAATGCACATGACATTGGGCCATGGAAAGAATGAGAAGCTGAAGCCAGTGGCAGCCCCACAAACAGAGTGGGAATGGCTCATGAGGCCATAAGAAAATCCCCTGACTTTACTATTATTACCCTTAGTGGCCCTCTGTTGGGCTTTAAATCTCCTCATTTGATATATAGCATGACTTGTGTATGAATTATGCAAAAACTAAAAGAAACAATAAAACCCAAAACCAGAGAACAAACACAATTCTGTGGCTGAAAAGATCGGGGAAAGATGGAATAAACAAAGAAAAGTGATGTCTTTGTTGCATTTCCTAGTACCTGTAATATTCTCGGGTAAATTGTGAATCTCCAAGAAGAAGAGCTGTAACACATAGCCACTTGAGGACATCTAAACTTGGCTAAAAGAAAGATGTTACTCATTTATGTTTTACCAGTACCTTAAGAGGCTGATCATCACTGAAACATAATTGAGGAAATGCTCAAAATGAAGAAGCATTGATTAAGGTGTTGAAGAGTGCTGGTTAAAATGCGGATCAGAACAGGGAGGTGATAATCTCTGAAGTCATTACTAACCAACCTCACTCAGTTCAAATTAGTTTATTAAATTAACTGGAAATGACTTGCAAAACTCCACGATGGCAGTTGGTCTGAAATAAAACATATTAGGGGCCAGAAAATTTCACTGAGTTACTTGGGAAGCCTAGAAGGGATGGCGGATGGATGAAAGAGGACATTTCTGACTTTTTAGTATTTACTCTCTCAGCTTTAATCTACGTAGCAAATGCCAGCCTAACACCAAATAAAAGACACGTTCAATCAATTTGCTCAAATACAAGAAGAATCGTACAAGCCAGATTCTAACCTTTCCATATTAATTTAAAGCATACCATCAAATATATGATCACCAGCAACAGGTGGAGGTGTCTCAAGTTTTCTCAGCATGCCGATGTGTTTTTTGATGTGTGGAGAACCGACACAAACACTCCAGGTTTAGTGGTTTTTGGTCACGCTACCAGGACACCACATCTATTTGCTTTCGTTTCTTTGCACAGTGATATTCAGTGATATTTCCATTTGTTCATCCACTAAATGAATCTATATGATTGAGCCCTGCCCAGTGCACTGTGGGCAGAAAGGATAAACACCACTTTCAGTCCCCAGGGTATGTCAAAATTCTGCCGGGTCCTCCATTTTCTCAACCCTCTGTTGCCATGTGTCACACTGACATTCATACTGGACTTAGTTTAGGTCAGAAAGAAATTTTTATTTTGTTAAGCCACTGGGATTTCATTTCTGGTTTTGTTCTGGCAGGTCATGTTAATTACCCTGACCAGCACAAATTCAGAGAATCAGAGCATGTTTAATTCTGGAAGCTAAATTTAGAGTAAGTTACTGGTTGTAATCCTTTCCTTACATATTGAGTGTAACAGGATGCACCTTGTCTTACTCCTGCCTTGTCCCATGGAAACTGCTTTAAAATCAGATTATAGAAGATTAGCTCTAAAGTGTTCCAGCTTTCTAATATCTCCCACTGGGATCCTGTTCTTCTTTCCATCTGCTGCCCCGAAAGTGACCACCCTAAACTCAAGGGCTCGAATTCCACTATGGTGTGTTTGGGTCATATGTAGCATATGTGGCTGTGGGAGTCAGTTTCCCCAGCGATGAAGTGTAGAACTGCCCCTAAGAGGATGCAGCCGGAGCAGAACCCAGCCAGGATCTGCTGACCCAATGGCCTTCCACATATTTACACACATTGGCCCTTAGCCCAGCCCCGCACAGCTGGCGGTAACAATCCTCAGTGCTTTAGGAACTTCTCCCAGGAGAATTTCATGAAAGTAGGAGCTGGTAGGAAAACAAAGATGAAATTAATGTCAACCTTGCTTAGGAATTAAATGAATTCTCAGGAACAGGAACTTTGCCAGGGATGATATGATCCTGTCTTCTAACAGTCAGAATGAAGAGGTTGAGGGTTATTTATGTGCATGTTTACATCTGGTGAAAATCTCATTTGATAAGAATATATGCATTTATTTGATTCTATGTGTGAATGGCTCCTTTTGGGGAGTAAATACTCTAGTTTCTACCCAGAGGAACTCATAAATCCACATGTCTCTTTTTATAGCCAATGGCAAATTTCAATTGACAAGTCAGCTATTTTAAACTGTGTAAGATATAACCCTATAAACAGGGATAGATCTAGGTTTTGTGAACCTGGAAGCTTATACAATTTGGGGGACCTTCTTAAAACAATGAATACAAAATTAAATATGAAAATAAATATTTAGAATGAGAAATGAAATGATAGCAAGTTACAGATTTTAAAAAGTTGACTGCCATAAAAATTCAGAAACATTGCAGATCTATTAGTAAACTAACAGACCTCTAGAATACATTTTCCTACATTTTTGGTTGCATACTCTTTGGCCTGTTATTCTCTGGTGATAATGATTTTGTATCATTTCCTGTATAGAAAATGGAAAGGTAATCCAGTTTCTCCTTTGGCATGTGTAGTGTTAATGATTTAGAAGCTTTCTTGGTTTCACACTTTGTTACTAATAATTTTATGTAAGTTATTAAGATTATTGTTAAATTTAAGGAAATTTCTACATATTCCCTTCATATACGAACTGTATGATTGAAAATTTTTTTTCACAGACAACTTCTGGCCCCCTACTTTCAAGCTTTGTTTCTTGCCCCTACTTACTACCCACATTTTTCTGGTGTAAGTGTCATATCATGACATCATCTCTGGCCTTGCACCTTTGTATCATGATGCTGGGTGAATTAGCACAGTGGGTAGTAGGAGTATTTCCTGGAAGCCATTTCTGCATTGGGATGGCTAGCAATAATTTAATTACACATGGGAACAATGGCAAGTCAATAAATGTGTTTCACTAAACTATCTAAATACTTCATCTAAATCAACATCTGCTTAACTACATATTGAAAGTGCCTGTGACCAGTATTCGCCCTTAGACTCCAGTGACCAAAGCCTCTATCCTGGGCACATGTGCCAAGGGGCCATGTACTTTGGAGTGCCTTCCTCAAATTTGTCAAAGTTTGTCTCTGGTTCCTGAAAGTGACTGGGACTGGTAGGATCATCTGCGTCCTGGGCATCCAGGGGATCTCAGCCTGCATGGGCCTTCGTCCTCATTTCAACCCTTAGGATGCTCTCTGTCCATCTCCTCATGTACAAAGTGGATGAGATTCCCCAAAGGTCTGTGGGATGCAGTTTTAGAGTGGCTGGGTGGGTGGGTTGCACTCACTAGCCAGTGGGGCATTTTTTTTTATAGCATCTTGTGATGTGCGCCATCAGAAGAATGCTAACAGACTGACTTAAGGTGACCGTCACTCTCACCTGACACAGGATGAGTTTGGAGCTCTGAGCTCCTGATGGTCCTCTGGTAACTATTAGGCTTGATCTCTGGATGTAGGCCTATGTATTGGCCCTCACCAGCCCTTGTTCTCACTGCTCTGACTTTATCTCACATGCACCCACAGATTTTACAATATAGTTTAATAAATACTAAAGTTTATATAGATAGTATTTGCCTGGGGCGTTGCATATCCTATGAATAGCCCTTCTCATGGCCACATTAGCACAGTCTGACAAAAGAAAAAAGTCAGAGAGGGAAAGTTTGGTGAAAAAAGTCTAAACTGATTGAGGTAAATTTTCTTTTTTGGGGCAATTTTACAAAAACATATGGCCACAAAATACTTTACTGAGTTTCCTCCCAGAGCCTTCGGTGGGGCCTATGCTAATGAGGGGCCCTGAAGCTTCACTGTAAATCTACCTTTGCTAATTAACTTGATTCTGCAACATAGTGGTATTCTTGTAGACTATTAATGATGCTTCATCAAGACAATAGGTTTAGGGTCTACTTGAAACTAAAATCATTTTAAGAACTTTTGTTTTTGCATAATCCTCTCTGCTGCATTCTACTCCATACCCTGCAGAGAATGGCTTCCCCCCGCCCCACAATTGACCCTAATAGCAAATACAGTAGAATTTGATTAATTCATCTTATATGTCCATAATTAACATAAAAGGGCCAACAATCTCTCAACTCTCTTCACAGAAAAGCTCTAATAATGAAGTTCAAGTGCAGTTTAATATGACCTAATTTTAAGCAATATAATAGCTGGAGAATTACTTTGAAAAGTTAGAAGTGCTATGCAAATGTAAAGTATCCTCATTATTATTGCTATTATTAGTTGGGGTATCTATAAGCTAACATTTAGTTGTTTGCTTCATGACCAAAATAAAAAATAAAATAGTCTCTCTATATCTATCTCTTTGGGCTCCTTGAGGGATCATCTTGGTCTTCTTGTTAACTATGGTTGTCCTTGTCCCTTAGCCCTGTGCCTGGTATTTAGTAGGAGGGGTTTATTGAATGAGTGAATGAATAATCTCCAATTGTATGTTTAGGATATTTCAATTTTTTCAAATTTTATGCTATAAATGAACAGTTTTTTAAATACTAAATGTTATTCAGATCTGAGTATATTTTAAAGATAAATTTCCAGAGGTTAAATTTCTAGGCTCTAGGCTTTACATATTTTTAAAGCTTTTGATACACATTGCTAAACTGCCTTCCAGAAATGTTCATTCATTAAATAAATATTTACTAAGTGCTGATTAAGCATCATCACTGCACTAAGTCCTGGGGAAATAGTGATGAATGCAATATCCAGTCCTCATGGAGCTTATATTTTAAACAGGAAGATAAAAGATAAACAATAACCAAATAATCAAATAAATACTGATGTAATTTCATGTAATGATGAGTGTTATAAATAAAAATAAAGGAGACAAGGGAGTTTGGTAAGTTTGTATTATTGTTTTCAAATATTCACTTAATTCTTCTAGTTATCAGAAGGATTATGGGAAAGGAGGGCACAGAGAGAGAAAAATTCAGACAACGGGGTAATAAGATGCTGGCTCTGAACTGATGCTAATTTCTGGGGACCCAAAATAATTCAATGGCTCATGAGTCAGCTGGAGGTTTGTGGTTTCAAGTAATAAATGAAATTGTGGCCCAGGTTGTGTTTCATAATTGGCCAAGTGGATCATTGAGCCCTCCTGGGATTTTTTTCTCCAGTTGCTAAAAGTATAATTGGAATAGAGATACCCAGCCACATGGGCCCAGTCACCTGTGGAGTGAGGTCCATTCTGGTAGGAAAAGAGATTAGCTCCACTATCAAAGACTTATCATATACTCCATTACCCAGAAACAACTGGCATTATAGGATGGTAGAATGACAAATGGAAGGTGGAGTTAGTTTTCCAACAAAAGACAACACATTGGGGTTCTATCTTAAAGGGCAGAATCAGTGATCAATATATGGCAAGAATGGTTCTTCTCACTATTATTCTTGATAATCCTTTTGCAGAATTTTAACTTCCCATCTCTAGAATGTTAAGATCTGCAATTTTGATGGATTTCATTCTCAAGAGAGGAATACTTCTACATGGGGATATAGCATTGGTTTCAATGAGTTAGAAGTTGGGGCTGGCCATTTTGACAAAGAATGGAGTATCCTACTGGCTGGTTTAATTGATCCCAGTTACCAGGGGAAATTGGTCAGAGAAAGAACAGAGCTAGTTTGATGGAAGGCAAATGCAGTGAACAAGAACAGTCAGATGCAGACCTTGACATGTAGGCTATGCTCAAAAACTGGATTTTATTCTCAATGCAGTCTGGATAACAGTTTTCAGAGCTGCGTGTTCAATACCATGGATAGTTCTTACTATCAAGGACTTCTTCCTTAAATGAAACTGAAGTTTGCCTCCTGGTTACATCCTTCTTTTTATATTGTATCTGTTTTTTTTCTTCTATGGGGAGTTTGTACCTTCTTATGGGAATAGCCTTCACAAGTTTGAGAATGGAAGTGATGTCTTCTCAAGTCTCTGTACTTGAATACAAGTCTCTGTACTGAAATAGTTCAATTTAGTTAAATTGGATTGCCTTGTGTTTTGCACAGTTTTTAAGAAAACATTTTAGACCTTAGTTCTATTATTCACATAATAATTACTTCAGTGATTCCTAAGACACAGGTTTCTAGAATCCTAGAAGTACCACATGTCCTTATAGGGAAAATCATTTGTGTATATGTGTCTCATTCACTACATTATTCTGAAGATATAGGTCCAGGGATGGGTATTTGTATGTGGATATGTGACTGATCCATCATGCTTTTCCTATTTAATGATGTAATGAGAGGGAGTTAATTATTGTAAGCCAAAGAAGGCAGTCCTTGAAAGCAGTGACAAGTGCCCAAACATTAATGTACAGAGGAGACACTTGGAGGTCTTGTTAAAATTCAGGTTCTGAATCAGTAGGTATGGGGTAGAACCCTGGATACTGGATTCTAGCAGCTGCTGCTGGTCTGTGAACTATTCTTTTGAGTAGGTTCTAAAGAATTCGGCTCAGTAGAGAATTGCTCCTACTGCCAAGGCAGAGGTATTCTCATCAACTCATAGGACAGTTAATATAAGTGAAACTCTTCAATCATTTCAGGGTGTTCCCGGATGCCAGCAGAACCATATAGGGCATCTCAGAAAAATTGCCTTTCAGCCATTTCTAGGTTCAATACATAGAAACTACAGAAAATGATTGACTCTCAGACTGCTCTTGTTCAATTTCCTGTGTAACTGCATGAGTGTCTCCATGGGACAGTGATGTGATTGATGGTAAGAGGCCAATAGACACAGTTATTGAATACAATGTTTCTTTAATGGCAAAGGATATGGAAACTGAAGATTGTCACAAAAGCAGGAGAGAAGCAGGTGTGCTCCCAGGTGAAGGCTTCCAAGGTCTTAGGTCGCTACAGGAACATAGTGAAGCTTCTGATACCACCTGCATGGAGTTAGAGTCCTTGCATGGGTGAGATGTGCCCCCTTCTAATACTGGGGCGCAATTGTATTCTCATGTCCTTTGCTGGTGATATGGAGACTCAGTTGGCCTGAGTGCCAGCTCATGGTACAAAACAACCTGGGAAACTTCCTGAATGTTCCCCATAACACCAACTGAATCACAGATCAGTTTCTTAGGTATAGCATCTGTTAGCAGGCCACACATCAGTCTTACCTCAAGTCCATTCCTGCACTTATCATGTGTACAGAACTGGGCAGATCATAGAGTGTGATGGAAAATATCTGCTCCTAAGAGAGCAAAAGTGAGCAAAGTCAATGCTGCATGTCTCCCTTTATTTCATCACATTTTTCCCTCTAAGTCACCAACATGGCAAATGATATAAGCTTAATTGCGCTTTATTGGAAAAGTTTTGGCATATAAAAATATTTCTATAGGATTATTTTTCCCTCTGAGAAATATTAATAAAAATTAAATAATTCATAAGATCATAGAATGCTAGAACTGGAGGTTAACCTAGAGATGTGCTAATTCATAAAGTTTATGATGAAGTCATTATGAGTTATTATTCTGAAGACAGAGTATAAAAATTGATCTCTCTGTAGGATTCAACCATATCTATTTCTAAAGCAAAATACTATAGTGGACAATCTGGTTGACTCTTGAATGTCATTCTGTCATAGATAACTCATTTGATTCTCAGTTTGTGTCACTTCTGTGTCACTGACTGTTATGGTTTATGGTTGGATGTGTCCTAAGTTGGCCCAATGAAACTGGAATTCAGGCTTATATTTCAATAATATTGAGACCTAAGTTTTTTTTTTAATTTTATTAACATATAATGTGTTATTTGCCCCAGGGGTACAGGTCTGTGAATCATCAGGCTTACACATTTCACAGCACTCACCATAGCACGTACCCTCCTCAATGTCCATAACCTAGCCACCCTATCCCTACCCCCCTACCTCTCAGCATGAGATTAGTTTGTTTCATGAGATTAAGAGTCTCTTATGGTTTGTCTCCCTCCTGATCCTATCTTGTTTCATTTCCCCCCTACCCCCCACAACCCCATGCCCTGCCTCTCAAATTCTTCAGATCAGAGAGATCATATGATAATTGTCTTTCCCTAATTGACTTATTTCACTTAGCATAATACCCTCTAGTTCCATCCACGTCCTTGCAAAGGGCAAGATTATGTTTCTCTTGATGGCTGCATAGTATTCCGTGGTATATATATACATATATACCACATCTTCTCTATCCATTCATCTGTTGATGGACATCAAGGTTCTTTCCATAGTTTCGCTATCGTGGACATTGCTACTATAAACATTCAGGTGCATGTGTCCCTTTGGACCACTACATTTGTATCTTTAGGGTAAATACCCAGTAGTGCAATTGCTGGGTCATAGGGTAGCTCTATTTTCAATGTTTTGAAGAATCTCCATACTGTTTTCCAGACTGGCTGCACCAGCTTGCATTCCCACTAACAGTGTAGGAGGTTTCCCCTTTTTCCACATCCTTGTCAACATCTGTCATTTCCTGACTGGTTAATTTTAGATATTCTGACTGGTGTGAGGTGGTATCTCACTGTGGTTTTGATTTGTATTTCCCTGATGCTGAGTGATGTTGAACACTTTTTCATGTGTCTGTTGGCCATTTGGATGTCGTCTTTGCAGAAATGTCTGTTCATGTCTTCTTCCCATTTCTTGATTGGATTATTTGTTCTTTGTGTGTTTAGGTTAAGTTCTTTATAGATTTTGGATACTAGCTCTCTATCTGATATGTCATTTGTGAATATCCTCTCCCATTCTGTCAGTTGTCTTTTGGTTTTATTGACTGCTTCCTTTGCTGTGCAAAAGCTTTTGATCTTGATGAAGTTTTAATAGTTCATTTTTGTCCTTACTTCCCTTGCCTTTGGTGATGTTTCTAGGAAGAAGTTGCTGTGGCTGAGGTTGAAGAGGTTGCTGCCTGTGTTCTCCTCAAGGATTTTGATGGATTCCTGTCTCACATTGAGGTCTTTGATCCATTTTGAGTCTATTTTTGTGTGCAGTGTAAGGAAATGGTCCAGTTTAGTTCTTCTGCATGTGGCTGTCCAATTCTCCTGATACTATTTATTGAAGAGACTGTATTTTTTTCCATTGGACATTCTTTCCTGCTTTGTCAAAGATTAGTTGACTATAGAGTTGGGGTCAATTTCTGGGCTTTCTATTCTGTTCCATTGATCTATGTGTCTGTTTTTGTGCCAGTATGATACTGTCTTGATGATTAGAGCTTTGTAATAGAGGTTGAAGTCTAGAATTGTGATGCCACCAACTTTGGTTTTCTTTTTCAACATTCCTCTGGATATTTGGGGTCTTTTCTTATTCCATATAAAATTTAGGATTATTTGTTCCATTTCTTTGAAAAAAATTGATGGTATTTTTTAATAAAGATTTTATTTATTTATTTGACAGAGAGGAGAAAGATCACAAGTAGGCAGAGAGGCAGGCAGAGAGAGAGGGAAGTAGGCTCCCTGCCGAGCAGAGAGCCCATGTGGGACTCGATCCCAGGACCCCGAGATCATGACCTGAGCTGAAGGCAGAGGTGTTAACCCACTGAGCCACCCAAGCACCCCAAATTGATGGTATTTTGATAAGGATTGCATTAAATGTATAGATTTCCTTAAGTAGCATAAACTTTCACAATAGTTGTTCTTCTAATCCATGAGGATGGAACATTTTTCCATTTCTTCGTGTCTTCCTCAATTTCTTTCATGAGTACTTTATAGTTTTCTGAGTAAAAATTCTTTGCTTCTTTGGTTAGGTTTATTCCTAGGTCTCTTATGGTTTTGGGTGCAATTTTAAATGGGATCAACTCCTTAATTTCTCTTTCTTCTGTATTGCTGTTGGTGTCTAGAAATGCAACTGATTTCTGTGCATTGATTTTATATCCTGACACTTGACTGAATTCCTGTATGAGTTCTAGCAATTTTGGTGTAGAGTCTTTTGGGTTTTCCACATAACATATCATATCATCTGCAAAGAATGAGTTTGACTTCTTCTCTGCCAATTCTAATGCCTTTTATTTCCTTTTGTTTGATTGCTTCTGATTGCTGAGGCTAAGACTTCTAGTACTATGTTGAATAGCAGTGGAGATAGTGGCCATCCCTGTCGTGTTCCTCATCTTAGGGGAAAGGATCTCAGTTTTTCCCCATTGAGAATGATATATGCTGTGGGTTTTTCATAGATGGCTTTGATGATATTGAGGTATGTACTCTCTGTGCCTACATTGTGAAGAGTTTTGATCAGGAAAGTTTGCCGTACTTTGTCAAATGCTTTTTTAGCATCTATTGAGAGTATCATATGGTTCCTGTTCTTTCTTTTATTAATATATTGTATCACATTGATTGATTTGAGGATGTTGAACCAACCCTCAGCCCAGGAATAAATCTCACTTGATTGTGGTGAACAATCCTTTTAATGTACGGTTGGATCCTATTGGCTGGTATTTTGATGAGAATTTTGCATCCGTGTTCATCAAGGATATTGGTCTGTATCTGGTTTTGAGATCAAGGTAATGCTGGCTTCATAAAATGAGCTTGGAAGTTTTCTTTCCATTTCTATTCTTTGGAACAGTTTCAGTAGAATAGGTATTAATTCTTCTTTAAATGTTTGGTAGAATTCTCCTGGAAATCCATCTGACACTGGGATCTTGTTTATTGGGAGATATTTGATGACTGCTTCAATCTCCTTACTGGTTATGGTCTGTTCAGGTTTTCTGTTTCTTCCTGGTTCTGTTTTGGTAGTTTATGTGTTTCTAGGAATGCATCCATTTCTTCCAGATTGTCAAATTTACTGGTGTATAGTTGCTCAAATATGTTCTTATAAATTGTATTTCTTTGGTGTTGGTTGTGATCTCTCCTCTTTCATTCATGATTTTATTAATTTGGGTCCTTTCTCTTTCCTTTTTGATAAGTCTGGCCAGGGGTTTATCAATTTTATTAATTCTTTCAAAGAACCAGCTCCTACTTTCAATGATTTGTTCTACTGTTCTTTTGGTTTCTATTTCATTGATTTCTGCTCGGATCTTTATGATTTCTCTTCTTCTGCTGGGTTTGGGCTTTCTTTGTTGTTCTTTCCCCAGCTCCTTTAGGTGTAGGGTTAGGTTGTGTACTTGAGATCTTTCTTGTTTCTTGAGAAAGCCTTGTATTCCTATATACCTTCCTCTCAGGACTGCCTTTTCTGTGTCCCAAAGATTTTGAATAGTTGTGTTTTAATTTTCATTTGTTTCCATGAATTTTTTAAATTCTTCTTTAATTTCCTGGTTAACCTATTCATTCTCTAGTAGGATGCTCTTTAGCCTCCATGTATTTGAGTTCTTTCCAACTTTCCTCTTGTGATTGAGTTCTAGTTTCAAGGCATTGTGGTTTAAAAATATGCAGGGAATGATCCCAATCTTTTGGTACCAATTGAGACCTGATTTGTGACCCAGGATGTGATCTATTCTGGAGAATGTTCCATGTGCACTAGAGAAGAATGTGTATTCTGTTTCTTTGGGATAGAATGTTCTGAATATATGTGTGATGTCCATCTGGTCCAGTGTGTCATTTAAAGCCTTTATTTCCTTGTTGATCTTTTGCTTAGATGATCTGTCCATTTCAGTAAGGGGAGGTGTTAAAGTCCCCTACGATTATTGTATTATTGTTGATGTGCTGCTTTGATTTTGTTATTAATTGGTTTATACAATTGGCTGCTCCCATGTGAGGGGTATAGATATTTACAATTGTTAGATCTTCTTGTTGGAGAGACCCTTTAAGTATGATATAGTGTCCTCCCTCATCTCTTATTATAGTCTTTGGCTTAAAATCTAATTTATCTGATATAAGGATTGCCACTCCAGCTTTCTTTTGATGTCTATTACCATGGTAAATTGTTTTCCACTCCCTCACTTTAAAGACACCGAAGAGGTGTCTTTGGGTATAAAATGAGTTTCTTATAGACAGCATATCAATGGATCTTGTTTTTTTTTTTTATCCATTCTGATACCCGGTATCTTTTGATTGGAGCATTTAGCCCATTTACATTCAGGGTAACTATTGGAAGATATGAATTTAGTGCTGTTGTATTGCCTGTAAGGTGACTGTTACTGTATAATGTCTCTGTTCCTTTCTGGTCTGTTACTTTTAGGCTCTCTCTTTGCTTAGAGGACCCCTTTCAATATTTCTGGTAGGGCTGATTTGGTGTTTGCAAGTTCTTTTAATTTTTGTTTATCCTGGAAGCTTTTTATCTCTCCTTCTATTTTCAATGACAGCCTAGCTGGATATAGTATTCTTGGCTGCATATTTTTCTCATTTAGTGCTCTGAATATATCATGCCAGTCCTTTCTGGCCTGCCAGGTCTCTGTGGATAGGTTGCTGTCAATCTAATATTTCTACCATTATATGTCACAGACATCTTGTCCCAAGCTGCTTTCAGGATTTTCTTGTTTTCACTAAACTTGTAAGTTTTACTATTAAATGATAGGGTGTGAACCCATTTTTATTGATTTTGATGGGAGTTCTCTGTGCCTTCTGGATTTTGGTGCTTATTCTCTTTGCCAAATTAGGGAAATTCTCTACTATAATTTGCTCTAATATATCTTCTGCCCCTCTCTTTCTTCTTCTTCTGGGATCCTAATTATTCTAATATTGTTTCATCTTATAGTATCACTTAACTCTCAAATTCTCCCCTCGTGGTCCAGTAGTTGTTTGTCCTTCTTTTGTTCAGTTTCTTTATTCTCCATCATTTGGTCTTCTATATCACTAATTCTCTCTTCTGTCTCATTTATCCTAGTAGTAAGAGCCTCCATTTTTTATTGTACCTCATTAATAGCTTTTTTTCTTTTCAACTTGGTTAGATTTAGTTCTTTTATTTCTCCTGAAAGAGATTTTATTTCTACAGAAAGAGATTCTCTAATATCTTCCATACTTTTTTCAAGCCCAGCTAGCACCTTGATAATCATCATTCTGAACTCTAGTTCTAACATAATTTACTAATGTCCATATTGATTAGGTCCTTAGCTGTCAGTACTGCCTCTTGTTCTTATTTATTTATTTGGTGAGTTTTTACATGTTATTTTATCCAGATAAGAGTAGATGAAAAACAGGACAAAATACTAAAAGGGTAGCAACAACTCTAGGAAAATATACACTAACCAAATTAGAAGAGGCCTAAAAGTGGGGGGAGAAAAAAAGAGGGGAGGAGAAAGAAGAAGAAAAAGAGAAAGAAAAAAATATATATTAGACTGGTGAATAGAACAGAGGCACATACTTGATTTTGGGTGTATTTTGGTCTGTTTGACGAAACTACCTCCCAAAATTTTAAAGAAAGAAAACCACACACACACACACACACACACACACACGGGTAAATACAATGAAGGGATAGAACATTATTGTAAAGATGGAAAAAAATTCTAAAAAAGGAATTGATAAGAAGTTGGATGAAAAAAGAAAAAAAAAAGAGGAAAGAATGTGATCAGGCTGGAGACTAGAACAAAGCTGTGTGGTAGATTTAGGGTATATTTTGATCTATTAGAAGAAATTGTATCCCAAAATGTTAAAGAGAAAAAAAAAACCCTCTATATATACAAAAAATAAGGTTAGATACAATGAGGGGATAAAATATGACTATAACAATGAAAATAGAGATTTTTGAAAAAGGTATGGATAGGATAAGTTAGTTAAAAAACATTAAAATAGGAAAGAGGAAAAACTAAAAAAAATAGAATAAAAAATAAAATTAAAAAAATTTAACTTTGAAAGACTAAAGGATTACAGGAAAAAAGCCATGAATTCTATATGTTGCTTTTTCCTAACTCTGGAGTTCCCCAGTTCTCACTGATCGATGAACTTGGTCTTGGCTGGATATTCTTGCTGATTTTCTGGGGTAGGAGCCCATTGAATTGATTCTCAAATGTCTGCCCGAGGCAGAACTGCACCCCCTTGCTAGGGGCTGGGTTAAGTAATCTGCTCAGGTTCACTCTCAGGAGCTTTCGTTACCTGAACGCTTTCTGTACAGCTTTGGAGGACGGGAATGAAAATGGTGGCCTCCCAGTCTCTGGCCCAGTGGAGCCAAGCACTCGAGGCCCCACTCCTCACTGTGCCCTCAGAGAAAAGCAGTCAATCCCTCCCGTCTTTCTGGTCTCTGGCTGCACTCCGAGCTCAGCTGGCCTGTGACTGAGCGTTTCTGTCTCTGGCACATGGCCCTGTTAGTAGTAGTAGTAGTCTCCAAACCCAGCTGATTCCTGCAGCATGCTCCTTCACTGCTCCTCCCGAAGGAGGAGGGAGGGGGTCTCCTCTGATCTGCCCCTTGTGGGGTCCCTGCTTGAAGAGTAGCAGCCCGACTGTGCCTCAGATCACGGTTTAAGGTAAGCCTGAGCTGATAGCTCACTGCTTGGCTCCATCTCTGCCAATGGCCTCCCCGCTCTGATCCTTGGGAGCTCTGCTGCACTCAGACACCTCCAGTCTTTCTGTGACCTCATGGGTCCTGAGATCACACTGTCCCCATGAGAGCTTCACCCCCTGCTTAGCCTCTGGAGTGACGTCCCTCAGCAGAGCAGATTTCTGAAAGTTCTGATTTTGTGCTCCACTGCTCTGCAGCTTGCCTGGAGCCAGCCCTTCCCCCTACAATCTTCCCTTCGCTTCGGATTCACTTCTTCGCACATCTTACCTTCCAGAAAGTGGTTGATTTTCTGTTCCTAGAATTGCTCTTCTTCTTCTCTTCTATTTCCTGTTGAGTTAGTTGGTGTTCAGAATGGTTTGATAACTACCTAGCTGACCTTCTGGGACCTGATGATATCTCAGTCTCCTACTCCTGTGCCATCTTATTCCCATTAGACCTAAGGTTTTTCTTTCTCCACTTCTCTTCTTCCAAATGCAAAAAGGACAACCTGTATCCACAAGGGGAAACTGCCTTAGAATGAACAACAATGCACATAGTGGAACAGATCAAAAGAACTTGGATAGTATTGAAGTAAAAGTATTGATCACTGATTATACCACCTTGGAACTTATTTTGCCTCTGGAACTCCAATACTTTTATTCTTTTGTTTAAGCCAATTAGAGTTAAGTTTTCAGAAAATATAGTAGTTAGAATATGGACTCTGGAACCAGGGATCCTGGGGTCCAAATCTTGGCTCTACTACTTGCAAGTCATGTAGTCTTGAGCAAATTACTTAAGACCTGTTTCTTAGTTTTATTTGAAAAGTAGAGATGAAGATAATATCCAACTTCCTAAGGTTACTCTGAGATTAAATGAATTAATAGATGTAAAATTCTTGGAAGAGTGCCTGGCTAACACAGGCAATAAGAAGATGTTGTTTATTATTATGACTGCTACAACTGTTACTAATATTGCTGATCAGAATTTGAAATATTTCAACCATTTACTCATTCATTCATTAAATATAGGTAGAGTGAGTACAGAATATGTGGTTATTTGACTGCATTGAGATTTGAATACATGTTTAAACCATCGTTTAAATGCTTAAACTTCTTCCCTCCCTCCTTTCCTTTCTTACTCCCTCCCTCCTACACTTCTTTCCTTCCTGCCTTCCTCCCTCTCTTCCTTCCTTTCTCTCTCCCTTCCTCCTTTTTCTCTCTACTTGAGATAATGTCATAATTATATAATTCTATCTACCATATATCTGTATATACACCACCTTATATAGATACATATATATGTGTGTGTGTGTGTGTGTGTGTGTGTGTGTGTGTGTGTGTGCATGAAATCAAGATATGAAACCATTGTGGAAACTCTATGATTGAATTTTGCTGCTCATTAATTTTTCAGAAGCATAGTTTTTCTGGGCCAAATGGAAGGTTTTCTCTAGTTCAAATCAGTAAAGACTTGGCTGATATGATGCACTCCTAAACTGGTCATAGGAAAATGCATTCTTTACCATTGAGAGCACTTTGGATGTGGAATTATTAGGTAAGACCCTAGAATAAAAAAGCAGACTGTCTGGCTCTGGAGAACCTTAAAAGGAACAGCACAGGGAGTTTTGGTTAATGAAATACCTTTTGTGCTGATGTAATGTGTTACAAATGAAGATAAAATTCACTGTCTTTTTTTTCCTGATCTATTGGTAGATATTTTTACTCCAAAATATACTTCCCAGTAGAGAGTCTCACAAAACATGGCAGTTTGGTTGATCTGCGGTATCATCAAAGTGTTTGATCTTTGGTGGCCTGGTGATTGACAGTCTGGAAGAAGCAGGGAAACTCCGTGAAGTGGAGGTCCTAGAATCATTAACATGAAACTCCTTCTGCCAAGTAATAAAAGCGTTCAACATATGTGGTGCTAGGCAGCTTACCTTCAATCCCTATCAGATGACATGCCAAATTTCCCTGCGTTTAGAAAAAATAATATGAGTTTTGTAAAGAAACTTCCTCTGGGTTCCCATAGGAAATGTGGAAAACCATTCTTGGACTGAGATCTCTTGACTGTAGGTGTGTTTCCTTTTTAGGGCAGTGGTGAAACCATCTGAGTTTAGCGGACATGGTTTCCGTGCCCTCTGTCTTTGCGAATAAGCTGTTTTGACTGGATTTTCTCATGCCTTTAGTAAGAGAATGTTATTTTGAGGGTGGGAACCTAAGCTCTATATCTAGCGTCAGCAGTTTTCATTATTCCTAGATTCCTGCTCACAGGTACTACTTACTGTACATGTGGCAAGGGTGGGTGTTGCAGTGTTGGAACCTCTCCTTTATTTCTTGTGGTGCTGAAGTTATAGGAACACTACAGAGAGAGCTAAATGAGTTACCATATGCCACAGTGGCTTGTACTGTGCACTTGGGCTTCAGTAATAAGAGTCAAGAAATCCTCACTTTTTAATTTCCATTTATCATGGAATTTTCTATCTTGGAATATAAAAATCTCAGATGTCTTTTTTTTTCTATTTTAACAGAAATGTCAGAAAAAACATTTCTGTGGAAATTTCTTTTTGTGTTTTTCCCATAGGGAAAAATCCCACAAACTTTTCCATTTTTTACCTTCCATAAAGATAGTGGAAGTTGACCCCCAGAATGACATGTAACTGTGTGGCCCTTTCCCCATTAGTAGTCTTTGGAAAGACTGCAAATATTTAATATTGATTGTAATTCTTATTGGGGTTTCTTTGCCTGCAAATAACTTGTTGGAATCAGGGAATAATTCCGTACTGATAATTCAATTAAGAGGAGCTCAAGTTTAGTATCTTCTATGCACATTCTGGAGATAATAAGCCATAAAATAATACTTTTGTGACTATTTTTTTAGTGCTTACCATTTATCCTTCACTGTGCTGAACTGCTAGGGCATTGCATTCATGCCTCAAATGATTATAGGAGTTTTACTATTATTAATTATTATTATTACTACTATTATCATTTTAGAAATGAGGAAATTGAGATCTTGTGAAACTGCACGAGTTACCTGATTCTCATAGCTAATAAATGTGGGAACCAGAATTTCCAAAACCTTTGATGTGCTTAACCAATATGACATACTGCTCCCCAATACAGAAACAATTAGTAATTTCTCTATTCAATGTAAAACACTAAGGAAATGAACATATATCATGTTTCCACTAGTTGGTTTCTTCTTTATTCTACTTGAGGCTTCTTTCTTTCTTTCTTTCTTTCTTTCTTTCTTTCTTTCTTTCTTTCTTCCTTCCTTCCTTCCTTCCTTCCTTCCTTCCTTCCTTCCTTCCTTCCTTCCTTCCTTCCTTCCTCCCTCCCTCCCTCCCTCCCTCCCTCCCTTCTTTCCTTTCCTTTCCTTTCCTTTCCTTTCCCTTTCTTTCTTTCTTTCTTTCTTTCTTTCTTTCTTTCTTTCTTTCTTTCTTTCTTTCTTTCTTTCTTTCTCTCGAGTGACTTGAATAAGAAAAGAGAATCATTAGCACGTGTCTCCACTTAGGGATATGACAAATTAATAACTTTTGTATTTATTAGTCTATCTGCTTAGAAAGTTTCAATGTGACCAAGGAATGTTTTGGAGATAAGCTTGGTCTCATTCTGTTAAAAAGAGTCTGGTAGACTTTCAGTCCTACAATCAGCACATTTTTTCAGCAGATAAAGCAGATGTAAGAAAGCATTAAGTGATGGTGAAGAGCAAAGGACTTAAATCAGGAGAACTGGGTTCCAATCATGACTATGCCTGACAACCTGTGTATCTGAGAGTGTTTCTTAGTCTTCTGACACCTTACTGACTTCATCTATAAAGGCAATAAGAGTAATTACTTGTTAGGATTATGGTGAATGCTAGACAAGACTCCATATGGCAAGGTGGTCAGTAGTGTGCAATTGGGCCTGATTACATAATACTGGAATCGTACATGGGCACTCTTATAAAGTCATGGAGAGATGATTGGTACTTTTCTTCCTGAAGGGGCAGTTCTAGTCATTTCATCAAGTTTGCTTATTTTGTCCTGAGCTATAGATGAGACATGAAATAAGAGATAAAAGATGGTCTTGGTAGTCAGTTTTATGAAACCTACATTCCAGAAAATAGTTCTTGGTTAGGCACAATGCTTAACAACAACAAAGCCCAGAATGACAAGTGTTGGCAAACTGACAATCTGTTCTCATGATTTGTGACTGAGCCCAGTTTTCTCAGAATAACAAACTGCTGTACCAGGCACTGGCAGAA
Organism: Procyon lotor; assembly: GCA_028646535.1. NCBI lineage: Eukaryota > Metazoa > Chordata > Mammalia > Carnivora > Procyonidae > Procyon > Procyon lotor. The sequence continues at coordinate 13,109,151 of CM053605.1, read as the reverse complement.
TCTTCTCAACAATCTGTAGTCAAAGGGAGCTAATTTTGCATGATTTAAGAAGGTGAGGAGGACAGAGACCCGTGACTGTGGAATTCTGTTTGCATAACTTTCCATTCCACCAGATGCTCAATGGATGCTTGGTGATGATGGTAAACAAGTTGTGCCTTTGCATGTGAGAAATCAAGCAGGAAGAGAGGAGCCCCACCTGCCACTTTCAGAGGACACCATGTGTTTTGATTGGTCAGGACTGGTATGTTTCCTTTTCAAAGTTGGGGGGCTACAGGTATTTGTTTTGTTTTTAGCTTGTTTCCTTGAAAATTAAATTGGAAAGTTAAACTTCAGGAAATTGAGTTTGATTCATTCCAGAATAAAAAAAAAAATCTTCCTGGGTTAAAAAATTTCATTAATTTGGCAAAAGCTGAATTCCCTTAACTCAGGGCTTAAGTCTCTATTTCATCATTGTGAGACCGGTTCATTGTCAGCATGCTCTCATGACCCTTCATTTACAACCCAGTGGATTACTTTGGAGTCCACAAAGTGAAACCTCAAACTTTCTTAATTAATTGAGATGCATGCAAAAGCACTCAGCGCAGTCTTGGGCTAGAGCAGAGCAAATGAAGTGTTAGTCTCCTTCCTTATTTTCATTTTTCCTTCCTTTATGTTAATATACAACTGAATTCTAAGAAATTTTTAAAAACAATACTTTGAGCAAACATGAAAACAACAGATAGTTTTTTTCACGCTATGAGCTATTTTTGTAAACCCACAAGATGCATTGGGTCATTTATGGTTTCCTGGTGAGTTCTTCTTAATTGGATCTCAATGAGGTTCCATTTTGTTCAATCAACACCTTCGAGAGAAAATTATTTGTATCAATTTGTGGCCTATTTTTGCTATTTGTTTTCATCATCATAAGCTATTTACAATTTGAAAATGTATCACTGATTGATGGAGAATATTCATAAAAAGCTAAAATTTAATTATACTACACAACAAAACATATTTACTTCTATTTCTCTTCTCCTGGAAAGAATATTAAGAACCATTTTTTTATTCATATTCAGATTTCAGAATATTTTAGAATGATACTATAAAAAATACAGCTTGAATATTTATGTTTATTCAAGTTTGTTTGTTTCTTTCTTCCTCCTCTCCCCCTCTCCTCCTCTCCCTTCTGCTTCCTTCTCACCCTCCTTTTCCCTTCCCCTTCTCTCTCTTCTTCCTTCTTTCCTTCCCTCTACTTGGCTTACTATGTCTTTAGAACCAGGTATAAAAAGTAAAACATATCCACACTGATGACCCTCAATATATGAATAAAAATAAAGCAAGTTCTTGGATAGCAATGACTAAACAGTCATTGCTAAGTGACTAAAGAGTGAATGTGTCAAAGGTCACAGTGAGGGAATAGAGGACTAACTGTTAAGAGATTTAGTGAGTATCTATTATGTGCCACACTCATTTTTCTTGGGCATTAAATATAGTAAAAATATAATTTTATTCTTACAAGAACCCCATGATATAAATGTATTTCCTTACATTTTATGGCTAAAAAACCTCACATATAAAGGTATTAAAAATGTGTTCAGCATCATATTATTTATTAGTCAGTGGCAGACTGGGAATACAAATCTACTATATTTACCCTAAACTTATACACTTTTCACCACACAATTGTAATAGTTTCTTGTTTGCAGCTATAACAAATTATTACACACTTAATGTCTTAAAACAACACAAATTTATTATCTTTCATTTCTGGAGGTCAAAAGTCCAAAATAAGTCTCATTGGACTAAATCAAATTGTCAGCAAAGGTGTGTTCCTTTCTGGAGCCTCAAGGGGAGAATCTGTTTCCTTACCTTTCCAGCTTCCAGAGGCTACCTATGGTGAATTCTTGGTAAGTGGTTCCCTTCCAGCTTCAAAACCAGCAATGGCCAATCAAGTTTTTCTCATATTGCATTGCTCTGACACTGACTTTACTTTCTCCTTTTTCTGCACTTAAACAGTCTTGTGATTACCACCAGATAATCCAGGGTACTGTCCCATAATTTCATCTATAAACTTAATCCCCCTTGCCGTATCATATAACATATTCACAGGTTCTGGGGATTAGAATGAGAATGTCTTTGGAGGGGAAATCATTATTCTGCCTACTAGACCTCTTCAAAAAGAGAAAATATGGGAATTTAGAGGAAAAAGATGTTTGGGGCTAGGAGCTGGGGTACAGTTCATGCAGAAAATGACACTGAGGTGACTCTTGAAAACAGATAGAAGAAAGAGGATCCCAAGGTGATCATATGGGCAAAAGGAGCCATATAAGCAAATCACCATGTGGGTGGGTACTGCTCTCAGTAGATAACAAGAGCTTAGTAGGGGCAAAGTTTACCTGAAGGAGGAGAGGGACAAGACCCCTAGGAGGGCAGGTATGGACAGACTCTGAATGATGCTGGAACCTGGACTAAGTGGTCTGGGCTTTATTCCATAGTGATTGTGGACCTCTGGAGAATTTTTAGTGCAGACCATCGGATTAGTATGGCAGAAAGGTGGAAAAGTCACAGGATTTTGCAATTTGTTTCATACATAAGGTAGGAGAGTGGAAACAGTAACAGATATTTTTTAAGCATTCACTGTTGAATACAGGGAGAGACAGGAAGTCAGAAGGAGTCAAACTCAGCTTTGTGAATTTTGAGTTTGAAATACAAGCCAGGTGAATGTTAATGAGCAGAGGAATAGCTAAATTTTTCATTATCATCCTGAAGCGTCAGTGAAGGTAGATAGGGGTTTGAGGAGTGAGAGGTGTGTACGCTGCTGGTAGGACTGTGAGGTGATCCAGACTTTCTGGGGGCAGTCCAGCAACGTGTATCAAGAGCTTTGAACTTTTGCAAGCTCCACAATCCTCTGATTTCATGTCACTAGTTATAACAATTGAAAAGTTGTAAAAACCTACATGTCCTGTTTAGGGAATTGTTAAAGAACAGTAATAAATGCAAATGATGGACTATTCTGCATTCAACATTTGCAAGTTTTATATTAGAATAGCATTTATTAATATAGACAGAGAATCACTATAATTTAACCTCCAGAAATTTAAATAGGAAACTACATACACATGCACAGCAGTGGTTCTTACTTGGAGTACTATAACAACAACAACAACAACAACAACAACAACAACAACAACAAGTACCAAGTCCTACTGAGCCCCTTCTGTGTAGCAGGTGTTGTATCAGGCATATTTTATGAATATTCATTTAATTCTCCCAACGAGCTCATGAGGTGGGCAATCTAATTAGCTATGCATATGATAAGGAAACAGACTTAGAGATGAATTGTCTTGATCAAGATCACACCAGTGCAACAGGGTAGATTTGAACTCAAGAAGTATAAGCTGGACTCAACCGTGATGCCACATACCCATTCACTGTTTCACACTGTGGTCCTGCCACAAGCTTGAGAACTGTATGCAGTTACTGTGGGAATTGTGAATAAACCAAAGGCTATTTTTTGTATGCTGTAGTGGCATTGTCTAAATCTGGGTAAGCTCATGGGAATGTCCTACATGTGAAAATGTATGTCACGGAGGGAGAACATAAGTGCTGAAACCATGGACCGGATGACATAAAAATGTGAATAACGGATATCTTTGAGTAGGGTTTAAGGCAATTTTTATTTTATTATTTTCTTTGCTAACCTGAGTTTTCTAAATTCTCTAAATAAATTTCTAAACCCTTAGAGAATATATATTGCTTTTAAATTAGAAAGTAGTTCCTGGAAAAAAATGGATAGGAAACATTAAGAAGAAAATCTACAGAATAAAGTTGTGTCTATATAACGAGAAATATCCACAAACTCTAAGATGCAATCATTGTAATACGTCAATTTAGGGTCTCCTTTCCCACATATCAATTAGAATTTTAATGCCACAAGGCAGTGGCTGATATAAACTATAATTCAATAAGGAGATAAATGCCTAAGAGTTGAACAAGTCCAAAAAATGTTTACTCTTGTCCAGGTGATGGGCTAATTTCCAATTTGAGAATCTGAAAAGCATTCATAAATTAGAGCTCTTCCAGACAGAATCAATTAGAAGGGATATGGGAGGTCATGAACCATATCCTTCTTTTAGTGGGGGCCCTGGCCAAAAAGTATATTGAATTTTCAGTCTTACAAAGGAGATTCCCATACTATTTACCTAAATCCTATTTTAACTTTGGTTATCCCCAGCATTGTCATTATTTATATCTTTGTGCAATAGGCCCAATTTAAAAAATTCTTTAAGTGGAAAATTACTTTAAATAAATGGAAAATAGCTGGTTACTTTCAAACTGAAAAAAAAAAAAACAGTTATTTTGTCTCTTCAATCGAGGTCTTACCTCTTAGCTCTGTTCTGTGATTCTCCCTCAACAGTCTTCCAAAATCTTCATGCTTCCTCCAAAGCCGAGAAGACATTTCCTGCATTTTAGCTCCTGGTAAAACATCCTATTATCAAAAATGATCTGTTGGAAAGGCAGGATAATGGTGCTAAATTTACCTATCTCAGCATCATAGCGGCTGGCACAGAGTAGATACTTGCTTAATATTATCAAATTAATAAGTAAATGGCTTCTTTTTAAAATTAAAGCACAATTGTTAGTACAAGGTCATCATATCTTAAAATCAAATTCTTTATGCTTTTGGTTGCTGTACTTTTTCAAGACATATAGGTCCTTTCTCCTTTGTGTTTTTTCTGTTGGTTACTAACATTGCTTCTCTCCAGTGGAATTATCCTTCACTTATCCTTTTCATGTTCAATTCTCTTTATTTCTGAACACTCTTCAAATACACAAGGACTTTTAATCTTCCAATGCAAAATGCCAGCCACTCTAGATTTGTGTCACCTGCAAAGCTTAATGTTGTGGTAACTATTCCATCATGCAGATCACTGGCAGAAACATGGAATACCAATATTCTCAAGTCAAAGTCAAGAAGAAATCCACTAGTGATGCTCCCCCTCTGCTCCTTAGGTTGACACCAATCTATTGATTATCCTTCTGAGTACAGCCTCTGTAATAACACAGTGGATTATTCTTGCTATCTATCAAGAATTGCAGCCTCTCAAAGAGCCACAGATGATGCATTAAAATAGTTTATTGGCATAGAACATCTTTAGTATCAGAAGAACAAGACATTTTACACAATAAGTGGGTGGTAAATCACATTTTTGAAAATGGAATTATTTTTAAATGCTCTTAGGTACTGTTTAGAGAAGACCTATAATAAAACCTATTGTCAAATGAAAAAAATCTCTGAGAGAAGTTAATCATTATCCCCTAATGTATTTCTTTCAGATTGGCCGTTTTACAGCAGATTTTCTCAGAGGAGATCACCTGTACTCCCTCCCACAAGCTTTATAAAATTGGTAAGGCCTAATAGCTCTTGGAGCTACATGTGACTTCTCCAAGGATTAATGACTCAAACTCAGTGCTCCTTTGCTGGTGTCCTGAGCTCCCCTCTTAGACCTCACAGCCTCCAATGCCTTGAAGAAAAATGGCTCATCTACCCAAACCATCCATTACCAGAGCTGGAGCTTTCCAGTTTGCTTACCTTTCTCAAGTTGAGACTTTGCTTAAATACAGCATGTATTGAGAAGGCTTGAGAAGGTGCTGGAAGCATTAATTCTAATTCTGTGCACTGCTCCTGGAAAACAGAAACTGACTGACATGTTTCAGTGAAGTTGAGTGGAAGTTGAGTGTCTCATTTAATACTGAAGGCAGACACCTCTGTGGACATCATTAAATCTATAGATAGATTATAGGAGATTACGGAAATTATTTAAGCATTTTGTGAGTGTGTGCCCCACCCAACAGTTTTGATCAGATCCTGAGGGGTCCACAAAACCAAACAACTTTAAGAACTATTACAGGGAGCCCCTTACTCCCAGACTATCTGAAAAACCTTTTACAGATAAAATATCTTTTAAAAGTTTAAACTTCATTAGTAATCAAAGAAATGTAAATACATTTGTGAGATAGTACATTTTAGTTATCACATTGGTAAAAATTGCAATGAAACCTCTCAGTGCTGACAAAGAGGTAAAAAACATAGCCACTCTCAAACTCTGCTGGTGGGAGTTAATACCCTGGGCAGCAATTTGGCAAAAGTCTCGAAATATACATGTGATTGGATCAGCAATTTTGTTTTGAGGAATTTATCCTAAGGGAGAGAATTGGACATGTATACAAAGATACGATCTCAAGATATTTATTACAGTCTTGTTTATAATAGTGAGACGTTTATAACTGTTCCATAACTGGGGTGCACTCAAAAAATGGATTTCTACAAAATAGTATAGATGTGCATTGATCAATATGGAAAGACACTTAACATTAGTTAAGTCAAAAGGCTGTAGTATTAAATAGGAAACTATATTTGTAAATGAATGTAGTGTTGAATAGAAACTACATTTGTTAGGTACAAATGCGAAAGGAGCCTGAATATACACTGAAAAAATAGTACCCAAAATGGTATTTGTGTTTACTTATACCTAATTAGATTTTAGGGGTGTGTGTGTGTGTGTGTGTGTGTGTGTGCCTGTTTTTAAAATGTATAGTCTGTCAACCAAGATATATAACATAAATCATAAGCATATATGTAAGAAAATAATAAAAGTTTATAAAATCCTCAGTAGAAAAAATATGTTTTGGGAATAGATAAGAATGTTTCTACAATGACCTAAAGGGTAAAAATTTTTCCTCTCATTATAGGCACTAATCACCCACTTATTTAGCTATTGCTTTGTACAGAGAAGAACATTTCTTTCTGGAGAGATTAATTCATGTGTACATTTTGTGTTTGGGTGTAGAAATGTCACCTATTATGTGCTCTGTGTAGGATCATCAAATGCTTCACTAGATGTGAGAAGGATGACATAAAATTTTTATAGTTTATCCCTTTTTCTTCCTCATAATCCCAGCACAAGGCTCAGAAGAGTTCTCAATGAATTAGTGTATGGTTGGCCTTTGCTAATAATAAGAGTTGAAATTTACTTATTTCTTCCTTAAAACTTTTATGTTGCATACTGGGTTCTGTCATTATTGCAAAAACTTTGCAAATAGGAATTTTAGCCTCTAAGCCAGCCTAGATTGAAGAGTTTTATTCTTCCCATTTTATAGGTGAGGGAACAGATGACTTACACATAATTCAGGTAACTTGTCTGAGATTAAGCACTAGTGAGTGTGAGTGAATATTTTTCTCCAAGTTGGTAATACAGTGATATGTATGATAAAAGAAACTAAAATTCTCTGAGCGTCTTACAATAGGAAATGGTATACATACAATGACAAATCTTTATACTGGAATATTATGCCATTGCCAAAATAATGCTGATATATTTGGGGCACATGGTGGCTCAATTGGTTAAGCATCCAACGCTTGACTTTGGCTCAGAGTCGTGAGATCAAATCCTGTGTCAAGCTCTATGCTGGGTGTGGGGCCTGCTTGAGATTCTCTCTCTCTGTCTCCCTCTGCCCCTCCCTGCATGCATGCTCTCTCTCTCTCAAAAAGAAAATAATGTTGATACATTAATAATAGGGTGGGAAGTATTTTCAATAAAATATACATCAAAGAAGTCAGATGTAGCATTGAAACATGATCACAATTGTGTGCAAAAATTGCTAAATATATAGACTCGGGGAAGAAAACCCAGTAAGTAAATATAACTAGATGTTAATGGCAACTACTTCAAGTAGGAGTGAGAATGTAAATGATTTTAGTTTATTTTTAATTGCTTCCTAATTTTCCAAAAATGACTGTAGTGAACAATATTATTTTGAAATAAAAGTTGTGATTATTTTTTCTCCAAGTTACTACCTAGCAAGAAACACATGTAGCACATGTAGGGAGAAGTGGGACTAAAATTTAAAATCTGGACACATGATGTCTGACTTAATGGCAGTATTAATATGTGGGACCCTGAGATATCTTAGGGACACTGACTGACTGAATTTGTGGATGGTCAGTGAGTCCTGCCAAATTTCCAGCCTCTAGACAACATGCATTGTTTCTTTTTTTGAGTGCTGGAATCCTGTAAGGCTTCTCATTTAGTAGAGGCACAAAAATTGAAAAGTGCAAAGCTAGAACACAAAAGGCTGAAGTAAACAACAGATGACCAACCTAATAGAGGGCTTTGAGGTTTGCTGGGAAGATCTCTATGAGAAAATAGAGTGCATGATTCTACCATTAAATATTAATTTGTTTTGTTGTTTTTTCTTATCTATCCAAAGTTCTGATGCATACAACTAAACCACAATAATGTTTTAGTGGGAAGGGTAACACATTCAACATATTCCCACTGAGGTATCAGATCTACTTTTCTCTAGCCAGGAGCACAGACAGCTAGAAATGGCAAAACTGAGAATAGATCTTTTGTCTGAAAGAAAATCCCTCATTCTGAAACAGGAATGGAAGTTGACCTGACTGAGATGCAAGGCACTTGCTCTGCCCCAGGGCGGGGGTGAGGAGGTTGAGAGAAATATTTCAGTCATATAATCTAGCAGAAAGATCCAGCTGAGAGTGTGGGTATGTAGGTGTGAGCATATAATTAAAACATGGTAACACTGGAATACAGGGCCCAGGGGAAGAAGGGGACTTTGGCATGGGGTATAACTGCTGGAAAGGGTAATTGGTTTTCTGCCCCTGGGTGAAGGGAACACTCCCACAGGACCTTGCAGTGCCCCTTGGACTATCAACACATCTCTTCTAGAAAGGGATGGACTAGCTTCTGGGTCAACAGGTTTCACTGGCAATGCATAAACATACCCATAATTAGTGAGCCTGTGGAGGCCAGTTGTCCACATTCAATGGCAACACTCTCAGTCACCTATCCCCCTTGTCTGGCACTTGTCTCTTTTCAATTCCATTGACACCAATTTGTCTTGTCTTCTTTCCTTTACTATCAGGTAAGCTAGATTTATCTTCATACATAAACCTCTTACATTTATCCCTTTGAAGTTCAAAGATAATTGGACTTCTTGGATGGCTAAGTAGTTTTGTTGTTGTTGAACATTATCTTCTTAAAACACTACTACTCACAATGGAGCCCTTGGATCGAATAGGCATTTCTCAAAGTCTTGGAGTTACCATGGAAAGAAGACTCTAGAGAAGAAAGAACAAAGACATTTCTAGAGTTAGGTTGGCATTAGAACCATTGAAAGATGGCTTCCTGTGTACTGAAAGTTCTTAAAGGGGTGCCAGGTATAGGGGAGTTGATAGGGGAGTTGTGGGACACCACTTTACTGCATTCCTCCAGACCTCTCATTTATGCTTGTAGATGCTTTGGGATAATTCTGCTGATGTTTCAAAAATCTCTTTTCTCTTCTCTTTTCTTTGGAGAACTTACCCCAAGTTTTAGCCCCTTCTAGGGTTTCCAACCTTGATGTTGGTCTCAAGATTCAATACTCAATGTGGACTCAATACTCCCCTAGTGCCCTGATAAAGATTCACTATTAGATATACTGCTAACTTAGCCCGGTGATGGATATTAAGGAGGGCATGTATTGAATGGAGCACTGGGTATTATATGCAAACAATGAATCATGGAACACTGAATCAAAAACTACTAAAGTTAGTTTTTGAAGTAGTAATGAAATGATGAAGAAGTAATGAAGAAGTATGGTGACTAACATACATAATTAAAAAAAAGTATTCTGCTAACTTAAAGTTAAAAAAGATTCTGCTAACTTAAACACACATTACATAGTCTGACAATCCCATTGTATCTTTATCAAATGTTCTCAGCCCCATTCCTGTAGTTCACTTTCTCAGACACTCAGACATGAAAACTCTGAATTGCTTTTGTCTCCTTTTCTTCTTCCTGTAACTAGCCAGTTCCTGAGCCTCTTATGCTCTTTCTTTGATCTACTTATTTGCTAGAGTAAATGTAACATTTTCTAGATAAACCAATAGTTAGGGTATTTAGATAAGCCCTTGTTTTATTAATTTTAATTTAGAAATAGCAAATTTAGATATTATGTGCCACTTACATATATCATGTAATAACATATCTGGTAGCATACTAGCATATTAACTTTAGATACAGCAGAGGGTTATACATTAAGTGACATTGTTTACTGAACTTAATGGTCCAACCAATGTTTTCTATTCCTTCTTGCAAACATAGTCAATGATACCTGTGGCTTGTGGAATGCTCAAACTTTATCTGTATGTTTACCAAGGGCCAGTTGTGTTCCTTGGAAAAATCTCTTATGCCATTGTGTTCTAATTATGAGGATCAACAAAGTATAAACCCCCATGAAAAAAATGACTTGATTTTTGAACTGAGTTCAATGGTTTTGAAAGACTTGAGAACAATGAATTGCTCCAAAATGCTTTTTAAACTTAAAATATGTGCATAGAATAAATGTAGACATCTGTTCTTTTTTAAATGACTTCCTGTTTTAGGTAACTTTTTCAATTAATTGAACAACTACTGCACCTGACCATACAAATCTGAGGGCTTTTAGTATGTGACTTGAGGGAGTATCGCACAGTGACTCCTAGCATGGGCTCTGAGACCTGTCTAAGTTTAAATCCTGTTTCTATTTCTTACTAGTGTGGATGATTTTCCTCATCTGTAAAGTGAGGATAATACTAATTTCTATCTCATGTGAAAATTAAATGAATTAATTCATGTAATGCAGTTTAAGTAAAGCCTGACACATAGTAAGCTCTTCATAAATACCGTTTATAGTTAAAAGTGGGAAATGAGGAAAGTTAAAATGGAGAAATGACCTAGAAGGAAATCTAAGCAATGTCCTTGATATCATGTGATTCACAAAGTAAGGAGGCATTTCAGAAACTTTTCTGAGGAAAGATGATAGGAGAAGATAATTCCAGCTGCTGTGATTAACCCTATAAATAATAATAATAGCATTTTCATGGCACATTAATAACTCTTGAGTGTTTGTGTGACTTTTCTCTTTGATCTCTGGGAATGAACATAGGAATTAGAAACAGGTCCACAGTTCTAATCCCGATTTAGCCACAAATTACTTAGGTGACCTCTGGCCAGCTGCATTTCCTTTCTGGACTAAGGGTTCCTCTTTGGGCTATTGGAGGTAATAGAATCTGTATGTCTACCTCATGAAGTATAAAGTAGTAAGAATACAGTAGGATAGGTAGCGGAGACTAGGGAGAGGCTCAGGGCCCAGATGAGAAAGAGTGAAGTCACCACATGACAACTGTAAGAGAGACTGTTCCATCTGGGGGCTTTTTGGGTGGCTGAAATTTAAGATGTATTCATTGGTTTTTGTAGGCTATATACCTGCTCATGACTAGCTCTGTGTTCTGTGATTCACATTTATTATATGAAAGGGAACAGTTTGAAGCTTAAATGACAGGATATGGAGCAGAAAAAATATGGGGGGTGGTCAGCATGGGATCTGGACTCATTCTGCATGTCTCTTGGAAAAGTCTATGTGGAGAATAGTTCTTCTGCCATCTTGGGCTGGAATTGCTTCAGATTTAAATGTGTTGAGAAGCTCGGCTGCCATTGTTCAAATAAGGTATATGTCAGTGATGTCAACACAACGTGTTGAGGAAATGTCACATCTGTCTGCAATCGGCTACCTCTCGATAGGAGAAACACCACTGGAAGCCTGGAGACCAGATGTTGCTTTCAATCAAATAGAGGTCAAGCAGCTTTAGAGGAAGAATGTCTGCACCTCCCCATCCCTGGCCCTAAGAGAAACATGCAAGGTGATGTTAGTGGAATCATAATTGTTTTAGCTCATGTTCACATTTTTCCTAGTGTATGACATTGTAGTCACTAGGACAGAGTAACAAATTGTAGCCCTTGGTAGCTATGAAAAAGACATCAAGGCAATGAAATTCCTTGTCACAAGGTCATATGACCTTGGTTCCAGCCTGGGTTTTGCCATTGTGGATATTGAGGGAGACTGAAAATATCACTTGTTGTCTTTAGACTTCAGTGTTTTTTTTTAAATTGAGCAGTGACAGCATAATCCTGGATGGTTTGTGTTGTATTTTACAGTTTAACATTCTGTAATTATGCAGATATGAAGGAAGCCTGGCCTTGGCTAAGCCTTGGGACAGCCACCTGGAAAATCAGCATAGAGATCTTTCCAAGGTGAAAGCCTCTTCTGGTATTTCCTACTAGTCCATGTGGGGAAAATGGGTTAAAACAGCTGGTCGGAAACATGTCCTGGGCCAGAGTGAGAAATAACTGAGTGTGAATTTAATTTTAAAGAACACTCTAATTAAACTCTTAGAGTCAATAAAATACCTCATCCCTTAACTAACCCTGTGAGCTGGAGGCATGGTGGAATTAAGGTGCATTTCACATGGTTTGTTTTTTTACATTAATAAAGGTTTTCTGTTAGAGTAATAGTAAAACAGAAAAGGAAAAAAAAAAAAAAACCCAACAACCCAGGTTTCTTTCCAGTTCAGTTTAATGCCAATAACTACATATATGTTGAGCATACATTAAATGAGAAGTTCTTTGCTTGGTGCTGCTAGGAATGAATAGCTGTGAAGGGATAAATGGTTTGCCTCCACTCATGACATCTTCTTCCATGTCCAAGTATATTCCCTGGCTTCTCTTCACCCTATTACTAGCTCCCCATTAGTGAATGTGGGGAACTTATTGATTAATAAACTTGGAAAGAATAACTGGTTTGATTCTGCCTTTCTTCCTAGAAGTCTGCCTCCCTCCATAGAGCAATTGCTCTGGATTACATTGTCCTGCATGGGTCTTCTAATGCTACGTGGAAGGGAGGAGAAGTGTAGTTTTCAGCTGATAATTTAAAAATCCTTCAATATATATATATATTTTTTTGCATTGGCCAATGGCATTAAGAAATCAAAACAAAATAATGAGATTTGGAATAGCAAATTATACCTGTGGCAAGGCTTTTGATGGGCCAATATGTATGACTTTTAACCATAGACTTAGTGTGTAGGCAGGATCTTTTGATTTTAGTGATTTGAGATTTATATTAGCCCAGATGAGTTTTTGAGGTTATGTAATTGGCGTTTAGTGACTGTGACCTGGATGAGATTATAAAACATATGCATAGTATTTTGACTTTGGTAAATGATAGTGCTTGGAAGTTTCATCCACAAGCAAGAGACTTTTTAAAAAAAAATTTGTTTAGAAGGGGAAAGGGGAGAGGGAGAGAGAGCATTTTAAGCAGATTCCATGTCCAGCATAGAGCCTGATAAAGGGCTTGATGTCATGACCCTGAGTTCATGACCTGAGCCAAAATCAAGAGTCAGATGCGTAACTGACCGAGCCACCCAGGCGCCCTGCAAGAGACTATTTTTATGGGACCTTGAATGGGTCCTCAGGAATGCCAGAGAATTCATACGTTAGGCCCTTGGATGATCTGGCTAAGGGGGACAAAGCTGAGATAAATATCCAATTATAGAGAAAAGAGACTTTCTACTAGCTTTTTAGGCATCAATAGGTAGAACAATATTGACTGCACTTAAAGTACAATGCAACTGAGTTCCATGAATGCTCTGAAGCACCTCCAGCTTCAAATTGTTAATGTCAATCATGAGAAGCAATGTAGATTGGCTATTCTAAGTCCTCACAGTCAAGAGCAAGGAAAATCAGAGACACTAACTCTGAATTCATGCAAGTAGTTCAGAGGTTTAAGAATAGAAAACAGTCAAAAAACTCCTGGGAGAGTTTCTAAATGATTCTAGTTTTGTAGGTGGACATGGATCCTAAAAGATTGTGCCAGAGTACATATGGGATTCAAGTCAGAGGAAGCAAGTGTCTTGACAAGCACATGGAACAAAAGACCAGGACTTCACTAGGTGCCTGAGTTCATGGACATGAAGGTAGCAATAGAACTTTGGTACTAAAGACAAAGATAGATATAATGTGTCAGGGGTAGAGATTGTGGTGAAAGAAAGAAATGGTAAGAATGATCAGACTCATATAAAATTCATTAATTAAGACAGACTTCCTGGAGCAGTTGGTATCTGAGAAGGATCTCTACAAAATAGAGATTTTTAGGCTTCCTTTTCCAGAAGGACCTTGGCTAAATCTGGGTCAGAAGGGGGAGACCTGGAGCTCTTAACACCATCTGTGATTTCTAGTTTCCTTTTCAACCTGTGTGGATTCACATAATTGATGCATTTGTGATGGGTGGGCCATTAAAACAATCTGATTAAAGTTTAATAACAGGCATAAAAGGTGAGATGATAGAGTTTTTCCCTTCTACCACTTCTTTCCTTATCCTCCTCCTATACCCTTAGGAACTTGGAACTGTCAGGTGTAAGTTCCACTAAAACAGAGATAGGATTCCAAGTAATTGAGCTACTCTTGGCAAGTTTGAGATTCTTGGCTTATTTTTCATCATTATTTGTTAAAAACAGGGTTAGGTCTTAGCATATGGGATATGGGTCTGGGGTAAACTGAGAAATCCCCTTTTCAGTGGCCTAACCATCTGGCATATCACAGCATTTTTATATCCTGATGTTCTAATGCCAGAGTTGGGGATAGGTATAAATTCCTTAATGTGTTTATTTGGAATGTTCTTGTCTGGTTTTTACCTCTCATTTACCCCTCATACAGACCCTTAGATTTTTGTTATATTTGTTTATAATGGGACTTTGAACATTTGCTTGATATAAAACACCTTGTGTATTTTGATATTTCATGGTTACTTTTCACACATGCTACTTAGGATATTCTTCAATAGGAAATATCTTAGATCTCATGAATAATAAGATATGAGTAGAAATATATCAGTAGTGAGTGATAAAAGAGAAGTTTATGTTGTTCAATGACACTGAGTGTTTTTTTTTTTTTTTTAAGAAGAGGAAAAGGGGGCTCCATATGTTTGGGAAACAGAAGTCAACTTTGACAAAAGAGTTGGCTCTGAGTAGAAAGAAGTAGAGGTAAAACTGCAAAGGTAGCAGGAAGAAAATTTTCAAGCTGGGGTCCTTTGTGGTCATCTGGTCAGGTCTGAAAGTGGAATCTGTACATCTGTGTTCAAACCAAATCTATGCAATTAGTAGCTGTGTAACTATTCAAACCAACATCATTTGCCTTCAGTTTGCTCATTATTAAAGTGAAGTTTAAATAAAATATATATTGTAATGTGGGGAAATGCCTAGTGGAATACAGATCCATATTAGGTGTTCAAAGAATAATTCTTAAATATGTTGAAACTCAATCTATTCCCTCTCCAATTTAATACACGAGGTAACTGGGACTCAAAGAAATTAACTTATTTGTTTAAGTTTCCAGAGTTAATAGTGGCAGAGATGAGGTTCAAATCTGTCTTTCTCTTTTCTCCTTGCCTAGTGGGCTTTCTACTGCATCATGTTTAAAGCGATGTGATTTTAATAATAGCCTTAGCAATAACTTGTTAGATTAGAATCACACAGGGCCTCTGGAAGATAAGGAGAAGAACTGTGCTATCTTTGTCAAGTCACCGATGATTTTGGTGCTAACTTGAATCTGGTGATCTGCAGGATAGATTGGGGAAAGGAAGCTTTCTGGAAAACATTGGTTTCTGTTCCATTGTAGGCTTTGAGAATTTGGGCAAGCTAGGCTGTTCTATTCCCCATTATATAATCAGCTGTAAGGATTGTCTGGTTTATAGATGTACAACAAATATATGTTGAATAAAGGAAAAATACAAAAGAATTAGTGAAACAAATTAAATGAATGAATAAATAGATAAAATCCATGCATGAGTGAATGAAACGGTTTTGGTCTTTCATTCCTTTTCCTAGTTGAACAGTAGAATATTCAAAATAAGGTCTAAAAACTCATAAGGATATGGTCACTGTCTTCCAGATCATAATTGTTAGAAACACACTAATTTGACCAAGATCCATTCTTTCCTGGGAACAGATAATGAGAATCCAGTCTGGTTAAGAGTATTAGATTCAGTGAGACAAAATTGAATTTAAATCTTGGCTTGGCTTTATCACTTATTAACTGTATGCTTTTTGAGCAAGGACTCAAGGAGAGGAAGCAGAGCAGAAGAGGAAAAAAAAAAATGGCCAGCATAAGATGACTGACCAGGAGTTTTTAAAAACGCATACCTTTGGCAACCCATGGGGATTCCCAGAAAATCTTATTGTTGGAATTTTTTTTTTTCTGAGCTGAGCTCTACGTTAGCTGAGACAAGAACCAGTAAAATACAAACTATTCATAGATGCAGAGTTTTCGTGATGGGAGTGTGACAATATATTTATTTGTCACATACACTGGGAAGCAAGAATGTAGTCAGCTTCACACTTTTCAATTGTGGATTATTCATCTGCTTTGCTTCACCTTTACACCTTCCATTTGTGAAGAGGAAGCAGAAGTGATGTCCAAATAGCACTTTTCTATTTATTATTAAGTTCTGGGAGAAAACTGTTCAGCAAAGAGAGCTATCCTCTCCTGCGTCTGAATTCTCAGAGTGCATTGGAACTCTTGTCACACTGAAACGTCCACCTGGCAGAGCAGTTGTTTGCTTCTGTTTTTTTTTGGCCTTTTTAGCTTCAGCCTTCACCCTGTGTCATACCACTTAGATTATAGTGGGTATTCGCATCAGTTCCATCTCTGATTTGAAGCAGAGTCTTCAGAAGGCTCATTTTCATTAAATAAAAATTATTTCTATTTACATCATTTTTATTCATGATTATAGACAAGAATCCATGGTGATTGCTTGGTATACCTAAAGGTCTCCTTTCGCTGGAGGATTTGAGCATGTAAATACCTCACTTGGGGCAAGAGCTGACTGAAAGCTTTGGTAAATCAAAGCCAAGGTATATCAGGAAGATGGAGCGCCCCTTTCATATAGCTGCATTGGGCAGTCTATCATGCATGGGAAAGGTTGAACTATGTTTCTGGATATTGGGAGGCTTGTCCTCACTTAGGAATGTCCCAGATGACCTTAGGGAAGAGAGTTCGCTAGAACCAGGACCACACAATAATCCCCATTCAACAGAACTTCTTTCTAAACAGGATGTAAGCAGTAGAGAACTTTCCCTCCATCAGAAGTCACCCATTTACCAAAACTGTCCCTTAGTGTCAGAGTTTTGTGCTATTTAAACCATGGAAAACCTTGATTTAGCCAAGTAATAGCTACTGTAGCTTAGGTCAAACACATTTACCCCAGAGAGGGAGGGCCTCTAATGCTTCAGCCCTCACATATTATAATGGTAATTAATTAGCTGAACAAAGAGGAAGCAGGGGAGGACAGAGAAGGTAGCAGAATCCATCTCTTCTCTATGCCACAAACATGGAGAAAGGAAGGGAAAATTCAAGTATTCCATGGTTCCCAATAGATTTATTTCAAACTCTAGTTATAGACCTCATCTCATTTTGACTTTTTCCCATAGGACAATTCTTATTGCATCCTAAGCACATCAAACTACTGATCATTTCCTTAATACTTAATACAGTGGCCTGTATGAATGTTTCTCCCTATCTGACATCCATTTGGGGAAGTTTACTCACCTTTCTGAGCCAGCTCCATCATCTATCAGTTGAAGACAATAAAAGCATCTACCACATTGGGGCTATTATAAGAATTAAATAAAATCCATAGAAAGGGCTTACTATAATTTCTGAGCTTAAAGTAATTGTAACTTGGCATTATTTTTTTTCTTTATTTTATTTATCCCCCAACAACCATCTCAAATATACCTTTTGCTTTGAAACCTCCCCTGTGTTCAGTTAAATCATTGCTTTTTCTTCTATACTTCCACATGATTCTGTGCAAATTTACATTACACTCAGCTGGGATTTATTTAGATGTCTGTCTTCCCCAAAGGACTGAGACCTTTTGAAGATGGGGTCTGTGTCTTGGTCATTTCTTTTTTCAGCATCCAACACAGTTCCTCTGAAAATAAAACTTTAGTATTCATCAAAATGAATTATTGACAGAGCAAGTAAGTGAGTGAATGAATAAATGAAAGAAAGGTTCTTAAAAAGATATACCATACCAGAATAAATGGAAGTCCCTGAAAGTATAATTGAGAGACAATAGGTTTTGGCTAACTAGTGTGTATTTCCTTTTATTAAGAAAGTTTCAAGGGTACACAAGCATTTGTTTTATGAGATTGCAAATTGAGTAATTTAAGACAACAGGGATAAGCTCAATTTTCTAGATAAAGAATGGAGATGCATGAGGAGATTATGGGAAAGGGAAGGAGAGCAGAGGAAGCAGATGGAGAAAGGAAGACAACAGAGAAGGAGCTGCACGAGTTCTGAAAAAGAGGGAATTAAGACAGCTGTTGGGGAAAAAAAAGAGATCTGGGAGAAAGTCAGAGATATTTCAAAGAGAATTTCTAGAAAACTTTCAGTCAGTTTCCTTCCCCATCTAGCTCAAGGAACCATCCTTAAACTACATTCTGATTTACCTGGCTCTAAAGATTAACCATCTCTCCCCTCCCCTCTGGACATCATAAACAGTACTGTTGGTGATGGGGCTCCTTTCTGTCATCTCCTCTAAAATCCCAGATCGTAGACTAAGAAGGCCAGCCTTCTCTCATTTGTCTGCTGTTTGCCCTGGACTTGGTCTCTGGAATTCCCTTGCACCCTTCGGTTCAGACTTCGCCAATGACCAGGTTTTCATCTGACCAAGCCAGATGTTTCCACCCACAACTACTGAGAACATGCTCTTCTCTGTTAACCTTCGGAGAGGATAACTTGTTCACTGGTGTGGGTCTGTGTTGAACTTCAGCATAACCACATGCCTTCTCAGTTGGACTCTCCCAGAGAAGAGGATCCACCTCTTCTGCTCCGCATTTTCTAGACTCCATGTGATTGATCTTATACCACAGTTCAGTGCTCACTGAACATGCTGGGGTTTAGGGACATGGCACATGTCATTTGGTCTCTACCTCCATCAAAACATCAAGCAATAACTTCAGGCAGCCTCCTACATAAGGCAATAGGGTAAGTGTCTCTTTACTTCTAGTCTATTTTTGCTTCATGACATAGGAAGTAAAAAAAAAAAAGAAAAGAAAAAGTTATTCTCTCTTTATGTACCATCCTATTATGTTGAAAGTAGGCAAGGTTTGGAGGAAATAACTAAAATGCAATGTACTTGGTTGGAAACTGATTCTGTAAATTGATCATATGGCAGTAAGCACAATAAAATGGGTAATTTTCCCATTAGTAGAAGGAGAATCACTACAGAAATATCAAAGGGCAAACAAAGCCACAGGATTAACAGCCTTACACTCTTTTGAATTTATCAGAGCATGAATTTTTGCAGGGAGCTGGGACAGGATCACTGATTTAGTAGATTACCTTATAAAAACTACAAAAATAGACTTATATCATGCTGGGATGTTTACAAGCTAGTGTTTATGAGCTAAAAGTAGAATATAGAGGTGAGAATATGAAAATGAATTCATCATATTGTTTCTGTACCATTGCATATGATTTCTGCAAAGGCTGTCTCAACACAAAACATGCTAGAGAAGGAGCACTTGGCATGATGGTGGATTTATTTTGGGCCCAGTTCCTGGTGGCACAGTAAATACAGGCTTCCTGTCCTACCTGGTGTAATTCCAGGGACAAGAGGATGATCCTTCCTCTTATGATACCTGAGCCTGCAATACCAGTGGCTTATCTCTTTGGAGTTAATCTCTTTATGTGACCAGTTTGAAAACATCCTGTAAAAGCCATTAATTCCTTGATCTCTTACTTAGTTTATTAAGGGATTTTTGTTTCTAATACTTGGGCTTATAGGCTTTATGTGTGTGGTAGTAAAATGAAAAGGACAGAAAATTGAATAAATAAATTGCAATTTTATCTTAAAATGAAGTTACTTTGGACATTGATTCTTAAAAGTAACATTTGAACTGTCAGCCCTAATTATTTGGGATATGTTTGATGAATTTGATCTCATAAAACTGCTAGAGACAATATGAAATTAGAGATGCCTTCCAGCTCAAAGAAAATATTGGCCTCACAATAAGACAGGATTGATGAGTGGGATTCTTCACGGGCTATTTAATACCTTCTTGCCCTTGAGCAAGACACTTCACTCTAAATGAAACTCTGAACTTTACCTAGAAATTGAAGTTGGGTAGGAAAAGGAAGGGGGGTTGGATTAGATCTTGGGTCATGTAAAATGACAGCTTATTCCCAGATGGCTGGCACCAAGAGGTCTGACTTTGACACTCAGCTGAAACATCTGCAGAAAATATGAGGAAAACACACCCACATACCACTCAAAAGAGGACCCTTCACATGGGGCTGTAGGAGTCGTTAACCAGAGTCAAGGCGAGTCATAGGCCAAAAGTTCACCACAAACATTCAATCACAGATCTAACTGAGGCATGGTCTCATAACAATCCATGATTTGTTTCAGTGTTAAGTAATCTCCATAAATAACAAAAATAATAACTTATTCTTTCTGGCACTTGAGAATCACAAAGCGTTCATGCTTCCTTTCTGTTGAATAAGGTTAGGGATTACTATTTCCATTTTGCAGATGGAGAAACTGAGGCTTCATGAAGCTTAGATCTTTCTCAAAGTCATGGAGAGAAGCCAGGATTGTATGTAAATGTTCTGGCTAATCATACTAATTTTTGGAACCAAATTAAACACTGTCATGGTGTGTTGTGTTTTTGAAAATTATTTCCTAGAGGTATCTTCTAATGGTTCTTTTAGAGGAGGTCAAAACAGATTTAAGTACTGTTAAGGTCAGTTTAAAAATAAACCAGACTTGCCCTCTCAATTTGTCAGTTTCACTGTTGGACCGAATAGGGCTGGGGCTTTAATGTCCATCTGGAAGATATCTACTTTACAACATTGCTGTACATCACCATATGGGTCAGAGAACCAGACTCATCATCTAAATAAATATTGTTGTTAAATTATTTCCCATTGTGAATGTTTGAGCCTCATTAGATTTAGAGTAGCAAGAACACCATTAGCTCAGTGCTTACAGCTAACTACCATTTTCCATTTTAGATTTGGTGCGATAAATTTAGCAAACGACACTGAAAACAGCTCTTACTTGCTTAAAAGATGTAATTGAATTGCATGATAGCATTAAAATATTACAACTAGATACAAACTTTATCTATTACCAGTTCATTTTCATTTTAAAGCTTCTGGTTTGGAGGACCCAATGGGAACAACTTGGGAAGTGGAAGGAATGAAATCATTAAAGTTTGTCAATGAGAACCATCTTTTTCATTCTGTTTTTGTTCGTGCTTTTTAAAAGAGTGTTGCAGAGGGTTGAAGAGTTTGAGAAAATTCCAAGTGAATATATGAAGTCAGTTTTAGAAGGATAGCCTGTGCCACTTGTAATATTTATGCTATAGCTGGGAACCAAATTTAATATGCTGGAGGTCTGCTGATTGCACAGAAGCAATGGGCCACTTGCATTTGCAATTAACCACTCACACCCTTGTTTTTCCTTGCAACCTAAGAGGTTGATTATGTGATTGTAGGTATAATAATTAGCACACATGGAAAGAAAAACCCAGCAGAAGCCTCCTAAGAGTGTCTTTCTTTGAAAGCTTCAAATATGAACTAATTAGGTTAGTATGTATAGGAGATGGTCGGTCCCTAACATGTACTACATCAAAACACTTTGCCTGTAGTCTAGTTCTTATTGTAGAAATTGGTTCTCCACCAGTCCTATGTGAGGATAGCTCCCTAGTCCAAAAGAGGGTGGAGAAGTGACATATATGGCAGGGAGAGTCACCCTACTCTCAGATACATTCTCCCCACTATAGACTGACATTGGAATTTCTAAAGTACCTAGACAAGGGAGAATCCAGAGGAATGCAGAGAAACCTACCATCTTTCAGGATGTCATTTTTTCCTTCCTCCCTCCCTCCCTCCCTCCCCCTCTTCCTTCCTTCCTTCCTTCCTTCCTTCCTTCCTTCCTTCCTTCCTTCCTTCCTTCCTTCCTTCCTTCCTTCCTTCCTTCCTTCCTTCCCTCTTTCCTTCTTCCATCTTTCCAATTATATTCTGCTTCTGGAGGTATGGCAAATTCAAACAAAAAACCTTGAAAATTCATTTAGTACAACCACTTAGAAAAGTTAGGTAAAATATTTTAAAATGTTAAAAATATATAGTTGAGCTCACAAGAAAAAAGGGAAATATTTATGTAATTGCCAGCAGTAATACATTTTATGTGTATGAGCCAATTTAGGTCCTTGAGGTTGGTATATAGGCTGAAAATCAGCAGAATTACAAATAGAATTTGATAAATAATTCAGTACACATGATTTTAATACATTTTTAAAAAATTAAGGACTGATATGTTTAGCTAGTACCACTTAGGAAAAATACAGAAATTTTGAACAATGCAATTAATAGGCTTGATATAATGGGCAATATACATGGAACTTGGTATTCTGTATTTAAAATGTACATTCTTCAGAAACACATACAGAACTTTTAGGAAAATTGATCACATACCAAATCACAAATATAAAAAAATTATTTCATAGACCATTTGCTCTGATCACATGAAACAAAAATCGTATTAAAGAGAGAGAGTGGGGCACCTGGGTGGCTCAGTCATTAAGCATCAGCCTTCGGCTTGGGTCATGATCCCAGGGTCCTGGGATCGAGCCCCATATAGGTCTCCTTGATCAGTGGGAAGCCTACTTTTTCCCATTCCCCCTGCTTGTGTTCCTTCTCTCTCTGTGTCTCTCTCTGTCAAATAAATAAACAAAATCTTAAAAAAAAAGAGAGAAAATCAATCCTCTTTCCTATGTATTTGGAAATAAAAGAAAAACAGCACACTTCTAAATGATTTGTAAGTGAAAAATAAAATTAGAAATCAGAAAATGTGAAAATCAAATTGATATTAAAAGTTCTAGACCCAACCCCATCAGGCCTAGGTGGTTTTCAGGACCAAAATGTCAATGAGTGTGGTCCATAAACAATGAATCTTGGAACACTGAAAAAAAAATTAAATTAAATTAAAATGTTAAAAAAAAATGTACTCTCAGGGCACCTGGTGGTTCAGGGCTTAAAGCCTCTGCCTTCGGCTCAGGTCATGATCTCAGGGTCCTGGGACTGAGTCCCACATCAGACTCTCTGCTCAACAGGGAGCCTACTTTCCCCTCTCTCTCTGCCTGCCTCTCTGCCTAGTTGTGATCTCTCTCTCTGTCAAATAAATAAATAAAATAAAAATCTTAAAAAAAAGTACTCTCTTCACAAAAAAAAAAAAAAAGAAAAAAACAACCCACAGAATGCCAAGAGAAGCAATAATTGTGCAAACACTTTCAGAAAACAGAGAAAGAGGGAAAACTTCCCAACTTAAAGAAGCCATTTTACATTATTTACAAAACCAATGAAGAACAATACAAGAAAAAATGTAAACATATCTTATTGAGAATATAGATACCAAAATAATAAATAAAATCTGGTGAATTAAGTTTAGCAGTGTATGTCAAAAATTAACCATCACAATAAAGAAGATTTTATTCAATAAATACAAGGAGGTTTTGATTTCAACAAGGTCTATCATTGGAGTACACAATAACAATATAATACATAATACACAATAACACTTTAAAGAAGAAAAACTTTATGATCATTCCAATATATGAATTTAAAAGAGCATTTAATAAAATTTAACCTGAATATATTAGAAAATGCTCTTAGTAAATTA
This sequence comes from Procyon lotor, assembly GCA_028646535.1. NCBI lineage: Eukaryota > Metazoa > Chordata > Mammalia > Carnivora > Procyonidae > Procyon > Procyon lotor. Next base: position 13,085,547 of record CM053605.1, on the reverse strand, counting down.
TGAGTAAGAGTGAAACTTCTTCACATGGATAAGGGCACCTATCAAATATCTATAGCAAATACAATTGTTAATGGTGGATTGTTACTAGGATCCTATTAAAGTCAAGAAAAGTATGCTCACTATCCTTATTTTTAATCTACATTGACTGATAGGTTCTAAGCAGTATGATAAGTAAAATAGATAACTACTGGAAAGGAAGAAACAGTTATGGTTCTTCACTTTTAATATTATTTGAATAGGATATCAAGAACATTCTACAAATGAATAGAACCGATGAAAGAGTTCAATGAGGTTGCTGGATACATGATCAATGTACAAAAAGTAATGGTCCTCTGTGTATCAACAACAAATACATAGAAAATATAAATTAAAAAGAAGACACCACGAAGAACAGCAAGAAAATATGTGCCTGTGAATAAATCTAAGACAAGATGGAGAAAATTGGAAACCTAAAGTTTTGTATATGAAAAACATAAAAGAATACTTGTATGAATGGAAAAATATATAACATTTCTTTAGAGACAGAATCAATACTATAAAGACAGCCATTCTCTTTCACATTAATCTGTAATAACAATGAAACCCCAACCTAATTCATGATAGAACTTTACGAACTCATAAAACCTTTCTTTGAAAGAGCAAAGAGCCAAAATAACCATGGGAACCTTAAGAAGAAGGGAAGGAAAGAATTTGATGCAACTGACACAAAGCTTACACTGAAGCTTAGAAATATAAACATTGTGGTAATGACACAGAAATAGACAAACAGATTAGGGACAGAATAGTACCCAGTAACAAATTTACTCACACATGGGATAAGGTATATGACACAGGTGGCATAAACATCAGCGGAGGAAGGATAGGCTACTCCCCCCCTCCCCCAAAAAAGATGCCATCCATATTGAAAAAATAAAGTAAGATCCCTTTCTAACATAGAGAAGTAAATCCCAGATGGATCAAACACCAAAATGTGAGAAGAAAAACTGTTAAACATTTAGAAGGAATTACAGAAAAGTATTTTTATAATATTGTGACAAGGAAGGCTTTCTTAACATTCAAAAAACATAACTCCATTAAAAATTAGATTACATTTTAACTAATAGTTCTAATAAATTACATCATAAACAAGAAACAGACACGGATTTAATAGTGATGGTGGTTACCTAGCTAGCTGTTACTTAATTTTCTGTACACTTTAAATGTTTGAAAAGACTCAATTAAAAATTAAAAACAATAAGCCTAAATATATTTCAGAGAATGTAGAATAAAGAACAGGGTGATGAACTGAAGATTATAAACTTGTTTTTCAACCCATTATCTCCCCTCCACCCAGCTGCAGTATTACTTACACTACGTGGAAGGACTTGCCTCTAGTTCAGTTCAGGACACAATGCTACAACCATGCTGAACATATTTGGGGCTGACTATAGACAGAATTATGACTAAGGAGTACCTTCGCTCCAAGCCCCAAGAGGGACTTTTCTCCCCCTGGCATACCATAAAGTATTTTGTTGTTGTTGTTGTTGTTGTTGTTGTTTTTGTTTTTTTTCCCCAAATATGTTTATTTTATTTTTTCAGTACCCAATGCTCCATGCAATATGTGCCCTCCTCAATACCCACCACCAGGCTCGCCCAAC
>CM053605.1:13047650-13083410 GCA_028646535.1 Procyon lotor | reverse complement strand
CCATTCCCCAGATTGGGGAAATTTTCATTCAGAATTTGGTCAGCTATATCTTCTAGTCTTCTGTCTTTCTCTACCTGCTCTGAGATTCCAATAATTCTGATGTTGGAACGTTTCATGATGTCATTTATTTCCCTAAGTCTCTTCTCATGATTCCTGAGCAGTTTGCTCCAGCTGTCCTCCTGCCCTTTCTTCTCTACCATTTTATCCTCTAGATCACTAATTCTATCCTCTGTCTCCGTAATTCTAGCTGTTAAACTATTTAGATTGGATTGGATCTCACTGATAGCACTTCTTACATCGGTTATACTGGTTCTCATTTCTGCCCTTAGAGATTCTATGTTGTCATTAATGTTTTTCTCCATCCTAGCCATTGCCTGGATAATTGTCAGCCTGAATTCCCTTTCTGACATACTGTTAATGTCCATGTATAATAGTTCTGAGGGAGAGGGCGAAGTCTCTGGGTTTTTCCTCTGTTGGGTATTCCTCCTCTTAGTCATTTTGATGAGAAGTGGATGAGAGGACGTGTATTTGGATATTTCGCCCACGATCCAGGTAGGGTGCACTATGGAAGGTTTAGGAGCAATTGGGATTCACCACCAAAAATAAAGAATAAGGATAAAAAAGATAGAAACATAAAAAGAGGAGATCCCAGCCAGAATGGGCCCCAACAATAAGATTTATGAAATATGTAGACCAACGCGAACAAACACATAGACCGATAAAAGTAGATGACAAGAAATAAAAGAACCTGGGGCGCCTGGGTGGCTCAGTCGTTAAGCGTCTGCCTTTGGCTCAGGTCATGATCCCGGGGCCCTGGGATTGAGCCCCACATCGGGTTCCCTGCTCGGCGGGAAGCCTGCTTCTCCTGCTACCATTCTCTCTGCTTGTGTTCTCTCTCTCGCTGTGTTTCTCTCTGTCAAATAAATAAAATCTTTTAAAAAAAAAGATTAAAAAAAAAAAAGAAATAAAAGAACCTAGTCAGAATGAACCCCAGGAATGAGATTTTATATAATACCAGAACAAAAGCAAATAGTTAGAAACACTAACAGAAGGATAAGATGGGAGGGTGGTTATAACTCCTCGTGTGCGAGGAAGGTTATTTCAGGTCTTCCTGGGTTTATTGTTGTATTAACCCTCTCTCTGCCATCTTGCCCAGCTCCTCAGGCATACCATAAAGTATTTATTGGGTCTGTGACAAAATATCTCATTGGGTAGACATATACCACTTCCATAAGATGGCACTGAGTCACAGCCTGCCAATTGACTTCTGTATGTTGAAAGTGCCCATACAGTGGTCATCCAGTTTGTGAAATTGCACAAGCAATTCCCAGAACGATTTGGTTGTGACTTTCTTGCTGTGGCCCTCCCACTTGGCCTCAACCTATTTTGCAATAACCAAAAGCTGCCGGCCCACATATTCCCACGGATGGTAAGTGGCTGAAGACCTCATTCTACCAATTCATTTTAATTATCTGAGGTCCTTTCCCTAGAACACTGGCTTTCCTTGGTGGGAGGGGGTGTGTTATTCTTTACCCAGATTAAATTTGCGTATCGCTTGGTCACTGGGCTCCTGATGCCACAGGAAAGTTGAGTTTATTATAACATGTGAAGAATATTAAAGCAAGTCTGATTTGAGCTGCTCTCTTGCCATGTGAGTACCCACTGAGGCAAGGGAAAGGGACTGTAAGTTTACTCTTCTGCCATGGGGAAATGACCCCTAGTACAAAGTCAAGTCTAACACCAAATTTAGTTCAGGATATAATTGGACAAATACTGGCTTGAGAAATAAAATGAAACCATATGCTGTTACATGTAAAAAAAAAAAAAAAGAGTAAAAAGTGTTTTTACTTAAGCTATGTAGCTCACAGTGGGTTTTCAGTCAAAGCTGGACATATTCACTAGCTGTTTCAAGTCTTATTTTGATAGTTCAATTTCAGAGGCTTTTTGGAAGTACAGATGTTGAAAGGTCTTTCAACTTAAAATGCTGATTCCTGAAATTCTAAATTCACCTATTAGCTCAAGGATTTGATCATTAATAAATGCAATGATCCATCAACCCCACCAGGTACTATGTGGTGGATATTATCAGCTCTCTGCCCTCAGCTCCTGGGTCACTTTTACCCTTTCTATGCTTCCCTCCTCTGGTTGTCGTTTTCATTTCCAATGACCTGAACCGGAATCTTTGCAAGCCATGTTGCCCACCCCACCCCCGGTGTCCAGAGAGCTGGAACCGCCTGTACTTTGAGGTCCTACTCCTGTCTTTCTTCCTACCCTCTGCCAATCATAGCCAGGGGGAGGACTTTGAAAAGCCAACTCCCAGCTTCCAATAGAATCAGAATGATTTTCAGGAGTAACCTACTCTCTAAAATTTGTCCATGGAATCAGGCTTCTTCCTTGTTCCTGTCCTGCTTTCCCTACACCTTTAGTGGTTTTTCCCAGGAGTACTTCCTTAATAGGACACCTGCACTGACATCTTTATCTCAGCATCTGCTTCTGGGGAACCCAACAGAATAGGTGGATGATTTACTGGACCTTTTCAAAGATGGGGAAGAGAACCAAGAGGCCCTCAGTACTTGAGCTGACAAAGACTGAATTCACGTGGGGAGGAGGGAGTGGGGTGGAAAAGGGAGAAAGAGGCCCTTATTAGAGGGTCTGGGTGTTCAAAGAAAGGACTGAGCCATGTTACAGGTTTGCCTCTAGACAATCTTTAAGTGGTTGGATGATTTTCTTAGTTCTTTGATTTGTTTTTCTTGTGAAGACAGCCATGGTATTCCTTGCTTGAAACTATGTCCTTCCATTCCTTTGCCCTACCTCAGAATGATCTTCATATGTGAGTTTAAATAAATACACGTTTGCTGTTTCCTCCAGAGACAGACTTTACAATCCCTGGTTCAGTAGGCTACTTGGAAACATGTCTCAGAAGTCATCTGGTTTTGGGAAACATCCATGTTTTATATGCATGTAAACTCTTTCCCAGTTAAGAATCTAGTCATCCAAGGAACACATTATGGGCTTTGGCCCACTTGAAGAATTCTGTCTTTGTTTATAGATACATATATAGTAAAAGTTAAAAGCATGACTGGAAATGATAAACACCAAGTCAAAATGGTGGTTACTTCTTGGGAAGGAGGGAGAGAAATGTGATTGGAGAAGGACTTACAGGGATTCATATATATATGTATATCAGATACAGATATATATATATATATATATATATATATATTTGACCTCACAGAAAACAATATATATATATTGTTTCCTCCAGAGGAAATATATATACAATATATATATATTGTTTTCTGTGAGGTCAAAAATATGATTTACTCTTCAGTTGTGGTTTTCTAAACATTTGTGCTTCTTGTTGCATTTTTGTTGATACTCTTACGCTAAAGTACTTAGGGAGTGATGACTATCAAAATGCCCAAATTGTACCAAAGAACTTAAAAAAAAAACACTTTCAAAATTATTTTCTTACTATGTATTTTCTAAAATTTCACCTAGAAGCCAAAAGATAATATAACTATGTTGATGTTAATGGTATGAGCATTGCACGATGTAAAATAGAAAAATACTGCATAAAAACATTTTATTTTCTCTGGGGCCTTCTTTTCCTTTCTTTTTCTTTTTTCTAAACCGTATCACATTTAGTAATATTGTTTTCCTAAATTTCACATCATAGTTTTTGTAGAAAGCAGTGCCTTTTGTCCTTTTGGTGTTAATGACCTTCGGAAGCCCATTCATGTCTTATCTTATTCAAGTAGTCACCACATATAAATGTTTTCACTTTGTTTGTCTTAATTAAACTGTCAGTGTTTTTTTTTTTTAAGTTTCTGTAACAGAATATATATACATTCAATTTAAGCTGGTTATACCATTTCCTTAAAAAGCATAGTCAGCATCTGCCCAGGAGGTAAGAGCTCTTCCCCACATTCTGAACACATGTTCTCTAGAACATTGTTCAATAGAAATTTCTACATTGATGGAAATGCTCTATATCTTTGCCATCTGGTATGGTAGCCACTAGCCGCAGGTGACTATAAACTTAAATTAATTAAAATTTAAAAAGATGAAGAAGTTCAGCACACCCTTCTGCTGTGCTAGCCACATTTCATGTGTTCAAGAGTTGTTTTGGGCAACACAGCTCTAGAATGGAACCTCAAAGGACATATTTCACAGATTACACAGAAGGGGAAAAAGGAGGCCCAGGGTATTTTTTCTTGTTGTAGTAGTAGTAGTAGTAGTTGTTGTTGTTTCTTTTTTAAGGATAGGGGAATTACATGGTGAAATTCACAGCTTGTGAGGAGATCAAGGCTTAGTTTTCTAATTCCCAGGTAACTGGGAATAAAATTGTTTTATTTCACTGAACATTTGTTCACCTAAAAAATTAGGTTATCTTTTGGGGATAACTATGGTTAAAATGATAATTTTATAAAATGTACCCTGATGATGTTGCCTAGTGAACATCTCTGCTTGAAGGAAGATCTTTACTAGGCATCTCAACTCTTAACATTTAACATATTCCAACTGAATTCCTGATTTACTCTGTGAGCCTAATTCCTTTAGAGTCTTTCCATCTGGGTGAATGGAACCTTCATTAAGTCAAATGCCTCACCTCCCTACTTTCTCTTACATCCCACATTCCAATCATTGGGATATACTCTTGGGTCTACCTTTTAGGATATCTTGACCCTACCCACTTGTCACTAGTGCACTGTGATCCCTGTGATCCGTGTGACCACCAGCTCTGTTCTGGATTATTGGAAAGCCTCCTATGTGGTCTCCCCATTTCCATCTAAATTCTCTCTCTCTCTTTTTTCCTTTCCATATAAATTTTTAGCAGGTGACATGGTTGGCTCTTAACTTTTTTTAATTTTGTCTAGGTAGTTTAGAATTGTTGAAATTTAGAGTCTTGAACTTTAACATTTTTTAAGTGATTATTTCTCTTTGGGGATTATTTTATGGTCACTTCCCCTAAGGCTTTGTGACTTTTATATCTTTTGGTAAGGAAAACATATTCTCTCATTAGATATTATCTTTCTTTATGGAGAACCCATAGAAAATCAGGCACTGAGCTATAAATTTTTAAAATAACATTTAATGATCATGTTAATCTGAGAAGATAGGCATTATTTCCCCATTTTACTGAGAAATCTCTAAGGAACAGTTCCCATCAAAATTCAGAAATTTACTTAATATCTTTGGCTTGAGGCATTTTTTTTTCCTTACCAAAGATGAGCAGAAAATCCTCTTTCACCAAGAGATTCTAAACCAAAACTTAGCCATGGTACATCAATAAAACAAATCCTTATTCACTTTGGGACTATGTGTACAATGCACTTAATAAACATTTATTGAAGGCAATCTTTATTCAACGTGCAGAGCTAATTTAGAGGAGAATAAGGCTGACCTTGTCCTCAAAAAACTTAAGTTCCAGTGGCAGAGATAGAAATATATACAACTTACTTTAACATACCGTGTAAAGATCTAATGTGTGTGTTTAGGTCATGTCAGAAGACTAAGCAGCTATTGATGTCCACAGTGGAAAAATAATTAGTGAAATGATTCTAAATCAGAGTTCATTTACACTCGCATTGTGAAAGAGAATCATTTGCCAGTTTAACTAAAATGTTATGATTTGATAACAGGTGTTGAAACAGAAAACTGTTAATAGGATCTGGGTCCCTGCCATAAAATGTAGAGGTTATGGAAATTTAAACACAGTTTACATTTTCTCTATGGCACTAAAACATTTTTGAAGGCAAGAAAATCTTTTCCCTTAAAACAGCGAGTCATTTGCCTACAGAAGTGATATGTGAACAGAATTCTTATTCTAAACTGTTCTTTCCTGTGTAGATGAGTGTGGACATTCATATTTTAAGTTGTGACATGTGTATCTCTGACCTACTAGTCAATATTTCCTCTTGTCTCTTTGCTCTTTCTGTTTTGATATAAGCTCCTCCCATTAATCTATGGGTTTTTTTTTTCTATGTAAGGAAACTTTTTTGAACAGAAGCTAATATTTTTAGTTATACTGGTCTATTTCCCATATTCTTTTCATGAGCACATTTCAGATAGTCCCACACTCTTTCTCTTCACCTCATTTCTTTTCTTTTTTAATCTTATTTATTGAGAGAGATGATAAGTAGGAAGAGAGGCAGGCAGAGAGAGAGAGAGAGAAGCAGGCTCCCCGCTGAGCAGAGAGCCTGATGTGGGACTCAATCCTAGGACCCTGAGATCATGACCTGCACTGAAGGCAGAGGCCTTAACCCACTGAGCTACCCAGGCGCCCCTCTTTACCTCATTTCAGCCTGAATTTCTCAAGTTTTTGCTGGAGCCCAGGTCTTTCCTGAGATCAATGTGCAGTAAACTTGCCTTTGGGATTTGTTGATCTATTCCCACCAAGCCCATTGATAAATTCTGGTTTAAAACATATTTTCTGCATTAAGAGAATGAGTTTAATTAGTTATTTCCAAAGTGGGAGCTGATATCAATGCATGTATTATTTCATGTTATGAAGATGGCTCATAATGAGTTCCTTGCCTTTGGAGGCCATTCACAAAATTGTCAATGTTTTCACTAATTTTATGATTTGTCTCTTTTTGCACCAAGAGGCTCACTGGATATGTATCTAAAAGGAATTTGAAAAAAGAAATAAGCCACAAAAATCCAAGAGAGTTATCCAGTAGAAAAATAATTATTTTTTTGTGAATGATAAACAAATTTACATTAAGTTTTCTCATAAATTGCAATGGTTTCATAGCAGATTGAAAACTGGATTTAATAGATACACAACGTTTGGTAACATGTAAAGAGACGACAGTGGCTTCCAACACAATATATCCTATTGAAAGTGATAATTGATTTGGGCTTTTTAGCCCTCTGATCGCAGATGAAGGAAAGCACTATGATAGTGACAATAGCATTCATTAAATATTCAATTGCTCCCCTCCACTTCCTAGCTTCTGTTGTAGTTGGTATTGGTTCATATGATCAGTGCTGGCCAATTTCCTGTGAGTGAAAGTGATCCTTATTACTGCAGATCTGAGGGACTAAGGGTCAGTTTTCTATGCTCTCTCCCCTAGTGTGACAACCCTGAACATCAAGTGTTGACATTGTGACATTATAAGATGATGAGTGTCACCAAACCAGGGCCCTTGGTAAATGTGGAACAAAGCATCCTGCCAGCCTATGGTAAATGGGTAGTATGAGCAATTATCTTAGTTTGGGCTGTTATAACAAATACCGTAGACTGGGTGGCTTAAACAGCAATGAAAAATTATTTCTCACGGTTCCAAAGCCTGGAAATTCAAGGTCAAGGTACTGGTAGACTTGGTGTCTGGTGAGTGTTTTCTTCCTAGTTTGTGGATGGCTGTATTCTCACTGCATCCCCACTTGGCTGTGAGAGATCATCTTTCTAGTGTCTCTTCTTACGAGGGAAGTAATCCTATTGATGGGAACTCCACCTTCATGACCTAATTACCTCAGCACCACATGTCACACTGCAGGGGTGGGGGGTAGTTAGGGTCTCAACATATAGATTTGGGGGAAACACAGACATTCATATCAGCAACATAGAAACCTTTACAGTAGGGAGTCACTGAGATTTGGGGGTCAATTTGTTACCCAGAATTACCTTGCTTAATATAAGTACCTTCTGCAAAGAAATAATGCTTGTTGCCTGACTTTTTTTCTAAGATTTTATTTATTTATTTATTTATTTATTTATTTATTTATTTTGAGAGAAATAGTGCATGAACACATGAGAGGGTCAGAGGGGGGAGAAGAGACAGACTCCCAACCAAGCTGGGACTCCGACGTGGGGTGGGTCCCAGCACCCTGTGATCACGACATGAGATAAAGGCAGATGCTTAACTGACTGAGCCCCTCAGGTCCCCTGTTGCCTGACTTCTTTTAACATACTATGTAAAGTTAAATGTAGATATCTACCATTGAATCAGGGTGCATGTCTTTTTGCATGGAAAAGGGAGAGGACCACGACATCTGAACTTATAATAATGTCATTGCCAAAGGATATGTTCTCATCTTCATAGTTTATAATGGTAATGAAATTAATTAGGAAAAGCCAAAAAAGGGAAAGCTATGAATATAACATATTTTCCATCTGATTTTTCTTCCTTTCTAAATATACTACACAGATGTAAAGGCACCTGGATGTGCTAGAACTCAAAATGTGACCATCTAATGTGGAAATTCAACATATTAACATGTAAAAATGCAATGGGATCTATTTCCCTGCAGCTGTTTCTGATACACAGTTTATTGTCTATCTCAATTAGAAACTCATCTTCTGCGATACCATTTCCTTCCCTGTGGTTGATTTGATCAAACATCCTATTGTTTAAGCCAAAAACATAGCTTTACCAAATCAGCCATAGTATTGTTCAAAACTCATCATTCATTACATTATTCTTCATCAATGCTTATGAAACTAATATCTACAAAGAGGAACTGAATCTTAAATGAAGCTTTTCAAATCCACTTGACTAGTATTCTGTAAACAGAGTTTTCTTCCTTTTTAATTTTTTTTTAAAGGAAAGCAAAATAATTCGGTCTTGTGTGGATCATGACAATACCAAACAGATGCAAATAAATATTAAAGTAATATATTTTAGTGTTGGATCACAGTCCAAATTCTTTGCCCCAGAAAATTACATAAATGCTCTAGTGCGCATGTGGTTTATATTTAAGGTGTAATGAGCTGTTCAAATAGAGAAGGGCAGGCAACCATATTAAAAATAAACAAATTTTAACAAAGACACATCCACTTAGTTTGCAAATAGCCCTAATGGCTTCAGTTTATTACAGGTACTCCAGCATACAACACCTTTGGTTGAAACCCAATTTCCAATTTCAGAGTTTCCCAGTGAATCTGGAAAGTTTGCTGTTTATAATTCTTTTATGGAATAATTGTTTATGATCACATTGTCAGAGTGATGAGAAGGTAGAAATGCGTAAAAAAGGGTAGCACATGGTATATGAATAGTTAAACACTGTCTCATCGAATAAAAAGTCAGTCTCAGTCTACTTGTTATATGCATCATAATAGCACCTCACTAGTAACTAGTACTATTAACCATCTATGGGTTCAGATATCAGCATGCTGATAAATGATATTATTTAGAAAGCCTGAGGAGAAATAATAGGTAAACTCAGATCTGACTACTTTAGGTTTAAAACATCTGCAAGACATTTCAAATGCTTATAACACATACACGTGTATGCATATATACACACATACTCCTCTCCTTTAGCATTTGCCATCTTCTCTGCTTATAACGACAAATCTGCCCTGTTTTTGTTTCAGTAAGTGTGTCTTTATAACCTGGGAAATGATCCCAATTCTCAGCCCAAAGAAATTCTGGGATGTTGTCTTTGCAAAAGATCTAAAGTGTGATGTATGTTTCCAATAAATCCCTATGTTCTAGTTTGTAGTTTATAAATGTTGACCCTCCTTGGGGTCTTCTAAGTTTCAACCAATAAAATGCCAACCTATCTTGAAATAAAACAGTTAATCTCAGACTTTACATTGCTGAGGGTTCAGTCATAGACAACTTCAGCTCCCTTTTTGCTTGCTAGGAACTGAGGGAGCAATTGTATCATTCACTTGGACTGACTGGTGAGTAAGCAGGCAAAGATGATTCTGAGTGGCAGGTTTCCAAGTTTTCAGGAATACTGTGATGAACCTAAATGAAAAACTAGTTGGAATTACTCTCTCTAGGTCATCTAGCACCAGTCAGTGCATTTAATTAGATCATCAAATTAGCTGCCGCCCCTATATTTTTTTGTTGGTCTGGTCATTAAGGTAAGCCTGGATCTTCTATAATATCAAAATAATTTTGAATCCCTAATTAGGTTCTTGTATTTCTTATAGATTTTTCTTTCTAAAAACCAGATGCTACATTTACCTACCCATTGAGTGAGACTTTCCTCAACTAGCTTAAACTTCTCTGGTTTCTAAAACCTACAACAAAAAAAACTCATAGAAAGATTTTTTTTTTTTTTTAAAGTTAACACGGAAAAAAGGTTAGTCATTTCTAAAATGAATTTAACATCTGGAATTTGCTTGGACTTATTTTCTGCAGGCTAGGTCACAGGAGGGATTTACAGAAAAATGGAGTTGGCCATCCTGGGGTTACTTCATGGCATACTTGACTCTCGGATGTCCTATAAGTAGTTGCATTGTCTTGAGCAGGAAATTCCATTATTCACCTTCCAAAACCCATGACCTTTTGAGATAATTTGCATTTTACAATGAGGTGGAAGCTGTGGGGCCACTAGACAGGTGGTTGGAAAATACCTGAAAGAGGTCAATTTAAAGTAGAGTCAGGAAAACAGAAAAATAAGAATCTCTAGGAATTTTACAGTAACTTTGGAAAACTCATTTGTATTGGAGAGAATGGGAGAGACCTATCTGGTTATGACCTCATTATTACTTGCTAATTTATTAAAACTATCTTATTGCTTGTGTCAAATTTCCATATTTTAGAAGATTTTATTTATTTATTTAAGATGGGGGAGAGAGAGCGAGTGCACGAGTGGGGGAGGGGCAGAGAGAGAGAAAGAAGCAGACTCCCCTCTGAGCAGGGGCTGTGGGGCTAGATCACAGGGCCCTGGGATCATGACCTGAGCCAAAGGCAGACACTTAACTGACTGAGCCAACCAGGCGCCCCTCAAATTTCCATTTTTTAATTGCCAAAGTAATACGTGCATTGAGGGCAACTGGGTGCTTAACTCAGTTGGTTAAGCAACTGCCTTTGGCCCAGGTCATGATCCTGGAGTCCTGGGATCGAGTTCTGCATCAGGCTCCCAGCTCCATGGGGAGTCTGCTTCTCTCTCTGACCTTCGCTCCTGTCATGCTCTCACTTTCTCCTCTCTAAAATGAATAAATAAAATCTTTAAAAAAAAATATGTGCATTGAAACAAATTCCAATAAGACATAAGTGTTTAGAGTTAAAAAATACTGTTTTTCATACTACTTTTCACTTTTAATATTTACCTCTCATTCTTTTTTAGTAACTATCCAAACTAAAGAAAGTATATATCCTATATAATTAGCAGTGTTGATATACTGAGAATGTGGTAGAAATGCAGACTCTCAGGCCACATCCTGGATGTACTGAATCCAAATCTGTTAGCTAGCAATTAGCAAGATGATTTACATGCCTATTAAAGTTAAGAAGCATTGTCCTCTAACACTGAAATCCCACTTGCTGGGATTTAGTCTACAGAAATATTAACACATATGCATATATATATATATGTGTGTGTGTGTGTGTGTGTGTGTATTTATATTTAATAGCAAAAAAATTAGAAACAGCAGAAATACCCCTCAATAAGGAATGGATAAATAAATCATAATGCAATCGTGAGGTGGAACGTGATGTAGAACAATGTTTTTCTTTTAGTCTCACCCATTTATCATCCAGCTGATACTTTGGGGTTTTCCTTTTTATAACCAAAGGCCCAACAATGTTTTCCTAAATGGAAGAATATCTACAGAGATGCTCTTTGTATCATTTAGGAATAGAAGTGTCCAGAGTCGGGTTTTTCAATCACATTTTTTGAGGTTGTATACATAATGACTATATACATAATAATTTACAGATAAGTAATATACAATAATATATTATGCAAGGATTTTAAAAAGCACTACATTAGAGGAAATCCAGTATCTCTCTTGGGTTTCTCACTTCCATCCCTGGCCCAGCTCCTTAGTCGGTCAAGTACTATGAGGTTTGCTTAGTTCAGAAGGAGTCAATCTGTTCCCAGATGCCACCTTGTGAAGGAAGCAGGGTGTATGATGTGCGCATTAGTGGAGCCCTGTTTTTTCCATCCTTGCTTCACTTGTTGCAATGCCATTGTTTAATCAGATCGCTCCTTGCTGTCTAATCTATCTTGTCCATAATTACAGAGCTGCCCTACTAGACCAAAAGTTGTCTGGGCCACTAGCCACTAAGACCAAAAGGCGTCCTAGCAGGACATTGTTGCCCACTTACATGTGGATTCCCAGGATTGGGAATAAATCTTCAAGATTTAGCTCTTGTTCCTGGAAAGCATTTACTATGTCTTGGTGACTGGCTAGGAAGAGCTTTCCATCTAACCACACAATGTGCCATGACTGTGTATTTGTAGATCAAACTTCTACAAGAAAGAATAGCAAGAGAGATACTTCAATTCACTGGTTCCCAACACTGAATCACCAGGGGAGCTTTATATAATGTTGTTACCCAGGCTTTGCCTCCTGAGATCCAGATCTAATTGGGCTACATGTGAAAACATCTCAAGGTAATTTCATTCAATGATTGCAATAACTGGAGAGAGACAGGGATGAAGAACTTAAAATCCCCTGAGTGAAAACCCAGGTCCCCTACTTAAAAGCCCCTTGCTATTGTACTTTCACTTTTTTTTCTTCCCTTCCTTCCTTCCTTCCTTCCTTCCTTCCTTCCTTCCTTCCTTCCTTCCTTCCTTCCTTCCTTCCTTCCTTCCTTCCTTCTTTCTTTCTTTTCTGTGAGGCTTGAATTTCAAGCAGTAGAACACGGCTGAGTTCTACCCCTCCACCAGTATGGATTTGATCCCCTGAACGTGTCTGTTGTGGAGTGGGGCTCCAAGTGACACACAACATATCTTATGACCTGGAAGGGTGTGGATTCCCCATTCTGAACACAGTGTGAGACCTTCAGACACTCCTGATGGGAAAGAGGAAAAAGACTGCAGTGTTCGATATTTTTTCTTAAAATGTGAAGTTAATGGAGCAGCTTGACTAATGTAATGTATTTATTTTGATCTATAACATACATTTGAAATGTTAGAATGAATTTTAAATTAGCTACAGTAAACAGCAAAGAAATGTACCAAGATCATTCTAGGAAAAGCTTTTTTTTTTTTAATAACCAGAATAATTTTTCACTTTGATTTGGAATTCAGATACCAGTAGAAGGAGCTATTGTTGGATAGTTTATATATATGAATATATGCTTTTGGGACAGGATCTGTGAGCGCTGGAAGTGGATTACTAAGCCATTTACAATTCATTACTGCATTGTAGGTATTCATATCCCTTCCATTTTTATCACATCTTGAGGCCAAGAATCTTTTAAAAAGGTCATTTAGCTTTCAGAAAACGATGAATTATGGTGGAAGCATTGTTCTTTCTCTGACTTTAATGTGCTCATTTGGAGAAAAAGTTACAGGAAAATACTTTTGCTTAAGCTCCGAATCTGACCCTTCTGCAATCCCTCACATAAAATAACTTGTCATTAATGACTTCTTGTATTCTCTGAGCTCGTTGCTGATTACATAAATATTTTCTTAACCGAAACCAGCATCCAGAGTAAAAGGATGTTTGTCATTTTTAGAATTATAATCAAATTGTAAAAACTCAGATATTGACTCATCAGAACAACTTAAGATAGCTTTGGAATTCTTGAATCAATCAGAGAGGGGCAGGGGGAATTTTTACCTGGTAAATGTCAAATACAGAAAACGGAGACATTCAGTTTGCATTCCAACTGGAATGAAGTAAAAATATTGATCTGTTGTCTGATTGGTTGACTTCTGAGGGATATCCAAGGTGAGGAGCAGCTAATGATCAATATAACTTAATAGTAATACAAGGAAAAACTTGCTATAAAAAATGTCAAGGATTTAAGCCCAACACTTCACTAACTAGGTGCTAAATATTTATTTCCCATTTCATGTCTATTCCTTAAGAAGTAAGAGAAGGGACTAGCATGTAACATGAGAGAGATTTGAGGGATGGATAGAGCTGATGTATATTCAACTTAATTTCAACATCTTGGAACAACCTCATTCTTAGTAGTCATTACAAAATTATTTGGTTGTCGTTATGTGTAATTCTAGAATTTGATCATATGAAGATGATAATCATAATCAGATTAAAGAGAACATTAAGAAAGAGGTTGACAGCATAATATTTATTGGAAATTGAGTCCAAACCAGGACCTTCTGGTCAAATGATTGCTTAGCCAGGAGCTGTGATCTGTGGTCATCTTGGCTTATGACTATTACATTTCATAAAATGAGTATCTAGGAATGTTTTGCTTGTGATGAACATTTATGCTGGAATATTTATTATGGAAACCATTTTTTGCATCATAAATCAATAGTGAAATTGCTTAATTCCCATTGATCTGTGGCTAAATGGAAAGTGGGCCAGAGCTAGAAATATGCACATAGAAGAATCTTGAGGCTTTCCATGTTCTGTGGGTTGGCAATTCACACAGAATGGTTTCTGCACACTAGTTCTCTCCCTTTCCTGGGATTCTTCTATCTCTGGAAGTGTGATACACGCTCAGAGAAAGCATAAACTTTTATGATTTGTAAAGATCCAAGTTCAATAAAGTCAATAGACTCTACTGAAGAAGAACAGTAAATCCTAACTGAGTTTCTATTAGTTATTAATGAAGAATGATTAATAAACTCTCAGGTGTCAGGTTTGTGAATATTTTCAAATTACATTTATCTTTTTGGAACATCTTATGGTGAGTAAGAAAGAGTAGTTCCTTTAAATAATCTATTAATGACGTGAATGAAAACTAAAAGTCAGTGAAGGTAGGTAAATGCAGGGATGGTGTTCTTGTAGAATTCTGTTAAGAATCAAGCAAGCTAGGGATGCCTGGTTTGCTCAATTGGAAGAGCATGCAATCCTTGATCTCAAGGTTGTGAGTTCAAGCCCCATGTTGGGTGTGGAGATTACTAAAATAAAAATAAATAAACTTAAAAAAATAAGCGTCAAGCAAGGTAAATATTCTATGAGCTCAGAGAATGAACAAAAGAAGCCATGAAAAGCACAGATCCCCTACCTGTCAGCCCTAAAGACTCATTCTCCATAAACCACTGTGCAGAATTATAGCCGGCCTACGGGGAGCAGAGCACAGGCATTGGCCCCAAGTGGAGCTGCAGAGGTTTGAATCCTGCCTCTCACAAGTATCAGCAATGTAGTTTTAGGCTAGTCAATAATCTAAGTCTTAGTTTCCACTGTTAGGTAATGGGGAGGAGAGTAAAATTAAAATAATGTACAGTCAATCGTCACTATTTGTGGATTCTGTATTTGCAAATTCACCCACTTGGTAAAAGTTGTTTGTCACCCCCAAATCACTACCCAGCTGCATGTGAGTGGTCATTTATGAACATGGACGCTCGCGGAGTGGCAAAACTATGCTGGTCTCCAGATGGGCATATTCTCAGCTGATATTGAGCAGGATGACCAGACATTCTGCCTCTTGTTTTGGTGCTCATACTGTAAACAAGTGCCCTTATAGAGGTACATGGAGTGCCACATTATTTCATTTTTGTGTTTTTTTGTTGATGAGTTTTCTGTTGCAAAATAGCCCCCAAGCATAGTGCTGAAAGGTTAGCTAAGAGTTCCTCAGCACAGGAAGGCTGGGATGCACTTTGTGGAGAAAATGTGTGTGTTAGGTAAGCTTTGTTCAGGCATGAGTTAGCGCGCTGTTGGCTAAGAGTTCAAGGTAAGTGAAGCAACAGTATGCATTAAATAAGGTGTCTTTAAGCAGAAATACACCCAAGCAAGGTTCTGTATTGACTGACTGAGGAAAATGTTGTCACCAGAGGTTCGTAGGTACCTAACCCTGTATTTCCCCTAGAGCCAGTGGTTCAGTACCATTTTATGCTTTTTTTTTTCTTCCAGACGGGCGAATTCAATGAGATATATGATAGAGATCATGAGCCTTGCATCTTTCTTTCTTTTTTTTTTAATTGGAATATAATTGATATATAATATATTAGTTTCAGGTGTAAACCATAGTGAGTCTGTATACACACATACACACACACACACACATATATTGCTCAATGGTAGAATTAATCTAGTTATCATCTATCATCACAGAGAATTATGCATTTTTTTTCTTGTGATGAGAACTTTTAAGATTTACTGTCTTAACAACTTTCAAATATCCAATATAATGCTATTAACTATAGTCATCATGGTGTACATTATATCCCCAGGATTTATTTATTTTATAACCTGAACTTTGTAACTTTTGATCCCCTTTGTAACTTTTTTCCCACCCTCTGCTTCTGGCAACCAACAATCTGTTCTATGTTTGATTTGTGTTTGTTTGCTTTGAGTTCACATAAAGTGAGATCATGCAGTATTTGTCTTTCTCTGTCTGATTTATTTCACTTAGCATAATGTGCTCAAGGTCCACATGCTAAGATTTCCTTCTTTTTCATGACCAAGTACTATTTGACCACACACATATATACATATATTCACCACACACACACACACACACACACACACACTCACCCATATATATGTGTACCTATGTACCCATATACACATATATATGGATGTGTGTGTGTGTGTGTGTATTACATTTCCCTTATATATCCATCAGTGGACATTTATGTTATTCAAGTTGCTTCCATGTATTGGCTATTGTAAATAACCCTTCTATGAACATGGGGGTACAGATATATTTTTGAGTTAATGTTTTTGTACCCTTTAGGTAAATACCCAGAAGTGGAATTGATGAATCATGTGGTAGCTCTATATTTAATTTTTTCAGGAACCTCTATGCTATTTTTTATAGTGACTGCACCAATCACATTCTCACCAATAGTGTAGAGGGTTTACTTTTCTCCACATTCTTCCAACATTTGTTATCTCTTATGCTTTTGATAATAGCTAGCCATTCTAACACAATGAAGTGACATCTCATTGTGGTTTTAATTTGCATTTCCCTGGTGATTAGTGATGTTGAACACCTTTTCATGTACTTATTGGCCATTTATATATCTTCTTTGGAAAAATGTCTATTCAGACCCTTTGCCCATCTTTTAATCATATTGTTTGTGTTTTTGTTAATGACTTATATGGGTTCTTTATATGTTTTGATATTAATCCCTTATCTGGTAAATGATTAGCAAATATTTTCTTGCATTCTGTAGGTTGCCTTTTAATTTTGGTAATGATTTCCTTTGCTGTGCAGAAGCTTTTTAGTTTGATGTAGTCACTTGTTTAGTTTTGCTTTTGTTGCCCTTGCTTTCAGTGTCATATTTTAAAAATCATCGATAAGACTGATGCTAAGGGGCTTATTGCCTATGTTTTCTTCTGGAGTTTTATGGTTTCAGGTATTACATTCCCAGTTTGAGTTGATTTTTGTGTATAGTATAAGAAATGGGTACAGTTTCAACCATTTATTGAAGAGACTGTTTTTTCCTCCATTGCATGTTCTTGGCTTCTTTGCTATACATTAATTGACCATTTACATGTGTTTTTATTTCTGGGATTTTTATTTCATTGACCTATGTGTCTATTTTTGTTCTAATACTATACTCTTTTGGTTTTTATAGCTTTGTAATATAGCTTGAAATCATGTAGCCCAATGCCTCCAGGTTGGTTCTTCTTTCTCAAGCTTGCTTTGGATATTTGGAGTCTTTTGTGGTTCCATACAAGTTTTAGGATTGTTTGTCTTATTTCTGTAAAAAATGCCATTGGAATTTTGATAAAGATTGCATTAGATCCATATATTGCTTTGGGTAGTATGGACATTTTAACAATGTTGATTCTTTCACTCTATGAGCATTAGCTATCTTTCCATTTATTTATGTCTTCTTGAGTTTCTTTCATTTATGTCTTATACTTTTCAGTCTTTAGGTCTTTCACCTCCTTGGTTAAATTTATTCCTGGATATTTTTCCTCCTTGATGAAATTGTAAATGGGATTGTTGTCTTAATTTTTCTTTCTGATAGTTATTAGTGTACAGAAATGCAACTAATTTTTTTGTGTTGATTTATATCCTACAAACTTACTGAATTTATTAGTTCTAAGAGTTTTTTAGTGGAGGCTTTATGGTTTTCTATAAATAGTATCATGTCATCTGCAAATAGAGATAATTTTACTTCTTTTCTGATTTGGATGCTTCACACACAAAATATTTTTTAAAACTTACCTAAAAGTCTCTACTGTATTATTCTGGAGTTTCCTTTGCTTGAAACAATGGTTCTGTATTCCCAGTGACTTTCTAGACCATTGCTGTGAATTATCAACTACGTATGAAGTATCTGTATGCTGCGAATTTAAGTCTATTTTCAAAACTGTAATTCCTTACAACCTACTTGGTGGACCTAGAATGTGACTGTTTGAACCTGGCTTCTTTCCATTTTATCAACCTCCACCTGCCCCAACCCTATCCTGTAGCTTTTCTCACACAGTAAAATGGATCATAATTAAAAAAAAATAAAACAACACATTTATGAAATATAAAATGTATGCCCAACACTTTGCTAAGAAATAGATGCTCTAAAGTTGTTTGGAGATTTTCTGGGGAAATAGAAATCTAAGTATCAATTCACCATAGACATGGTCGTGTGATGATGGATTATGAACAAAATGTGGTGATGGCATAGGGGCTGGACCACCTGAACCTCTTTGGAAGAGGGCGGGGCACAGTAGTCAGGGAGAGGTTAACAAGATATACACTATTTGGCCTGGGCTTAATGAATGTCATAGTGTTCACCAAGCAAACCAGACACAACCAGAACAAGCAGTGAGAATCCTGTGTCCAAATATACAAAGGTATAAATGAGTATGGCGAGTAAGGCCCAAGTAGACTCTGAGTTGAGGTGCAGGGAATGCTTAGAGACGAGGCGGGCAAGAGAAGTTGAGACTCTTTTGGGAGGACCAACTATCCAGAATAATATAATGCAGACCCTCAGGCAGGTTTTACAATCATTTTTTAATGTGAAATAATACCTATATTAAAATGCATAAGATGTAAATGTGTGGCTTAAAACATGCTTAGAGTGAATAGTCACAAAGCCACCACCTGGTTGAGGAAACAGAAAATTTCTAGCCCCCTAGAAGCCTGTTTCTGCATATTGCTTTTTAACTGTGACCCTCTCCTGCCTCATTGAGGTAAACTTTGTTTTGATTTTCATAGTCTTTACTTCCTTGGGTTTCCTTATGATCTTCTCACCTATGGTGGTCAGAATAATGCCCACCCGCCCATTTTGCAGTGTTCATGTCCTAATCTTCAAAACCTGTGAAAAAATGTCTACCTTACATGGCAGGAGGGACTTTGCAGATGTCCTTAAAGTGAGGATCTTGGGATAGACTGTCTTGGATCATCTGGGTGGGCCCTATCTGATCCTAAGTGTTCTTATAAGTGAAAGCAGGAGATAGGGCAGTCAGAGAATGCGATGTAAAGACAGAAGTAGAGGTCAGAGTGATCTGATTACTGGAAGGGGCCATAATCAAAGGAATGTAGGCAGTCTCTAAATGATAGGAAAAAAAACAAATTTTCCCCTAGTGCTTCCAGAAAAAAACAAAACAAAACAAAAAACCCCCTTGATTTTAGTTTTGTAAGACCCCTTTCAGACTTCTGACCTCCAGAACTGTAGAATAATAAACTCGTGTTGTTTTAAGCACCGAGTTTCTGATTATCTGTTACAGCAGTGATAGGATACTAATACACCCCCCAAAACACTACATGTTTTTTAAACTTCTATAAGTGTTCTTTCTTGTCTGGCTGCTTCTTTTGAACTCTCTGTTGTTAAACTTGGGCCATTTTTAAGGCAGTTGAGTGATAGTGACATGACTAGATCTACATTTTTGAAGTTTACCTTGACATCTGTGTTCTGCCAGTAGCCCGGGGAACCAAAAGGCTGGGGTTGATGAGAACTAGCAAGAGAAATATGACAGGCTTGGCAAAAAATATCCAGAACCAAAAAAAAAAAAAAAAAAAGACAGTGCAAACAGAATGGACGAGAGGGCTCAGGGCAGAGAGGGTTTGGAACATAAAATTGTTAGGCACTGATGTCCAAATAGATGTAAGGGATGCAAGAATAGCTAGGAATAATTCCAAGTACCGTAGCTTGGGCAGCTGTCATGGTGGAGCTGGTGAACATGGGAGGAATAGCTAAGATAACGATAATGTCTTGAGTTTGAGGTATTTGGAACTCATGCTGGTGTATGTTTCCAGATGTCAGAATGTTTCTCCTGTGGATAACATTCTCAATGCTGGATTGACCTTCTTTTTAGGTCATGTAGACATAGAGACAGCAACAGAAACACTGATGAATGAATCCAGCCTTCAAATACAATGGAGATGTCCTACCTTATCTTCAGTAATGGATAATTACTTTGTTGTTCAATGGAAGTTAATTTCTACTCCCCCTTTTCTGCTCCTATCACATAATAGGCACAATTATATCTCACACTCATGGTGATATAATTAAATATCAGCCTTTGTAGAGGTGCATTACCAGAGAGTCTTCTTATGCAGCTGATTTAGGCACTTGTCAGGTTTATAACACAATAGATAAATGTTTTCTTCATGTAGCTTAATATAACAGGGTATCTGCCTCTGAATGGCAGTGTTTCCAGAGAGTCCAGGCAAACGGTCCATTTATCGCATCTGACAGCTTTATTGCTTTATCAGTTATTTGCTTAGGGAGGATTTTATTATATGTAAAATACTGACATAAATTATGGGGAAGAGAATTGATTTTTTTATATAGGTTTGATTCATTTTTCATTGTTTGTATGTGCCACGTTTGATATTGCACATTTTCTCCTAGTGTATTTATTTGGTTTACAAGTTATTTCCCTGGTTCTACAAATACTGGTATTTAGCTCTCAATTCTTTTATTCTTGTGACTTCTCATGTTCTCCAACGAAGCCACATATATACTTAATAAGTAAAATATAGTATATACATTTATAAATAAGATATAGAACTAATAAAAATAAAGAGACTCCAAGAGGTGTTCTAGATAAGTCGAAGCATTTTGCACTTCAAAATTGAGAGATGTGATGCCAGTTTCCCTCTTTCAAGTTGAAAGAAGAGTAGGAATAGATCCTGGCTGGGGTAAGCCATGTAGATTATCAAGGTTAGGTAGATCCAGGGGTTTTCAACTTAGCAGTCTGGGAGCCATTCTCATGGAGACTGGCCTGTTGAGATTGGGGCTTGAAGACATATCTGGGTCTCAAGCCGAATGCAGCTAAGAATAGGTAAAATGCGGTCAGTTGGTTAGAGAGGTTCAAATAGGCAGATCCTGGGTGGAGACGCAGAGAGTAGGCAACAGATTGCACAAATCCGGTCATAGAAGGTTGTAGCAGGCACTGTTGTCAGCTTGCCTAGAGACTCTCTAATCTCCTTTACCAGTTTTGTGGACCCATGCTCTTCTGCTAAAACCTTCAGAGGATTGCCTTTAGGCTCTTGGTGTTGGTTCACCCCAATGGAGAGCCTAACATTTTCAGAAGGTACATCTCCTAGGGACAGTTACACATTCTTCCTGCCCTTACAAAAACAGACAGGTGCAGGAGTACAAAAAGCCTACAGGCTTTGCCTTGATAAAGGACAAATTCTGAGGCATACTTTACTTTTCACAGATTCTTCTGAGATAATGCTGAAACTGGACTTCACCTGAAATCACGCCATTCCTTGACTTCTTTTCCTGTCTTATCCTTCTCCCCTAATGCCGGCGCTGGTTTCTTCCAAGAACGGTTCTTTAATAAATCACTTGCATTTGGATCCTTGGCTCAGAGTCAGCTTTTAGGAAAAACCTGCCCTAAGATAGTTAGTAAACCAATAGCCAAGACAATAGGGCTATAAGAGCAAGGATAATAATGATTATGATAACATTAGCTAAACTTGAGTGATTCTCGCTCTTTTCCATACAACTTTTCACTGAATTTTTTCAAGAGGAACATGGGATAGAGGCACTGTGGAAGACTACCCTTCATTCCTGTTCCCAGTCTGGCAGACCACCTTGCCTTTTCACCTCCATTACCACCATTTTACTGAAATTTACTGAAATTTTACATTTACACCCATTTTACACCAATTTACTGAAAAAATTTGAGGCTTAGAGATATTAAGCAACTTGTTCAGGATTTTATGGCTAAAAAATATGAAATAAGGCTTTAGAGGGAGGTCAGTAAGACCAATATGGCATACTAAGTGTTGAACATTAGATTTTAAGGCTATTCATCTTTATCTCTCTACCTTCACCCCCATCCCAGTCAGACTATGTCTGACTCAGACTCTATGTGGAATGATACAGATTTATCTGCTAAATAGATGAACTCTTGGGATAGGAAAAAAGGCTGATCATTTCAGTTATTTCAGTCAGCAGTCTTGCAAATTTATCATCTTTTGGTTATAAGGAAAGTTTGGGGCAAATCCAACACTACTGTTAGAAAAAAATGATGGGAAGATTGCTTGGTATCTAGTAGACAGATATTAACTGTATTGAATGACCACATCGAATGCATGACTATGTTCGGATGATTGATATATATAATGTGGATAGCAAACAGAAGGGGAGAAAAGTGTGTGTGTGTGTGTGTGTGTGTGTGTGTAGCAGTGAATGGATTTCCCAACCAGGACTGACCACCTGTCTCTGTAGGCAGCCTAGATGCTTGGGGCACTGGAACACCCACAGTCTGAAAGTATCACAACCAGAAGCTTTGTCATCATGTAAAATTTTTTGTTTTTACTTTCTTAGTAGAAGAATAATAGAGTTAAGAAACTTAAAAACTATTTTATGGAAAACTTCAAGATGTTTTCTTATCCAAAGGAATGCTGTATGGTCAAAGAATGCTAGAATAAGTCATGGTGTTTGGTTTCTCATCTAATTCTACTAATACATAGATGGTTAACCTTGAGAAAGCCATTTTTATTCTTTTTCAGGATCTGGATTCCAGGGTTCCTTTGTAAAACCAAGTTAATAGGTGACATTTGGAAAAGGTAGACTGTAGCCCTCAACCTTCTTTACTTTGTGAGAATGACATGCATTTTGATATTAATATATCTGATATAGTGCCACAATAACATTTATAATCACTAATGTGTATAAATTTATTCAATGACTCATTGGAGTATAAAATAGTGAAAATAGTGTTTATAACTTTAAACTTTCTTCTGTTATTTCTTTTAATGTACATGTGTGAGCATTTCTAATGGGTCTATATCTAGGATTGAAAGGCTGGTTTCTAACACATGCATTTATTTAGCTGTGTGCATGTGGCCAAGTAGTTTTCCAAAGTTATTTTATAGGGATAGTGTAATTTTATGCATAAAAGGAAGGAAAGAAAGTCCCTGGGCACATGAGAACATCCCTCCTTTGGTGAGCTGGTGGGTATAAACCAGGAGTGATTAGTACTCGTTATTCTAAACAATGGGAATGAGAAAAATGTGCTTACTAGTAATGGAATTAGTTGTTGTGGGAAGGCAGGGTGGTCTGCCAGGCTAAAAACAGGAATGAAGGGTAGCCTCCCACAGGTAATCAAGAACGAAGGTACACACAAGGGAGGCCATTATATCTGGCTTACATAGCACCGGGAAGCTAGACCTCTGTGTTAGCATTGAAAACTCAACTAGAAGCCCCATCTTCCCCTGGGAAGGAGAATTGGCCAAAATTGGCTGGTGAGCATGACAAAAACAAGTCCAAGCAGGGGGAGACAGGTGATTTAGGCCAAGGATTGTACATTAAGACTCTTGAGTTGGCCATAATCCATTTGGTCTGAGAATCAGAGATGTGGTTAAGAAACAATTTGTAATGAGGAATAGATAAAACCACTGTGGCTGTAATTGTTTGAGAATGTTCCTTATATTTCATTCTCCCTGTAATTGCCCTTACTTAATGTTTCTAAACACATGGATAGCTTTTTGTGTGGTTTCTGCAGTATAAGACTAGAGTAATTTTCAGACAGAGCCAAGACAGTCAATGGGGAGATACTGGTAACAGAGTCTTTTTTTTTTTTTTTAAAAGACTTTATTTATTTATTTGACAGAGGGGAGAGAGATCACAAGTAAGCAGAGAGGCAGTGAGAGAGAGAGGGGGAAGCAGACTCCCTGCTGAGCAGAGAGCCCGATGTGGGGCTCGATCCCAGGACCCTGAGATCATGACCTGAGCCGAAGGCAGAGGCTTTAACCCACTGAGCCACCCAAGCACCCCTGGTAACAGAGTCTTGATGACCCTTCTGTCAGCCCTGTAGATCTATGACTTTGAAGACAAGAAGAAAAGGGTTCAAGGGCTAGGCAACTTTTAGAGGGAAAATATTAGCTAATAGCAGGAACTGGGCAAAGAGAAGAGTGGACCCCCTAGTAACATTTGGTATGCTCTCCCTTACCCATCTCACACTCTGTTCAAATGTGTAACTCCCAGAGTATATTATTATGTATTAGTAATATATTTGTTTCATTGACCTTCTAGTAAATCCATGGGTATCAATCATTCCTATTAATCAGTAACAGACATTAAAGTTGACAATTGCTGTGTGTTTATAAAACCTTTAGAAATAGGACAAATTATTTAAAAAAAAAAGGAGGACTGCTGTGGGGTGCGTGTAATGAGATGAAAACTATTTCATTGTTGTTTTTTTTTAAATTTTATTTATTTATTTTTTTCAGTGTTACAAGATTTATTGTTTTGCACCACACCCAGTGCTCCATGCAGTACGTGCCCTATTTGATTGTTTTAAGGTCATAATACTGAGAGGTAGCGGTTGAGGTTAATTCCTTGCTCTTAGGCCTGCTGCCTTCAGCATGGGAGAAGGGATTCTTCTGCCCGGGTTCTCAGTATTGGATTCAGAGCTCAAATAACCCCAATGTCATAAAGAGTGTACATTTCCATAATCTTGTCTTCTGTGCATATAGATTTCTTAGGGCCTTCACCTGGGAGAAGGAGATTATGGAAGGACAGCAGGATGGTTAATTTTGTGTCCGTTTGACTGGGTCATGGGTATTTTTGGTGTTAATTCTGAAAAACCTTTGCTGAGTCCAAGGTTATAAAGATTTTCTACTTGTTTTATTTCTAGAAGGTTTACAGTTTTAGCATTTATATTCAGTCTAGGATTCATTTTGAGTTTAATTTTTATATAAGGTGTGAGTTATTGGTTAAAGTTCTTTTTTTCGCATGTATCATCCAATTGTTTCAGCACCATTTGTTGAAAAATATCCTTTCCCTATTGAATTGCCCTTGTGCTTTCATTGCAAATTAGTTGTTTGTGTACAGGGAGATCTATTTTTTGAACTGTCTATTGTTTCTCTATTTTTCCGTTTGTTCTCTATCATTCTGCGAATGCCACATTATCTTGATTACTGTAGCATTAAAATAAGTCTTGAAATTGGGAAGTGTTAACTTTTTAACTTCTATTACTTTTAGATTTATTTTTGTTATTATAATTCTTAGCCTTTCTTTTGTATTTTAGGATCAAATTGTCAAGATCTTCAGAAAGCCTGCTGTGATAATTGAGATTCCTTTGAACCTAAAGATTAAGTTGAGGAGAATCAAAATCTTAACAATATTGAATCTTCTGACTCATGAACATGGAATATTTTCCCATTTACTTAGATTTTCTTTACTTTTACTCAGCAATGCTTTGTAGTTTTCAATGTATAGATCTTGTACACCTTTTGTCAGATTTGTCCCTACAAATTTCATGTTTTCATGAAATGGTACTGTTTTTGTTTATATCAACTTCTGATTTCTTTATTGCTAGTATAAAAGAATACTATTGATTTTCTATATTTATTGAATATCTTGTAACCTTGACAAATTCAGTTAGTTTTAATAGTTTTTATTAAACTATTTTTAGTTTTAACCATTTTTTAGCCTCTTTTAATAGTTTTTATTAGCCTTTTATTAGTTCTAGTAGTGTGGGTGTGTGTGTTTGTGTGTATTTCATCAGATTTTCTCTATAGATGATCATGTCGTATGTGAATAAAGATCATTTTACTTCTTTCTTTCCAATCTAGATGCTGCTTATTTATTTTTCTTACTTGATTGCACTGGCAATACAATACAATGTTAGTGGAAATGATGAGAGCAGATATCCTGGCCTTATTCCTGATCTTGAGGAAAAAGCGTTCAATATTTCACCATTAAGTATGAATATTGAATTTTTAAATGCTATTTCTGAAACAACATACTCAACATACTCAACAAACAACATCATACTCAACATGCTTTTTTTTAGTTAATATCATGAATTATAGTAACCTATTTTTAAATATTATACCAATCTTTCATTCCTGGAATAAATCTCACTTGTTCATATTGTATTATCCTGTATATATATATATATATATCTCCTGTATTATCCAATTATATATTGTATTATCCTGTATTAGTATCTAACTAAATTTGCTACAACTTTGCTTAGAATTTTTTCATCTATATCTGTTAGGAATATCAGTCTGTAGTTTTTTATAACGTCTGTGTTTAAGTTTTGGTATCAGGGTCAGATTCATAGAATGAGTTAGAAAGTATTACAGTCTTCGTAATCATATGGAAGGGTGTGTAGAATTCGTATTATTTCTTTATTAAAATTTTAGCAGAATTCACCAATAAAGCCATCTGAGCCTGAGGTTTTCTATATGGGAAGGTTTTTAACTTCATGCTCAATTTTTAAATAGATATAGGGCTACTCATGCTGTCTATTTCTCCTTATTTGATCTTTGGTAATTGTGGTTTGTTTGTTTTTTGTTTTGTTTTGTTTTAGAGGGCAGGGAGGGACAGAAGGAGAGAGAAAGAATCTTAAGCAGTCTCCATGCCCAGGGTGGAGCCCAAGCAGGGCTCTGTTTCACAATTCTATGATCATGACCTGAGCTGAAATCAGGAGTCAGACACTTAACCAGCTGAGCCATGAAGGTTCCCTGGTAATTGTGTGTTTTAAGAAATGTGTCCATTTTGTCTAAGAATCAAATTTATTGTTAAAGAGTTATTAGTGGTATTTAATACTATTTGAATATAATAATTTCTTATTTTGAATATAATCTGTAATAATGGTCATTTCTCTTATTCTTGATTTGTTTTCATTATTAGTTTGGCTAGAGGTTTATTAATTTTGTTGGTCTTCTCAAAACATTGGCTTTACATTTGTTGGTTTTCTTTATTGAGTTTTTTTCTGTTTTCTGTTTTATTAATTATTTTTCTGCTCTTCATTATTTTTCTTTCTTATTATTTTTGCTTACTTTAGCTTTAATGCACTCTTTTTTTTTTTTTCTAGTGTTTTAGGGTGAAAGCTGAAGTATTGACTTATTTCAGACCTTTCTTTTTTTCTAATATATGTGTTTGGTGCTGTAAAATTTCCTCCATGTACTATGTTAGCACAATCCAACAAATTTTGATATGTTATGTTTTTATTTCATTCAATTCAAAACACTTTCTAACTTTCCTTTGATTTTTTCTTTGATCCATTGGTTGTTAGAAGTGTGTTATTTGTTGCTTATATTTGGAGGATTTTCCAGATATCTTTCTTTTACTGAATTCTAGCTTAATTTTATCATGGTCAGAAAACATTTTGTGTACATTGAATCCTTTTAATTTACTGGACCTTGCTTTATGGCCCAATGTATGGTCTATCTTGGTAAATGACCCATGTTCACTTGAAAATAATGAATTCCGTTGTTGGATGAAGTACTCTATGAATGTCAATTAGGTCAAGTTGGCTGATAGTTTTGTCTGTTCAAGTCTTCTGTATCCTTACTGATTTCTGTGTACTTGTTACTGAAAGAATAGTGTTAAAACCTTTTATTAGATCTATGGATTTGTCTATTTCACATTTTAGATATCTCAGTTTTTAATTCCTGTATTTTGTAGCTCTGTTATTGGCTGTATGAACTCTGGAGTTGTTTTCTCTATAAATGAATTTGATCTTTATTCTTATCAAGTGCCCTTTTTTCATGGTCACACACTTTGTTCTGAAATCTCCTTTGTCTGGTATTAATAATATATGTACTCCAGATTTCTTTTGATTCTTGTATACATGGTATATCTGTTTCTAACCTTTTACCTTTAACTTATTTCTTTATATTTTATGTGCTTCTTATGTTTATTAGGATCGTTTTTAGTAGGGTCTTACTTTTCTATCGAATCTGACTATCTCTTCCTTTTGTTTGGTGCATTTAGGTCATCTATTCTTAATGTGATTTTTGACATGGCAATGGTTAAGTTTATTATCTTTGCTGTGCTTTTCCATTTTTATCATCTATTCCTTGTTCCTCTTTTCCTCTTTTTCTTCCTTTTTTTGAATTATTGATATGTTTAATGATTCTGTTTTATCTTTTAGCTATAACTATTAGCCAATTCTTCTTTTGTTATTTTAGAGGTTTCCTTGTTTTATAGTATACATCTTATCACAATCAATCTTCAAGTGATATTATGCCATTTCACAAATAGTATAAAAACCTTACATTAATATACTATTGAACAGCACATGGGTTAGGAATGCCACCCCCGCCATGCAGTCAAAAATCTGCATATAACTTTTGACTCCCCAAGAACTTAACTACTAACAGTCTACTGTTGACCATAAGCCTTACCAATGACGTAATCAATTAACACATATTTTGTATGTATTTGTATTATATATTGTATTCTTACAATAAACTAAGCTAGAGAAAAGAAAAATGTTAAGAAAATCATAAGGAAGAGAAAATACATTTATAGTACTATACTGTATTTATAAAAAAAAAATCTATAAGTAGACCTATGCAATTCAAGGGTTAACTACTTTCATTCTTCTCTTCCTGGTTTTTATGCTTTTGTTGTCATATATTTTATTTCTATATGTTACACAATATTTTTATAATCTTTTGTTAAAAAGTCAATTATCTTCTCCTTTTGGGGGAAGAGGAGCAGAGGGAGAAGGAGAGAGAATCTTAAGCAGGGCTTTGTGTTCAGTGTGGAGCCCAAGCAGGACTCAATCTCATAACCCTTAGAACAATACCTGAGCCAAAATCAAGAGTTGGATGCTCAACTGACTGAGCTACCCAGGCACCCCTAAAAGTCAATTATCTTCCAAAGAGACTTAAAGTATGAGGAAACAATTCTTACATATTTATCTGTGTCTTTACCATTTCCATTGCTTTTTCTTTGTGTAGATACATATTTCTACCTGGAATACCTTACCTTCTGCCTGGAAGACTTCCTTTAATATTTCATATGTTGAAGGTCTGCTACAGATGAATTCTTTCAGTTTCTATATGCCTGGAAATATTTTTATTTTTCCTTGATTTTTGAAAGATGATATTGCTGGATATAGAAATCTAGACTGCCATTTTCTTTTAGTGCTTTAAAGGTGTGTCTCTACTGTCTCCCATATAATGCTTTAAATGAGACATCTGCTCTCATCTTCATCTTTGTTCCTTCCCATGTAATGTGTTGTTTTTACCCCCCAGATACCTAAAAAATTTTTTTCTTTATCACTTGGCTTGAGTAACTTAAATATTATGTGTCTCAGTGTAGTTTTCTTCATATTTTTGTATTTAGAGTTTATCGACTGTCTTGGATCTGTTTACTCTTTTCATATTTGAGGAAATTTTAACCATTACTCATTCAAGTGTTTTTTTTCTATCCCCATGTCTCTCTCTTTTCCTTCAATAAACCCAATTAAACATATATATTAGATAGCTTGCTTGAAATTGTCCCAAGTTCACTGAGTCACCATTTATTTAAAAAAAATGTTTTTCTCTTTATTAAAGTTTTTTTTTCTTTCTATTGCTATGTCTTCACTAATCTCTTCTGAGTGTCTAGTTTGCTATTAATTTCATCCAGTATATTTTTCATCTCAGATACTGTAATTTTCACCTCTGGAAGTTCTATTTGGGACTTTAAAAAATATCTCCCTTTTTCTACTTACTTTTTAGAAAATGAGACATATTGTTGTAATAGGCATTTTGATGGCCTTGCCTGCTAATTTCTTTTAAAAGTTCAGCTTTTTATTGAACACATTATGGAAGAGGCTTAGTCAAAAAGACCAAAGCTCATGTCATCATCAGCCTCCTTTTCTATGCTTTCACTTTCTTCTCCTCAAGGAGGGCAACACTGGTGGAGGGAGCAGGACCTCCTACTGGTGCAGCACCACCTGCTGGAGGGGGCCCACCAGGCCCTGTGTTGCAAAAGGGATTCCTGATGTTGACATTGACCAGAGCCTTTGCAAACAAGCCTGGCCACAGAGGTTCAACATTTACACCCACTGCTTTAACGAGGTCTTTAACCTTATCTTCTGTGACCATCACCTCATCATCCTGCAAGATGCAGGTTCCAGACTACCTTGGTGTAGATGTCTGCTGAGTGGGCCTTGCCAGGTGTGGTGCTGGCTGCCATGAGATAAAGAGAGAGCCTCACCCCAACACAGCCTTAGCTTCTTCAGAAGGGCTTGTGTGTTAATTTTAACATCCTCATCAATTTGGGCTTTGTTTTGGTTGCTTTTTCTCCTATCATGGGTCTTATTTTTCTGCTTTTTTGCATGCCTGGTTTTTTTTTTTTTTTTAGATTTTATTTATTTGAGAGAGTGTGTGTGTGTGTGTGTGTGCACAAATGAGAAAGAGAGAGCATGAGTAGGGGGAGGGGCAGAGGGAGAGGGAGAAGCAGACTCCCCGCTGAGCAGGGAGCAGGAGGCGGGGCTCTGGGATCCCTACCCCAGGGTAGTGATCAACTGACTGAGCCACCCAGGCACCCCTACCTGGTCTTTTTTTATTGGATGATGATACTGTAAATTTTACCTTTTTGGGTGCTAGATACTTTTGTGTACCTCTAATTATTTTTGAACTTTGTTATGGGACAAAGATAAGTTACTTGATAACAGTTTGAGTTTTGCTTTTTAGACATGTTGGGCAGTACCAGTTTATTATCTACTCTAGGACTAATTATTCCCTACTACAGAGACAAAAAACCTTCTGGATGCTCTGTCCAACGCTCTGTGAATTATGAGGTTCCCGGGCTGACTGATGAGATCAGACTTATAGACACAGGGTACTGTGAATTCTGATTGTTCCAAGTAGTTCTTTCCCGGGCCCTGGGTAGCTCTTCATGTGCATGTACTGATTGTTACTTTTCCAAATACTCAAGGAGAATCCTTTGCAGATGTCGAGAATGCTCTCTCTGTAACTCTTTCTTCTCCAGCATGTAAATTCTGGCTACTTTGGTGTCTCTAAACTCTCAGCTCTTTTCCCTCAACTTAGAGAGTCTGCTGGAATCCATCTGGGTTCTTCTCTATTCCACAGCCTTGGAAATGCTTTGAGGCAGTAAGCTAGGGTAATCTTAGGGCTCACTTTATTTGTATCCTGTTTCTAGAAATTGCTATCCTTTGTTGGTTAATACTCAGTGTCTTGAAGACCGTTGTTTCATATACTTTGTCCATTTGCCTTATTTGTTTCAGGTGGGAAGATAAATTCAATCCCTGCTATTTAATTTTGTCCAGAAGCAGAAGTTCTCTACAGACTTTTATTTGAATGTAACCACTATTATTTTGAGTTTTGACTCTTGAAAAGAATTTGCCAATTGCCTGATACTATGTTAGTGGATCCTTCTTACTTGTTATCCTGTTCTCATCCCACTTCCCTTTTGTGAGTTGAACAAGTCCTGTATTGAAGTGAAATACTGCAGAAGTTTCTCTATTCCAGCTGTAGAAGAGGAAAGGGAACACTTTTAAGGAAGATAAGAACAATGGCCCCTTTGGTCCATCCAACAGAATCTTCCATTCAAAGCAATGTCCTTAGCGTATGTCTCCCACATGTTTCTGAGGAATGCCAGTGTTTGTCCTTGAATTAGGGCTGAAAGGGGCCAGGGTTGAAAAGGAAATGTGTGGAAGAAAGCTGAGGATATTCTGACAAGATTCCTCTGGTTTTATTTTTCATCCCTGTGGGAAGAAAGATGTTAGAAATGCTGACTTCTCCACATGAGAGACTGTTTCAAAAGCCATGGGGAATGGGCATGAATAGATTATCCAGATATACTTATGTGATAGATACATAAAATCATTTCTTGATATTCTGAGCATGTTTTAGAAAGGGATTTGTAGGGCCAAAAAATGATAAAATAGATGTCCTAAATATGTCATGAGCATAATATTGAAAAAGTATCTTTTTCCCACAGATCAAAGTTCTCTCTGTAGTCAATATTTGATGCATGCTCATTGCTATTTCCTCATATTCAGTCAAGGAGGGAAAAGGTGGATTCATCTCTAAGTGATTGATCATCACAGCTTTACTCTGTAGCTGTAGGAGAGAGATGAATTATGGGAGCACGTACACTTTAAATAGCAATTCTGATTACTAAGAGGTCTCCCAATGAAGTCAAAAGAATGAGAGTTGAGTTTTCAGAAAAGCGGGTGTTTCTTTGGGAGTGTTGAGGGTAATTGATATACCTTGCAAAAAATAGAAATACTGCTAGTTATTGTAAAAAACTAAATAGGAGGTTGTAAAGTAGACTACTATTTGCCTTTTTAAAAGGAATCTCAATTAAAAATTCCATTTTAGTTTTATGGGTGTGTGCGTGTGTGTGTGTGTATGTGTGTGTGTTTATTGACTGAATTGGAAATTTTATATAGTATCCAATAAGTGGAGACATTAGCATGAAAATGTATAGACTGTGATTAATGTCAAATAAGAAAGAAAAAGTGCCTTGGCAGAAAAAAGACTTGGAGGAGGTATCTACCAAATCCACAGCAGTTTCTTATAAGAAGCATTTGCCAGGGTCAATATTAACATATCCTTGCTGTATACAATGTGCTGAGCTAGGAGGTAACTAAAGAAACACAGACATTCTTACTGTCAAAAGACACCAATCTAACTGGAGATACTGGACACAACCATAAAGAGATAAGCAGTCTCAAGTATGAGCCTGTGGAATTCTGGGAAGGCATAATTAAAGAGCTCATGCTATAAGAAGGAATAGTGTTTGCGTTCTTACTATTGCTCAAAATGTTGAGTATTAACTGGACCTATTGACAACTATTTATTGAGCTACTACTATGAGTAAGTCATGGTCATGTGCTGATCAGTCACACAGCAATTAAGAAAACAATGACCGGTTCTCATGAAATTTAATGCCGTGGTGCAATTAATTGAACAGCTAGAATCTTCTAGGCTAAAGGCAGAATTAAGCACAATAAATTTTGAAAACAGAGTAGGACAAAATACACCTCTTCAAAAAATACTCTTTCTCACGAATAAAAGACTGATATGGCACCTTGATTATAGTTGCCATTTATATACGAGATATTTTATGTACATCATGTCCCTTCCCTGTGAAAATAGAGGTTCAAATCGTGTTGTTTAGTTAAGGTGAAAAAGAGCTTGGAATCACATCCAGATTTGTTGATTCCAATGCCTGTGTCCTGCTCAGGACGGTCTGCTGCCTCTCTCATTGGAATCTTGCATTCTGGGGTCATTTTCCATGGGTGTATCAGCCAGTTCACCTTCAGTTCGGTTCACCATCCTTGTAAGACTTCTCTTACTCAGGCTCCTTTGAAAAGAGATCACACACCTTAAAAGTTGCGGTCTCCTTGCACTGTGGGTCAAAGAGTATAAGACAAGAGACTAAGGAAAACCAGGAAAAAGAGAACCGAAGCACATCCCCAAATCATCGACAGAACGAAGGCCCTCACTTCCTCTTCCACGATGTGACTGATTGCAGGCACAGAGCGCTGAGAGAACTTGGCCTTGGCTCAATTGGCCTGGAAAGCCCTCCAGGGTCGGTTTGGATGATTCATCAGGAAATGAAGCTCCCTCCTGCCAGCGGTTTGTGGAGCCGCGGGGGATGATTGGACTTGCCGATCACTTCCAGAATGGGAGAAGTTACGATGCTCATATTAAAAACTCAAATGTAGGGCACAGGCTGGGGAATATTTTAAGCTTGCTATCCACCCAGAGTGCTGTATGATATAGACTTGATTTAATTGCCCTCATGCCTGCTTAGGATATATTTAAGCATGCATAAAACTTTCACAAGGGTGGGTCGATGTCTTCCCGAAAGCCGGTGAGAAGTTTTCGGTGGCAAACTAGACTGTGGGGCTCTGGGAGGAGGGGAGGAGGGGCTCCGTGGTGGAGTGCTGGGGGTCCTTCCAATTCGGAAGTGTCCGCGTCTCTGTAGCTTAGCTCCATTCCTGGGGGCCGCAGGGCAATGTCCAAGCCACCATATTTCAAAGCACCCAGGAGGCTCCTCAAACTGAAAGGAGTCCCACGACCAGTAGGAAGCTCTTTAAGAAACCGTAAGTGTGTGACCTTGAGGGAAAGGTGCACTTTCACAGAGAGAAAAAAGCCCCCGTGGTAGCTGGCAGGATATTGAAACCAGAAGAGTCTGACAGTGGCATCAAGCTGCGCTGTAAATCCCAAACATTCACAAGCCCCCGGCTGTAGAATCTCTCCCAAGTTTTGCTTTGTTTCCTATCAATGGTGTTAACAGCCCTGCCAATGTTCGGCAATTGTGCGAGGAGCACAATACTCAGAGAGAAAAATCAGTACAGTATTGTTTTAGACAGAAAGATCTCATTTATTCATTGTAATATATTTGTCATTTTCGCCTGAATAAATGTAAGACTAGGAGAAAATGCTGATACCAGTTGTCAGAGAAAACTATTTACAATTGTCCCTCCCTCCTTTCTTTGGGCATTTTCATTATAATCTTTTCAGCTTCACAGAGAGATGAACAAAACTCGTGCACTGAGTGTAAACCGGATGGCTGAGCTGCATTGATTATGACCTTCACTTTTAAGGTTAATAGTGGGGAGAAAAAAAAACCAAAACTGTTGACTTCGGGATTATGGTGACTGTTTTCTGAAAGAGGAAGTACTTTGTTCTTTCCTCTCCTTACATTTCGCTGGATTGGGTCCTATATGAAGACTCAACACATTTATTACATTCATTCACTCATTCGAGATGTCTGAGTGTCAGCTCTCGGCAAGACACGGATTAGTCCCTGGAGATACCGGGGTTAACACAACCTCTGAGGTCTTAGAGGCTGGGGAGCCTAGGGAGGGAGGTGGCTCCATACGGAAAGAAAAAATCCTACCAGCAAATCACCCAAAAAAGGAAGATTAGCCCATGATGCGTGATTGATGGATTGATGTGAGGGAGCGGGGAGAGCACAAGTTGGTGGGGGCAGAGGGAGAAGCTGACCCCCTGCTGAGCAGGGAGCCTGATGGGTGGCTCCCTCCCAGGACCCTGAGATCTTGACCTGAGCCAAAGGCAGACGCTTAACTGACTGAGCCACCCAGGCGCCCCATGATGGGTGATGGCAATACTTGCCACGTGAGACTTACTCTTGGATAAAATAAACACTAACCACCCAAATCAAGGTCTTTCAAAGCAGGGTTCTAGTCCTCTCTATCAGACAGGCTTATTTACCCTCCATCAAGTGTCCAGGGAGCTAAAAATACATCTCTGACTTTTGACCTACTATTTCCAGTCAAAATACACTTTTTTTTTGTAAGTTCAGGGTGAGTCACTTTGAATGGAATGTTTGAGGGGCAAGGAATCAAATACTTTTCATTTAATTTTGCTGAACACCTTTTGTTCTTTCTTCCTTCTTTCCTTAGAATAAAGGAAACCGATGTCTTTAATAAATAACAGGTCTTAGACACTCTGAAAATAGCTCTTGAAACATCAGGTGATTTTTCCTTGTAGGCTTAATACTGATTTTATTTCCATATTTTTCTCTGATATCTTTGACATCCACACTAGGGACTTACTTAAGTCCTTTGTGTGGTTTTTGACACAAACCCTTCCTACTCCAGCCTTAGCCAAACTTTAGTTGTGTAAAACCTTAAGAATTTTTTCCACATACTCACATTATGTCTTTTCTTCTTCAATTATTTTGTTATATATAGGTATCATGTCTACTATTACCTATATATGTTATTTAAAGTGACATATTCTTTTCTTTCTCTTTTCCTCCCTCCCTTGCTCTCTTCCTTCCTTTTTCTTTCTTCTTTCTTCTTTTCTTTCTTTCTTCCTT
>CM053605.1:13022600-13047550 GCA_028646535.1 Procyon lotor | reverse complement strand
CCTCCCTCCCTCCTTCCTTTCCTTTCCTTTCGTTCCCTTCCCTTCCTTTCCTCTTTCTCTTTCTCTCCCCTTCCTTCTTTCCTCCCTCCCTCCCTCCCTCTCTCCCTCACTACTCTTAGACTAGTTTATTTTAAAAAGAAACTTCATATGACTACCATAAATGAAATAACAGTTTTGCTTATAATAAATAAAAGTAATGGCAAAAACAAATAAAATACAAATGAATATTCTTAAATTCTATCCAGGTACTGTCAGAAGGTTCAAAGTCTTTTCTGTCTGTCAAAAAAGATTAGCCCATGATAGGTGATGTGAAAAGAAATACTAGAACCACCTGAGACTTATTTTTGAATAAAAGAAGAAAGACTAAAAATAAGGTAACTCATTTCTTGTGATGTGATTCAGGGTATTGAATGCCATGTTTGGGTATCTCCAAAGTCATCTTCTAAAC
Organism: Procyon lotor; assembly: GCA_028646535.1. Lineage (NCBI taxonomy): Eukaryota > Metazoa > Chordata > Mammalia > Carnivora > Procyonidae > Procyon > Procyon lotor. The sequence continues at coordinate 13,047,102 of CM053605.1, read as the reverse complement.
CTGTTGGGACATTTCACAGGGCCACAACATGGCCACACTCCAGGCTCTGGTGGGCCTTCCCCATCTCTAAGGGGGTTCTGACATTAATAGGGGCAGCACTCATTTTCAAACAACTGTTTCTGTCCCCCAAGATCATAATAATTGATTTCACTCAACTATTCAGAGATATGAGGTAATTTAAGGAATTCATGTGTCTTCTCAACAGCTGTTAGCACCTGCAGCCTGTGACATCTGTCACCACCTTTCCATGCATGCTTCCTGTCTTCATTACTCATCCCTTTAATTAACAGTTTAATTCTTAAAAATAAACTTTACAGTATGTGGTTATGAATGATTGTTTCCGGTCGGCCCAACAGAAGGGCGAGAACACTAGATTGCGGCCAAGCTCCCTCCAATCATATCCTGCCTGGTAATGATGACAATAGGAAGCCATTCATCAGGGCTAGGCTTCTCCTATTTCATCTAGAAATATAAATATCTTATTTTTAATAGAGAGAAAGATGAGCTGAGAAGATGATGATGGATCTGGGGTGACACCGTGGGCCAGTCAAAGCTTTTAAATGTGACATTTTTCAAATCATGGGAGAAGAGAAGAGCAGAGAGAGGAAGAGGAGAGAATATCAAATACATTTAAAAACAGCAGGCCAGGCTGCTGTGTTTGCACCTCCCATTTTTCCCTGAGTCCAAGAGCAAATCTGACGTTTTCTCCAGGTCTATCCATCCTATGATATTCACACTGCAGAGAAATTGACTTTGAATCAGAAATGATCATTTGTTGACAGTGAAAGGAAATAGTCCATTCCTTTCTTACTACAAATTCATCATGTGGTATCTTTACAGAGGGATTTTCTGTTTTAGGAAAATAATAAGTGCAGAAAAAGAAATTGCTAAGGATGACCTGGGTCAAGAAAGAGAAAGACTATCCAGGTATGTGCTAGTGAAATATGGGGACAGGTTCTGCAAGGAATATTCTCAGCTTCAATCGATGATGGAGTGTAGATGATTCTCAGTTAAGTGTGTTCATGACACTAAACTGGGGGTTTGGACTATAGTTTTAAAAAATAGAATCATTTAATAAAAAGTATTTTCCTAAAGAAAGAATACTTTGAGAAACGTGAATGATGAAAGAAAGAAGTGCAGAGTTGGGCTAATGCTTACAGTAATCTTTTTTTTTCCTTACAGAATAAATATTCCTGTGGATAGAGTACTATCCTTCTAAGTGTCTCAGTTGTCTTTTTCCTTTTCCAGGATCATTGTATTAAAACATAAAAACAAACAAGCAAACATAAGATGAAAAATTACTATGGGAGCTCTGAGAGTAATCAAAGGAGAACATTTTAGCAATTGATCTCATCCAACCATTTGCCATATTGTATCTGTTCCTAATTTGCAAACAGCCATACCATGTGGGAGCTGATTCTTAACAGTTCTACATGGTCTGCAGACTAACCAAGCTGGAGAGGATCAAGGAAGATGGATAGCCAGTTATAGGAAACCTTCATTTCTAGAAAGGCATGGGGGCTGCTGTTAAATTGTCTACTGATATTTTTTAAAGATCCTATGCAAAGCTTTTGGTCAGAAAAACAGCCTCTAGCAAGCAATGCATTTTACATAAAAGAAACCGTCCTAGGAAGGATGGCTATGAATTTAATTATAAGCTCTTCTCTTTGCATAAATTTGGTTCAGTCTAAATAAGACTTGAAACATGGAACAATGTCCATGGAGTACAATTCACCAATTGTTACTTTTAATTATGTTCACATGCATAATTCATAAATACACTGCCTGGACAAGAGGAAAGAAAAGATAAGAAGGAACAAAAGAGATGAATTTTCCATCAAACAATTACTATATAAATAGACAACATATTTAATACATTAGTTAGCAAAGTGATTCTTTGTTCTTGCCAGTCTGGGGCTTAAAAATGTTAAAAGAATCCCCAAACATAATATTGTTACATTTTTCTAATGTCTCCCTTAAATGAAAGAGCTAGGGATTATCATTCTTTACTTAAAAAAAACCAACAACTGTCCACTCAAGTATGGCGATATAGGTATGGTTGATATAGCATATTATTATAATATATCTTATTATATTTATATAATATATTACATATAATAATATCTATTATATAATATATTATATAATATATCTATATTATATCTATTATAATTATATCTTATTATATATAACATATAATATATATATTATAATAATATAATCAATAATAGATTCTAGTGGAACTCCTTAATATAGAAACGTTTAAGAATGACATTATTTCCTCATTAAGGGTAAGCCTTTTCTTGTGCTAGGTTTGTCATCTCATGTTGCTACAAAGTATTTGTTTGGTAGAATCTTCCTAGTAGTATATGCATCTTACTGGAAGAGAAAGAATTATACAAACAAGTTGTGAATGCATTCATTACCAGAGAGTCCAAACTATTTCCTCAACAATACAACTTATATGAAAGCATTTGATATAATAGATTCAATGATAATTCCATTCCTGGAATGCAAAGATTAAGTAAAATATTGCTTCGCAAAATTACATGCTCAATACAGAATTAAAGCTTTGTACTTAAGGATAAATTTACGTTCTTATTGCAAATTCTCTTTTATGAGAAACAACATCTTTTGGTTCATGGCTCAGGTTTCAGGATGTACCAGTCTTCCAAGACCAATCAGAACCATCAAGAGCTAGACAAGGAGTCAGGCACATAGCAACCAAAATTTAGTTGCATATTCAGTAGAGCTGTTGAAACCTTGATTCGGGTATGTGACAACACTGTGCTGCTTCATACTGAACTTCAAAATTAGACCGCTCCAAAATTAGACCCCCCAGCTCATCATCTGGGTCTACTCTATTGAACTGGGGTCAGAAGAGCTGAACAAAATGCGTGGAGTTTGCAGACACGGTATTAGGAAAAGGAAGAGGAAAGCACCAAGCCATACATGCTCAGATCCTTTTCTTAAACCTTCCAGTTAGATGCATCACTCTTCCTACTCTGGGGGCAGGGGTGGTGGTGGGATAAGACAGAATGACAAGCTAATAGAATGTCCTTCCACACAGAGCCAATAGTCAAATATCTACTAATAGATATTGGACTAACTGATATCTACAAATATCAGTTAAAGGCTGATATTCCTGCCTTAAGTGTGATTCAAAATTTTAAGGTATCCTACCTGCTTTCATGTGGAATGAAATAATATATGTGGGATAATCTTTAAGCAGAAAAAAGAAAATTTAACCGCAATTATTTTACACAAATCTGAATTTAAAATAAAAACCAGCCTAGATGTCACAGCCATGAAAGGAAACTTTCTGCATCGATTTTTTTTTTGGCTTTTTATGATCAGAATTTGGTGCCTAATTTTATTCTGCTGTAAAATGGTGATAATAACTGTATGTATCTCACAAGATCATATCAAGTATTAAATGGAGTTATACAAATTAGTGGTTTCGAGAGTGTCTGGCATATTGAAAGTACTCAGGAAATGTTAGCGTCTATTGTCACTCGTGTCATTACTGCCACCACTGGGGGCCGCCGCCTCCAGCACCCCCAGCCTCATCATTATCATCATCACCATCATCATTTTGCAGCTCAGGTGAAAACCTGTGAATAAGTGACAAGGACTTGATGACAGGTCCTTTGCAAGAGCTGCTTCTTTTTGTTATTTGGCCAAGAAGCAATTAAGGGCCCATGGCATGCCTCGGATGGTTGTGAGCAGGCAGTGTGACACCCAGTAAGTGCAAGGTATGATATCCATCTGTTCGAAGCTTATAGTCTCCGTGATCGTGTGGTTCAGCCAGTGTTCAACATGGTTCAGAAAACAGAACCTTCCGTGGCTGCAAGATCCAGGACATTTTCACAGAAGCAGGATTTCCATCTGATCTTGAACATGATGTAAGTTGTGTCCTGGAAGGATCTGCATGAGCAAAGGCAAGAGTTTAGGTGGGAACACAGGTGCCTAGGGCTTAATGAGGGGACCGGATTCATAGGACTATGTTGGCCTTAACCCTTGCAGAGAATTCCAAAACCAAAGTTTGCCCTGGAGGATCCGAGGGAGAAGATGTTTACTGCATCTTTTCAATCTTACCGTCCTTACTTGAGGTTCCTTTAGCTCACCCCTGAGCCCCACTGTGTCCTGAGCATGATTCTGCGCCCCGGTCCAAGTCCCCGTTCATCATCTTCCCCTGGCCTCGCTCTCTTCCCTTCCATTCTGTTCTTGGAAACGACCTCTTTTTTAAGGCCTGACTTTGTTTATTATTTGCTTGTTTGTTTTTTTTTTTTAAGTTATCCTTTCAGTAAAACTTTTTGTGCATCCTGTGTTCAAAGACATTACTCTCTCTCCTAAACTCATATACTTACCTTCTATATTATTATCTGACAGTAGGTCCTGTAAGGCAGTTCTAAGTATACTGGTAGGAGCATAAGATCTGAATTCTGGGTGAAACTATTTGGCCATCTCTGTGGCCACAGGTAACACTGTGGCCAATTTTTCCCAAGGAAACAAAATAGTTGAATTTGAGAGAGGTTTTCCCTTTCTTATGGTATTTAGAAGGATTAAAGGCTGAGAATTTATTGAGAACTTTACTTCCTTGGGCTGCAAAGTTTTGTGGCATGAGCAGAGCAGAATGGCTTAATTAATCACTGAGTGATTATAATAATTATATATTTTTGACTCATGTTTATTTATTATTAATAATAAATAAACTGTCTTTCTGAGTTTCAGTTTCCTTAACTGCAAAACGAACAGTTCAGATTGACTGATCGCTAGGAGCTTACCCACGTTAATTTTGTCCTAGGATTTTTCTGTTGCCTTTTTTTTTTTTTCTGTTGCCTTTTCCATGCGATTGTATTTGGTTGTATGATAAATCTATCTTATTTTCTCCTTGGGATTTTAAGCCCATGGAGAGCAGGGACTCTGATGCAGCCCCATTACCTAACCTGGTAACTCGACATTGAAATCGTTATCTAAATACTTGGTGAAATTCACTGCTACATATTCCTACCTGTCTGCTCCTGTGAACCTCATCTCCCTACCCCTCCCACTGTGTCCCCAAATGTCTTCAATCTCTGGTCTCCGCATTATCCAGAAGTATCTCATATTGCCTCTTGGTGGGCACTGGAGTTTGTATTCCGTAAGTGCGGAGAATGAACCAGCTATAACAAAGGCACAACATTACGACAAGGGACTGCAGAGATGAGTCTATCGTTTGCCCTCATTCAGCACGTATGACACAACTCTGTGGAGCAGTGCAAAGAAAAAGCAATCTCCTCCAATCTAAATAAGACCTCAAAAGGCCGCCTATCACAGCTGATGTATTTATTTCCATGGTGTTTCCACATGGGGCACTGCCTTACCCTTTGGGCACCAAACACTGTCAGAGTTTCAGAGAGTTTTGTTTTTAATGCCATATCCTTTTTATGCCAATTAGAGATAATCTCCTTGGGCTCTCAAGTAATTTGTCTGTGTAATCTCAGGCACACTGAAAAGAGTCACAAATCCTTTGTTGATTGGAAGACATAGTGGAAACTCCTCAGGCACAGTTAGAAATTAGTCAAAACTTTTAAGTCAATGTGATGTCTTTTCCCCCCTCTTCTCTTATCAAATAAAGAAACCTTCCTGCACAGATTAATGCACAAATTCATTTGAAACAGGTTCATGGGGACATTTCTTTGAGCTTGCAAAACACACACACACACACACACACACACACACACACACACATTGCCCACATTCGAACAAACTTAATGAACCTAGGAATGAGGAATTTTTCCCAAGGAAACAAAATACTTTAGTTGAATTTGAGAGAGGTTTTCCCTTTCTTATGGTATTTAGAAGGATTAACAGCTGAGAATTTATTAAGAACTTTACTTCCCTGGGCTGCAAAGTTCTGTAGCATAAGCAGACCAGAATGGCTTAATTAATTACTGAGTGATTATAATAATTATATATTTTTAACTCATGTTTATTTATTATTTTAAAGTACCTAAAAATGCTCATATTGCTGTTTAAAGAGTAATCCTCACATAGAAGAACGTAATTTTATGTTAACAAGTTATTATTTTTAACCATCTTCAAAAGGCCAGTTTGATTAGTCTTGTGCATAAGAGAAGGGGAGTGGGCTATGATCTTAAATGGCACCCACTCCATGTCAAAGATCTTTCCCCTGTTTCCTAGGAACCTCTCATCCCAGAACACACATTTTTGGCAGATTTCTTTGAGTTGAAGTTCTTGATTCAAAATGTGAATTTGACTGACCTTTGAGTCCTGAATTGATGTATGTCACCACTGACGATCCCGATTCTGTCCGCACGAAACAGAATTCATGGATTAATGACCCACTTTGATCAGTTTGGCATTCCTTTGCATTTTATGGGAATATATTCCCCTCTATCACTCTTTCGTATATATATAAAACTAGTGCTTCTATGACTACAAGACGGATATTGCTTCTTATTTATTCTAATTCTGCTTTATAATTTATATTTATTCCTTTAACAAATATTGAGAACTTATTATATGGAATGCTCTAATAATATAAACTAGGCATTCAAAGACATACCAAAATGGAAGGTCAAAAATATCATTCAGCTTTCCCTTTTCTCTTACACACACACACACACACACACACCCCCAAGGAGGCTCTCCAACCACCTCAAATGTTTTCTTCTGCTTCTCTTGCATTTTTAATTTTCTTGTATTCATATATTCATCCTTGTTCTCATACTGCAAAATTGTGGGCTTTACTGAAGAGCTATTAGGACTAATTACAGTTTAGTAAGAAATTAATAGATAAAACATAATAGCTTTCCAATACACCAGACGAAACTAGTTTGGAAAATGGAAAGATCAGATTCCATTCACAAGAGCAAAAACATAAAAATACTTAGAAAAATATTTTGAAAAGAAGAGTATGGGAACTTTTAAATTTTATTAAGAAAATCATAGAATTTCACTGAGGGACTTAAATAAACATAAAGACATACTTCCAGGTGGAAAGACTGAATATTTTAAGTATACAAAATGTGTCCAAATGTAATTATAGAATGGTCACAATTCCTATTCATTGTATAGGGATGTATTTGATTGGTGTAGGAACTTGACCTATTTATCCACCTCTTTTAGAAAAAAAAGACTGGAAACACACCAATATCTTTACAACAACACTCTCCCAATACTTTTAAGTCTCAAATTTCCTGATGGAAACATGTTTGCCTGCAATGTGATGTTTTTCTGATTATAAAAGCATGTTTTGGGCAGCAAGGGAATGTAATAATCTACATAGCTCTCCAGATTTCAAATCTCCGTAGCTGTGGTATGATATAATGAAGGGTAGGAGTATCTTGGTCAGTTTATAGATGGGATACTGGACGTGTGGCCTCCTGAAGAATGTGCAGAATGATTTGGAAAGAATGAATAGGGAAAACTAACATTTTCAGATGAACGTATGAGGGAACACAAATTAGCAAAGGACAACAGGAGTCAATAAGGGCAGAGGAGGGACATAAATCATGAAAAATTTCTATAGGAGATATGCAGCGACATTCATCAGGAGGGGGACTTTGTTACTCTTTCCCCAGACTAATTCACATAGGCTGTTCTGTGGACAGTCCTGGTGAAGTAGGTGCCAAATATTGGAAGGGATATCGATCATTCTTCCCCATATGCTGCTATTTCTTGCAGAAGGGAAGACATGTAGACAGAGGGTGGGTTGATGTGTGTGGGGACCGCGTGTGTGGGCGGACAGTGTGGAAGGAAAGGTGAGCATTTGTCTATCTTTATTTGGAGGACTTTTAATCATGAGGGGATATTCAGGCAGGACTATTTTAGATTATCGTACCTGCAAATGTTTGTTCCATATACAGACAGGGCTTTGATTCTTTTTGATCTCAAAGTCATTAAAAAAAAAAGAATGTATTTAGGTAATAAAAAATTCAGCAGGAATTAATTATAGGGAGAAAAATGGTCTGTTCTGGGATGTTCCACATAAGAGAGCAGATCACTAATATTATTTTGAAAGACAGAAAAATGAATCAATTTTTCCTTCTAACCAAACTAAACAAAAACAATTTCTCTCATGAGCTGAGATGCTAACTGCTAGCTCCCGGGTAAAGGTCAGCTACACCAACAATGATGTCACTTCTGAGAAGCGAAGCTCAAAATGGAAACACTCCCAAAACTTCAAATGTCTCCATTCCAAGCGATCTCCTCTAATAGTTCATGTTTGAATTTGCAGGCCAGATGAAAGAATAAGAAATCATGTTCATTTCTTTCTCTTCAGGTTCCCAGAAGACCACTCACTTTTATGGAATGCAAGAGCCCTGTCGTTTGGGGTGGGAAGTCTTCACAGCTCAAACGGGCTGGCTCTTTGGGATTTGTAGCACTGTTTTAGATTTCGGCTTCCTGCTTTACATTTCTGCTTTGGTTTCCTGATGTTTCACCATCACACCAAATGGCTTTTCAGAACAGAGTTCTGTTTAAGCACTTTATTTTATTAAATGTGGTGTGTTTAGCATGGCTGGATTACATTACATAAAACTATGTTGGCAAATTAATTACTGAGCATCATCTTGTCATGGCAAACTTCTATGTGCACACACAGAAATGTAATAAATCATTGGTGTGGAGTAAATGAGTTGCTATAAAACATGTATTTCTACAGTTATAGGAGTTATAATTACTTTGTCATCATAGACCTCCTAGGTCTACCCAATAGCACCGCAGCTATCTGGACAGCCAAAAAAGCAAGCAATCAAACAGTTGTGTTGATATACTCACAAAACAAAAAGATCAGCTTAAGTTATTCTCTACCCACTATCTCCAACCTATCAGGTCCATTGTTTCCATATAGAACTAACAGAGAGCTGAAGTCAGAGTCTTTTTGCTTTAAACTTTCCTGGGAGGCATGTATCATTTTTTTTTTAAAGGTTTATTTATTTATTTGAGAGAGAGAGAGACTGTACATGCCGGCGAGTGGGGGTAGGGAGAGTGAGCAGTGAAAGGTGGAGAAAGAATCCCAAGCAGACTCCAAACTAAGCATGGAACGTATGCAGGACTCGATCTCATGACCCTGAGATCACAACCTGAGCTGAAATCAAGAGTCGGACACTTAACTGACTGTGCCACCTAGGTGCTCCTCATTTTTTTTTTTAAAGATAATAATTTTTGAACTTCTAATCCCCTCCCAGATAAGGTTATGGTTTTAATACTTATTTTATAATACTTTGTTTTTCATGATTTCCAGAAACTAAAAACAATCACCCATATTTTGGATAATACACATTAATAATAACAACTTGTTAATATGTTTATAATAGCAATTTAAACGGTACTAATTTATAAGAAACATAGATTGGCTAAAGTCACTTAACAAAGTTAATGAGACAGTATTGATTCTTAGGCACATTTACCCTATCCAGTACTTCCAACAACCCCGCCGTCAATAGAATTTTTCAGATGAGAAAACAGGTACAGAGAGTAAATAAGTTACGTGGGCCACAGAGCTAGTCAACGATGAGGCCAGAGTTCAGTCTCAGAGTCTGATCACAGAGCCCTGCTTGTAGCCCTGACCCTAACACTCCTCACACTGCCTTCCTTGTTCAGCTGAGTTGACTCCGGATTGCCAGCTCTGCAGGCAAAGGCTCATCCTGCACACCTCTGTAAATTCAGTGCATGGAACTAGGATGGGCAGACAGTGGGCTCTTAATAAGTGTCAATTGAACAAACAAATGAATAATGAAAGCATTGTGACTCTGGTTCAAATTGCCTTTAGGCTGTTCCTTGCTGCACATCTGTGCTTGACCCCGCAAAGCAAGATATATGAAAAAAGCAGAAGGAACTTGAGACCTGGGGAGCAGGAGTGGGGGTTGCTCCTTGGAGTGTCTTGATGTAACTACGGGTGATTCCAAGGTAGAGAAGTCAGAAGGTATGTGCATCCTCTTGGATAATGTAGTTGCTATGGTCCCTATGGTACTGGTGACTCTTGCACCAGAGGGACTCAGGACCACCATACTGGCAACAGAAGCAAGGACAACAGTATATCTTCTCAGAACTGTTACTTGATCATCAAATTAAATCCCAGTGTTGCTGCACAAATAGCGTCAAGAGCTCACTGGTGCAGGTGACGTGGTACTGAGGCATGGCTTTGGGACTGTGGTCCTTTTCAGGATTCCTGGAACGAGGAGGCACTCCATTTTTTTTTTTTTTTTTTTTTTTTAGTATTTATTTATTTATTTTAGAGAGAAAGAGAGAGTGAGAGAGCACCAACGGGAGGGACAAAGGGAGAAGAATCTGGAGCCTGATCCCGTGACTTTGAGATTACAACCTGAGACCAAACGAAGAGTCAGACCCTTAACCAACTGCACCAGGCACCCCGTGAGGAGGCACTTTACCTGTACTTTGTAGGCCTTTGTTGGTGGGCATTAGGTCAGGAAGTTGGAACTGGAGGAGGAAAAGGATAGATTCTAGATTTTAGCAAATTGGACTGTGTTTATACACATAATATATCTTCCAAGGATTCCTAGGCATTTGGAGAGATGAAGACCCTGGGCATCCTGTTTTAATAAGTCAAGGCAGAGTTAGATAAATATTGAGTTCACTTTTACACAAAGGCTTGTGGTGCTTGAGGATATAAAAATTACTTGATTATATTCAGAGACAAATGGTCTGGGGACAATATTTAGAGGGTTGTGTAGGATGTGTGTTTAGAGGTAGTAAGGACACAAAATGAAAAAAAAAATATCCTCAGCATAAAGCCCAGAAAGCCTTGGGTTTTGGAAACATGTGTTTGTGTTTCTCATCTGTGTGCCCTAGGAAGGGAACATGGCGGCAGTGTGAGGGATACCAGGTCACGTGACTTACTGGCTACCCAAACATGTAGCCTGCAATGAAGGAGAATTTAATCGACACAACTAAAGTTCTGGGAAATACATCAAGTTTATCTTTTAATAAAAGTTGAGAAATTGCTTTCCCTTAATTAAAGTGACTGGGAAGGTGCATAGGAAATGAAACAGAAGTGTCAGACCACAGGGTCAAGGTGTGAGTTCTAGAGTCTGTGAGGACTGCACTCTCCCTGGGGTTCTCACTTGGTGTTCTCTAAAAACAAACACACCTTGCTTGGCAGACTAAGGCTGTCGGGATGCTTCTCTTTTCGGCAGAAGTTTTCCTCAGGTTGGAGTCTGACTGGGTGTCAAGAACTTTATCTGACTGGGTAACTTGTTTGTGGAAGACAGCAGTGCTTTTGTTCTATGCACAAGGGGATAGAGTCAGGAAAGAAGATTAAGATTTGAAAGTTACCATACTTCCTTGGGAAAAAGAGGTATTTATGAGAGCTTTCGGGATCTCAAGTGAAGGAAGAGGGGTCAGTCCTCCCAACTTTCTTGCTCCAACCTCGTTTAATGTGACTTTCTACACAATTACCATCTACATTCCCAAAGCTGGACAAGCCTCTGGTGAAAGGCTCCTTCATTAGGTGGTTCCACAAACCCCCTTTCTTCTCTGTGGCTACTGATTTTCCTGTTCTGTTTCTGATTTCTTTTGTTGACATCTGGAGAGCTGCCCCTGCTCTTGACTCTGATTCTCCATTTCTTCCCCATGTGGTCCACAAGGATTTCTGGAAGTGTCTGGGGTGGTAGAACAGGTTAGAGGTGAGGAACTAGGGAACAGGGCTCCCAAGTCCCCTCCTCCCCTTTGCTCTCACTACCCCACCCCCCTAAGCTACGTATTCTCAGCAACTTTCCCAGTCCTATCTCATCAATTCCTCCCTTCTACTCCCATTGGAGGTCTTCTATCCATGCCCATTCTAGCACTTGGCCTTGACATCTGTGATTCTATATCTGGCAATCTAGGTCTAAGATTCCTTTTTTTCTTATAAAGTGAGAAAAACCTTACTCTTCTCTTTATACACCCTACCGAGGCTCTCTCTGCATGGGAAAGAAACTTCCCCTTCCAATTCTTTTCCTTAGCAAGTTCCAGCATTATTACCATATCTGAAAATTGCAAAGATTGCCATTTTGCTGAGAATGAATGAAAAAGAGAGAGGCTGGGAAAATATGCCTTGTTTCCCACTGGCCACAGAAGGAGGGGAGCCTCGGATGGAAGAGTAGATGACAAGAGGGGAAAGAGACAGACTACCTTCTGGGACTTTCCTGAGGAAGAAAAGGATACGTGGGAAGCCGAGCTTGGACAGAAGATATTCTCACCCCCTTACCCTTGACTTCACTTTCTTCCTTGCCCTAGTCTGGGATTGCTGTTGCCATGGACTTGGGGCTGAAGGTGTTGCCAACCCTTCTTGGCAGGGAACGTGAGTGCTGGTTGGTCTCTGGGGACCTGGAAGCTCGGTATCCCATCAGAAACATTTTGGACCTTCCAGGGCAGAGAAATTCTTGTACATTGTGATATCAGGAAGTTGTTAATATAGATTTTACATTCTATATTGTTATGGAACACATGTTGTAGAATAAACAGACTTTTTGTGGGCTTCCCTGAGAAACTAATTATGTAACAGATGCACTGTTCTGAGTTCTAAACAGCTGGCTTTTCAAAAGGAACCATTTTTAAATCAGAGGATGTCTGTGATAGGCAAAATAATAAATTTTAAAAAGATAATATAAAAGATTATATTTTCAATATGCTTTGTATATTTTTTTTGGAAAAATAGCATTTTATTTTTTAATTATTTTAGATTTGTGATTGTATTACCAATTTGTTTATCTTGAAAAAAATATTAATAGACATACTCTTGCTAATCAAGGATTGAATTAAAACCAGGGAAAAACTTGCTGTGAAGCTATTAAAGCTTCAGCTTCAGGACTCATCCAAGTCCTCAGGAGTATAAAGTGGGTGAATAATATTTTAACCATAGTTGGTTAGGACCACTGTCCCCATTCACTCTGACATTCCCCCCATGATGTGTCTCCTCACGGCCAATGACTCTAAGGTGGCCCTGAGCATTTTTCTTTCTAAATAAGTATTCACTTTCATACCCAATTTTTTTGTATTCACAATGGAATATTCTTCAGAATTCTTAAAGAGTTCTCCACATTTTTTACAAGATTCACATTCCTCAGAATCTGGAACCACTCTAATCAAACTAAGAGCTAGGACTTTTTTTTTTTTTTTAAGTGTTAAAGCACTGATGGTAAAGGTTCATATTCACAAAGATTGAATTGAAACTAAATAATTCTTTAATATATGATGATAAACTGAACACAAATGTATACATGTTTCTTTTTTGTATACATATTTCTTGAAGAATATTTTATTTTATTTTATTTTTTAGAATATTTTAAATCATATAAAAATATTTTATGTCACACAGTGGAACAGAGTATAGTCTTCTTTAGGATAAGTCACCATTTAAGACTGACTTTTAGGGGCACCTGGGTGACTCAGTTTGTTAAGCGTCTGACTCTTGATTTTGGCTCAGGTCATGATTTCAGGGTCCAAGGATCAAGGTCCACATTATGCTCTGTGCTCAGTGCAGAATCTCCTTGAGGATTCTCCCTCTTCTTCTGTCCTCCCCCATCCCCCACTAATGTGTGCGCACCCACTCGCTCTCTCTCTCTCTCTCTCAAAAAAGTAAATAAATCTTAAAAAAAAAGACCTACTTTTAAAATTCTTCTCTTCTTCCTAATTTATTCTGTATTTATTTGGTCTGCACGTTGGGTCACAACTGTACCTTTATTTTTTTAATAAAGATTTTATTTATTTATTTGAGACAGAGAGTGTGAGAGAGCATGAACAGGGAGGAGGGTCAGAGGGAGAAGGAGAAGCAGGCTCCAAGCTGAGCAGGGAGCCCCACATGGGTCTCGATTCCAGGACTCCAGGATCATGACCTGAGCAGAAGGTAGATGCTTAGATGACTGAGCTACCCAAGCACCCCGCAAACTTTCTAGTGAACAAGTTGTACACATAGATATATACTTACGGTTTTCTTTAAATCCTTGCTACTCAAAGTGCGGTCCACGGAAATCAGCAACATCAGCATTGCTTAGGAGCCCATTAGAAATTCAGAACCTCCAAACCCCAGATCTACTGAATCAGAACTTGAATTGTAGCAAGATTTCCAGGTGTTAGGTGTTTCTTTTCTTCCTTCCTTCCTCCCTTCCTTCCTTCCTTCCTTCCTTCCTTCCTTCCTTCCTTCCTTCCTTCCTTCCTTCCTTCCTTCCTTCCTTCCTTCTTTCAGATTTTATTTATTTATTTGCGAGAGAGAAGAAGAGAGAGTGAGAGAGCATGATGGGGGGAGGGCCAGAGGGAGAAGCAAACTCCCTATTGATCAGGGAGCCTGATGCGAGACTCAGTCCCGGGACTCCAGGATTCATGACCTGAGCTGAAGGCAGTCCCTTAACCAACTGAGCCACCCAGGTGCCCTCAGGCATTGCTTTAAATGCCTGCTGCATTTTTGAGGTACAAAGAGTATTTGGAAGTTAATTATTTTTTTAAATTTAGATAAGTGTGGTAATCTTACTGTTGGAACACAGCATAAAATTTATCCCAGAGATCTGAACCTATTATGGTTATTATATCAAATTGAAATCTATGTGAACTCTGGCTAGTTTTCTTTTCCCTTGAAATGTTGGTCTTCTCTTTTCTCTCTGCTTTTCAACATGAAGAAGGAAATCTCTTGATATCAGGAATCTTTGTTCATGTAAGTAACAAATCTAGTAAAAGGAGGGCTATCTGTCAGGCCCTTCTTCCTGTGGCTCCAGCAACTGATTGCTAATGGTTTTCATGGCCTCTCTAGTGCTTTTTCCTTTGTTCTCTAAGTTGACAACAGAACTCTTAAAAATTGACATTTTTAGATCACAGAGAAGGTCTCAGTTAGGTATGGATTGGGAGCAAGTTTGACATCTGACTCATTCTGAAATACTCATCCCTGCTTCCTCTGGGCTCCCATACCATATTGCTTATTCCTCTATTAGTAGCGCTTATTTCGTTCTGTCTTTCATTATATTTGTTATATGCCTGCCTTTCCAACTGGATTATAAACTCTTTGGGGCCAGAAAGAATCCATATTCATTTTTATTCCCCCATCACATTTACATCTAGTATAAGGTCTTCTAGTACCACATACTTAACAAATTCACATGTCAGAAATTTACTATATATAGATCTATGCATGCATTGCTGATATCTCTCTTTACAAAATGAGTTGTGCTGTCATGGAGACATCAATGATTATGACTTGTAGATTAGAGGTAGGAATTGAACAATAAGTCTTGGTTATTGACTAGCAGAATGCAAAAGTTATATTTCCACAGCCCCAGTTAGAGCAGATGGACTATAGCACTCTAAAATTTGATCTGGTAACATTCATTAAAATCTGTGAATGAGCCAGATGGTAAAGAGTTGTACTGGGGAGAGTGGGCTTTAGATGTAATAGAACAATAATTTTCTGATAACTTTTTTTTTCTTTTCAAATTTTGTGACCTTTCAGAGAGTTTCTTCCATCTTTCACTTCACTATTTCCCATCATCTGTAAGTCATGAAAGGGCATGGTGGCCTCCCTGGTTTGAATCCTGGCTCTGTCACTTAACCAGCCCTGAAACCACCCTATGCTTCCATTCATTTTTGTAAAATAGGATAATAAAAATGTTATTTAAGCAATGATTAATTGATCCATAGAACAGTGTCTGACACATAATAAGTGATACATACGTGTTTAAGTCTATTATTATCCTTCAGTGAAAAGAACAAAAATAACGAGCCTGTGGTTCAGCATGGAAATGCAAACCCCTGCATACTTTGCATAGTCATTATGCATCAGTAAAATCTGAGGGTACACTGACAGATGGCATCCATTCAGTAAAAACTTCAGCCAATGGGCTAAATGCTATTTTTTCATAGATCCCAAGTTTCTCCTCAAGACCACGAGTTTCAGCGTGTCTTGGTTTTGGTTGCTGTTCCTGCAGTTCTCTAGTTAGGACATATGGCAGACAGACTCTGGGGATTTCCGGTGAACCCCCACTTGCAGGTGCCCATGCCTTTGTGTAATCAATCTCCTTTACTGAGTGTGTGTGGGAACTGTAACTTGTTTCTAAGCAAGAGAGTATAACAAAGGTGATGGAATATCACTCCTGTTATTACATTGTGCTATAGGAGTCTTTTTTAGCAGACGGCAGGGAAGAAGATTCTCCTAGTTGGCTTGGTGACATAAACAGCCATGTTTATGCAACCAAAAACTGTGAGACCCCCTCTAGGACCTGAGGCGGCCTCCAGCCAGTGACCTGCCATAGGCCAGGCCTTCAGTCACACAACAACTGACTGAGCTGGAAGAAGATTCTTCCCCTGTCAAGACTTCAGATGAAATGCAGCCCAACTGGCATCTTGATTGTAACCTATAAGAAACTGAGCAGAGGACCCACATCCATCATGTCTGGGTTCCAATCCATAGAAACTGTAGTATAGTAAATGTGAGTAGTTTTTGGTCACTAAGTTTGTGGTACTTTGTTATACAGTCAAAGAAAACTAGTACAGCGCAGTCACCAGCACATAAGTGGGACTCACCTCCAACAATGGGTGCAGCAGTCTACGATCTTCTTTGCTACATCCTCAGTCATGCTGTGGAGGTTGGGGGTCTTTAAGGTCGGCTGGCATGACCTGGTTCAAACTATTTTTAGGCCAGATTCCACGTCATATTAAAGAATTAGCTTGGAGTTATGTTGGAGATAAAGATAATCTTTCCTTAGTCATATCATTCTTTCAGTTCTTATCACATTTAAAAAAAATTAATAAACTTTATTTTTTATAACAGTGTCAACTTTATAGAAGAATCAGGCAGGTAGCACAGAGAACTCCCATAACCACTCCCATCACGACAGTTTCATCAGTTATTAACATCTCGCATTAATGTGGTACATATGTTACGATTGATGAGTCAACATTGATATATCATTATTAGCTATTTATTAAGCAAAGTACAATGTCATGGATCCACCATTGTAGTATCACACACAGTAGTTTCACCACCCTTAAAAATCCTATGTTCCACCTATTTGTCCTTCATCTTTCCAAAACCTATGACAACCACTCACCTTTTCACTGTCTCTATAGTTTTCTGTTTTTCAGGTTGTTATATGGTTAGAATAATACAGTGTGTAGCCTTTTCAGACTGGCTTTATTTGCTTGGTAATATGCATTTGTGGTGCCACCATGTCTTTTTATGGCTTGAGAACTCATATTTGGTGTTGCTGAATGATAGCACATCTTATTTATCCATTCACCTGCTGAAGTACATTTTGTCTCCAGATTCAGGTAATTATGAATAAAGCTGAAATAATCATTCATGTGCACGTTTTTATGTGGATATGTTTTCACCACAATTGGGTAGATATCTAGGAATTTGTTTGCTGGAATTTTATGGTAAGACTATTTTAGCTTTGTAAGAAACTGCCTAGCTTTCTTCCAAAGTGGTTGTACCATTTTGCATTCCCAGAAGAAATCTATGAGTTCTTGCTGCTCTACATCCTCTTTAGCATTTTGTGTGGCCTGTATTTTGGATTTGGGCCATTCTAATAAGCGTGTAGTGATATCTCATTGATATTTGAATTTATAGTTCCCTAATGACACATAATGTTGAATTTCCTTTCATATGCTTGTCATCTGTATATCTTCTTTGTTGAGGTGTCTTTTAAGATATTTTGCCTATGTTTAAATCAAGTTGTTCATTTTCTTACTGTTGAGTTTTAAATGTTGATTGTATATTTTGAATAATAGTCCTTTATCAGATATATCTTTTGAAATTATTTTGTCACAGCATGTGGCTTATCTTTTAATTATCTTAAAGATGTCTTTTGCAGAGCAGAAATCTAAAAATTTGATTGAAAAATAATTGTTTTTTAGCATCATGATTGAATTGGGATAAACTTTCAATAAAGGAAGCTCCTGACTTTGAGGGGTCTGGGCTGGAAAAGCAATGTGTTGCTATCCATATTTGTTCTTGTTGGTCTGCTTCAGAAACATACATTTTATTTTTAAGTACATGGAAGAACAGAGGGTTTTGTTAAAACTTAAAGTTGAAACTCAGTATGACAACTATATAAGTCCCCGATGGCAAATATATAAATGACACTTAATATAATGCCCTCTCAAGTGAATTTTTTTCCCAGTAATTCAACTGTAATATGATCATATGAGGTAAGACCACAGATAATGTCATCAGTGTTCTCAAAATTTGAATCACTTTGGCTTTTAAAGTAATTATTAGAGAGGAACTAAGCAATTCACTCTAGTATCTTTTCTTTTAGAACAGTTATAAAGAAATGGTAACATTACAATATAGTAATTGTTTGAGAGTTGGACTTTAAGATTTTTTTTTTTTTTAACAAAAGGAAGATTGCTATAGGTTCAGCATGCAGCCCCTTTACATAAGTCCCAAGCTTCTTTTTATGGCAAAAGAAGCTCTTCCAGATTTGGTTGTAACTTTCTTTCCCAGCATTATTAACTCCATTTCCACTCTCCTAACATGTATTTGGTAATACCCAAAGTTTTCAGCTACACTTTGGACTTTTGCAAATGCTAGTTTTGGTCCTTGAAATCTCTTTCTATCCAGGACTTTTCTTCTCCTGGGAAGTCCTACTTATCTTTCAAGGCCCATTTCAGTGCCCACTTCAGATCAGAGTAGATGCTTCAATACAGAACCTACCCCTACATCTATTTTATCTCTGGTAACCTTCACAGGAATTGCTTACCTGTCAATCCTTTGTCTTGAAGAGGAAGCTCTTCAAAAGAGGGGGCATTTTTTCTCTTTTTATGTCTCTCCAGCTTCTAGTATGATGTTTGACTCATAGTAGTTGCTCAGCAAATGCTTGTTGGAAAATTACAGATAGTAGAAATATCTCTGGCAATTCCTACCAGTAGGAATACCCTTGCCCCAAATTCCCCTGCCCCAGATGCAAGGGAAACATCTGGTTGTGCTATTGGCTCATGAAGGCCTCATGAGTGCGTGAAACAAAATCCTTCCAATGATTCCTTACTGCTTTTACATAATTGGAAAAAAAGGATAAATTAAAAAAAAGAGTCTTCCAGTTGTTTAACAAATGTTAGGTTGTACATGGATGCCAAATTACGTGAAAGATACGGCAGTTGCTTTTTGTTGGGCAATTTTAAAAAGAAAAAAAAAGAATTGCAAATGAGGATCTTCCTTTAGAACCTTCATGAATGTTGGTGACTTCTGCTTTGTGAATGAATGAATGAATGAATGAATGAATAAATGAATAAATAAATAAATAAATAAATAAATTTTGTTGGGGGGGAGTAAGTATGGGAGAAGTTTCCTTCTTGGTGAATTCTTTTATTGTTAATAGATGTCCTTCTAAGTACAGCATTACTCATCTATTTTGTTATAGTACTGTGAAAATACATGCAACTCCAATCCTGCCTACTTAATATCTAATCTTGACATATAGTCATAGACCCTCAATAAGTGTTTATTGAGTCAACATAGAGACGGATGAATGAATTAATGAATTCAAGGGAGTTTTCTTCACATTCTGCATTCTTTCTGAATAAGTGTGACAGAATTAGTTTTAGATCCTTCCTCTTTTCAGGGTTTTCTTGTGAGGTCAGAGGGCTTAGAGAGCTGATGGGATGTCATGAAAACCTTTATCGTCCCTCATACTCAGTCATGTATTATAGATTAACTTTCATGCCTAGTGATGGGAGTGTATCTGCAAGGGCTGCTTGATTGGTGTACTCATCACAGAGCAGGTGGTGAGTTCTATGTCTGGTCTCTGCCCAGTCTTATGATAGATATTCTGAGGGATTCAGAAGGTTGACACATTGTCACTACTCCCCAGAGTTAATCGCTTAGCCACAAGGAACATAGAATGACTTTTGGATTGAGTAGAAAACCATGGCAGGAAAGAGCTGGAGGTAGGAAATATAGGAAGTAGTTGACTGGCACTCTCCCAACCTACACATTGTCCAGCTGACCCAAGTTCATTGCTGACCATTTATCCTCTTGTTTACTTAATCATTCATCTGTTCATTCATTAACTAAATGTGAATTGACCACTACTGTATTTCAAGTACCTTGCTGGATACAGGAAATATAGTAGTGAGTGAAAACAGATGCCATTCCTGGCAATAAACAAAGAGCTATATCAATAAATGTGAAATTACAATTGTGGTAAGAGCTGCAGAGGGAGAGGGAGCAATAAGGCCAAAGACTAGGCATATGTATCTTTGATCCTCCATGTCTTGCATGTTTCCTGATGCCTCACAGGTACTTAAAAGGCGTGAGGGATGTATTAGAACAGCTTTTGAGGTAGTGATAGAAAATTCCATTTACTTTGCCAAACACTTACCCACCTATGCTCTTTGAATGATTGTTCACTATACTGATGTAAATTATTATCTCCCTAATTTTTCTTCGAGAGCCTTAAATTAATTATGAGACCAGTGGCTCTTGGTCTTGAGCTTCTCTGACTCTTCAGTAACCACTTGGTGCTCATGCATGTGCCCTCTAGAAGGGCAGAAGAGTTGGCACCCTCAGCAGAAATTTTGACCCATGTTGGGCAGGAACTAAGTGACAAATCCTTCACCATTTATCCCCCTGGGTGGATATTCTGAAAAATACTTGTGGTTCTTTCCCTAATTTGCTCCCCACACCATTCATTCCTGCTCCTGGGAGTATACTTTGTAATAATACACTATTTGCCTCAGGTTCAGCTTTTTGGGCAAACCAGGTTAAGATACCATGTATTTGACTTTTTTATTTTTCTATCTTACTTTATTGGAGAAAGGCTGCTTCCTAAGAGAGGGTTTTTGAGGGAAAGTTTTTTTTATAAATTTGTAATTTCTGAAAAAATTTTAACAATGATTTGATAAGAATTTGCCTTTGTGTGGAATTCAAGGTTGGAAACAGTTTTCCTTTAGAGTCTTGGAGGCTTGATTCTACCTACTAGTTTCCAGCTGAAGAGAAATTTAAAAACCATTTCTGACTCTCATGCACTTAATTTTTATGAACACACTTTCTGGAGGCTTTCTGGATCATCTCTTTAGGCCAATCTAAAATGTATGACTCTGTGCTTTGGTGGGCCTATCATCTATTTTGCTGAAGATTCAATACTCTTGGATTATTTTATTATTGATTTTTTTTTCCATTCCTGTTTCGTGTTCTTTCTCCGGTAATCTTACTGTTCAGATATTCAATCTTCTAAACTTATCTTCTAATTTACTTATTACTTATGTGGTTTTTTTTCCCTTTGTTCTATATGCTGGAGGTCGCTTCAACTCTATCTTTCAAATCTTCTAGTGAATTTTTCATTTCCATTCTCAAATTTTAAATTTCTCAAAGCCTCTTTTTTCTTGAATTAAAAAAATGTTCTTATTTATTGTTTGTATTATTTTCTTTTCTTTGCCAGCATTCTGAGGGTTGAGTGTGATTGAGGTATGGAGTTATGGATGAGACGTCATCATCCTGTATGCATCTGTTTCCTTAATACCCTTGTTCTCAGTTCAAAATTTCCTTCTCAATCATGGTTTTGTAACTGAACTAATGTGAGTCTGCTCTTTGGGGAATTACAGACAGAGACCATACCAGGTGGAACTGTCACACAAAGGAAACTTTATTTACAACCAATTAGGAGATCACAGGGAATAACTTCCAAGGCTGTGACTCCCCAAGCAAAGATGAGTGGGTTTCTTTTATTTAGTGTCAGGATGAATATTCAGAAAGGGGATAGTATGTCCACAGTATGTAGAGGTGAGCATAAGGTCATGCATGTGTCCTAAGGAAATCTGCATATACAAGCATTGTATGTTATGTTGATGAGGTTTGTGACCCTCCCTGGATGGAAATTTTAATATTATAATGAAGTAGAAGTGGTCATTCCACAGTACATCTGCACAGGTGTGAATTGGCAGTCAAACTGGTCTAGATCTGCTGGAGCTCTTCCAGTTGTTTGTGTCTAAAAGATAAGGCTAACTTTCCTATGAAGAAGAAGGTGTGGGGGTCATTGAGGGGCTTGCTGTTAATAGTCTGGTGTATCCCACTGCAAAGAACCTCTGCTTTTATCTCTGCAGGGTGGGAGAGATACAGTGACCCATTTGCACAAAATGAAGGAGAGGATCTCAGCTTGTGGTTGTTCCTTTAACAAACCTTCAGTCAAGTCTCTGTACTTTCAGCATTAGCTTCAGGCCTTTTTCTGGAGGAACTTGTTTTGCTAATTCCCAAGGTTTTAGAGAATTATTTGGTGATACCTGAAATTTGGTCATTTCTTAAGAAGAACTGCATTTTCAATATGACTTTAAAAATAATCTTTGCTTCCAACAATAATAGACATGATAAAACATTTTGCCTGAAAAATTATGGATCAAATGGTTTCATGAATAATTGTAAGAAACATTTTGTACTTTGCCACAGCCTCGAAAAGGGTGGGAATGGACTATTTTTACACTAAGTGTATGCTATTAGGAACACAAAAACATAACAATATAATTTTTATAATATAAAAATCAATCAATTACTTTTAGCATATTAAAAAAATTGTCCATCTCCTAGTGTTTCTCTTAAGTTACAAGAATTGACCCTGATTTTAGGGTCCAGCAATCTAATGCAAGTATTTGTGGTACATTTTTTCCTACTGACACATATGCAATAAATTTTAATTCTTCAGAAGAATTGAGATTTTGAGACTAGAGGTAAACCTCAGTTGACTAGAGTTAAACTGAATGAGTTGAAGATGATAGAACTGGGTCAAGAGCTAGAAGACTTTGGGATTCTAGCACCATGACTAGATTTTAACTTTTATATATTATTTTATGTCCAGGGAAGGTATGCAACATGAAGAAATTTAGCATATTGTCAAACCTTGGAAGAAATGAGTGACTTTGAAACAACTTTGGAGAATAGAATTGGGGAGAGTATGCTAATTCTACCAAGTATTACAGAGAATTGTGTCCCATTTTGGGAATGAAGAAAAAAATGTAGAGTGCATCAAAAAACTCCGATACCTCTAAATTCTTTTTTTTTTTTTAAAGATTTTATTTATTTGACAGAGAGAGAGAGGGAGAGAGAGAGAGATAGAGAGAGATCACAAGTAGGCAGAGAGGCAGGCAGAGAGAGAGGGGGAAGCAGGCTCCCTACTGAGCAGAGAGCCCAATGAGGGGCTCGATCCCAGGACCCTGAGATCATGACCTAAGCTGAAGGCAGAGGTTTTATCCCACTGAGCAACCCAGGAGCCCCTGTAAATTCTTAAAAGTAGAAACAGGTTTTCATATTGTTCACTTCTACTTGCTCTCTTGAGGTCTGTGGAAAAAGAAAAACAGTAAGCAACACTAGGTATAAGAAATACCCAGACAGATAATAAAAGTTAAACTCCTAACAGAACCACCACCCTCTGTGTGGGAGAATCCAGATCCAGGTCAGGATGGGTAAGCCGGACAGCTGCTTAAAACACCAATGTACTAGGCACACTACAACTTTATTGGAATAAAATCAGAAATGTGGTGCTCTATTTCTGCATGATAATCTATACAGAGATAGTAGTATGACCTACTGAAAATTTAAGTCTCCTGCTCTTTCTTCTTTTCTTCTTGCCCATCCCCTGCCCCCACCACTCTCTTCTGTAACAAGATTCTCATGACCATCTTTGGAGGCTTGAAGTTGGCAAGAGGTACCTATTCTTTAGGTAGTAGTATTTCCTTTCCTTTTCTTAGAAGATGCACAGAACTTTGTGATCCTCATACCTGGGACCATCATTCTACAGGCCTTAAGGCTCTATTATGGAAAAGAACCATGGAATGGAGACCTTTTGTTTGGAAACAGGATAAGAAGAGTGGGTTGACCCATGAGGTTAGATGAGTAGATACAGTAATGCACCACTGAGGCAGCACTCCGAGGCTCCACTCCCACCCCAGGATTGGAGCTGGTGACTAACCGCCATCGATTCATTCTCCAGGAAGTACCCTTGACTGAGTGAAGTTGTTTCACTTAAGGTTACACTTCTCTTTGGGGGAACCTGCCATCTGATGCTTGGTCAACGCAGGCATACAAAGGTCTGGTTTCTTTGCCCTAATTAAGGCAACTCTTTGGTTGCCTTAACCACATCACAGTCTCAACTTTCCCTCTGCCACATTGTCCTTCCTCATTTCTCACAGGTGTGTGGATCCCAAGAGCACTTGTCAGTAAATGTCCTGCTTCAAAAATCTTCAAATTTTATGATTTATTTCCTTTTGAGATGATTGATCTATGGCAGTTGACAATAGAGGTAGTCCTAGGAACACTGTAAAATGGGATTTTGTAGCTTGGCCACTCACCAGCAGGAGCAATTGCATCAGTAAGGTTTAGAGGACATAATAATCATGGAAAGTATGGTATTTCACTAGGGTTTCTGTATTAATTTGCTAGAGATACTATAACAAAATCTCACAGACTGGGTACCTTCAACCACAGAGATTTATTTTCTCACAGTTCTAGAAGCTAGAAGTCCAAAATCAAGGTGTAGGTTGAGGTGCCTGGGTGACTCAGTTGGTTAAGCATCTGACTCTT
>CM053605.1:13006923-13022500 GCA_028646535.1 Procyon lotor | reverse complement strand
CTAAATTATCTCCTTAAAGATCCTACGTCCAAACACATCCATATTCTGAGAAACCAGGGTTTAGGATTTCAGTATATGAATTTCATAAGAGACACAATTCAACCCATAATCACTTCCCTGGCAGCACAGAAAAGAAGTCTTATTCCCTGTAATCAAGGACATTAAAACCTACAGATTAAGCTCAGGTTCTATTGTTAAGAGTAGCAGAGATCCAGAGAAGGTTGGGTTCTAGATTGTGACTGACCTATGTCAGCAGTCAGCATCAGGGCTCTGACTTGGAAGAGTGGGACCCATCTATGTTGACACATTTAAAAAAAATCTCAGGTTTCCTATTAACACTGTGGGCCTGGAAAAGTAGACTGCTCCTCCTTGATAAAGTCTATTTCTTCCCACTTACTTGAGGATGATATAGAGGGTTCATTCTTTTTTTTTTTTTTTTTTTTTTTTAAGAACCTAAAAGCTGATTTTGACTAAAGGACAAATTCTGTCTTAATTCCAAAACTTTTTATGTTTTTTTTTTTTTTTTAATTTTTATTAACATATAATGTATTATTTGCCCCAGGGTACATGTCTGTGAATCTTCGGGCTTACACATTTCACAGCACTTAATAGCACATACCCTCCCCATTGTCCCCAACTAGAGGGTTCATTCTTGAAGACAATAAGAAACCCCCCCTTTTCTATTTCTATCTCTTCTGATGTGTGGAGTTTTTCCTCATGCCGAGCAATTCTCCAATTCTCAGCAGACATTGACTGGGTGTCCTACAAATTTAACTCAATTCTGACACTAACTTCCTGGAGTTAATACAGAACCCGCAGGTTAAAGGCTCAGTTCCATTAGATGCTCCTCCTCTCAGATGCTAGTCATAAATTCCAGTTGTTGTTTGCAGTTCTAACTAACCAGTTATAAATCGGAGGTTCCAACAACCCCCTCTTTGGGTTTGATAATTTGCTAGAATGGCTCATAGACCATAAGGAAACATTTACTTACATTTACCAATTTTTGGAAAAGGATACAATTCAACAACAGCCAGATAAAAGAGATGGATATGGCAAGGTATGGGGTTGGAAGGAATGTGAAGCTTTCATGCCTTCTGTGGGCAAGTCACCCTTCCAGCAATTCAGTGTGTTCACCAACACAGAAGCTCATTAAATCTCAATGTTCAAGAGTTTTTTATAGAGCTTAAACAGCTCCCGCACCCCTTTCCTCATCCGAGACGTTGGAGATGGGGCTGAAAGTTCTAATCCTTCAATCATTTGGTCTTTCTGGTGAACAGTCCCATCTTGAAGCTATCTGGGGGGTCCCACCCTAAGTCACCTTACTAGCATAAATTCAGGCGTGTTCAAAAGGTGCTCCTTATTTATAACCAGAGATATTCCTATCAGTCAGGAAGTTATGAGGCCTCTAGGAGCTCTGTGCTAGGAACCAGACACGAAGACCAAATATATTTCCATATTGTATCACAGCAGGGCTAGTACATAAATTTGAATAACAGTCATTGATACAGCAGTACTTTCTCAAATGCAGTATTTAATTCTTGGGCAAGAACCCAGTTGTACACTGAATGTATCTCCCTAAAATCCATATGTTGAAACCCTAACCCCTAATGTGACTATATTTAGAGATAGGGCCTTGAGGAGGTAAAAAATTTTGAATGAGGTCATAAGGATGGGCCCTATTCTGATTGGGCTGGTGCCCTCATAGAAGGAAACATAGCCAAAGTTCTTTATCTCCACCATGTGAGGACACAGTGAGAAGGCAGTCATCTGCAAGCCAGGAAGAGAGCTCTCACCTGTAGCTGAATTTGCTGGCACCTGATCTTGAACTTTTTAGCCTCCAGAACAGTGAGAAAATAAATTTCTGTTATTTAAGCTGCACAGGCTGTGGAATTTTGTTTTGCAGCCCAAGCTGACTAAGATCCCTAGGGAGAGTGTGAACCCACTGTGTGAAAGACCATAGATAGAACTGGATCTCTATGAAGAGATCAAGTGCTGGATCAAGGATGAAAGAATTTAAAGTTAAAGAAGACAGAGTTGATTGCCATGGGAACATGCTCCTGTGATCCAGGATTTAATGCTGGCAAGGCATCGGGAGGTGCTGTTAATTTAACACTGGGTTGACCCTTAAAAGTGTGGAAAAGCACTGGTCCACAGTAAGTAAAGTAGAAATGCCAGAACTTTGGTGTGGAAGAAGAGATCAAAAGCCTCAAAAGCAGGTAAATGGGTCTGCTATAATGGATTTACTACTATATAATTGTATCTATAAATGTAGATAGATCTGTATCTGTATCTATATGCTTAATGGATTCACATATAGTGGCCCAAACCCCATTAATTGGCCATTTTCAATGGGAGAGCCTCAGGATACTTCAGTCACTAAAAAAAAAAAAAAAAAAAAAAAAAGCAATGTCCTAATGAGGAGGGCAATAGCAATCTTAAGAAGTATACAGAGGGTTGTCCTTTGTAGGCCAATACTGCTTTAGGAAGAGAATGTTCTAGAATTGGTCTCCTTGATAATAATATAGATGTGGTTCCATAAAAATAGATGCAGCTGATGGTGCTTACCTGGCAGAAGCAAAGTGAGTGCATTTATTATAATGAGGGGCAATAGCCAAGTGGAATCAGGGAACCTGATTTGAGTTATGGAGATGGCTAATAGAACTTGGTATTTCCTGGGGCAGGATAGCTTGTCAGCCCCTAAAGGTACTGCCTAATTTGTATAACAAAATAAAGCATGGATAGGGCATCAGCAAATAGCTGGCAAACCTTTCCAATAAAAAGTAATCATCTGTTGACCAGATCCCCAAACCGAGCCAGTTCTTACATTCAGGACCCATTAAAAAAAGAAATTTGTTGGGTTCTCAAAGAGAAGAACCCTGTATGGCAATTATGATCAGTAATGGTTACTCTAAGTCTCACCCCAGGCAACTATAAGCACTTATTCAAAACGTCATTTAATGAGAATAGAAAAATACTAAGATATTTTGAGACTTTTGGGCATAGAATCTGAGTTGACAGGAGAAGGTAGGGCCATATGGAGACCAAGTAAAAAAAGGAACTTGACTCAGGTCTTCTGGCTCACAGGTCTTCTTCAGGGAGTCATTTCTCTTTGGTTTCTGAATGGGTAATTGGCACAGATGTACTTGGTAGTCTGAAGAACTTCCACATTATTTTCTTATCATGTGTTGTAATCAATCAATCAAGTAAAATGAAAAGCTAAAAATACATGCAAATCTTATGGTATTAGAGGTATATGTATTGGGGAAAAGCACTTGTAATGCTTAGCTAATTGGTTCAGGACCATAAAGGGAAAGATTGGAGACAAGGGATCCTGGGAAGAAGCATCATTCCTTGAGGAAAACAATCAGCTACTTGGTAGGAATTTAATTAGATTAACCTCTTTCATTCTGAAAATGGAAGATATTTATTTTGCTGGAAATAGACTGGTATTTTGGGTATGGGTTTGCCTTTTTTGCCCACAGGGCTCCCGTCAGCACCATTGAGGGCAAGATAGCTTGATCTAGTGGCATGAAATCTTGCACAACCTTGCATCAGACCAAGTGACCTGCTCTACAGTGAAGGAGATATGACAGTAAGCACATGACCATGAAATCTATTATAAACCATACCACCCCAAAACTGATGACCTAATAGAATAATGGCATGATCTTTTGATGGCCAAGGTAAGTACTAGATTAGAGATGACTCTCTGCAAGGCAAGAGGAGCTCTCCTCTAGGCTGCAATATACACTCGGAATCATTGACTATTATATAGTGCTGTGTCCCAAAGAGAAAGAATACTTGGTCCAGGTGCCAAGGGGTGAAAGTAGGGGTAGTACTGGTACCACCACACTCAGTGAGTGATCCTTGGGCAATTTGTTGCTACCACAACTCTAGGCTCTGTAGGTTTTGAAATTCCTAAGTCATGGAGGAGGAGCAATTCCACTGGGAACAGTGAGTATCCCATTAAACTTCACACTATGGCTGCCTATCAATCACTTTGAGATCTTTGTGCCAAAGGACTGGTAGACAGTGAACAGAGTCACCAGTTTGGTGGGGGTAAATCACCTTGATCATCCAGAAAAGGTAGCAGCACTACTATCTGTTATAAATTAAGGGCAGGGAAGAATTTATTTGGTGCTGTATGACCCACTGGGGCGTTACTTGGCACAAATTTACCCATTTTGATGTTTTTTGGGCAAATGCCCAGGTATCAGAAGGACATGTTAACAGGAGCTCAGTCTTTTTAAGGATGAGAGTCTTGGTTACCCCGCCAGATAAGTTACCAAGACCAAAGGATAAAGAGGATCTCAAGGATAAGAAGAATCTGGAATGGATGGTAAATGAAGGAGAAGAGTAGTACCAATTATAGTTAAAAACCAGCCTCAGTGGTGGGGGTTATAGTTTGTCTCATTAACCCTCCACCTGTAAGTTTTTCTGGGAAAAAAGACCAACTCAATCTGGGAAAGTCCTTTGCAGAGAGAACAAGATCTCTATAAAAGAGGAATGACATGCAAAGAATAGAATATAGTGGACACTGTTGTGCCACCTGGATTCCCCTTCAGGACAGAGGACTCCTTCTTCTGCTTGCGGGGAGTTTAGTCACTCATTGTCTACAGCTAAGTTTCTCTTCAGAAATTGTTCTTCATTTGAGGGAGGTTGTTTTGCCCAAGGTTACACTCCCTTCATCAAGGCAGCTGACATCCATAGACTGGTTGATGTGAGGGGTCCAAACACCAGGACCTCTGCCTTAGAAGGAATAATTCTGAAGGGACATTCTAATTCCAGAGCCCCTTGTAGGAATGGCTGAGGTCTGTCTTGCAGCTGCATTACAGTTCTTTTCCCTCTGCTGCTCCTGCTTCCCACACCCCGCACCGGCGCTATTCCTCAATGCACCCCCCAATGCATACAAATCTCAGTCTGTTTCCCAGGTAACCCAGCCTATGATGGCTAGTAAAAGAAACTTTTCAATGTGCTTGGAAGAAGCCTTTGGAAGCATACCCCTGTTAGTGACTTTTATCCTTCATGGGTGTGAGTGACTAATCCCTTCCACTTAAAGGAAGAACTGGATGAAGGGAAGGAAAAACTGTGACATAAAACGTGATTCCAAATAAAGTTAAAGTGATATGTTACTTTCAGGAAAACGCCATCATTTTATCAGAAAGAAAGAAGAATATAATTTTTAAGAATGGAAAACCAGTTCTTCCTCTTGAAAATAAAAGTTGAATGACCATTAAAGAACTCCATCCACCCAGAGCGAACTCCAGAGAAGGGAAACTGGAGGCACTCTGATGGGTAAGGTGTGGTCCCAAGGTACCCAGAACCTGGTCAGCATCTGTTTCCTCCCCCTAAACACCAGGATTTCTCTATGGGTAATTACTCCTCTGCCCCTGGGTGTTCCAGGAAGGACTGAGGTTCCCATCACATACCTCCCAATCCTCCCAGCAGATCCTTCTGTAGGGAGAGGGCAGCACTTAGCCCTTAGGTGGTAGGTTGATGATGTCCCCCATGACAGAGATGTCCCCCATGACAGAGAGCAACATATACGTATAGGAAGGTTATAGTCACTATGCTTCCCTATGTGGACTTCCAGATTTCAAAGACTTAAAAAAATGAACACGAAAATTGTTCTGCATCTAAGCTCATTGAATCTGAGCTCTAGAAGAAGCTGAGGTCCAGGAATCTGAACACAGACTCATCTTGGAACAATAAAGATCCCGGACGACTCAGAAAATGGGGCTGGATTGTTGTAGAGCCCGAGACATTCTCTGGACATTGAATGTATCCCTGATGACAGCTTGTTTACTTGTCATTTGTCTCTTTCTCAAAAAAGAATGAAAAACGTGCAAAATTCTTTTGGTTTCTGTTTTTGTAATTGTTTGCAAGCCGGCTAACTGGTAATTTGCTGTATTTGATTTTCTGTTTGGAGATGCTACAGTTTCTTTAAAACATTTTTTACATTGTCTTCATTTGTTGTCTAATACTAGGAAATAATGCACATAACCGAGCCTGCATTTTCATCACACTAGGGACCGCTAGAAAAGTCTATTTCCGAAAGAAGGAGGCAAGGATGGGGAGTAGGCGGAATGTGCTAAGAAACACGTTCCAGAGTGTGTTTCACCCACATAAATGGGAGAGCAGCGAAGGCTCTCTACCACAGAAGCAGCTAGAACAGTTTCATCTTGATTCACTGCCTCCGCACTTCAAAGTTTCACAACTGAGAAAATAAGGTTTGTAGTCCTTTATTTTTTTAAGATTTATTTATTTTATTTCATTTTTTAATTCTTTATTTAAATTCAGTTTAGTTAACATACGGTGTATGATTAGTTTCAGGGGTAGAATTTAGTGGTTCATCATTTGCATATGGCCCCCAGTGTTCACTACATCAGGTACCCTCCTTAACGCCCATCGGAAATTACCCTTCCCCCACCCACCTTCCTTTCAGCAACCCCGTTTTTTTCCCCTAGAGTTAAGAGTCTCTTATAGTTGGTCACCCTCTCTATTTTTATACCACTTTATTTTTCCTTTCTTTCCCCTACATTCATGTTTTGTTTCTTAAATTCCACATATAGTGAAATCACATGGTATTTGTCTTTCTCTGACTAACTTACTTATTTGAGAGAGAGAGAGAGAAAGCCTGCATGAGTTGAGGGAGGGGCAGAGGGAGGGAATCTTCCGGCAGACTCTCCACTCAGCTGTGAGCAACAGGAAGCTCCATCTCTCCACCCATGAGATCATGATCTGAGCTGAATCCAAGAGTTGGCCACTCAACCGACTGAGACACTCTGGCTGCCCCAGTTTCTAGTTCTTTAAAAATAGAGTTAGGTTGTTTTTACTTATTTATTTATTTTCTAATTTTTTAATTTTTAATTACTTTTTTAAAAAATTTAATTTAATTTTTTCAAATGTAATGATGACATCTGACCCAGGGACCTTACACACCAATATTGTCAAATGACTTCTTTGGTTTCTATATTTAGCACCCATTATAAGTAAGGGGGGAATAGATATAGTGAACAATGATCTAGGTCATGCCATGTAGACTCTGCTTTGTGTGAGCATTAGATAGATATACCTGCTTTCACTTTTTTGGATGCCATAGTGGCAACAATAATTTCACAGAACTTCTACCAGGATTAGTTTTAAAAGTTGATTTTAAAATGATACTTCTACCTTCTTGAGGTTAGCATATATCTTGCGATGATCAGAATTATCCCATGTCTATCATGGTTAAATTTTAATATTTGATGTTCTAATTGGTCTGTGTGTCCAACTTTTGTATCCCAAGATGGAGAGTATGGTTAAATAGTTCTACAGCTGGAACCACAAAACTTAGAGCCTTCAGAAGGAGAACAAGAATGCCTTGCATGTAAAGAGTTTCCAAAACCCTGCCTCTCTTAGCTTTGAGAAGGAAAACTAGCTCTCTGGTATAGGTTCATTTCTAGAATCAGTGAAAACTAGATAAAATCAGAGGGGCTGTACTGGCCAGAGAGTGAGAGCAAGAGAGAGAGGAATAAAGTTTTCCTTTTTTTTTTTTTTTTTTGAATTTCATTAGCCTAGCTAAGTAGGATAATCTTGGTGGCTGTTTTCAGGATACTTCTTTACAAATGAAATATGACTATGTCCCAAACTGTAAGTAAAGTAGAAGTGGACCTTTCAGAGTGATGCTGGGGTAGGGGTGCTGAGAGCCCCAGACTGCAACTTTCTGTCTTCTTCCTCTCCAGGTTGTTTCTGACACTGCCCCTCAAGATTCTTGGCCCTGGGACGCCTGGGTGGCTCAGTTGGTTAAATGTCTGTCTGCCTTTGGCTCAGGTTATGATCCCACGGTCCTGGGATCTAGTCCCATGTAGGGCTCCCTGCTCAGTGGGGAGTCTGCTTCTCCCTCTGCCTTCTGCTCCCCCTGCTTGTTTGCTTTCTCTTTCTCTCATTCTGACAATAAACGTTGGTTGGGTGTCCAACTCTTGATTTGACTTAGGTCATGATCTTTGGGTCATGGGATTGAGCCCCGCATCAGGCTCCATGCTCAGTGACTGAGACCAGAGCTACTCTCTGTGCAGCAGATTCTGCAGCTCTGATGGGTCACCCTGTGTACCCCTAGGAAAGGATCGAGCACTTCTACTAGTGAAGACAACTGGCACAGAGAAAAGAAAGATGATGGCACACAGAGCAGGCTCTGCCTGTGTTAGGATTTTGCCGAGGATTGGCTGGCTCTCATTTCTAAGTGCCAAATGGAATTAATGGAAACTAGTGAACTAATTTGTCACCAGTACCTGGATAGTACGGTATTCTGTGTGCCACGTGGGCAAGTAGGAGTGAGAAGAATCTCTCTTAGATAGGCAGAAGGAGGTTGGCTGAACATGACAGATAGTCAAACAATTTGAGCTACAGATTTATTAGATTTGGGGTAAGGGCACTTCTTTTGCATCCTGTTTTAATATTCTATCTTTATTCCTTAAAAACAGTTATCAAATTTGTTTCCTTGTGTCTGCCTTTATTGATTACAAATGTTCCCAAATGTCAAGACCATGGAAAATGGCAACAAACTATCAATTCCTCATGTTAACAGGCACCACATTTACTCCAAAAGATTGAGAAGAATAAGGGAAAAAAAAAAAAAACTTCAGCACACAGATGACTTAAATCATGTAGTTTATAAAGATGTAGAGAAACAGACTTTGGTTAGGGTGCAAGCCGCTTGGATTTGAATTTAATTTAAAGATGGACAGTTTTTCTACAGGATTGGCATTTTGTCTTCCTGAAGCTAGAATAGATTCCATCCAGATGCTTGGTGTTTTTTTTGCCCTAGGAGCAAACATTTACATGGGAACTGAGCTGAAGGAGCTGAACAAAGTAACCTTATAAATTCTAAATTTGGGTGATTGCATCATTGAAGTCCTAAACATACTAAGAGTCAAATGTAGCTTTTATTTTTATTGAGCATTTGCAACTAATTCCCACTGATCAAAGACAATTCAGCCTCTCTCTCTGCCTCTGTCTCTCTCTCTTTTCAGTTTTCCACTTTGGCAAGTAAGTAGAATCCTGTAAGAATGGCACGGGAATCCCTCTTCTTTCCAACAGCTA
Source organism: Procyon lotor (assembly GCA_028646535.1). Taxonomy (NCBI): domain Eukaryota; kingdom Metazoa; phylum Chordata; class Mammalia; order Carnivora; family Procyonidae; genus Procyon; species Procyon lotor. Next base: position 13,013,419 of record CM053605.1, on the reverse strand, counting down.
CACGATTTCGCTGTTGCAAGGGGAAAGTGGAACGAGGAAAGACAGTGCATTTTGGGAATTCATTAAGTGGCTGAATTCATTAAATGCTGGAAGGGGATAATTTAGACCTTTTTTGTTAACACCATAATTTGTAACTGTGTAATTATCAGGGTTTGCTTTTAGTCTGGGGCAAAATTTCATATTTATACTTCAATGAAAATGATCTATCACTTACACTGACAAAAATATGAGCTTCTTAGTTGTGGCTATTGGTAAGATGTGGGGTTTCAGAATCCCCAGCCTGCCTATTCCCAGTTCTGCTGTGGAGTCCAGCTTGTGGGGGGTAGGGTTCAGAAGAGACAGACTGTCCAGGGTTGGGATGGTGTCCGGAGAAGGCATGTGTCTTAAGCAGGAGCTTGGGGCTGGACCTCAGAAGCTCAGGTCGCATCCCTCATTGTATCTTAGGTCTTTCTTTCATTTCTTTAGCTGTAAAATAATGAAGACGCTATCGCTATGGTAAGTCCAGGAACAGATCTGTATTTAAGGAAAATAATATAAATATAAATTCCAAGTTGGGTATAAGGCATTGGAATGGGCCATTGCAATGAAAGGGTGCTGGAGCTTAAGTTTCATTGACTTCATGGCAAATTCCCCTCTGAGTTATGTTACGGGGGGAAGGGAAGGAATATGGGTTCTCGTGCATTGCCCTGATAATTCATAAAAGGGCTGCCATCTGTGCTGGTAGGGCTGCCTTTCAGAGGGAGGTAGTGGGGTCTTCCCTAGAACCTGAGTGGGTAGAAGGGAGAGATTGCTGTCTCCTGATGACTGAAGGTTGTTACCAGGAATTCTAAGGCATGGTCCCGTCCTGAGCCTCCACTGATAAGGTGACCTCTGTTATGTAAACATGATCACTCCTTAGTGTGAATTCCCTAGGTCGGGACAGTTTTGGGGTTCAGTCATGGGGTTATCATGCTCTCCTAGGAGTATTTTCAATCTCAATTTGTAGATGGTGACAGAGTCAGCAAGGGGACATGGAGTTAAGCTTGGATGTGCCTCGCCCTGAAGTTGACACTCCGTTCGCCCATTCCATCTGAAGAATGCTTAGGGGCTGCGGCCTCCCTGAGTTTCTGCAAGGACTTGGTCTCTTCAAGTGGTTGCAGGACAAGCTGTCAGCCAGCCAAAACGACCCTCCACGCCTTGGGAAGATGACCCAGACCCACTTCCACCGCGGAGGATTGTGCCGTTCCTTCTGCTTCGACAGCGGGTCACTGGAATGTTAATATGGACTCTGCAAAGTCCCGTCCTAGAAAGATGGCAACTTCACAAGAAGTGATTTGGCAGTTTTAGAGAAGTAAAGAACCAGAAGGTGGTTGCATTCACTTTCTTATAGGCGCATGTTCTAGGGCACACTCTCATTCTGATGCTGAAGGGTGAATTTCATGGATTTCCAAACAGACCAGATTCTCTGAGTAATTGTTATTTGTTCTGGGCCTCACCAGACATGGGTATTGCGTGGGAAGAAGGGGAAGTTTTGCTAAGGAGAGAGGAAAGATGCTAACTCAGAATAGGGCTCTTTAGTAACGAAATCCTGCTTTTCCACAGTTGTGCCTTTTCTTCTTGGCTAATGCCCACCCCCTTCCACTATTTTTCTCTCTCTCTCTCTCTCTTTCTCACACACACACACTCTCTCTCTCTCTCTCTCTCACACACACACACACACACACATTGCTTATCGATAGTAACAAATAAGTCAGCTAACATCCAGCAGCATTAAGATGCTTGCATTTCTTAGAAGCCCCCTCAAGCCCTTGGGCAGGAACACAGGTCTCCTGGTCACAGATGCATCTCTGTCAATTTCATATTTGGAAATGTGATCTGCTGAAACCAGCATGTGTCCATTTTGCTCTGAATCCCCAGTGATGGGACACATATTTCTTTTTGGAAACCATTAAGAACCGTGGTTACCTCCCCCAGAGGTGGGACATTTCTAAAGGCAATTAAGTGCAGGCTTTTGATGTGAAGGCTTCCGTAGAGGGAACAGGCTTCTGTTCTCTGGCTTCTCCCAAGCTTTCCAGCCTGGTAATCAAACCAGCTCACTCCCATTCTGGAACTGCTCTTAGAAGCTTGGAAACAATAACTGTGCTGGTGCAGGCTCGAAATACATTAAAATAGGCCTGTCAAGTGTCAGTTTATACCGGAGCGATGGAGTACGCGCTGACTTCATGTAATCAAAAGGAAAAAATTACACCGTGTGTCTTGCCTGGGAAAAACAGACTGCAACTTAGCAAGTCGTATTTCATGCTCCCTGCACAGAGCTGCAATCCCTTCCTTTATTTACTCATGGAGCCCCTCTTTTAGCTGCATGCTGGTGGTTTACAAATAATCAAAGTGTGGGGTGGTTTTGTATGTTTTTAAAGACATCAGCTCGGGTGGATCAGATAAAATCCAACCCATCTAGGCAGGTACTAACTTGTTTAAGGAAACCAGCTGTCAACAGGGGCGAGGAACTCAGAGGGCACACCAACTTAATCATTCCTGTGGCAGGCCGGGAGAAAACTCCCTGCTTGATTTTTTAGCGCCGCGTTGGGCAAATGTAGAAAGGCAGCACCTTCCATCAACTGGGAATCAATTACGAAGCTGATTGGGGTGTTTGTTTCTCAAATTACCCAAACAGAAGGGCAGAAAGCTTCACGTGGCTGCTGAAGTTGCACACTGTGGAGGGGTAAGGGGAAGACAAATTTGGGGGCAGGTCCGAAGGGCTGGGGAAACCCTGGGTTTTCTCCTCTCGGACAGCAGCTTAGACAGTCTCCCCTCCTCAATTGCCTCCCTGAAGACGTTCATCTTGTGGTGGGTGCTACTGCGTTTTCTCCTCAGGAGTTACCTGGCAGGATCGCAGGCAAAGCTATTACAGAATTGGCTCTCTTCCATCGTCCGGCCTGGAATTTCCAGCCTCTCCTGGAAAGACAAAAATAAAATAAAATAAACAAAACAACAAAGGCAATAACAAAACCCCAACCCTTTTCTGAATTACTGTTAACTTCAGATGTGCAATGCGCATGCCAAGGGCATACTCCATGGGATGGTGTTGATCTCGTTTCTAAGCATGTTTTTCATCCACCTTGAGATTCCTGGGTCTTTGTTCTGTAGGCCCCAATATTACCAGCTTGGTGTCAGATTGCCTAAGAGTAAACATTTACCTGGGAGGACTTTTGGAAGCATCCCTATCTCCTTGATCAGCACAGAGTCGTATTTTTTAATACTATAATACAGCTTATAAAGGGTGTAATTGTGAAATATAACATACCTACCTCCAAAATGGGTGAGACAAGGCCATAGACGTTTTCTTAGCTGAGTCCAGAAGCTTTCTGGCAGGAAGATTAAATAGGATTGTAGTACTTGAACCAATCAAGGTCTATTTTGCATTTTGCTTTCATCAGAGGGTGTAAAAGTTGGTGGGAAGGGGCCCGTGGAGAAGGAGAAGATAACATTTCGTCTCTGTGGATCTGCTGTGTGAGTAGAAATCAGGTCATTCTCAAGCATATTCCTCAAATGCGTGGGGTATTGCTTAGTAAGTAAATCAGGACAGCAGGCTTTGCAGCTAAGAAGGGAACCAGGACCAAAGTTGCAGGCAAACACAGCAGCAAGATAGGACCCCCTCACTGCACAGTTTTCATGCAGAAAGCTGATGGAACAGAAGGTTTATTAGATCAGAGAGAAATGACAGGAAATGAGGAGATACAAGCTGGATGTGTTGCGGTTCAAGAGGTTTATACACACACACACACACACACACACACACACACACACGCACAGAAAGTTAAGGAGGAATGTTCTGTGGGATGCAGTAATAGTGTAGCATTTAAGAGTGTGTACCAGGAGGTCAGAATGCTTGCTTTAGGATCCAAGACCTGCCATTTTGTGTCTGCATGACATCAGGTGATCAGTCCACCAGCCAAGCCTTAGTTTCCTGGGCTGTCAAATGGGAGTAGTCATACACCTGTCCCATAAGGAACTTTGCATGTAGAAAGTCATGGAAAGAAGTTTCTGCATAGCAGCTGGCACATGGGAAGAACTCTACCCATGTAAGTTACTGCTACCACTACTCTTAGCACGAGTCCTTGCTCTGTTACTACTGTGAGGGTTCTCAGAGCCTTCTAGACGAGGGCCACGAGTTCGTAGAAGACGCCTGCACGGTTCAGCCTATCCAAGACTTATTTAAGCACTCACTTTTTTTTTCCCCCATAAAACATCTGGCTGGGTTCATGTTTTCGGGCATACCATTTAAGAAATATTGTGACAGACCTATCCCTATGTGATCCTGGCTCATGTTCTCTAACATTTAATAGAGAAATTCCTCTCACTTTTTCTCTCCTTACTCAAACTCTATGCATCGTGCTCAGCTTGACCCCAGGCCCTTTTTTGGGAGCCAACCCTCCCTTCCAGCCAGTACTCAAGTTCTCTTTCTCAACTCAGGTGGTGCGTGTCATCGACCTTGTATTTTTTACTTGGACTTTTTGTGTTGATATCACCATGATTTTTTTTTTTTTAAATTGTATTTATTTACTTGAGAGAGAGACAGAGAGAGCCAGCATGAGCAGGGGGAGGGGCAGAGGGAGAAGCAGTCTCCCCACCAAGGAGGGGAGCCCAATGCGGGGCTAGATCTCAGGACCCCAGGATCACCACTGAGCCGAAGGCAGATGCTTAACCGACTGAGCCACCCAGACAGCCCACACCGTGTTTTTCTAGATTTCTGGTCACACTCAATTTGTCTACTTTGATTTTATTTTACAGTATAAGTCCTCACTGGCTATTCTGAGATCTACTGTGCTCACTTAAGACCTCATAGGATGCAGGTTGAAACCTTGAATTGGAACTTGATTTTTCCTCCTTAGGTAAGTGTGAAGCCTCACCCACCACCCTCCCCAGCTTTTTCCAGAGCCAGTGTTATTAGTCTTTTGTTCAGTGTGGTAAATTATTCCCTCCTTCCGATGTCTTTTCTAATCCACAGGATAGTAGCCACTATACAACAGTTTGGATCTGCTGATGAGATTGTAGTCCTTTTTTTTTTTACATTCTTTTTCTCTGAAGTCAATATTTCATTCTGTTTCTTGGTTATGTATTTTTCTCTCTTTAAAAACCATTTATACTTCTCTTTATATTACCTAGTGAGGCTTTGGTTTAACAACATTTTATTGACCCTTATTTGAACTATTGTGTCTAAAAATTGTGCCTGTTGGTGGAGAGCTGGTTACAAGAAAGGGTGAAATCCAGTTGATTGAAGAGATTCAGAGCACAGGTTCTTGAATTAAGATAGTCTGACTTGAGCGCCATCATTTACTAGCTTTGTGACCTTGGGGTGAGTTAATTACACTCTCTCTACTGCATCTTTCTTGTGTATAAAATAGGCTACCCCATAGGGTTGCTGTCAATATTAAATAAGACAAGGAAAGTATGTCTTTTAGCACAGTGCTTTGCACCCAATAAGGCTCATAGACATTGTCCAGAATTCAGACATATTCTCTGCCTTTTTAAGTATCTCCATCTGGAGCAGGAGCAGAGGGGATTTTTAAAGGAGGAGTGATTTGAACAGGAAGTTGCAGCTATATGGGGAGGGGTTGGAAAGACTGGTTTTACTGGGGCAAAGTGGGAGATGAGGTTGGCACGACAGATTGGAGACAAATAGTGGAGAGTTGTAAATCCCAAATTATGGAATTTCATAGGCAATGGGGAGTCACTGAACATTTTTATATAAGATAGTAATGCGTTCAGCTCTGTTTCAGAGAGTTAACTTGGGGAATAGTCAGGAGGACAAATTGGAGCAGAGAGACAATCAAAGCAGAAAGACCAATTAAGAAATGGAAGTTCCACCATTCATTTTTTGTTTGTTTCATTTCCCCTGGTTCAGTTTCTTTTTATGTAACAGAAATAAGTTTTCCATGCAACTTTCATTGATAATCCTTGATGAGACTCTCCTTGGACTTTTTAATCTTCCTCTATTTATTGGGCCTATTTGTTTCACCTGACCTCCAGGAATATATTCAGAAACAAACTAGATCATACATTTTATGTTTTATTTATAAGCCTCAACTCCCATAGCTGCTGACCACCACCGCAGCATTGCTTCAGAGAATCATCATCTCTCCTTTCTTCCAATGTCTGCTCTGTGTTCTCAGTTTAGTGCCCTATTCCAAGGGTGAGTGCTGCATTAATGCTCAAAAAAATTTATATACACACACACACACATATATATATATATACACACATATGGGGCGCCTGGGTGGCTCAGTCGTTAAACGTCTGCCTTCGGCCCAGGTCATGATCCCAGGGTCCTGGGATCAAGCCCCGCATCGGGCTCCTTGCTCGGCAGGAAGCCTGCTTCTCCCGCTACCATTCCCTCTGCTTGTGTTCCCTCTCTTGCTGTGTTTCTGTCAAATAAATAAAATCTTTAAAAAAAAATAATCTATTTGAAAAAAAATACACACATATATATATACACACACACATATATATATGTATA
>CM053605.1:12834689-13006823 GCA_028646535.1 Procyon lotor | reverse complement strand
AGAGAGAGAGATTGATTTTAGATAACGATCAGGCTCCTGATTACAATAGATGCATAATCTTGGGAAAGCCAAGCTGGCCTTCTGTTCTGGAATCTTCTGAAACAATAAACCTATTTACGCCAGATGCAGTTGCATTGGTGTGCAACTTTCAATTGGGTTAGATGCGCAGCAGTGTCTACTGATGACCTTTCAGCTGCTTGTCAGCACCTTCCTATTAAACTCTCGGGCTGCTTAAAATAGAGCACCAATACCTCTGGGCACCTCACTTTTGAAAAACAAACTAAACCATCAGATAAGACCATGGGGACTTGGGCTTTATCTAATGTTACACACTCTTTCTAAAATTGATTTCACTTTTTCGCCAACCCAATATGTCCATGAAATAGCCTAGCTTCTGCTACAAGAACAATTATTATTCCACCTGAGGTGGCTCGTATGGTCTCAAGGCCTTGCAAACATCCATTTATACTGAGATGGATTGGAGATAAAGCAGACATGAGTTGGCACTTCAGGCAGACAATGATTGTCAGACATGCCACACTGTGGCAGCTGGAGAGCTGCCCTGTGGCCTGATGGGAGAACACACTTCTTTATTTCCCACAGACCAGTATGCATGGAAATGTGCTAAATTTTGTCCACAGACAAGTATTGGAAGGATCCAAAAGACCTTCTCGTCTGACTGCTCCCAAATTTTCAAACCAACAGCAAACATGGAACTCTCCCGTGGAAACTTTGACTCGCTTGTTCTGGGTCTTTCCCTATAATCTCCTGCCATGTTGCAATTAAATGTAATTCAGGATATGCATAATTGCTACTCATCCAGAAAAGATTATTTTTTGAGAGCTTCAAAATGAGAAAATGTGCATAATCCTTTACAGGTTTCATAGAAACAAAGTTGATTTAAATAAATAAGCACATTTATACTACAGTGATTGATTTACCCAAACCAAAATGTACTGTGGATGTCTATAGAAATACACATACTAATATAGTTCTTGAATTAATATTACTTTCATTAGCGATGTTACTGAAAGTGGAAATAATATTTCTATAGCCTTTTTGTAATTTCTCTATCAAATTCAGTTCATGTTTGACCTTATAAGGCAAAAAGTTTTTAAGTATGAACTAGATGTATTTGTATTGTATAGTTACAAATTAGTTCCCAGTGATTCATGAGGTCATCTCAGGCTAAATGTGAGAGATCCCTTAGGGGTATCATAATACACTTCCTAGTAGGGAAATAAGTATTAACAGCTGAAGCCATGAGAACAGGGACATCTATATTTTTAAGGAAAAAACTGACACAGGAAGTTTCAATCCTATCACAAAAATGAGTTGCAACTGAAATTACACTCTGTTCTTTTTCAGAGTCACTGAAGGATATCTACAAGAGATAACTGAATTAACCAAACATTGAACATTAAAGACAAAGGTTGATCCTGTTCAATCAAAAGCATTTATTTTGTTTATTAGTTAAACTGAACACTTCAGTCAAATAAAACGATGTAAATGTTTGGCCTGAATTCCAATTCAGTCAGAATTATCAATCTCGTAGGTTTATATGTTGACATACAAACCATAAAAGTGAATTTGGTTTTGTACTTAAAAGTTCAAATACAAAAGGTAAGAACAAAATTATATCAAGTTGAATCTTTGACTTTGATTTCAGTGAGTCATACATATGCCTCTTTGTCACAAAATGGAGAATCACAAGTAAGGTCATCACAGCTCAATAATTTCAGAGCAGCAAATACTCATTCTGCTCAAATGACTCAATTCTCAGCTTATCTGGGGTGTTGACATTGCCACTGAGGGTCTCCATGGGTCTTGAGAAAGGGGGCAGACCTCCTATGACAATGGAAAATAAGCCAAGTCAGTTCATTCGCTTTCAGATCTTCTTGAAAAACTCAAAGGTGCTCTGTGGTGTTAGAGAATTTCGAGTTTATTCTAGATGTGAGCCTTCCAAGTGCCTGAGGGACTTCTGGTGACTGGGTGGGAGCCATGGGAACCTACGGTCCAATGCTACTGGGAAGTACCTCCGAAAAGGCCAATGTTTGCTTTTCATCAATCTGAACCTCAGTGACCTGCTCTCTACTTTTAGCATTGAGAGCTGACCAAATTAGAATGTTATTACTAGCAACAGGAACAGTTTTTCACTGCAGCTTGGACTTCAGTTTCTGCCAAGAATTAGGTACTGAATTAGAATTAACCTCGCTCTTGCCCGTAAGCCAAGTGTACGTTGTTTCTGTAACTTCTGTGCTACCCATTACACTGTGCATTCATGAGTTCAGAAACACAGACTTGACTATATAACTCTTCCAACCTTCATTATTTCTTAGCTTGGTATTTACAGTGCTTCCTAATCTGGCCTAGACCTGAACTTTTACTACCTCCTTTCAGTTTCTGCAACAGGACTTGATTTCTTAGCCATGACAGGCTATTTCTTGTTTCCCACCGTGATGTCATTTTCTGCTTTTGTTAGTGGTGTTCCTTCTATTTTTGTCCATCTCCTCATGGATACTCATATATCAAGGACTATCACAAACGATAGCCACCCCCCTACACACTCTCTCAACTTCTTGATATAAAATTAATGAAATCCTTAGCTTCATATTTTTAGCACATTATCCTCGCCTTACCATATCATAAGTAGTCACGTGCCTTCATGCAAACTTTTAAAATTAGATCACCTCACCTTGCTTAGACCGATGCCCTTAACACTCAACCACTTTTATTTGGTCCCCAATATCTTATAAGGGATAATTAGGCAGTTCATGTCCTAATGTCTCAAGTGCTCCAAGATTCTAGTGCTAGGATCAGATTTAAAGGGACTTGACCTCAAGATAATACAATTTAATGCCAGAAATAGAGCTGGCAAGATATGTATGTAGCTCCCTCCTTGCCTTTCATCTGACCAGTTTATTTTCTCCTGAGAAAGTTCGGAAGTAAGAAGTGAAACGATATTTTTTGGTTCATGTTCATAGGAATGAGAAAACATCCATGTAGTTTAGAGCTGACAAATCTTAAGAATTGTTGCTGTTGTGCTTTTTTATTATGAAAGCATAGCAGAGAAACCCTAGACAGGGGTCAGGAGACTTTTGTTTTTAAGTTTTGCCCAGACTTTAATTCATTGGATGACCCATGAAATGCCACTCCTTGTCATCGAGACTTCTTTGTTGAGGAAATCAGACGTTTAGAGCGGAAGGACTATATTCTCTTGCAACTTGAACACGTGTGGTTCTAAAAGTCCACCTTAGAAGTGCTGTGATCCCGAGGAAAAGTGGTTATTAGGTCTTTGAATGACTTGGTGTTCAGAGAACCATTGACACATTGGATTCTTTTATGCAAATTCAAAATTGCACTTTTTAACTGTAAAATATAGTTTAGATAGTTTTTGAAATTAGTCTTGTTCCTATGTCTAGACATAGGTTGTCTAGAAATGGAGAAGTGAGGAAAGGGCAAGATACAGAATTTAACAATATCAGTAATTTATGTATAAGTTTGTCTTGCTTTGTCGAAATCATATCCTTGAGACCCTGGAATCCTGAGGAGGGAAGTATTATATGTGTCTCAGAACTGGCTACAGGTGAATTCATCACTAGTGGGCTACAAGGAAGTACGTATCAACGTTTGTTATCTAGGTGTGTCTCATCCATAGAGAACCCCCCAGGGACCTCATCGTCTGCCGTATCCCACATGCCACCAGTTGGTCACCCCCGATAAGGAAGATGCTACCAGTGAATGAGGTTGTCTACTTGAGTCACAAAGAAATGTGCCACACTCTGGCTGTTTTTAATGCATGGTTGTCTTTATTTATGTATTTTGTACAGTCATTTGTATGGTCATTTGTCTGGGCCATTTCTATGTGACATTAGGGAAGTTGTTTAATTGTTCAGCACTTCCATTCCTTCGTCTATTAGAATGAGCACATCAGCTTCACAGGACTGTTGTGAAATTTTATGAGATGTTGTTTATGAAGATATATTTTAATCAGTTAGACACAATGGACATGTGGGTTATTATAGCCGGTTGGGCAAGTAATAGCCAATAAAGTTATTTTTCTTTCCTAAACCCCCCAGACAATAATTTTCTGTACACCAGATTCTTTTGTCATCATTGTCTTGTGAAGTATAATCTATTCCATTTACTTCTAGTAAATGTGCCAGTTTGGTAGCTTTGGATCAGATTGACCACATTTTCTGTAAATCCATTCTGAGCAGGATTTCTTGTTATTGTTGGAAATCTAGATCATTAATTGATGCTTGTAGCAGCCAAGACTTTACCACAATTGAAGAAATAACCATGGAAATCAGACTTACACCTGAATTCCTTTACATTTCTTCATTTAAATCTGATCCTCAAAGTATTTGTTTTACTCATTATACTGCCTAATGTGCTTAAAATAAATCAGTACCCAGCCAGCGCTCAAATCCTGGGGTAATTGGAGTTTCTGATGTCAGCAGGAGTATTCACATGTGTCCCATCATGAGTGCCTGCCGTGTGTGTGTGTGTGCACGCGCGCGCTCGCGTGTGTGTGTGTGTGTCTGTGCATGCATGCATGTGCACACACACACACATGTGCACAGGAAATATGAACTAAGAGGATTTCTATGCCTGCAATTACAAGTATTATTTGGGGGTATTTTTAGTTCACCTATGAATGGATATAAAATGCTGCTCTGAAATAGGGATAAAAGGCTGATTGCTTTCATATATCAGTCTTACCTGAAGAAAACAGGATAGGAAACGAATTGCCTGAGTATATTCCAATTTATCACCACAGAAATATGTACCATAGCTCTCAAAACTAATAAATGATTCCATATGCTTAGGGGACAAGTAAGCATATGGATATAGTCCTAAGATAAATTAATATCTACTGTGACATTAATTAACTAATGATTCTTTGTAAGAACAAGTAAAAGAACATACATAAGACAGAAGACAGATTTGATGGTGTTGACTCGATAGTCAGCAATGGTACCCCGTCTGATTAAAGTCTGTGCCTTATTTCGTTATGAATAACAGCTGGGGAACAAGATAAGAGGTAGGGATTCAGGCAATTAAAACTTTCATTTATTACGTACTATTGTTTATGGTGTTGGAGGTTAGGGAGCCCTCTTCTTCTGTAGGGTTCTGAAAAGAGGAGGCTTTACACAAAGAATTGATAGGCAAGAGGAACCCACTGACTTTCTGCCTGATCTATACTTTGGGACCTGGTTCTATCCTAAAGGCTTTTTCTTACTTATCTACTCAGTAACCAGCAGACACGATGGATCAGCAGAGAAGTTGTGAGACTGGCTACAATTCTGGACCCCAATTCCTACTTGTGGGTTTTTTCCTGTGTCACCAAGCAATCCTTGGGTACCAGCAGGGTGTTAGGCAATTCCACTAATTTCGGACGCTGTATATCTGGGGATGGCATTACATTCCACAGGTTAAGGGCTGAGGCCTACAAAAATGCCCCCCACTTCAGATGCCAGTAGGAAGTCCAGGTTATCATCTGTACTTCTGATGAACTGGCTATAAATCAGAGGTACCCATGACTCCCTCCTTGGGTTCATTTAATTTGCTAGAGTGAAAAGGAAACCAGTTTACTCACAGGTTATTGTGAGTAACCTGTCCTTTATTAACCTGTCCTATATTATTAATACTGTCCTTTATTATAAAGGATATCAAAGGACATGAGTAAAACAACCAGATAAAGAGATACATAGGGTGAGGTCCCAAACAAAGGAGCTTCTGTCCCCATGAAGTTTGTGCCTAGCACAGTGGCAGGTGGAAGTGTTTTGGTTCCCCAACCTACAACTCTTTGAACTCCATAATTTTGGGGTTTTGTGGAGGCTTCATTACATAGGCCCGACTAATGAAATCACTGGCCATTGATAAATGTCAGCCTCCCACTACACCCCTAGAAGTCAGAGGGTGGGAGTAAAAGTTCCAACCCTCTAATCACATGGTTGGTTCCCATGGTAACCAACTCCCATCTTGAGGTAGGGTCCCAAAATCACCTCATTAACATCCCAAAATACACCGTTCTTCACTTAGGAGAACTTAGGAGATGCTAAGGATTCCAGGAGCTCTGGAGGTGTCAGAATCAGAGACAAAGACTATATGTTTCACAATACCACACTGGTATTGCCTTTGGGCAATAAGGTATAAGCCTTTGGGCTTATCACAGCTGAAGAGGAAGCAGGGTAGAAGCAGGCTGTGTGGAGCAGTGGCCTTGGACGCCAGTGAGGTGGCTCAGTGGTGGTCAGACCAAGACCAGCAGGATCAGCCTCTTCTCCCCTGGGGAGGAATGAGCAAGAAGTGCAGAGCCAGAGACAGGGCCCAGGTTCAGGCCACTGTCCACTGTGGGGATGAGGAAGGGCAGCAGAGTGTTCCCCGAGCCAGGGTCCAGAGCTGAGTCCTCCAGAAGAGAAAAAAATTGCTCAGTTTTTGAAGAAGCTAAATGTCCTGTGAAAAAAGACACCACATGTTGATTTTTTTTTTGCAGAGAATGAAGACAAAAAAATTCCTCTAGGTTCTAAAAAAAATATCCAAGAAAAATGTCTGTGGCATTTACAAGCTTTAGATCAAAGTCTTTAAGAGAGATTGGAGGACATTCTGAGTGGACAATGTTGGCATTTTGCAGAAAATAGGAAATGTGTTTTTCTGAGGTCTGCTGTTGCTCATTTTGATGCCATGATAACAAGAATAGTATTTTCTGTGACAAAATCAGTAGATTTGTTCTGATAATGGGATGCAATATTTGAAATAAAGACTGACCTAAATATTTCAATTCGGTTGACCTCTTTTCTCCAAAGGCCATGAACATGACCTGCAGTTGCTGAACCAAGACCCTGCCCTGGCCCAGCTATTACTTCTAGTTATTCGGTTTAGCAGTTAATGCGGAGAATTGTTGGCCTGCTTGTTAGAAATAGAATGGCCATCTTCAGTGGAGGTCTTAAGTGACCTACACATAGATTTCACAGTATAAAATAATCTTTTAATACAAGTCATTATCATGCTTCTGTAAAAAAAAATATCCACAAGATTTTCTGAAGCTTACAGTTTTCGTCCAAGGATCTGGGTGTCATGTTGGTATTGGGTGCTGTGTTGTCAGTGTTCTGTGTTAATCTCTGCAAGGGATGTGTTGCCTACATATCTTGGGAGCTTCTGACAACTAGGGGAGTGCTCCTATCTATCTATCTATCTATCTATTTATTTATTTATTTATTTAGTGTGGGGGAGGACAGTGTCTTAAGATCTGGCAAAGTGGAGAGATGCTCTTCATGCTATAGGAGTTTAAACTCTGTGTCCCTGCCACATGCCCCCTCTCCATCTTTCTATTCTGTGTAGGAAATGATGAACCTGTAGACCTCTATGGGGAATGATAGAATCCCCGAGATGATTCTGCAGATTGCTGCAGCCTTATGTACCTGTAACAAGTAGGGCATATTGAAGGAAATTAAAAATCTCTATAGAAAAAAAAAATCTCTATAGAAATTCACAGAGGCAAACTCATTTTTCAAAGGTTGGTTTGAGACATCAAACCAAAGTAACAGACTTCCTAAAGGAAGAAGAAGCCCAAGACATGAGGCAAAAAACATAGACTGTATAGAGCAGGCAGGGCCACGAAATGTTAGCTAGAATGCTCACCTCTAAAACCAGTGAGAAGGCACTGGAAGTTCATATCAAAAATCCACTATACTCATTAATTATACAATGCTTCACGTGTTTCCCGTTGTCAACAAAACCTTTTGATGTTTTCATAAAGGCCCTGTTAAAGAACCCCTTTTAGTCTTAGTAAAAAGGACAGCTCCCCCAAGATCTCTGTTCTTTAGAGCCAAGGGCTTTGTACCTAGTGTTGGCAAAGCTGGATCAGCTGCTCCTTTGTAGAATTTTGACTTGATGAGGTTTCCAGAAATGTGTATAAAGCAGGGTCAGCAAACTATGGCCCAAGGGCCAAGTCTGGAACATAGCCATACCCATTCATTTATGTATTGTCTTTGGCTTCCTTTGTTCTACCATTGCTGAGTTGAGTAAATGTAACAGAGATAATATGACCCACAAAGCTGAAAATATTTCCACCTGGCCCTTTCTAGAAAAAGTTTGCCAACCTCTGAAATAGACTCACCCAAAACATCGCTTGTCTCAAAGCAGCAGCCAAGCACCTTTGACTAGAACCATAAAAATTCTTCCATTCATTGTGTCTGTTCCTTTACAAACATTCATTGAGTACCCACTATGTGCCAAGGACGATTCTGAGATACTTAAGTGAACAAAAGACGAAAAAACCCTTTTCTTCATGGAGCTTACTTTCTAGTAGGGAGGGACAGACCATAAATAATAAACATAATAAATGAATCATATTACCAATTCTTGTAGGAATTGGTAAGTGCTCAGGGGAAAAAACAGAGCAGGGGAAACTGGATGGGAGATTTTGGAAAGGGCTGCAATTTGTGGGAGGCTCTTTGAGAAGGCAGGATCTGCATGAAGTCATGAAGTCATGGAGGAAGTCAGGGAGTGATCTCTGCAGACGGGGCTGGGGGGTTGAGGGGAGACTGTTTCAGGCCAATGAACAGCCCGTGCGAAGGCCCAGAGTAACCTACATGGGATCCGGCCTTTAGCCATCAGTGTAGGACCACAGCAGCTTGGTTTCCAGATACACGGAAACAACCTCCAAAGTCTACCCTCCAAAATCGAGGCAAATTCTAACAACCTTGCAGGTGCTGGGATGGGGTGGGGACTGGAAATTTGTATTTCATGAAACGGGGAGGTATTTTAGGTTTCCCAGGTGTCTCATTTTGGGAACCCCTGCTCTAAATCAAAGTAAGAATGCCCTCCAAATATACTAAGAGTCATCCAGCCTCTGCTTGAACATTTCCAGTAATGGGAAGCTATTAACTCTTTTAGAGAGTTCACTCTATAAAATATTTATAACATTTAATTAATTTATTCATTTATTCAAGTAAAAATGTGTAGCTTTCCTGCTGTGAATCAGGTATTGGGGATGTGAGAACACATGTTCTGTGCCTGCATTGTTTTTTGTTTATTTCTGATTGCAACATGTCTGTATTTTCATTTTAGATTTTGGAAAAAATAGGAAAACACACAGAAGGAAAAATTATTCTTTATCTTATAAGTAGCAATGTTAATATTTTAGTGTATTTTATTTAAGTTTTTTCTCTTTTTCTATATTTAGAAGATTGAGTTCTCTTTTCTCAACTAAAATGTATTATGAATATCTGTTTCTACAAAATATTTTTCTATGTGTTTTTAAAATAACAGCTTAGTATTCCATTTTATATATGTAATATATATAACACAGATACATATATATGTATGTAATATATCCATCTGATGGCTATAGCTTATCTCAAAATATCCACTACTACAAAAATGCTGCAATTAATTTTGTTATAAACTTTTTTCAACATTTCTAATTATGTAGGTAAATGTCTATAAGTGGAATTTCTGAATTAAATCATATAGGCTCTTAAATCTTTTGAAATATATTGCCAAATTGCCTTTCCAGAAAGAATGATCCAATTTCCATCCTCATTTCAATTATATGAAAATATTCATGTTTTTATACCCTTGGCAATACTGGTATTTCATTTTTTTTTTTTTTTATTAAAAAGCTATAATTACTAGAAAGTTCTTTCTTGCAGTGAGCTCAATTTTGCCTATTCAAATTTTCAACCTATTGATCTGACTTTTGTCTTCTGGAGCTTTGTGGAATAAATTCAATCCTCTTTTAAAATGGAATTTCAAATATTTGAAAATAATGATCATACCTCCACTGTTCTCTGTCCCCAGTTATCTTTCTTTTCTTCAATAATTATTGCCTTAACCCACTTTCTGGACTCTCCCCTGCTCTGGTCTCACTGTTCTAGATAAGCCTTAGTTAATCCATCTTTCCCTTAAAATGTGGTAGCAAAGATTGAACCAAGGACTGTCAGTGCAAGAACACTGCCTTCTTTGTTCTCAACAGGATACTTCTAACTGGTGCAAGCTAAGCAGTCAGTAGCTATTTTTGGCATCCATGCCACATCCCTGGCTCATAAAGAGATTGAGATCAATCCAAATTCCCATTTTTATAAAGAGTCTTGTGGTCATATCAGGCAAGATCTGCATTTCGCTGATGAGATTGTCCTCAGAGGTGCAGAATGGGGCTTTCTGATTTGCATAGATATCAATGCAATCATTAATTCTAGTTTGTCAAGTTCCTTCTGAAAACTGATCTCATCACCAGATGTGTATCTTCTACAAACTTGGTAAGGGTATCTCTTGACTTTTAGTAATTAAGAAAAAAAACCAAACTAGATTATGTTGATCACAAAGTCTTGCCACACCCTAAGCATCTGCTATTCTTCCATTAATCAACAAACTTTAAGTATAACACTTAGTGCAACCATGTTATTTCCTCATCCAGTGTGTGTGTGTGTGTGTGTGTATGTGCATACATATGTGTTCTGTTGTTAAGGGCACAGAAGAAAACTTCGTGAAATAAATTAAAAACATAATATTTTAATCTGGCTGAAATCAAAATATATTCTTTGTATGGTATTTTTTTGACTTCCCTGATAAGATTTCTCTCTTCCTTTTTTTTTTTTTTTTAAAGAAAATTAGTTTTGCATGACTCGTTGTTTATGTTGGTTCCTTGATTTCAGCTTTATTCCAGAATACAGGCAGGGCCAACATCAAGCTGAATTTGATGTAGTTTCTAGTTTTTAACTTCATTTCTCTATTTTGAAACATTGCGGGTATTTGTCCATATATCATATACTGGAATACCTTATTTTTATGGCAACTTACGTATTTTTTGTTTGTTTTGTTTTTTTTTCCCCCAACTGCTCTGGTGTATAACTTATTTGGGTCTAAAAACTTCTATTAATTTTAAGCAAAGAGATTTTTTCTAAGTATCTTCCAGCACCTTGAACTCCAATCTCCGATAACTTTGCTTGTTATGTACATTTTCCAATTTGAAAGTCATTTTGCTTGATGTAGAAGATGATCTTAAGTAGGAGTCAATGGCATGTGCTTTTGCATGATTTGTTAATAATATGTTATTCATTTGAATTTGTAGATTTTAGCCTTTCTTACTCTTCATATTATGGACGTAATGGTAATCAGCCAGTTTGTTGTTCTTAACACTTAGCCACATCTGTGTTTTAATGTAGATTTTGTCTTCATGTATAAAATGAATTGCTCTTATCTTAGTTGATTCTACCTGCCAAACAATTCAGATTACTACAAAAATAGTTCAGCTCTGGTGGTATTTCTTGAACAGATCAGTAGTACCATGGGCTGCTTTTAAGTTTTCAAAGCATTTTGTACTTTTTTGCTTAAAAACTAGACCTAGTCATAAGATTCGAGGGATCAAAAATCTAGGTTGCTTTATCCCCCATGCAATGTCAGGTGGTGATGAGTAAGGTAGAGATATGTTTTCTTAAGAATAAGAAATATGCATATGTATACGTGTATGTGTATGCATGTCCTTCTGTGTATGCATATGCATATCTATTCATTCTCTGTACTTGGAAGTTTCCACAATTTCTACACAGCATTAAATAAATATAGAACAAAACTAATTGGCCTCTAACTAAATATCAAGAGAAAAATTCAATCATTTCAGTGTGAAAATTATCTTAAAATAAAACAATGTCATATTTAATTATAGTTTTTTTCTAGGGTGACCCAACATCCCCATTTGCCTGGGTTTGGGGGGCCTCCCTAAATACAGAAAGTTCTGGGCAAACTGGTGAGTGAGTAGGTTATTTTATCTTTCTCCTGATTCTCCCCAGATGACACTTCCTGCCCTTTTTTTAAACCTAAAATGGTTGACAACTTTCCAATTCTAAGATGATGAGGTGGGTTTGTTTTTGTTTTTGTTTTTTGTGACTTTTTTGGGGCAAATTTCATTTTCCCAGCTTTTAGATAGTGTTTTTATTTTATTTGCACCCCTCTTCCTCACTTTCTTCCCCTTTGAGAGAACATCTAAGGCACAGAGTTTACCTTTAATGTTACCATTTTAGTGTTTAGGGACCATGAAATGGTCATTAATACCCCCAGTTAATTTGTATCTCTACTTGCACTGGGAAATTCATGTTATCTCTACACCAGTGGCTTAGATTGGATATGGATCCCAAAGTGAAGCAAGGAAAGAATAAGATAAGTTTTATGACATTCTTTTAAAGGCCTAAAGTACCCAGCATAGCAAAGCTTGGATGCAAGGCATGGTCCTGATGTGTATATCCCCAGATACGAACAAAATGATGGGACCCTCACCGGGTTGACAGGGCTCAGTTGTAGCAGTTTTGACTCCATCCATTCTTATTTATGCGTCATTGGTATAATAAACAAGGATTATAAATTTGGGGGCTTGTGTGCCAAAAGTAGTCCACAAAATCCTATCACATGATGCTTACAACCGGGAGACTTTTGGTCACATAAAACCTCTTCATTTTTGGGGTGTCTGGATGGTTCACTCAGTTAAGTGTCCGACTCTTGATCTCTGCTCAGGTCATGATCTCAGGGTTGTGAGACTGAGCTCTGCATCAGGCTTCCCGCTCAGCGGGGAGTCTGCTTGGGATTCTCTCTCTGCCTCTCCCCCTGCTTGTGTTCTCTAAATAAATAAATAAATAAATAAATAAATAAATAAATAAAATCCTTAAAAAAAAAATCCTTCATTTTTTACTTGAAGAAGTTGAGCTCCAGAGAGCTAAAGAGAACTTGACGATATCAAAACTCTAGTTAGTAGTAGAATTGGGATCTCCATCATTAGGGATCTACAGCCTCATGCTTTAGTCCAGGCTGTCAAAGAAGAGGGGAGGAGACAAAGTTAGAAAGGGAAGAATTTTTAATAATCCAGCCTCTTTATGCTAAATCTGGAGGAAAAAACTTGAAACAACTTTATAAAGTATCTCCTAATTCTTTTTGGGGGGGCACCTTGAAGTCTGAGGAGCTTACCAATGACCAATATCAGGTTCACTGGCTTTCATATTTTTATTCTTGCTCTTGTTGCCCAGAGTTGGCCCCTAATTCATGCCTCATTCTTCCCGTCTTAATTCCCCTCGACCATATATTTAAGTAACTCCCACCTCATCTAGGCCTAATTTGCTGATTAAAAGGAACATGGCTGACATAGGTGCTTGCAACCTGAAATGCTTTTCCCTTTGTCCCTCCTGACATGCCTTTCCTTCCATCCATGGCTTTTAACCTTGTTGATCATGAAGCCTCTACATAGTCAGTAATCACTGGTCTTGTTGAACACAATGTGCTGGTAACACACAGCCCCTCCAGGTCTGCATTTTCCTTATCCCACCAAAAATTACATATCTTCTTAAATGTTATAAGTCCATTGGAAAAAAAAAAAAGAAACTAATGTCCCAAAACCATTTTAATGAGATGAAGCTATAACCCACAATTATATTTAAATTACCTTTTTATTTGGGGATAAGTATAAATTACAAAAAACAAATAAGTGAAAAATGTTGCAAAGAAAGCACAGAGAATTTCTGATAGTCTTCATCCCATTTGACTTTAATATGAAGATCTTACATCAAAATGATGCATTTATCAAAACTAAGAAATTGACATTGGCTTGTTGCGATCAGCTGAACTGCAGACTTTCCTTGGATTTCACCAGTTTGTCTTTTTTCCGCACCAGGATCCAATCCACGGTTCCACACTGCATTTAGTCATTACATCTTAGTCTACTTTGATCTGTGACAATTTCAAAATCTTGTCATATTTTTCACAATCTTGACAGTTTTAAAGAGTGCTGGTCAATCGTTTTGTAGCGTATTCCTCGATTTGGGTTTACCTGACATTTTTCCCTTGAGCAGACTGGGTTGTGGATTTTCAAAGAAAATATCACAGAGGTGAAGTGCCTTCTCATCACATCATATCAGGGCTGTAAGTTATCCACCTGATGGATCACGGGTGTTATTCAGCTTAATCCTTTGGTGAAGGTGGTCTTTGCCAGGTTTTTCCACTGTAAAGTCACTGTTTTTCCCTCTGCATATGCTCTATTCCTTGGAAGTGAGTCACAAAGTCCAGCCCACTTAAGAGGAAGGAGACAACCTATAATCTTTTAACCTGCTACCTCCCTGCCTGTCCAGTGCCTCCATTTTGGATTCTAAGCAACTCCACCACTAGATGGACCACATTTACTCCAAGTTTCCTGCTCTCTCTCTAAACACTTTCCTTCTCTCATGACCAGCTCCCTAAAAGGTCCCCATTTTCAAACATGCTTTTTCTCTTCTCTGCAGTACCGACCTGATTTCATTGTCACCTGAAACTTAGCATGGCATCCTGCAGCTACTTTACTCTCCCTGGTTCCTCAAAATTCCAAGTTGAAAGATGAGGCGTGTTGGATTAGAAGGTCAGTCACGCAGGACAAAGAAGCTAAATTTAGACAATATATAAAGAGTTAAAATAACTTTCTTCACGAGTTAACAACTGATGGGATAGCTACTCAGTAAATGTGATGTAGGGATTTCAAGGAATATCCAAAGTGATGCAGAAATCCCTGGGGAAGGAGGGATCTCATATCTATCTCTTAACATGTTAAGGGGCACTAAGTAGTAACCTCTATATTTTTGTTTTTAGAGAAGAGATAGGTCAATGTGAACATAAACACACCAATTTTTATGTAGCAAACACACAGAAAAAGCAAATGCTGCTTGTGTAGCATGATCTCCCAACAGATGCAGTAATTCGGTGTCTGGATGTGAATCCCCAGCTCAGGTACTTACTAGCTCTGTGATCACGGGCAGGTTATTTACTCTTTCTGCGGTGATCTATAAAATAGGTGTATTATTAGCACCTATGATACAGAGTGGCTGTGAGAAATAAGCCAATTAATCCATGTAAAACACTTAGCAGAGGGGGTGCCTGAATGGCTCAGTCAGTAAGCATCAGACTCTTGATTTTGGCTAGGTCATGGTCTCAGGGTCATGAGATTGAGCCCCTTGTTGGGTAGGATCCAGTGCTGGGCATAGAGCCTGGTTAAGATTCTCTCTCTCTCCCTCTCCCTCTTCCTCTGTCTCTCCTCAATCTCTCTTCCTCTCTCAAAATAAACAAATAAATAGCTTAAAAAAAAGCACTTAGGAAAATGCCTGGCACATAACAAATAGTCAATCAATATTAATGATCACTGCTATTATTATTCATGAAGTTTAGGTTTGTTTATTTATAGATTCTGGCAACAGTTTTAGGTCCCCTGCTAAACTGAGAAGGAGATGCACAGATTCCCCATACGGCCCCTGCCTCTACACATGCACAGCCTCATATCTGCAGCCCCCACAGAGTGGGACATTTGTTACTATTGAGGAACCTACAGGGACACATCATTATCACCCAAAGTCTGTAATTTACCCTAGGGTTCACCCTTGGTGTTGTACATTCTATGGGTGTGGACAAAGGTATGATGATGTGTATCATTATACTATCATACAGAACCACTTTCACTGCCTTAAAGATCCTCTGTGCTCTATCTCTTCTTCATGTCCCCAACACAAGTGACCATTTACAGTAAAGTAAGACCATTTGCAGTAAAAAAAAAAAAAAAAACAGGGCAAGGGAACCAATGAATTAACTGCAAAATATTAAATTATTCCTTTGTGGTAAATAAATCCCATTTCTCTCTTTTTAAAACCAAATTATCAATTGACTCCTACTTATCTTTTGTGCTAGATTTTTTCTTGCAGTTTGGGTTCCATAATTTTAAGTCAAATGACTGTGCAATGACTCAATATGAAAATAAGTTCATGGCCAACAATTTTGGTTTTCTTTCCCTGGACATAGGATAACTCCAGGCACGAAATCCTTCAGGACCTAGGCATCCCGGCTTTGGGAATCCAGAGCAGGACCCGGGGCCTTCAATTCTGAGTTCAGATTATGCAGATGACCTGAGCACTGTTTAAATCTTTAACAATGGTGCTCTTTATGTATGAATTAATCTGGTCTTTTCTAAAAGACAGATTCACTAAATCATACATCCTGACCAATTAGGCTGCTTCTTCATTGGTAAATATGGTTACGAATTATTTGTAGACATAGTTTTGAGATTAGCTACCAACAGTTCTTCCACAAAGTAATTTAGTTAGTGAATTTAAAATAGTGTGAGTGACTGTAAGCACCTGATCGCCAAGAACTGCTGAGTTGGGTTGCCCTGTATTAGCTTCATTATGCAAATAGGCATCCCAAGAGAGCCATCCCAAAGACTATTAGCCTCTTTCACCTTTAATAACCTAAGATCTCCGGTTCGTGATGTGTGCAGATGAAAATATGTCCCGCCTGTGGGTAAAGGTGTTATTAATGCATAATTCTTTAGCTTCTTTCCTCCTACACTGGAATTCTATTTTGGCGAACCTCTTGGGTTTGGTTGTCAGAGATAAAAGCTTAGGAGTCCTGGAGAGGAATCTTGAGTGAATCTTGGTAAATGTAGAGAGTCCCAGACTGCTGTCTTTATCTGTGAGTGATACCCCGTCTCTCCAACCCTGTTGTACAACCGATTGTGTTGCAAATGCAGTAACTGGCTCTCACCCTGGGTTGGGGGCTTTTGAAATGCGACCCTTTGTTTTTCTCTGCAAATGTGTGGAAATTGACAGTTAGCTTTCAGATAGTCCGGTGTAGAAAGTGTTGATACACAGGTAATGTTAGTCTTCGGCAGATAGTGCCTTTATCTGGAAGAAAAGTCAGCCACGGCCCTCGGCAGGGTTGGAGAGAGTTATTACCGTTTGGTGGCTAGAACGGTCACTCCCAAAATGAAATGTAATCCTACAGCCTTCTGAGAAGCTATTTGCCTGATGTGGGTGTCTGCTGTCACTGAGAAGGCGTGATAGTTCACAGGTCTGAAATAGTTACCCTGGGTATTCCCAGAAGTTAATCATCAGTAGTTTCAACCTTGGAGAAGTTCAAGAATGCTACTGGTCTAAGTAAGTGACAATCTGGACACTTGATTGCAGATCAAGTTGCAGGATTTTCCAACTTTGCTGACACAGTAGTTCAGTTAATTAGTGACTTACAAAGAAAATAAATTAAAAGTGTTGTTTTTTTTTTCTCCCTCCTTGCTGTCCCCCAGTTTTCTGCCAGGCATTCTCTGTCACAAGGAGGCTTTGCGGATAAAAAGGCAAACTGCTTTTCCTGGAGGGGCCCGATACGGAGACCCTCGATGTGAACCTTTAGTGCATTTGGAAATTCTCGGCAACAGGCTTCATTTCATTTTGGAGGCAATAGATGGCTGAACGATACACTGGAAGGTGTGCTACTCGTGTGTGTCCCGGGTACTTAAAAAATATCGAAAGGCCAAGGAAAAATTTGCGCTAAAAATTCATCCAACATCTTGGGGAAAGAGGTGATTACATTTGTTTCTTTTATTACCTACTATAAATCATTTGTTGTATTCCATCCAAGGTTTCCTCATCTTTTCTTTTTTTTTCCTAGATCATTGCATCATCTTTCCCCCCACCTGTCTCCAAGGATCTGTCCTTTGTAAATCGCTGTGGTCATCAGTCTTCAGACACTGAAGTATGTAGTATTTCCTCATTATTCTCTCTTTGCCGGTCCTCAGTCTGACCTTCCTCCCACTGATTCTTTTGTCGCACTTTGCTCTTTATTTTTTTTTCCAGTTTTACTTGTACATTTTTTTTAGGGATCTGCCTTTCAGTAGGACCTGTTTGTTTGTTTGGTTTTGATTCCCAGCCTTTAAGACTCCTTTCTTCGCTCTTCCGATGGATGGATCTCATCTGACCATGTTTGTTCAGCCAGCCTGTTCACAGAACATCTTTATCTTCAAGATTTCCTATGAACTTCAGTACCTCTTCTTGACAGATGAGAAGCAGAGGCACCGAGAGGTCAGGCAACTTACCTAAGAACCTACAGTGGATAACTGGGAGTGAAAATGGCAACAGGTGTTCCGATTTTGAAGAGAAATTATTAGCCGCTTGAGCTCCGCTATTAAATACGTATGTAACCCCTAGACCAGCACCCTGGGCATCGCCTGAGAACTGGTTAGAAATGCAGTTTCTCAGGCTCTGCCCTAGATCTACTGAATCATCACTTGCATTTTCTCAAGATTCCGGGTGATTTTTACGCCCATGAAAGTTTGAGCCGTCTTGAACTGCGCCTTTCTCTGTGGATGGACAAGCTCTCTGAAATGAATGGCAAAGCACAGGTAAGTTTACTTTGCATCTTTGAGTTTTCTCTGAGTCCTGGCTGACCTGATTGAAGGGTAGGAGAAGAAGACAGGCATAAGCTTTGGCCTCAGTTTCAGTATCTGTCTGATCTCTATTCCTGAGTTTGGATTTCAGATAAGCTGCTCTTGGAAAGAGTTTCACGAAGCTAATGGCAAAGCAAGTGGAACATTCCTTTCCAGGCAATTAGTTTTCTCTGTGCTTATTTATTTGTGGTTTGCTGATTCAACTGAGTATCTGCAAACCTTCTGGTGACCATGGAAGTATCATAGCTTTAACCGTATTTGGCTGACATCTGTTTCTTTGAATGTATTGTCTGCAGTTTTCTAAGCACAGAGTGAAATATACCCAAGTGCTTCATGGGATAGCTCAATATCCAAAATGATTTTTATTGTTTTCCCAAACTGTAATAAAAGAGGTGTTATCGCCTTCATCTCCCTGACTAGATTTTAAATGCAGAGGAAGACCAGCACATGCATTTGACAACCAGAGGTGTAAAGCAAAATCTATTTGATATAAGAATTGAAATGAATCACTGACACAGGAAACAGTTACGCATATTCTCTTGTGGAAAGTGTTGTCACATTTAACCACTGTAATATCAGTTCTTGGATAAGGTGCACATCCCAGCTTAAGATTTCATAGGACAAGAGCAGAGTAATCATGGAAAATAGGTGTCAAAGCAATTTCTAGGTAGAAAAGAATGAAAAAAAAATAAAAATAAAACAGGGATCAAAAAACATTTTTGAATATTTTTTTTTCTTTTTTGCCTCTTTCCTTTCCAAATAAATGGCCTTTTGGCTTGAGAGACCGTCTGAAGGGATTATAATTTGAGGCATGCCAGCATCCTGCAAATTCATCCATGTACTGGTGGTTTGAGATTGAATTCACTTCATGTTCCTGACCGTTTGTACCAACTGAGAGCAGACCCTTCGAATGTACACTTTTTTCAAGGGTGTATGAGACAATTCAGGGATGGTCTATGGACCGGCAGGCTGTTCGCCACAGAATCTGAACGAAGAATCTGTGCCGTCATTGCTAAACACCATGGGGAGCCTCAGCAAGCTGATTTCCAGAAGCACATCTGCGGTTCTTCTAACTCCACAGGCCTGAAAACCAGGATAAAAGGTAAAATTCTAACCTCTCCCCGCTAAAATTCACCAAACCCACCACTTCTATCTCTAATATAATAGGGAGGCCGAATGCAATTAAGGTCTTCAGGAAAAGGTCACAAATCTGAAGCTCTAATGTTCAGAAATACGCAAGCAAAATATCCCCCTAAGCCTGACATAAAATATATTTTCTCCTTAGTCCCATAAAAGTTTAATCCACTTTGTTAACTCATAGCAGATTAGGAAGCAGATGAGGAAAATAAGCCAGCAGCACCATGCGTGGTAGAATGGGGACAAGCCGAGATGGTTGAGATGATCCTCCTCTCCTCCCCCCTCATAAGCTCATTACCCACACGTCCACAATGCAGAAGGTAATAGGCACTCAGAAATGGTTTTAGGCTCCGGCCATCAGCTAGGCTGGCAGGTGTCCTCATGCACATTCTCACTTTTGTGACCTACCAGAGGAATACCTTCTACCCCACCCCCCACTCTGTCCCAATCCCTCCCATCACTGAAGACTCATTGTTGCCTGGGTCTGCCTAAAATTTTTAACAATCAGGGCACCCGGCTGGCTCATTCGATAAAATGTGCAGCTCTCGATCTTGGTGTTGTAAGTTTGAGCTCCACAGTGGGTGTAGAGATTACTTAAAAATAAAATCTTAAAAAAAAAATCCTTAGCATTTATCGATGATGATAATGTTGCAATTACAGAAAATTTTGCACCTTCTGGAAGGCAAGATAAAAATGCATCTTATTTCCACTTCTCTACATTGATGCATTTGCTTTACCTTGAAATGAAATTTCTAAACTATGAGTGAAAGCATGTTTTTTGACATTTATGAGAATGCTATTGTTAGCTCAGTCTTTATTGTTTAGGCAGTGCAAATTGATGCTATTTGAGAGGAAAATTTTAAATTCTCTGGCTTCCATGCTAAAAATATATACGGCTTCACATTTGGAGAAAGAGGATTGTCTTAGTACCTGAAGTGATACTTCTGTTGAAAATTTAAGTAAAAAATTCACAGTGCAGC
The DNA here is from genome assembly GCA_028646535.1 of Procyon lotor. Classification (NCBI taxonomy): domain Eukaryota; kingdom Metazoa; phylum Chordata; class Mammalia; order Carnivora; family Procyonidae; genus Procyon; species Procyon lotor. Next base: position 12,986,489 of record CM053605.1, on the reverse strand, counting down.
CTACAAATGATAAGCCTCCTATATATTTTAAACCGGAGATAGCCTAGAATATATTAATGCTACTCTAATTCCTTTCCTTCTTAGAATTACCTGCTCCTGACTCTTGAAAATTGAAGCAATAATGGGTGCTTAGCCTCATGGCTGTTTGCAAAACAGTTCCAGTATACTTTTAAGGCATCTCAAGAAAAGATATTTTAGAAGCCTTCAAGTTCATATCTTTCACATACTATATTCCCTTTTGAAAACTTTCATACACCTTTGAAATCTCTGTCTTGAAAGAGAATAAATGAAAAATAATAGTGTTCTTAAATATGAATGATTCATTGATGGTAGGTACAGGATTGCGGCTCTTGGCTCTTTCTGTAAAAGGAATATGTAGAGAGTGGCCTGTGTCGCTCACACCTGCTCTGCCATTACCCGAGTTCTTCTGTTGCTGGCCCTGAGCAATTGTCCTATTTATCAGCATCTCAGGGTCCTAGATTCTCATGAGATAAACATTGCATGCTCACTTGAATTCCAGGACAGTGAGGATGTTACAAGTCTGAATTCAGGTAAGTATTATAGAGTATACACGAAGAAATTGTTCATGCTGTGCCACAGCTGTGTCAGTAACTTCACTCATTCATTCATTCTTCATCAAACATCGAGTGCCCACATATACTTTTTTCCTAGCTTTTGGGAATAGAACACTAAAGAAGAAAGATGGATCTGTCCTTATGAGGCTTACTTTCTAGTACGGGACTCAGGACGGGCAGAGAGAAGTAGTGTGAGCGCTATGCAGACAAAGTAAAACCGGGTACAAGGGATGGGATGAAGGCTATTTTAGCTAGCGCGATCAGAAAAAGGCTGTTTAAGTAAATATTTGAGCAGAGGTCTGAAGAAAAATTGCGAATGAGTGATGAGGAGCGATGCAGTGTTGGGAGTTGGGAAAAGCATTTCTAGACAGAGGGGATAACAAATATAAAGACCCTGGAGGCAGAACTGAGTTTGATGTCTTAGAGCAGTGCAGCCCATAGAAACACAAGGAGAGCCACATATGGAATTCAAAATGTTCTAATAACCACAATAAAAAATAGACATAAAGTTAAAAATTAGAAGGGAAATAAAGTTGATTTTAATTATAGATTTTTACATTTAGACATGGAATCAATGTAAAAATTATGAATGTAATAGTTTGCATTCCTGTTTTCATAAAATTTTTCAAAATCTGGTGGATATCTTCTACTGAAGCCTGTCTCAACTCAGAGACTAAATTTTTATTGGAAATAATGGATCTGCATTCCAATTTCAGAAAATGCATTATTGATAAAGTAAGTTTGTGTATCCATGTTATCTAAACACACTTAAGTGCTTTTCTGATAATCACATTTGTACCTGTTTTTAAGTTTAAGTTTAAATTTAAGTTAAGGAAAACTAAATAAAACAGATTCAGTCTCCCTAGCCCCTCTCAAGGGCTCAGTCGGCACCTGTCTAGTGGCTACTGCATTAAATAGTAAGACGGTCAGAGTGGCTGAACAAGGAATAGGTCCTTGGAGAGCAAGATGAAGATCAGAAGACGGAGCTCTGGAGTCACAGGAAAATGTTTGGGTTTCATGTGATTTGTAAAAGGAAGTCTTTGAAAGTATGTGGGTGAGTGATGGTGCTCTGATTTTCTCACTAAGGAGATCCACTCTGGCTTCTGTAGAGTGAGAAAGGAGGCAGAGGTGCCAGACAGGAGATCATTAGGTAGTTAGGGGAGGGACAAAGATGGTGTGGGCTAGGGCACAAGTGTGGCAGGAGTGAAAAGCTTCTGGTTTCAGGGTATAACCCGAGGAGGGAGAGTTGACGTACTTGCTACTGGATTGTTTGCAGGGTAGGTAGCAAAGAGGAGTCCACGGAGACTCCTAGGATCTGGGCCTGAGTAATTGTATCAGTGGTGGTTCCAATGTGGAGATGGGAATGACCAAGGTAGAAGGGATTTTGGTGGGTGTGGGAGAGGGAAGATATGATTTGGACAAATTAAGTTTGATTTGCCTCTTAGACTTGCAAGTGGATCGCTGAGTTTGGAATTTAATGGATAAAGTTAAGGCTGGAAACATATTTGGTGTTTACCACATAGATGGTATTTAACATCTGAATGAGATCATCCAGGTACAGAGGGTGCACAGTAAAAAAGACAAGCCTGAGAAGTGAGTCCCAGGGCACTCTAAAATTTAAATGTTGTAAAGATGGGATGAAACCCACAAAGGACAGTGAGATGGAGTGGACAGTGAAGTCAGAGGGGAACCAGGAGGGCACGATACCTTAAAGCCAAGTTTATCTCTCAGTTTGGCAAGAAAAAAGGTGGTGCATTCAAGTGGAGTCTTTGAAAAGAGTTTAATAAAGGGGATTTTTACAATGGTGGGAACATGGTATAGAGGAGGTCCGGGGAGATAGACATTTTACCCAAGGGGTAGAAATGAGGTTACCACAACTAGGCCTGAGGAAACAAGAGAGACAGAGAGAGAGAGAGAGAGAGAGACAGGGACAGGAACAGAGAGAGAGAGAGCATGAACTTGGGGAGGTGTCACCTAACAGGGACTGCGGCATTGGGTTGAAGGATACCAGCCTATAATAACACTGTAGGGAGTGAGCAAGAAAACTCATCATCCAACTTCTCTTTTCTTCCATCTTCCAACGTCCTGCCATTGGCCGCATTCATTCAGAAGGTAAATACACCCAGAAGGGATGCGGTGGGATGAGCAGGGATATACATGGAAAAGAATCTCCAGAGTCTGGTGTATTTCAGTAGGATGAATGCATCCAAAACAACTGTCCTCTCAGGGGGCATAATATGTAAAGAGCAACTTATTTTGAATGCCTATTATGTGCTGGGATTTTCCACCAGCCACTAGCTAACTCTCCTTGGATGCCTCACAGGCACTGGAAACACAGCCTGGCCAAAAGTCTTACTGTCACATCCCCTTCATTCCCTAACCTCCTCTCCCTCCTGTATCTGCCATCTGCTTCAGTGGCCCCACTAACAAAGTCTTCACATCAGGAACCTTCGTTTCTCCCTCATGCCCTTTAATTTGCCTTCCTGCATCAGTTGCAAACCTATCTTCTACTTTCCCCATCCCCTACTAACACTATCTTAGATCAGACTGTGGACATTTCTCCCCTGGAATCAGACTGCTGCAACTCATGTGTTCCTCCTCGGACTTTTCAACCATGCTTTTATGAGAGTTATATTCTAAAATACAGATCCAATCTCCTTAATGATTTCTCTTTTCCTCTGAGGCTTTGTGTGCTGCACACAGCCTTCATGACAGATACGGGCTCAGCCTCCTCCCACCCCCACAGTCTTCCTGTTTTCTCATGCCTCCCACTCAGACTTATTCTCGCGCAATAACAAGCCATGCCTATTTCCCTGAACACACCACACTCTGCAAGGTACCCAGCTCCACACCCGTCTCCTTTCCCTTCCAAGGTCTCTGCTCACCTCCTCGGGGAAATCTGCCCAAGACAAAAGTAACGTTCCTCTCACGTGCTCCTTCTCCTCCATGGGCAGACTTTCATTTTTTGCCCTTATGTACGTGGTGATAACTGGTTCGTAAGTCTGTAGTCACTTTCTAGGGGCCCGCTGCTTAAGGGGAGAGGCTATAGTCTCTTCATCTTTGGGTTTTCAGAGGCCGATGACTTGGTTAAAGTTGGAACTGTGAAATTATTTCAAGGCACTGGGAAAACTAGTTCTAGATTTGGATTAGAGTAAGGAGGAGCTGGGAATTAAGAGGAAAAAGAGTGTGGAGGCCAAATGACGGTGGTACGGACTGTGCCAAGCTCAACAGAAAGCCAAAGTCTGTGTAGAAAAAAAACACAGGGGGAGGCTAAGGCATCCAGGAAGGCTCCCAGGTGAGGGGTGCTTTTTAGCATCCCTCATTGTGCTGCTCTCAACTTCCAGCCTGTTGTGTGGCACCATCTTATGTGTTCCTTACTTAAGTCAGAGAAGTCTGCCAACTACCTTCTCCGCGCAGTTGACTGTGTTCTTATGTTCTCTTAAGCACCATTTTTGGAGGGCTAAAATAAAAATACTTATATTATCTCATTTAATTCTTTCCTGGGGCAGGTTATTTAATCTGTTCGGGCCTCGGTTTTAACATCTTTAAAATGCAATTATTAGTAGCACTTACCTTACATGGCTGTTATGAGCACTGGTAGGTCAGAGTTTATAATAAACCTAAGACTGCCTGGCCCAGACCAAACGCTCTAAGATCGTTGAAGAAGTTATACCATTTCCCCTTCCTAATTTCTCCACCTTCCTTCCATCTACCCAAGTGTTTCTTCTCTCATGGCTTCTCTCATGAGTGAGGTTTTCTCAAAGGGTGTGCAATCAGTCTGACAAGATGGGTACAGATGCCAGAGGACTGGGATCCATTCCAAGGTCTGCCCCTAGGGCTTGTGTCATCTCTGGGATATCCTTAAACACTCAGGTCCTCACATTATTTCTAACGGGGTTGATAATTAATGACATCTTTGGAGACTTCTAGGAAGATCTAATGAGATTACAAACACACACACACACACACACACACACGCGCGCGCGCGCGCACACGCGCCTGCATACTTATGAATGGAGCTCTAAGAGGCTGGCTGTACCAACCTTAAGTGAAAAACAGTGGCAGCAGTGATGGCAAATGTAGCTTCCACACATGGCTTGGTCTTTAAGTCACTCTAGCAACCTCCATATTGTAGGAAGTCCATACCCACTATGAATGTCTGCCTTCTCCGGGTTAAGGTGTCCCTAGAGCCATCTCTGACATTCCCACCTTTACTAACATAAATGAAGGTCTGGAATCCATTTAAAGTCTGGGGTTCTTCAATCATCTCCCTCTCATGATTAAACACACTCAAGTATTACATGACACACAAACTGGTCAGACCACATGTTACTTCACTGCTTTTGTCTGCATACATGTTGACCCCTGGGAGCTCATTAATTCCTTCATTGCTTCCCCTTTCTCCCTTTGGTCCTACCCACCCATTCTTCCTTGTCCTTGATCAAAATAGTGTCTTGGTACTCTACAGGATCTCACATTTTATGTTGTAGGAGTTCTTTCCCTTTTGCTAATCCTAAATCTTGAACAAAGAAATTAGGAAAATGAATTAGATCATTTTTTAATCTTATCTTTATGATTTTAACAATGAGTCAATAGTTCCATAATCTGAGTAATCTGAGATTTGAAGACAATTATTTTGACATTGTTGAAAAATTTCTTTGGAAAATGGGAGGCAAGATTTAATTTCATTTGTCAAGTTAGATTTTCCTTTGACTTTAAAGATCACTCTGAGTCTTCTTTGTAGCACTGTGCAATTTGTGGTGAATCTTTCCATTTAAATGACATTGCAGTAGAAAGAGAAAGGTCAGAGACCAGAAGGAGAACAACAGGGAAATATCACTTAAGATAATGTTCAGGCAGATCTTCCATGGAGTTAACAGGTTTTAATTCTGAATATATTCAACAGTGAGTTTTCAAAAAAGTCTGTCACCCATTTTGATGATTATGATATACTTACAAATAAATCACAGTTGAATTTGTAGACCCAAATTATTTATTGTAAAGAAATGAACACGGCAATATGCTTTCTATGCCTTTCCAATTAGAGTTTAGATCAATTTATCTTTGTGAAGATATTGCCTAGTTGAATTTTTTTTAATATATTATGACATGTTATTGGAGCCAACTAGCTGGAACACAAGGTTCCCGGGACTCAACATTCATTATTTATCCATTTATACTAATAAACCTTTATATCCCACATGTCCCCTGCTCAGATTTGAATGGGGCTTCAGAAGCACAACCTGTTTTAAATTTATGACACAACAGCAATTGCTTATGACAAAGAAGAATGACATAAAAATGCATCCATTTTCCCCACAGGAAGACAAATGATAAGACTTTTTTTTTTTTTAAGAGATGGCATTCCTCTCCCTTCTTAGAAGAAAAATTAGTCTTAAGAAAAAGAGACTCAAAGATCATAAACCATGGGGAAAGAAAAAAAGAAAAATTGATTTGGGGATGTAAGATGGGATTGAGTTGCAATATAGAAGTTGCTGGTCTTTTCCTACCGAAAGGCAGAACCAACTGATTTATGAATCACAACTCTAAGCCAACTTTCCTTCTTCTTCTTCATCTTTTCCCCTCCCTCTCCCCCTTGGGAAGGGAATGTAGATACTAGGTGGCATGTCTCTTTTGATTTGCCACACTATGTCTTAATTATCAGTGCTGAGAGATCAGGCAACCGTATTTTCTACTTCAAAGGCTTCTGCAGCCTGAGCAGCATGAGGGGGATCAGATGTGCCAGGATGCAGAGTGACAACAATATGGTGTCTTCATATTTTAAGAGCGTCAGCTCGTTTTTTATTTGTGGCACATCAAAGTGAAAACGAGGACATAGGAGGCTCTTCCTCTTTGTTATTCTCTTCTGAAGTGACAGCGATGTCTTCCAATTCAGTGCACAGGCCAGAGTATTTAGAGAACGATTCTTTTGATTTTAAAATTTCTCATACTGATCAAACTTGGGGAAAAGAGCTACTGATGACCAACTGGAATGGAAAAGCAACACGCTTCTTGGGAGACATGATCAGAGATTCCGAGAGTATGTGCAGAGTGATTTCAGTATTGCCAGGTATTAGGGGGCAGTAACGAAAGGACAGTCACGATAGTAATAGGAGCAGTAGTGACAGCAGCAACTACTATTTACTGAGTGTTGTAAGTTGCCAGGCACTGTGTGCATACGATGGGCGGAGGCTCTGAGGGGTTGAATAACTTCCCTTAGAGTACACAGCGTGGTGTGGAATGACAATTTTCACCCAGGCCATCAGACCCAGAGTCCGTTCTCATGACTATGGAAGGTCTAGTGAAGTTAACTTCTCTTGACTAGGGGTTAAGTTCTGATTCCAGTACACGGGGCAAATATCACAAAGAGTCAAAATTACTCTCGATTACTTTGAAACTGGTCATAATATACAGCATATCTTTTTTTAAATTTTATTCACTTATTTGAGAGAGGGAGAGAGTGAGCATGAGGGGAGATGAGGGGCGGACGGAGCGGCAGAAGTAGACTCCTTGCTGAGCAAGGAGCCCAACGTGGGACTCGATCCCAGGGCCCTCAGGTCATGACCTGAGCGGAAGGCAGACGCTTAACTCACTGAGTCACCCAGGAGTCCCAAATAACAGCGTATCTTTTAATTTCTGTGTGTGTATCCAACACACGGTATAAATTCTGTGTGTATACAACTTCCCAGTCACACTGACAGGAATATTTGAAAAATAAAAGAACATATGAGCGAGGTGCAATTTTAGATTAATTTTAAGGGACAGAAGATGAGAAGGCATATGTGGCTTCCTTTCCGTATATGATAATGACCTATGACGCGGCTTCAGTGTGCTATGAAGATGAGACTGCTTGTGGGTTTCTCTATTGAAAAGGAGGCTGGAAAATACACATGTTAGAATCATTGCATTTGGGTGGATTTATGTCCTCTTTTTCCAAGGAAATAGATTTCCCACACTAGTCTGACCACGAATCTGACTTGGGAAAGCGAAGGCTGGTTGTGGCTCAGAAACGAGTAGATCCAGGAGTTACAAATACGGTCGTCTGCCCAACTGTCCCTCCTAAGTGCCTTGGTTAAGTCTCCCAGTGGTTTTTGGGGCTTAGAAATATTTCAGTCTTTTTTTTAGAATGAATGGGCATTTAAGGATGTTAAGTGGCTTGTCCAAAGCCCTGGGTTTTAAGGATTTGTTAGGAAATCCTTGGAAAATCCTGCTCCTGCTGTCTTTGTGTCAGGTGACAATCGTTCCATCATCTAGGAGAGAGATGAGCTTGATAAATTGCAAACAGGAAAGCGTGCCACCGGGATTGGCCTCTGATTCTCCTGAGATACCCCGGAAGTATCAGGGAGTGGGGGCAGATAAAGGCAGGGCATGTTCAGTACAGTGTTTCTATCTTGTCCTATGTCATGATAAATTATGCATGCTGGTTTCATGGAATATTTCTGTTTGAGAAGACAGGACACCCACCTTTCAGGATCCAAACTGAGAAAAAAAAAATTGTTCTTGGATGTCATCACTGCCAGTCACCTCTGGAGTAAGTGGGAGTCCCATTTCCACTGACCCCCAGGGAAGTGGTGAACAGGCTGGTCCACAGAACTGGACAAGTTTCTCTTTCTTCCCCTGCTAATTGAGGGCAAGGGAGAACTTCACTGTCTAGTCTTTTGAAACAAAAAAGAAAGAATCCTCATAGGCAGAGAGCTGAGAAACCCATGTAGGTAATATCTCATGATTTCTAAATATATCCTCAGAATGTTTTTTTTTTAGAAAGGGGAGGGCAAAGGGAGAGAGAAAATTTTGAGCAGGTTCCACACCCAGTGCTGCAGAGCCCTTTGTGGGGCTTGATCTCACAACCCTGAGATCATGACCTGAACCAAAATCAAGAGTTAGACACTTAACCGACTGAGCCACCCAGGTGCCCTGAACTCCTCTCAAAGTATTAAAAAAGCTTTGTAGAAAACTCCTTGTGACTGATGTCTGCCCCTTAGAGTTTTGAATACTCTTCTTGTAACCTCCTAAGAAGAACCACTTAAGGGGCACCTGGGTGGCTCAGTGGGTTAAACCTCTGCCTTCGGCTCAGGTCATGATCTCAGGGTCCTGGGATTGAGCCCCACATCGGGTTCTCTGCTCAGCAGGGAACCTGCTTTCCCCTCTCTCTCTCTCTGCCTGCCTCTCTGCTTACTTGTGATCTCTTTCTCCCTGTCAAATAAATAAATAAAATCTTAAAAAAAAAAAATAACCACTTAAAAAAAAGAGAGAGAGAGAGAGAGAAGAGCCATTTAATTATTTCCAATAAAAAGAAGGATATTGCCCACAGAGTGTTTGTGTCTTCTGGCTTCTAGTCCTTTGGACTTTCATTCTGTTACTCTGTCTCCTACAGACCTTGGAGCTACACATTGTGGATTACAACGGATTTATCGCATTTATTACAACTGATTTCCCGCGTTTACTGGAATACCACTGGGAATGGGGTTCATCGTTGAAAGGATTAACATTAACCAAGGTAGGTTTGTTTATAGATAAGCCTTCAGAACCTATGTAGCATTAGAACCCCTTTGGTGACACATTGCTATGAGAGCATTTGTAAGACACACACACACATACACACACACACACACACACACACACACACACACACACACTGTATTTTTCTAAATGAGTTTACTTTTTGGTCTTTTTCATTAATCTTATTTTCTTAGGTTTATATCACTCATATTGCCCTCAGTTCATGGCACATTATCATCTTTGGTCTAAGCAAGAAAAGCAAGACCCTTTTCTTTTAATTAATTAATTAATTAATCATCTTCACTTCCTTTCTTATTTTTCCCACTGTAGGCATTCGTCTTAATGTGCTATCATCAAATATGTATTGTGTTTTGCTTGCATGTTATTTTAACTTTTACAAGTGGCATAGGATTATGGATATTGTTCTGTTTCTCACTGATTTTTCACTTTACGCTGTATTTCATGGACTGATCCATGTTGCTGCTAACTGCTTCCTAGTCTGCTCTTTTGTCCCTCCACCTCACTGAAGGCCTCCAGTGTCCTCTATTATTAGTATTTTTAAAAGATTTTATTTATCTATTTGAGAGAGGGAGAGAGAGAGAGAAAGAGAGAGAGAGAGAGAAAGAAAGTGCACAAGCTGCAGGGGGAGAGGCAGAGGGAGAAGCAGGCTTGTCGATAAGCAGGAAACACGACATGGAGCTTGAGCCCAGGACCCTGGGATCATGACCTGAGCTGAAGGAAGAGGCTTAACCCACTGAGCCACCCATGTGCCCCGAGTGTCCTCTATTATTGATAGAGTTGTAATGACTATATTTATACCTATTCACTTGTGAACCTGCTTGATCATTTCCTTGGAATATATACTTGGGAGCAGAATTTCTGGGTCAAAAGGGAAATCTATGCTTAATTTAACTACATACTGTCAGATAATCACCTAAAATAGCTGTGCCAGTTTATATACTCACTACAACATATCCGAGTTTATATTCACAATTTTCTGATTACTTATGATATCGAGGATTTCTTTCACATGCTATTGTATCCATAGTAGACTTCCTCTCTTCACATTTTTATATATATATGTATGTATATATATACATATATATATTTTACTTTCTTTTCTGATTGAAAAATCATAAGTATATCATATCGATCTACCATCTATCTTGCAATGTTGTTCACGAGGTTCTTTCTTGCTTCTACCACAGAGTGAGAAAAGCTAACCGCATTTTCTCCCAGCTTCCCTTTCAGCCAAAGGGCATAAGGTGACCCAGTTCTGAACAATGAAACATAAGCAGAAGCCTTTGCTTTGCTGGTAAAAGGGGTAGAGGTCTTGGTGGTTTCTCTTTGCCCTTCATGCTCCTCAGAGCCCTGGGCTGGATTGGCAGCTCAATATTTCCTTCCTTCTGTGTGCTTCCTATACTGCAGCGCCCGGAGGCCTGGGATCCACCGCTTTCAGAACTCCTGCCATCAGAATTGTTGTGTGGAGTCAGTACTCACGGGAGATTTGGAAAACAGAAGAGAAGCAGAAGCCATTTTATTGGTCCTTTGACAGCAGCGAGCAGATACACGGACTCTGGCAGAACACACAGACTTTGGTTGTTTTCGTTCGAGTCACCTGCTTTGACGCTGAGCCTTGCCATCATGATCAGTTTCTCTCTGGGATCCTACGGCTTCCTAACCCCTCAGCTGGCTGCAGACTCAGACCCAGCAGTGAACCGTGCAGACCTCCATGCTTCCCGACTATCTTCCCCGACAACTACATAGATGCTAAATTCCCTTCACTGAAACCCCTCTGTGGTTTAAAACACCTACAGTCTTCTGTTTTCCTGAACAGCCCCGACTGATACAGACAGAAGCCGTGATGCCAAGTCCTGCAAGTGCCATCACGTAAACATGTCTGAAGCAATATTCCAACGTGCTGAGGACGCTGCAATATTAGGATACCAAGTTCCGTAGGGCACTACTGAGCCAGCGCGCCAACTCTAGACTACATTATAGTCTCACTGCTAGTTTTGTTTAGAAAATCAAATATATTCGGTCAGATAGATTAGTCAAGTTTCTGCGTATTTTTAGCCAAAGCATTCTTAATGTTTACACTCAGATTCTCAACTGTAAAATGGGGCTACAATGAAGTCTAGTAGGTACAACAAATACAGTGTGTTTGGCATATAGTAATCGCTTAACTGTTAATGATTAATATTGAATCATTTTACACATCTTCAAATTAAAAGTAAGATACATCTCTTCCTCTGGATGAAATTTCCAAGGAGAAGCACTCATATAAATAAAATATGCTTTTCTGAATTTGAGCCTGAATATTCAGTTAAACTAGTGAATGGCAAATAATAGTATTTTTGGATGACTACCTTCTATTTTATTGACAAATGGAATTAGTGGGAGCATTATAGATCGTGAAATCTATGTGTGACAGGCATACCATATCTTAAAAACATAAGGAAGAGATTGGGCTTTAGATAGGCCTATGCAATGTAAGGAAAAACAAACTTTAATGTTATGGGCATAACTTTCCCTTCTAATGGAATGTTCTATAAATATTTCTCATTTTATAATAACTTATTTTAAATAGGGTGGTCATTTATAAATGCTCTGCTGGAGACAAAAAAACAAAACAAAACAAAATAAAAACAATGTTGATTATATCTCATCAACAGAGGATAACTGAGAGGTCATATATTCCTTACAGTTTTATGAAACCAAAACTATAATCAGGGCTTTGGTTGGGAAAATCTATTTTCCTCACTCGGTGGTTTTACATACTCAGTGTCTTTAATATGGAAAGGTATTTGGCTTGTCCAACTTCTCTAGCTGTGTTCATAAATCAAGATAATCAGTATCAGCAGAATAAACAAGAGAAAAATATTTTGATAAAATGTGAGTGAGCTGTGAAAGAATATTTTCAAAAGCACAATACTAATGAAAAACATAAAACCAATATATCTTTTTTTCCAAAGTCACTTATTTGCTCAGCCAGAATCTTTCTAAATCTGCTTCATTCTCATGATACTTAAGGACTACAACAATATATTAATATTTTGGCTCTGAACTCTTTAAGTTACCTATATTTTCGAATCAAGCTTTCCCTTCTTTGAGTTGTCCAAGACTGAAAGTGTTATCAGGTGTCAGTGTTGGGACTTCACAATTAACTCCGCATTGTTGCTCTAAAGGAACCAAGAATTTCTCGAAAATGTTGAGGCTTTTAAAATGTGATTCAAATATCCCCCAATAGCAATATCAAATGCATTTAAGTGGCTCTCTTTTTCATTCTTACCACCTTGAACACTATTCTGGTCTCGGTGGAGTGACACCAAAATGACAAACCACAGCAAAATTGCTCTTACACTGAACCTGTGAAATAAAGCAGCTGAGTGACAGGTGGGACTAATCAGTTCATAGGTAAAAATCAAGATTGGATTTGATGAGGGGATTTCTTGGTCCGCGGTGGATTCAATCCTCTTTTCAATATACTGAAAAGCCATTTGGGGGGGGGCCAAGTTTGATTTTCATTATTTTCCACCCCTAGCTCTATCCATGTTCTCTGTTCTGTGTGGGGATGCCCCCTCCCTGGCTTTCCCTGGTTCTACACCTAAGCAAATGGCCTGAGGGGAAGATTCAGCCTTAATGAAAGAGTGGGGAGAAAATTAAATGCCTAGGCCCTTGTGAAATTTTATTTTGAAGACCTGCTGTTTGTTAGGCCAGCGGTTAGTTGCAAAAATTAAAAATAATAAAAGCTGCAGAGTGAGGCAGCATCCGGACGGATACATTCCATTGATCATAGATTTACCTCCTCTGCAGCCCAGCTCCTGCCTCATCACCAAGAAGTGATCCTGGTAACATGCAAATTCTTTTTTTCATTTTGTCGGAAATCCTGCAGAGATAACATTTCCTTTGTTTTCCTTTAGATCAGAAGTTCTCAACAAAAGAGTGTTTCCAGGTCACTGGAGGAGCATTTCCTAAATCGCAACAATGAATTCTTTCTCTTTCTCTTTCAGGCCTTCTGGTAGTTTCAGGGCATTTTCGTTAAAAATAAATAAATAAATAAATAAAAATAAAAGGAAATCCCTGGGAAACCTTGATGCCCCACTCTTTCTCCTCTTTATCCCTCTTCAGTGTGAACTTTGGAGGCCTTCAGTGGGTTGCTGTGTTAGTTATGGGGATTGCATTTCATATGTCGAAGTTCTAACCCCCAGCACCTCTGGATGTGACAGTATTTGGAGACAGGGCTTTCGAAGAGGTTACTAAGATTAAAGGAAGGTCTGAGTGGGTGGGCCCTCATCCAATATGATTGGTGTCTGTATAAGAAGAGGAGATGGGGACCTAGACTCAGAGGCCAGACCACGGGAAGACACCAAAGAAGATGGCCGCCGACCAGCCAAGGAAAGTGGTCTCAGGAGCAAACAACCTGGCCTTAATGTACATCTTGTGCTTCCAGCCCTCAGGACTGAAGAAAATAACTTTCTGTTTTTAAAGCCACCCAGGCTGTGGTGGTTTGCAACGGCAGCTCCAGGAAACTCGTCTTCTGGATCCAGAGAGCTTCGTCGGTCGTGGAAACACTAAGGTCCTGGGGAAGGTGCACATCCTGCTGTGGCTGTGGGTGAGGGGAGGGGCAGGGGGGCCTGCAGGCCTCGGAGCTGAATTCAGGCCCTTGTGGGAAATTGAAGAGAACACCGGGGTGTGGCTGACACAAAGGCCTAAAGTTTAGGCTGCCAGGACACAATCCACCTTTGTTCATGAGGTTAATTTACTTTAAAAAGGCAAACTAACAAAGGGTTTTTAAGAGTCAGCTAATGCTAGAGGGCTTATGATAAAAACAGTCATCCCGTGCCCTCCCCTCCTCTTCCCCACCATTAGCAACCACCTTCAACTCCTCTGGCTGTGTCCTCTACTATTAACTTCATATTTTAAATAATATTGTTTATATTCTTATTTTATTCATTCAATGAATATTTAATGAGGTACAGTCTAGTTGCAGGTACCCAGCAGTGAGCAAAATAGTCAAAATTCTTTGTCCTCATAGAGCCGACATTTCGCTGGGGGAGGAACACAACGAGCAAAATAAATAGATGAACTCTCTAAGATGCGATCACGTTCCAGGGAAAACATTCAATACAAGAACGCGGTGTTTGAATCAAAACACAGACACAAATTGTAGTTAGGCAAGGGAGTGACTCAGAAGGATATCTGAGGGTGAGGATCTCAGGTCGAGGAAACACAACACACAGACCCCTTGGTTGGGGGTGCTTATGACGTATTCTAGAAACAAGAACCACAAGGAAGCAGAGCGAGCAGGGGTAAGCGGCTGGCTCTGCAGGAGGAGAGGACACCGGTGTTCGTGGCCACAGATGGTTCTTGGCCCTCAGCTTTCCCCCTGGGAGGTGGGAGCCTTGGACGGCTTTAAGTATGGGAACAACAAGATCCGAGATGAGACTTAGATCTGGGAAGAGCCTCTCTGTGACTGAAATGAGAAGAGATGGAAGAGGGCCATGGATAGAGGATCAGTGAGGTGCCACTTAGGGTGAGGAACGGTGGGACTTGGGGTCTATTGTGGAGGTAATGCTGTAGGATTGGCTGACAGATTGGATGTGGGGTGTGTTCGAAAGGGGGTGGCATTCAGAGATGACTCCAAGCTTTAGGGCCCAAAGAACTGAAGGATGGGCTTCCTTTGACAAAGGTGAGCAGGATTTTAGAAAAAGTCAATTTAAGATAGACCAGCATGTTAATTGCTCAGGATAGCCTTAATTTAGCCTGTTGTCATGACATAATTATCAGCAGCTTCCTTGCTCTCTCAGTAGCGCCCCCGTTTGGCTGAGACCTTACGGTCGCCTTATGGTGGGACAGTCGGGGAAGCAGAAGAGTGTGGGATGTGGGGAGAGGCTGGGCTGGCCTCAAACAGATTCTTTCAGATTCTTCAACATCTCTATCATTTGTGCATCAAAATGAGTTTAAAACACTGAAACATCTTTTCAGGGCTCCTGGGTGCTTCAGTCGGTTAAGTATGTGCTTTCGCCTCAGGTCATGTTCCTGGAGTCCCGGGATCGAGCCCTGCTTCGGGCTGTCTGCTCAGTGGGCAGTCTGTTTCCCTCCTCCTCCTCCACCCCCACTCGTGCTTTCTCTCACGTTCTCTCTCTCAAATAAATAAATAAAATCTTTAAAACACACACACACACACACACACACACACACATCACTTCCATTTTCCACAAGAGTTTACTCCATTTATTTACATATTTAACAAATACGATGAGCATTTTAGGTGCCAGCCGCGGCACTAGGTAGGATATAAATATCAACTCCCTTTATCATCATATCACTGTTGAGAACTCTTTTTCATTCTCTATTTTTGGTATGTGGTCTACTTTTTTTTTTTTTTTTTTTTAACCTTTGGCTTCTGATTCTCCAAGATTTTGTGAGTCATGCCTTAGTGCGAGGCTTTTTTGCACTAAGTGCTTTTTCGCACTGTGTTTGGAGACCTATGTCTTTTGGTTCTGGAAAATTTTGTATTAATTCTTTGACAGTTTCTTCTTCAAAATTTGTTCATTTTTATTCCTTTCCTTCTGGAACACCGGTTTTTAGGCTTCTTGGGTTGATATAATCATTTTCTCATCATTTTTATTTTTTCTATCTTTTGCTCAATTTTCTGGAAAATTTCTTAACTTCTAACTTTTCTATCAAACATTTTCTTTTAGCTATTTTTTTTAAGAGAGTGAGAGAGCACATGTGTGAATGGCAGGGGGAGGGTGTCAGAGGGAGAGGGAGAGAGAGAATCCCAATCCCAAGTGGGCTCCATCCCACAACCCTGAGCTCCTGACCTGAGCCGAAATCAAGACTTGAACACTCCACCAACTGAGCCACCCAGGCACCTCTTGGCTATTTTATTTTTAACTTCCAAGAATTGTTGCTTCTTTTCAGACTGGCCCTTCTCAGCAGTTTGTGTTTCATGGGTGCAGTGCTTTCTTTTCTGTCTCTCGGGGGATGTTTGTGTATGTTTTCAGTTTTCTTTGGCTTTCTGCACCATTCTGGCTTTTCAATAGTGCCCTGTGTTTTGTGCATACACTTGTTTATTTGATCTAGCCTCCCTGTGTCAGATCAGAGGCTTTTCATAAATGTCTGGCGACCCTTGGTTTCTGTTCCTATCAGAGTGTGAGGCTAATGGGTTACAGAGAGATCTCTGTGCCTGGGTGGACCTTGTGCACCCCTGCGGGCTCATCGGGCAGCAGGCTGGCTTTGCACTGAGAAACCAGGCTATATCCCACACTTGCCAGTTCTTGAACTTTGTCCAGGGGTGCTTCCATTTTTCCAGAGGAAACTTCTGCCTGGGGATATTGAACTGGAGGATGGGGCCGGCTTCCCACCATCCCCCCTAGACTTTTATTTTTGTCTCCCATTTTGATGTGTATACTACCCTTTACCCCCCTACCCCGCTTACCATGCCTGATGCATCTGAATTTTGAGCCTCTCAGATTCTCTTTCTACCATAATTAGATCATTGGAATCTCAGCGGCGGGGCAGGGGGGTGGGTAGGCTTTGCGAAGCAGGAGAAGGGTCCCAGAGTTCCAAATTAATGCAGACTTTCAACCAGCCTCCCTGTGGTAAACCTCTGGTTGAAGCTTCCCTTCCTGAGCTGGGCGAGCACTCTGGCTTTCTCCTTTCCAAGCCACAGGTTCCTCTCCTGTATCTGATTTGTTCTTCCAAACCTTTAATACAAACTCTCATTTACTGTGATCTTTGTCTTGTTCTCTCTCTCTCTCTCTTTTTAATTTGATTGGTCTTTGTTTTTTAAGAGTTCAGTTATGTTAGTTTTTTGGAGTTTGGGGAGGGGCAGAAAAATAGGTACATGCTTGCCACGGTTGGCAGCTCAGTGGCTTTGAAAAACCTAGCCACAGAAAGAAAGAAAGAAAAAAGAAGTCCTATGTGGTTTACATCTATGAGTCAGATAACTGCATTTTGAGTTACCAATGAAATTCATGTCTCTGAGTCTTACAAATTTCAACCTTTGCCTTGAGAAAGAAAAAAAAAAAAAACACATAAATAAGCCAGGCCTGTATCTTCAGAGTCAGTTTTGAAATGCTTAAAAGAAAAAAGAAAGTGATTGTGTGTGTGTGTGTGTGTGTGTGTATTTTTTTTTAATCTGGAAGACACTCAATAATCCATGAACTTTGATCAGTTATTTAAAGAGAGGCTAGTCCCCTTGAATGTTAGGAGGCTGGGCTTTCTCTTTCTGATAGCAGGGCTTTGCTTTGATTCTGACTTCCTACGTGCAGGGGAGTAAGTTGAGAGCAGTGTTCTATGAATGACTTTTGATCTGTCACCTGAAGTAGAGTCAAGATGCGCGTATTCCAACAATTTCACTCAGATGCTGGAATAGTCTCTCTCCCAGGAGAGCTGGCAGGGCGTGTGGAGTCAGATCAGAGTTTCAGGGGCCACTCAGATCACAGTGGTTCAACACAGGACTGGAAGCAGTCTGCCTGAGTCTCAGTGGTGGCTTTTCCACTTACCATTTGTCTGCTCTTGGGCAGGAAACTTACCCCCTGGGGCTTGATCACCTCTTCCACAAAATGGGTATAATGATAGTGTTTATCTCATGGAGTTCTGTGATGATTAAATGAATTTAAGTACGAAGAACATTGAGAAGAGTGTGTGGCTTATAATAAGGAGTCGATACTCTTCTTCCTCTTATTATTATTCTATTATTATTAATATTATCACATCTGTTACTATTACATTACATTCTATTTTATTCTTTTTGTTTTTATAATTTCATTGGTCATGAATTATATAGATGACCTCTTTTTTTTTTTTTTAAGATTTTATTGATTTATTTGCAGAGAGAAAGAGAGCACAAGCAGGAAGAGTGGCAGGCAGAGGGAGAGGGAGAAGCAATCTCCCCACTGAACAAAGAGTCCCGTGTGGGGCTCGATTCCAGAACCTTGGGATCATGACTTGAGCTGAAGGCAGAAGCTTAACTGACTGAGCCACCCAGGGGCCCATAGATGAACTCTTTGATAATCACTTTGAACCCTTGCCCCAGATCAATCGCTCTGATGAATTTAGTCTATAACCTTTTAGCTCTTAAAATAATTATATATGTATGGTATATAAATACGTACTACATATAACAAATATGGTATTATATAAATATATGTAAATATACATTATGTTATGTTTTTATATCTATTGGGATATATATATCCCACACAAAGGGTAAATTTAGCCAGTTGACTTATTCTCAAACTACTAGGAAAAAAATAGGTTTCCTAAGATATTTTTCCACTTTTCCCTTAGAACAGTCCTAAAGGTTTCCTGAAAGAATTCAAACTGGTATGTACCCAAATCACTTTTTCACAGTTCGCACATGCATATTTACATAGGTATGAAATATCATGGTTGTCATATGTGTGCCTATGGTGTGTTTCACACAAACAACATCAAGCTATAGGTGTTGTTCTGAAAGTTTTGTTTCTAGTCAACAATTTGTTCTCAAGATTTTTCCATGTTGACTCATGCTAACTTAATTGATTGCTTTGAACTTCTGAATAGTATTCCAGTGAATAAAACGCCACGTTTTATGTATTGGCAAGCATTCTAGATCCTCCAGTTGTCTCTCGGCTTGAGAAACCTCCACAAGGACATCTGAGTCATGCGTAGGAGAGGCTACTCCCTGAAACTGAGGTTTCTAGCCCTTTCGGCAAGTCCCTCATTCTCCGCTGGACGAGGTGCTTCTCCTCCTTTGCCAGAACGGAGTCACCTGGACAGATGCCCTCAGACTGCCATCTGCTTGTTAATCGGTGAGATTAGCAGGTGGTCAGAATAGAGATCTTGTGCATCTATCACTTGCAAATGCCAAGGGGCATGCAGGTGCCAGCCCCACTGCAAGTACTGTGGTAGGGCCGTGTGGTCCTAGGAGGAAGTGGGAGGCATTGCTACAGACGGGCCCCTCCCCTGGCTCACCGTCTCTAGCCCCACCGAACTAGTGTGAAATCAGACACTATGAAATCGTCCAGGGCATGTTTTGAGCAAGTTAATGCAATCATAAAATACAAAATAACAGTCATCTGAATTGCTAGCATGGTTCTGAGCAATAACTAATTAAATAAACTGTAAAACACTTTTTATTTGCAAAGTGTCCCATTAGAGATGGAGGCTTGGAGGCTGGCACCGGGTCAGCACAAAAACCTCCTCGGGAAAACAGACTTCATCTTGAAATTCATGATGCTATGGAATTTCTAATTTGAGGATTTGTGCAAAGATGCACAATCTGTTGCTTCATATAGTCCATGGTTGTGCACGATGGGGCCCATCTGCTCATTGGGGAGTGACTTGAGGATGCCCCGTCTTTAGTATTTTAGTTTCAGGTGTAGGTGTTTAGAAAAGGCAGTTACTAAAATTAATCATATCAAGACACGCTACATAAACTCAATTTGACATCAAGTCAAGCTGTATGTTGGGGTAATGCTGAACAATATAATTCCATCGAGGGATCTCTGTAGAAAGTTCCAACAGGCACAGATATTTAAGGCACATATCCAGGACCTGCCTTAACTAGAGGGCAAAGGGTGGAGTGGGGCTGATTGGGCCCACAGCTCTAGGGGTTGTGGGTGGAGAAAGCCGTCACTGGAAGCTCTCCGATTGGCCTTGCACAGTGGCGGTATTGCAGCCCATGAGGTTTATCCGAGGTGTGATTATTGCTAATTGGAAGTTCTCCGATCAATCTCGGACTCTGGCTTTGTGCATTCTTGTGCATCTCGAGGGAATGTACACTGTGAAAAAGTACTTTTGTGCATAGGAGGCTGAATTCTCCCAGGAAACATCTAGTGGCATGTAAGGAAGAAAAAGAAAAAAAGGTTAACTCTCTCAGGCAATATAATTTTTTGTAGTAGCTTGGGAATATGTCAAGAAGCTAAATTTCGTTTTTTTGTTTTTGTTGTTACTATATGAAAAATGATAGAGAAGCCTTTAAGGCAATTTTACCTGAAGCTTACCATCGTATTTTGATTTCCTTTTATATACCAACCACCCTGATATTAAGAAGGGAGGATGCATTTTAAAAAATATTTTATAATTAGCCCAGAATTTGGTGAAGAGATTTTTAACAGCAGTGGTGAGCCTTTAGAGCTTAAGTTCACAGGGGGGTTTTATTTATTTAATTAACAAATGGTTTTTGTTTGCCTCCTTTATGTCAGACCCTGTATCGAATTCGGGATTAGGAAAAACAAACATGGTCTTTGCCTTTCTGGAACTTTCAGTCTCCTGGGAGGCCCCAAAATAAATAATCATGCTAATGCATATGTAATTTCAAATCTTGGCAGCGCTTTTGTTTGCTCTGTGATATCTCACATTGAGGAGTGGCCTTGCCTGGGGAATCAGGGAGGGTGGCCCAGGGACATCTCCTTTGTCTTGAAATCCGAAGGATGAATAGGATCTAGATGAACCTGAGGAGGTGGGCAAGCCAGTAGGTGTGAAGAGCTTTACCACAAGCGACGGAGTTTAACAGCCTTGGGGAGAACGGGAGCAAGCTTCAGTTGGGGTACTGAAAGCCTGCGTCACCGTCACCGGAAGGCAGAGAGAGGACAACTGGAAAGAGGAGGCCAGCGGTGCAAGGAAAGCCACTGGAAGCAGGGCTTGGAGGCCCCGCCGAAGTCATGCTCACGGCAAAGGGGAACCAGTGAAGCATTTACACAAGATCATTGTGCTTGCAGAGTAAACAAGGAGCGGAGAGGGTCTGCGGAGACCAGTCAGCAGGCTGCCACATTTGTCTAGGTGAGGGTCATTTTATAGGCTACGCTGCACACCCATGCTTGTGAGCAGAAAGACAGAATGAAACAAAAAGACAGGCAGAGTGGAAAAATATTGTGTGCATGCCTCTGTGTGTGTGTGTGTGAGAGAGAGAGAGAGAGGAAGAAAGCGAGAATGGAGCTGAACACTTGAAGTTTTAAAGTTAGGGCTAATAATATACAATTCTTAGGTAATTATAAATTTTAAAAGATCTTCTTCCCTGTTACTATCAGGTGGTTAATATAATGATATACGAAGAGAAATACAATAATAAACCTCAGGTAAAATTGTTTTTAAGGTTTTCTACTATTTTTTTTTTAAGGTTTTCTACTATTTTTTTTTAGACAGAGGGCTAGGTACGGGAGGTGGGGAGGGACAGAGGGAAAAAGAGAGAGAGTCTCTCCAGCAGACCCCCCGCTGAGTGCAGAACCCCACTGCGGGCTTCCATCTCGGGACACTGGGATTGTGACCTGAGCCCCCATCAAGTGTTGGAGGCTGACCCGACTGAGCAGCCCAGGGGTCCCCCTTACAAGAACCACAATAAAAAATGAAACGTAACTGGTTCAAATCCTGGCTTTTACTTTCCAACCACGTGCATTGGAACAGCTTTTAAGAGTGCCGACCCTCGGGGCGCCTGGGTGGCTCAGTCGTTAAGCGTCTGCCTTCAGCTCAGGTCATGATCCCAGGGTCCTGGGATCGAGCCCCACATCAGGCTCCCTGCTCGGCAGGAAGCCTGCTTCTCCCGCTACCATTCCCTCTGCTTGTGTTCCCTCTCTCGCTGTGTTTCTCTCTATCAAATAAATAAAAAAATCTTTAAAAAAAAAAAAAAAAAAAAGAGTGCCGACCCTCAGTTTCTACCCGTGTTCTGTGAGAGGTGAGTGACCATGTGTGTGCACACGCAAACGGACTCCCCTTTCTCCGATGGCATGGCGAATAGGCATTCCCTACGTGTCCCAGGGCAAACCGCCCTCCTTGCTCTTCCTCGGTGGTTTCCTCTAGGGCTCAACTCCTGTCCTTGCCCTGTGAGTGACTCCACTGTTGAACTTCAAACTGACCTTACTCTGGATTGATAGCCTGAACTCAGACCTGCATTTTCAGGGGGGCTGTGAGTGCCCTTCAATGGGTAACTAAACACAAGTAAGTCTATCTTGGGATAAAAACACTGACTTTGGAGAAGAAGGCCTGAGTAGCTTTGGGCAATTTCTTAAGTATTTTGGACCTCATTTTCTTTAGCTATAAGGCCAGAGGGAACTTCAGCTGGAATCAGTGTCCAATCACTGCCTGGTTTGTAAATAAAGTTTTATTGGCACACAGCCATATCTATTTGTTTATGCAGAATTATGTAGTTGCCACAGAGACTAGTGAACTGTGAATGCTAAAATATTTACTATCTGGTTCTTTGCAGAGAAAGTTTGCCAACTGCTGAAATAAATCATTGATTTCCACTTTCTTTTCCTCCTCCCCCTTGTCCTTCCTTCTTTCTCTCCTCTTTTCTCCCTTCCTCCCTCCCTCTCTCCCTTCTTCTCTCCCATCCTTCTTCCTTCCTTCCTTCCTTCCTTCCTTCCTTCCTTCCTTCCTTCCTTCCTTCCTTCCTTCCTCCCTCCCTCCCTCCCTCCCTCCCTCCCTCCTTCCTTCCTTCCTTCCTTCCTTCCTTCCTTCCTTCATCATACATTTTTCTCTCTTTCTTAACATCTGAACCCATTCTTCAGACAATATATTGCATAGAAGCCCCGTAGAGAACACAGATAGAAGGAGGCCTCCTCTATTTCAAAAGTTTGGATGTGGGGGTAGTTTTCAGATACTTTAATTTGAAAGTGGCTAAATATATATATTTTTTAATTCTCTAATAATGAGGCAGATAGAGGTCCCCTCCCTGGGACCCAGCCCCTTGGTGTCCACTGTGCTCCTTGTGCCATGGGGGAAGAAAAGATCAAATGGCCTCCCATTTGGTTACAAAAAGAAATAAGCTCCCTGGGATGATTCAGCACTCTCCTGAGAATTCCCATATAGATTATACTCCCACGTAAAGGGGAGCCAAAGGGTCCTGAAAAGACCTCAAAAATTTCCCGATACCATCCCCCATCCCCTGTGTCCATAAAAACTCACCCCTAACCCTGTCAGTTGCTCAGTCTTTTGGGAATTATCCCACAGGGCCCTCGGGCGTAATAAAGCTCTGTTCTCCCTGTGCTCCGTGGGCCTCTTGAGTTTCCTCGGTTGTTTCAGTTTTCCACTACAATAATAAAGATGTATGTAATGGCCTTGAATCTTGGGTTACTTTCAGTCTGTAGCAAGAGTTGAGTGATAAAATGTGAACCCCCCCCAACACTCTACTCCCCTACCACAGAAATCCCTCTGTTTTTCATCTTCCATTCCCCATCTGTTCTTTGCCAGCCCCACAAGTCACCCCAAGGTCCCTCTTGCCTCCACTGCTCAGGAACCGTAACAGGGGCATGGACTGGGACCTGCCCCTTGCAGCAGTGTCCTGAGTCCCAGACTTTTCTGGATCTCCTCTCCAAAGGAGAGACTTCAGCTTCATATACTCCCCTTAATATCTGCTTTCTGCTGACTGACAGCTGGCTAATCAGATACATCCAGGCTGTTAATTTTATAAAGGCTGTTAATTTTTACTAATGGCTTAATGAATTTATCCCTCCCAGGTAACACATTTGTATTTTAATCAGGGCTTTCTAGAGAGGGTACATTTGTTAACCCGAAGGAAGGGCTTTAGTGGAGGGAATTCAGGCAACATCCAGAGAGTTTAAGAGGTGTTTAGAGAAGAGAAGCCTTCGGATGCTGCTCAAATTAGTCAGCGGAAGTGGATATCCATCCGTTCTTCCTGCAATTTTCGGTGGCGTTGCTACCCCGTTCATGGCCAGTTTGCGCATGCGGCTGCGGAGCCTTATCTATTGCTTCTTGTCTCTTGACTTCTGAGCTGTGTCACTATCGGCATTAGACACGGAGCTTTTATTGCTCAAAGCCTCCACCTGCCCGTTGCGACGTTATTGGGGATTTGATACATAAAAAGTCTCGCACATATTAGAATCTGGGTAAATACTCCTTATTTTCCCGTCGAAATGCAGCCCAGATCTCCTGTGCTTCAGAGTAAGAAAGTTTCATCTCGATCTTACACAGAATTTATTCTCCGATTTGGAAGAAAAATACTTTTTCTTTTCTTTTTCTCTGTATTCTTTACTCCAGTCTCAATAAATTAGGTCAAAGACACAATAATCGGAATCCTAGAAGTCAATAGTTTTAAGGGACGTTAGAAAACTTTGAATTTGCTCCTTTTATTTCCCAGACACAGTGAGAGGTTAAATGGTTAACTTAGGGTCACGAGAGGTCTAGTTAGGGGCAGGTCTAGAGCTGGAAATCAAACCTCCAAATTCCGGGTCTCCCCAAGTGAAGAAACAAACAATGCAAACAAAAAATGGCACATTTTCTCCCCTGAAAATCCTGTCTTGTACCAAAGAAAATCCAGGATCAAAAACACGCATCTGGAGCCACACAAGCAGAGATTTTCCCCAGCATACCTTCAGGACTGGGAAAGTTGCATATTTCATCCTATTTGGACCGGGGAAATGGTCAAGCTCTCATATCCACTTAATGAAGCAAGAAAGTGACCATCACTTAGCGTCTGCTTTTTAAGTCTGCTTCTGTAACCAGCAATGAAACCTGCCTTCAACACGTTTATTATGGGATGAAAACTGAGCTTCTGTGTGTTGATGGCATAGCTCCGGGGAGTCACCCTGCCCACTTGAACTTTCAATAGGGCCTCTTACCGCTTAGGCTGTATTCATTCCTCCATGCAAACGCTCTCTCATTGCCGGAGAGCCTAACAAAGTCGCCAGGCACAGCTGCTTCATTCTGCCCTGGCGCTGGTGTACTAACAACCTGGCAGGCTGCAGGTCTCTCCCCCGGCACCCCACCCCCCCCCCAATCCCCATGCAACTGTTTGAGTCTCTCCCTGCACCAGCTGCCCCACCCTCCCTTTCAAAAATTACTTTCAGTAATTACTACAGCTCAAGGATGCTGTCCAATCTAAAATAGCTAATGAGAACCAGTCCTTCAATCTAAACTGTAATCAGCTTATAACAAGCTCCCTTTTCCTGTGCTTCATTACTGTGACACAATCTATTTTTCATACCTCAAAATGATAAGGCAGAGTCGGGAGAAAAGGAGCCCTCTCTATCACCAGGCTTGCATGAAAGAGAGATGGGCTTAAGCATACAGAATTGATTTATTTGCATTCTTCTATTGCTTTGGTGGCTGCATCTTTGAAAGAAGTTAATATTGTATTTTTGATTTGGCCCTAAGAACAGCAGGGCCTGACAATCAAGCATGCTTATTATAGCCAGGAAGGAGGAAAAAAAAAAAGAAAGAAAGAAAGAAAGAAAGAAAGAGTCCGGTGGAGCTCAAGTGCATCATGATTTATTTGGACATGTGC
The DNA here is from genome assembly GCA_028646535.1 of Procyon lotor. Taxonomy (NCBI): domain Eukaryota; kingdom Metazoa; phylum Chordata; class Mammalia; order Carnivora; family Procyonidae; genus Procyon; species Procyon lotor. Next base: position 12,961,178 of record CM053605.1, on the reverse strand, counting down.
AGACTTGGAGCAGAAAGTATATTAAATTCTGTTGGAGAACCTGCCAATGCTGTCTCCATCTGAGTGTGTGTTCTCCCTGAAATGTGTAAGATTGTTACCTATGACCCTATTAGCTACTTACCTGCCTTACTTTTGATGTGCCTGTGTAAACTCTTCATTGTTTATTTCCTAAGAAAGAACATGGAGGGCACCAACCACGGGGGTTCTCACTAGGAGTTTGGGAAATCTGCTTGGCTAATAGTGTACGATCTGTTGATAAACACCCAGGCTATTTTAATCTCCTTTCCAAGTTTATCCTCCTGAGTTAATTTCCAAACTGTCATGTTTTGCCTGGTGTGATTAACGCTCGGCCCGTTGAAGCGTCCACATTCTCCTGGCGTGATTTCCTAGGCATGGAGGTTGTGGCAGAGCAAACCTATTAATCCCACCCTAATGATTAAAGTGGCTGAGGGCCTGCAACGTCTGATGGGTTAATACCAGCAGCCGAGTCCTTGGGTTTAATCCAACTCAGTCATCACTGTGAATGAGACAGTTTGATGAGCTTCAATAAGCCTGGGACTACTGTCATTGTCCAGTGTAGACTCCAAATGCTAAGAAAAGATAAAAGCCAGTCTCAAACTGCTAGACAGCTCCTATGGATGTCAATAACCTAAAGATGAAATGAAGATTTGTGTATCTTTGTGAAATAATTGTCAGTGGGCAGAGAAACCTCACAACCCCCCCCCCCCCCCGCACTATTTTACTTACCTTCCTGCCAAAAACAGAAAGACAAAAAAAATAGAATCCATTAGTCAGTTTTTAAAGATTGTTTTTCCTTGCTTTGTCTGAAAATGTGTAAAAAAAAATGAGTCTAAATTAGAAAACCTTTTACCAGATCGCTTCATTTGTAGAAAATAAATGCACACAACTCATTCCAAGTAGGTGGTTTGCAAATTTACTCATTAGACACAATAACCGGTAAAGTGGTATCTCCACTGGTGTGGAATCTTGATCAGACAATCAGGGGAGGAGGTTCTCTGCTGCCTCTCCATCTTCAAGAGCACTGGGATCTAACTTGCTTTTAAAATAGCGAGGCTGTCAGAGGACTCAGACTGAGCATCTGTACTTCAAGCGAGTCCATAAATTAACTTCTAGTACTTATGGCATTCTGAAAGAATGAAGCTTTCATCGGAATTCATGATTCGTCTGCTTCGGGAATGTTATGTAACCATGATTCTTACACAGGGAGAATTTTCTACCTCCGGGGTTTGCAGCAAGGAATTTTTCTTGCCAAAGCAAGACATATTATCATTCTCTCTCTTTCTCCCACTGAAAGTGACCATCTGAAAATATGTAACATGCATGCCTTTACAACGTGGGGCCAGGAGACAGAATTCACAGCCTCTTGCAGACTGTTAAATCAGACCTTTCTTGTCTGAGTGTGAAGTTTAAGGGAATTTGAGTCGGGGGGCAGAATATCCCGTTTTATACATTACTGCATTATTTTCTTAAGGGACATTGATTCCCAATAGAAATAGTCCTGCCATACTTTATCCACTTTCCAATGAGCCTCAATTCTTGATTACACGGCAAGTAAAAACACTCATTTGCTACTAATGCACATAGGTCTTTGCTGAAGATGAAAATGAGAGCACCACATTGTTTCAGAAAGAATATAGATTTGAAAACCCATATCAAGGGGTGCCTGGGTGGCTCAATAAGTTAAAGCCTCTGCCTTCCGCTCAGGTCGTGATCTCAGGGTCCTGGGATTGAGCCCCACATTGGGCTTTCTGCCCATTAGGGAGCCTGCTTCCCCCCACCCCCCCGCCTCTCTGCCTAACTACTTGTGATCTCTCTCTCTGTCAAATAAATAAATAAAATTTTTTAGAAAATTTAAAAAAAAGAAAACGCATATCATTACTTTTTTCTTAACTAACATATACCTAATATAATATGCAGCCAACCTTTATTTTTAACTAAGAATATTTATTAATACCTTCTCTTTGCTGAACAAGTGGGCTAGGCATTAAGGACATCAAGCATGGTCATGATCAGTCGGAAAGCTCATGGCCGTACTCGGAATCCAAATAAAGAGATTTTTTTTTCTTGATAATGTTAATAGAAAGGAGAAAATAATAAGGAGTCTATTCTTCAGGGCAGATTTAAGAATGATTTTCAGTTATGCTTTTGGGAGTTACATTAGTATTAGTGATGCCGATAAAACTACTCAGTTTGTCCATGACTAAGTATATAAAGATGTTTGTGTTTTATAACAACCAGTTTAAGAGCACAACCCAAGGCCTCTCAAAATAAACCTGGGGCAGATCAATGATTTTAAACATGACTACTAGCCATAAGATTTTTTAAGGGGTGGAAAGATACATGAAATGCCCTCATTATCAAGGAACTTAAAATCTAGCAGACCACAGCGAATCACTGAAATCAAAGTTTAAATGTGTTTTATAGATTGTATTTATATGCACAGCTCAATACATTATACTGATATATTTTTTCAAAGGTCCTTAAGTTAAAAAAAATGTTAAAAAGTTAACTGAAATTTATACCAATGAGAAATACTTTTGAGCCAGCCAGTGCTGAGCCATGCCAAAAAGTGAATTCTGTGGTTGCATTATGTTGAGGGCCACAGAAGGTGGAGAATGAAGCCAAGATAAAATAGCTAGAGATCTGTGTGCTTGGGTTGTAGAGCTAATGCTCCTTTGTAGTTATTTTTTTCCTTTTCCCTGTTTTTCCTCTGCTTTCTACCTGCCCTTGGCCCCAGATGCCAAGTGCATCATGGGTGCATCATGTAATTGTGCCTTTTTCTTTTATACCTTTGCTGTTATAGAAAGATGTTTTCAAACAAATAAGTCTTGTTGTAGAAAGCAATCTGGTTTCTTAAAAAAGGTGTTCCATAAAATTTAATTTTGTCATTGTTTAGCCTTACCATTAAGAACAGTTCATGGGGTCCCTGGGTGGCTCAGTCATTAAGCGTCTGCCTTCAGCTCAGGTCACAATCCCAGCGTCCTGCTCCGCATCGGGGTCCCTGCTCAGTAGGGAGCCTGCTTCCCCCTCTCCCACTCCCCCGCTTGCGTTCCCTCTCTCGCTGTGTCTCTGTCAAATAAATAAAATAAAATAATCTAAAAAAAAAAAAAACAGTTCATGATATAACCTGATATTTTTAATGCAAGAAACTGAAATGTCTCCTTACATTTTCATTCAGTGTTTTTAATCTGAAACGATCAGGGGTTAATATTTCAGGCAGTGGTTTAATGACAATGGAATTTCAGTTATGAAAAACATATTTGATAAAGACTGTAATTATAAATGGGTTCTAGTTAGCAAACTTGCATCATCTTGATGGAATTTAAAAATAATCCTCCGCAGGTTTATTAACCTGACATCCAAGTCTTATTTGTGGATTTTCTCCTCAGAGTCCGTTTGATCACTTAGCAATAATCAGTTTTGGAGGCTGGCCGGGGACTAAAAATACTGACTCTGGAAAGAGAGAGAAAGAAAAATTGGAGAAGCATTACTCATTGCTCAAACCTCTAGTCTGGGTGATAAATTCATGTGGAGGTTAAAAGGGGCAATGCGCTGCTGTCAGAGGCACCCGGGACCTCTCGTGGTTTGCCTTCCCTGGGAGGCCAAGTCAGAATGGGGCCCGACTGGGGGTGACAGGAGATGGTGCAGGGGGATGTGAAGGGGGAGGAAGTGCGAAGGGCCCAGGAAGCTAGGCTCATGTTTCAGACTTGGGCTTCAAGGCAACCAAAGCAGACATACACATCAGTAATACGGTATTAATAATGCCAGTGGCCACATACTGCGCAAATCTGGTGAAGGGGGTATCTGGGAAGGCTTCCTGGGACTGGCGGCAGGTCAGCTGTGAGGTGAGGGACAGCAAGATTGGAACACTGGGAAACAGAGCAAGAGCATTCAAGATAGAATGTGCTTCTGCGGGGTATTCAAATTACAGATGATGGAATCCACCCAAAGCCACCTTCTGTGACTACCATTGACCAACGTGGCAAGAACGTTCTTTTATTCAGGAGAAATATTAGTACAGGGGAGCTATTATATTGATTCATACTAACTTTCCACTGTGGGACTGTCTTACCTACAGTCTCATCACTGAATATCCCAGAATGAAGAAAAATGGTTGGCAATTATACCAAAAACGATGGACCAAAGGGGGTCAGTGCAAACAACAAAATCGTGAAGGGTGGTTGCGCTCACCATAACCAAATGAGAAAAAGTACCTTAAAAATACACACAGAGAGTCACTGATTGTTAATTTAAGAAAAGAAAAAGAAGGAGAAAAAAAAATCCTCCCAAGTCAGCCCGAAACGTCACAGCTTTGCAGATTTTCTCTTTTTAGACCAAAGTGATTCCATCTCTAAAAGGACATTCTCTGAGTCACACTGACAAAATACACTGAATAGACACAGGAAGATGACACCAGAAGAGTTTTTACCCCCCGGGGATGTGCAGAATGGCAAAGAAAAAAAAATCATGTTTTTAAATGTCTAATCCTGTTTTTGAATTAAAATAAACCTAGAATGCTCAGCAAACTATCTTCTACACTAAAAACATGTTTTCTCGTAACGCAACAGCTTTTAGCCACTTTTTCACTTATTAAATTTGAAATGTTTTTAAAGTATAGTTTTGGTTTGGAGTAGTCTTTGCCTCCTTCAATGGTTTGTGTGAGAAGTGTCATCATTTGCTGCTGATTAATATATACTTATTGAACATGCTTTTTAGGAGCAAAGTGGGTGTGCTAGATGTTATGAGGATTATAGCAGTTTATTTTACTTTTAAAATACTACCCTAACCTTGCGGGGCTCCAGGATCTGCACCGGAAAAGTGATGAGTTAGTACCTCGGTGCTGCTGAAGGAAGCTGCTGTAACTCTTCCCTCGAGAAAAGGTCAGAAGTCATTGGTTCTGGCCTCTGGGATCTTCCAGGGCTTCTAGGAGGAGGCACATTTCCTTGTTGAGGGTATTATGCCCAAGTGGTTCTCTGCAGTCTCACATTAGCGTTGTTGGTTTAGACTCTATGGGCAGCTAGAATCAAGGCTCTAGAAATCCTGACCCCAGAGTGTCTGTACTTCTCATTCCTTGGGTAGATGGCAGTGGTTGCCTCTTTTTTTCACCAATATATACTCAAAATATCTGGATTCTGACGCAGTTACTTGTCAGCCAGACCTGTACTTTGCAAATGAGGAAAGGCACACATATCTATTGAATTTGTGCTCATAATAATGTGCTCATTCTAAATTTGTAGTGAATTTCTCTTGTCTCTCCCTTTCTCCTTTGTTTCATCTCAACCCCCATCTATTTCCTTTTCTTTCTCACTTGCCCATCCACCATTTTCCTAATGCTTTGGAGAGTATCAATTGATTAGCTTCAAACTCTCAAATTTGCCATGTGTGTGTTTTAAAAGTAATTATTTGTGGAGGACATTGGGAGAAGGAAAGGAAGGGTGAATTGGGGGAAATTGGAGAGGGAGACGAAACATGAGAGACTATGGACTCAGAAACAAACTGAGGGATTTGGAGGGGAGGGGTATGGGGGGTTGGGTGAGCCTGGTGGTGAGTAATAGGGGGAGCACCTATTGCATGGAGCACTGGGTGTGGTGCATGAACAGTGAATCTTGGAACACTGAAAAAATAAAATAAAATAAAATAAAATAAAATAAAATAAAATAAAATAAAATAAAATAAAATGGAATTATCTGTGGATCAGCTTTCCTTCACATAAATATTACAGATTGCATTTTAGTTAAATCTCTTTATCGGGCTTCTTAAAGTGAGCACTGAGCACTTTCAGGGAGATAATATTGAATAGTGTTTACAAATGCAGACTTGAGATGCCAGGTTTGTGATCAGTTGTGCCACTTGTGAGCCCGTTCTTTTGATCTTAGAAGAGCTACCTAACAGCTCTGAGCCTTAGTTTCCTGATTTCCCTTTAACAAGATGAAGATGTTATGAAGATGGAATTAGATAATCCATTTAAAATGATTCGTGTGGCATCTGATACATACTAAATATTCAGTAGAGTTGGCTACTTTTCATCATCATCATAACCATTGTGGAGATGCCAAGTGGAAAGTTGCATTTTTCTCTAACATCAACTGTGCTTGAGGATTTAAGGGACAGAGATAAGTGATTTCACTCTTAAGTCATACTAGGTATTGTTTTTACATTAAAACGAATACAGCCTTATTACAGTACAGGAGACACAAGTCCCATGGATTGTTCAAAATAAAATAAGACCACAGAATTTTGTACTGCTAGCAAGCAAGAAGCTCCTGAAGGAATATGTTTACTTCCTTCTATCACTTGGGGCTTTCCAGGGGGAGATTTGGGGAGGTGCTTCTATTGGCTAAAACAGTAGCAAAAAAAGAGTCCCAATCCTCTCAACCAAGTATCAGAGGTCATTCTCTGGGGCACCTGGGGGGCTCAGTTGGTTGAGCGACTGCCTTCGGCTCAGATCACGATCCCAGGGTCCAGGGATTGAGCCCCACATCCGGCTTCCTGCTTGGTGGAGAGCCTGCTTCTCCCTCTCCCTCTGTTGCTCTCCCTGCTTGTGCTCTCTCACTATCTCTGTCAAATAAATGAATAAAATATTAAAAAACAAAAAGCAAAAAACAAACAAAAAACAGAGGTCATTCTCTTAAATTGTTCTTTGGTTTGTGTGTTTTAATTAGGAATTCAGGAAGTTTGAGATTATTTATTTATTTATTTATTTATGTAAAATGGTGGAAGTATATTAACGATGTTTTGTCAAATTCTCATAGTGATTTTGTAAGTTAGTTTTGCCCTGTTTATTTTATAGGTGAGGAAATTGAACCTCAAAGACTAAGTAACTTGTGTAAAGCTTCTATCAGTGAGTGATGGATCTGGGCTTTGAAATCAAGTCTTGTGGTCTTTCCATTCTGCTTTACTGCATCCCAGTGGATTTGATTGAAGTGGTTTTGATTGTATGGTGAGTGTTTAGTGTGCCAACTTAACTAAGCTCATATTACATTTTCAACAATTCTTTTCCGTACATAGCTCCCAGTTAGTGTTAGCTCAGTGCAGATATTTGGCGGGGGAGGGATATTTGGATGGTATAAATGAAGGTGTGGTCATATTCCTGTTCACTGGGGAGGCCAGTGCTAGGCATGAGGTAGCATAGCCTATGACACGTGTTACCATTCACCTGCCATTTATCTGGTTCACATGGGACAAGATTTGGCCTTCAGTGTCTTCTGCTGGATCTTCTGCTTCTGTTTCTCCAACTCCTGAGCCAGGTGCACGATGAGGACCACCAGCCTCTCCAGCAGGTGCAACTGAATACATATTTCTAAGGCCCAGTATATAATGAAAACATGAGGCCATGGTTCAAATACCATGAAGTATTTCAAGATGGTAGCAGCAGAGCATGAAACCAAGCACGAGTTCTTTCTAAGCAGGAGACTCTAAGTGGTTACATGGGCCACATACACGCAAAGCCAGTTCTGTCTTCAGGACATCCCCTCCTCAAATTTGAGGCTTGGAGGTGGTGAATGACCAATGTGAGTTCCAGGTCAGTCTTATAATATTCTAGTTTGACTTTGCTTTTCCCAGTTCATGTCCATTTCCCTGACTGCCTGACTGCCCACAGATTTCAGATATGCAGACAACCTCATATAAACTAGATAACCAGGTCCCACAATTTCCTAACATCAAATTCCTTGGGGATAATTGAGAAAATAATTTGCAATACATTTTCTGGGTTCTAGATGAGGAAACCTAGGTGAGAAAACCTGGGAAGAAGTAGCCATTAAAGAGACGATCACACATGGGGCACGTGGGTGGCACAGTTGGCTAAATGTTGGGCTCTTGATTTCAGCTCAGGTCCTGATTTCAGGGTCATGAGATTGAGCCCTTTGGTGGGCTCCATGCTCAGCAAGGAGTCTGCTTGAGTTTCTCTCTCCTTCTCCCTCTGCTCCCGCCCCCTGCACTTGTGCATGCTCTCTCTCTCTTTCTCTTTCTCTTTGAAATAAACAAGTAAATCTTAAAAAGAGAGAGAGAGAGAGATGATCACATGATTATCAATGTAATTGCCATTGTGGTGGTTGCTGTGAAAGAAGGGTCCAGAACACACAGATTTCCTTCCTGCTTTCTAGGAATGTAACATTTGGATCAGACTTGGAAGAGGTCTTTAGACATATCTTATGGGCAGAAGCCACGGGAGAATATACCTATACAGAGTTACCTAGCAGACTAAAGGATTACTTAGCATCAAGAAATCATGGATTTTGAGATTTGAATAAATTCTGAAATTAATATTTCAAAGAATTATGATTTCATCTCTGTGACCTTCCTAACATCTGGAAGTCCCCAGCTTTCCTTAAATAATTCTGGGGATGAGCAGATCTCTATACCATAAAGCCATCCATTCTTATAGTATTATTTTATTCCTATACTATTTATTCCTATAATATACTATTCCTATAGTATCATTTTACTCCCGCAATACTATAGTATTCTGATAGTATTACTATAAGGACCCAGGAGAGACTCTCTTATTTTCTCTCATGTCTTCATTAAGCTTTGCTTTTTTTTTTTTTTAAATAGTGGGAATAATTTTTGAATTTCATGAGAAGATCCAAGACTTATAATGAGAAAACTGGTGAAAATGAAGAGGTATATGCTGTCAGGTCGTCCTTCAAGGATGAGAGGAGGAAAGAAGTGGTAAAATAGTATGTCATGGATAGATTAAAAAGCCACTGACAGAATAAGGATAGGGCTCTAAGGCAGGGCACCACCCCCTCCTTTTTTTTTTTTCACAAAGGGCCAGAGAATAAATATTTTCTGCTTTGTGGGCCATATAGTCTCTCTTGCAACCATTGAACTCTGGTGTTGTAACATATAAATAGCCACAGAGGATACCTAAATGACTGTGTCCCAGTAAAACATTATTATAGACACTGAACCTTGAATTTCGTATCATTTTCATGTGCCACAAAACATTATTCTCCTATTCATTTTTTTCAATCATTTAAAAATGTAAAAACCATTCTTGGCTCTCAGATTGAATCAAAGCAGGGAGTGGATTGGAGTTTGCCAACTCCCTTTCTAGGGGCAAACATCCCTCACTGTAAATTGGCCTAAAATTGGGTGGCCACTAAACTAGGATACTTACAGTGGGTAACAAGACATTCAAACCGTGGAGGAATTGTTCCAATGCAGAATCCTGGGTCTTAGAAGTCAGTATATTTCACCAGTACTCCGGATCAGTTGTGAGTACAATAAAATTTTAAAACTATATGGTAAAATTAGGTAGTTCTTTCTTGCATTCCTCCCCTTTTGTTTGTGAGAAAAGTTGAACAGCAGACATTGTCTTGATTGTAAAGGATGAGCCAAAACTACATGCATAGGCACATTTGGACATATATCTACACATTCATGTTTGCATAATATCCATCTAGGTGGCCAAATGCATGGGCATGTTGATATGTGTGCACACATCCCTATATGTATACAGATATGGTTATACCATTGCATATCCATGTACCAGTATATGTGCAAAATCTTCTTTGGCAGCTCTTTACAATAGTGATGAAAATCCAAATGATCACTTGAGATTATAACTGCTTCCATACCACGCACATGTTTTGACATAGAGTGAAGTAGAAATCATCATATGACACCATCACCTCTGCTGAATTTGGGGGTAGGGGAAGCAAACATTTATTTCTTCCAGGCTTTAAACCCTCATTAATATGTGTTGATGAAGTCCTTTATCACATCAAAGTAGTACCGTCTTTTAGAGACGGTTGCTTTGAATAAAAGTTTCAAACTATAGGTACAAAGTAAAATTCCTTAAAATATCTAAATGAACAAACAAGTTCGAATATTATTCATAAAAAACATTGCTCACTAATGGGCTCTAGAGTGATCTGATTAATTTGAAATAATTTATAGATGAAGGACAGAATCACTTAACCTACTTTTAGTGCCATTCTTTCACTTTAGCACCTTTTTTTATTCCTTTATGTTCTATAGTTTAACTTTAAACCTGACTTCTTCTTTCTCATTTAGAGAGAGGTTTCCAAACACAAGAATAATTCCTGCTGGTAAGGTTGCTCATTTAGGAGCATTTCCAGCAAGAGAAATGAATGGTGCAGCAAATATCTCTTCATTTCCAGCGTGGCAAATAATCTGTCAAGACAACACCCTAGCCAATTGTTTAATTGTGTATCAGGTTTAGGTGACAGAACTTGGATATGACATGACAAAAGGGCTTAGCAAGAGCTATCCATCTCCTTTCCTTTAGAACAGCAGAGTCTTCAATAAAGACATCTGTTAAGTCTGTATTTCCTAAGGCATAGAGAACCAGTCTTCTTACCTTTCAATTAGTAATGGAAGAACTTCAAAAAGGTAAGGTTTCATTTTCATTTTTGCTATTGCTGGCAGGTTTCGGATACTTGGAGAGTTTAATGGATTCCATCCTCTCCTCTTCTCTGTTTCTTTTTATTCATACCCTCAGGATGACTCCTATTAGCTCATTGGTTTCCTTTTCTTATTTGCATGCATTTAATTATTTTTAAGATATTGGCCAGGAGAGAAAGAAAAAAAATCTTTTTGCAGAGAACATTTTTGTTCTTTTAGGAAATTATCACCACCTTTTAGAACTCTTGAATGTATTCATTTGAGCTACATCTTCACCCATCATCACCTGCAAATAATTTCTTCCCAAGCTCAGTTTTCCTACAGTTTTCATTGAAATAAAAATGTATCTAAGATTAAAGAAGGTCTTTCTGTATTAATCCTATTTTTTATGTTAAAGTTTGAATTTTGGATGCTCTTCTTTTTCAGAGCTTCTAAACTACTTTGTTTTAAGCTAGAGGTCAAGATTTCCAAATTATTCTTCATAATATAAGCACATATGGAGACCTGAATTTTTGGATGTAAATAATGTAAATAGTGTCTTGGAATTTCCCCTCTAACATGTATTTACTATCCTATTTCTACTTTATGCAAAAGGAGACAAAGATTCATTTCCACTTTAACCTCAATGAGACCATCATGATCCCTCTGTACTAGATCAATCATCTGTCCATCCATCCATCCACCCATCCATCCACCCATCCATTCATCAGTTCATCTACCCATTCAATATGTGTTACTTGGTACCTACTCTGTGCTTAACACTTTGCTAGACGTTGAAGAAATAATGGTGGAGAAAATGACCTCAGACATAGTCTCTGCCTCAGGGAACTTATGGTCTTGGGAAGGTAAGATATTAATTTTTGAAAACCACAAAATAATTGAAATTTTCAGTGGAAGAGATGTATATGATGCATGAAAACTTTAAAAAAATATATATATATATATATTTATTTATTTATTTATTTGACACGGGGGGAGGGGTAGAGCAAGCGGAAGGGGCAGAGCAAGAGGGAGAGAAAATATCCAGCAGACTGTGCAGAGATCAGAGCCCTGAGTGCAGAACCTGTTGAGGGGCTTCATCTGAAGACCCTGAGATCATGAACTGAGCTAAAATCAAGAGTCCAGTCCTTAACCAACTGATCTACCCAGGCACCCCAAATGCATAAAAGCTTTTGCATTTTGCATTGCATGAGGGCAAGTTTACCTGCCCTTAGGAAATGGTGACAGAGCCAAGGAGGGAGAAGAAGGGGGAAGGCAAAGTGTTAACATGGAAGAATGGAAACTAGGCAACAAACTAACCTTTCCTCCAAAGAACAAAACAAAACAAAAAACACAAGCTCACATTGAAACAGAACCACTCTAATTTTATATAATGTATGACTAAGATTTTTATCATGTTCTAGTCATAGGGCATTTCAAGTTTCTGCACTGCCCATAGAGTATAAGCAGCTAATGCGCAAAGTCCTGTCATCTTAAGTAAATGCCCCATCTTCTTCAATTGGTAATCAATAAATATTTATAGGTGATGATAATTAAGTCATGATTTGGTTAGGTTAAATATAAAAATATTTGTTGAATAAAGGGAAAATGTCCGGAGATACATAGTTTAATAGCTAGTTCATTCGCAATTTGGAAATCTAAAAAACTCTAACAATCAAAACCATTTTTTGTAACTAGGTCATTGAACCTTATTTGGTAAAACTTGGCCTGCACTCATGTGAGGATATGTGTGATGTTTGTTTATCTCAATTAGAGTGGATATTCCTATGTTTTACTGCAAAGATCTGAATGTGTTTGATTGTGAGGTGCTTATGAGAGTGTTACATAATATAAGGAACTTGTATTCCCTTATCCTTCCAAAATCTGCGAAATCCTGCATTCCCAAAAAATATGCCTCCAAGAATCTCAGATATTTCCTCTGGGTTTTCGGGGTTGTCTTTTCTTTTTATTTAAAAGAAAAAAAAAAGACATGTGACTTGTGTGTGGATGCCCATGCACACGTGCTTTGAATACAGGTGGTGGGTCTTGAGTGAGACCATAAAGATTTTGAGGTCAAACTAGAAATCAGTACGGAATAAAACTTTCTGGATTGATTGCTTTGGAAAAAGCATGCCTCTTTGTAAAACATTCGCAAGTGTACTTCTATTTGTAGCCCTACTTGATCAGTCTTTTGCATGTAGATTATCTAGGAAAGATGTTGGACCAATTTTATTCTTCAACGATTAGGTGAAAATATTCCTACCCCAAATCATACATTATGTCTCACCAACTCCTGTTGCTCTGGTCTTAGAAGAGTCACTAAGTGACACATCTAAGATGTTCAGTAGAATTCATACCGCATAAATGAGTGTGAGTTGAAACCGTAGAAAGAGTTTATGTTCGTGCTTGGCTTCAAATCCAGGGCTGGCCATTTCTACTTCAAGTTTCTCTCCATAATGTTGGCATAATGTGTCCTCAGTAGATTAATTTTTAAATTTTAAGAAAAAGAAAGCCTTAGCCTCTTTTTGCATTTTTAATTCTAGAAAGGCAGTAGGTCCAGAAATGTGGATTTTCCTCTTTTATAATTTTTCCTCTTCCATTTTATCTTATTTCCCAATCTCCATCTTAGTTCCTTTTTAAAATTAATCTAGCTGATGTCTCTTCTGGCAGGCCCACGGCCCACCAGGGAGGTGACCACTCACTGCCTCGGACCCTTCACCATTTAGCGGTTTGCACTGCTGACTCTCTTTGCTGAGCCAGAAAGCTTGCACCCGATTGAGAAGGAACACATGTGAGCAGTTGTCCTTTGTTCTTCTCTTGGCTCTTAGCTCTGGCCATGTGTTCTAGGCAGGACTTCCAATTAGGACGCCTGAAAGAAATGAGCAGATTGGAGATGCCATGTCCTCCTCCACCGCCAGCAGGACTGGGGGTGGCATAATATGTTGCCCAAAATCTCATCAGGAAGGATTTGCATCCAAGGAAGGAAAATGTGGCATTTCAGGCCATAGGTAACAAATGGGAGACATGGGAAGTGTGGCAGATCTAGGGGCCTGATTCTGCCTAGATTGATCAATGTATCCATATTCTTATCATAAAATTACTATGTCCTGAAACTCAGTACAGTCTTTGCTTTTAATCATTGCACGTGTTTAAGTGCTGCATCTCTAAGTGCGTTGGAAGGATATTAAGCCTTATTTTACCTTTGGGTATACTCACCCCAGGTACCGTACATTTAATGCGCATATTTGTAGGCCAGGATATAAGTATCATGAATTCAGAGATCTGGGATTTTGTGCACTACTATATTTCAGTGTCAGGATGGCACCTCGCATATGGTTAAGTACCCGGAGATAACTTAAAATACGTAACAGTTCGGCATGGATAGCAACCAATAAGAAGACTTTAACCAGCATGCTTATGTATCAGTCCCGGTAAGCATCCAGGGAATGTTGGCTGACGTTATATCAACACACCTTTTTGTTGTTTCTTTGGACTTCAAAAACTAAAGCAAATCATGTTTCTCGCACTGGTATGAACATGGTGTGTATGCAGCTCCACAACCCAGTTAATTGGCCTCTATCTCCAGTCTGAAAGCATTTCATTCACATTGCTCTGTAAAGGATTAAAGTGATAAAATATTATTGATTGAAATTATACTGCAATTCAATAATATGTTACCCACACTTTCTGATGTATTTAAGAGTTTTTGGTCAAGTAATTACTCCTCTAAAATTTTATTCTAAAAATGTTTTAAATAATTTTATAAACACACAAAATTGTATATACACACACATATATATACATTTGTATAATGTATATACATTTGTATAATGTATGTAATGTATAATTTGTATAATGTATATGTATATGCATTTGTATAATGTATATATAATTTGTATAATATATATAAGTATATATATAATTGTATATATATATATACATTACATAGATATAAAAGCTCACATTTGCTTTCACATTTAAAAGGGATAGTCTCCCAATGACAGTAACAATAAATGACAATGTACTGTCATGTGCTTATTATTACACACAAACACACACACACACACACACACACACACACACGTATATATAGTGATACTTATCACAACATTGTTAATGATGGCAAAAAATTGGGAGCCGCTTAAATATCCAACAACAAGAAACTGGTAAAGTACATTATATTACTTCTATATTAGCTTACCCAATGCAGCCTAGATAGTTGTTCCTATGGTGCCTGATAGATGGGACCTTGTATATTACAACACGGAGGTGATGCAAACCGATACTTACCAAATTACTGTAACAAAGTTGATATCTAGCTACCAAAAGACTACAATCTGTTTAGAATTTAAGTGTAAAAAGAACAACAAAAAACCCATGAAGTAGTATTTATAATATTTTGCCAATTTTTGTTTAAAAAATGCATTCTTATATGGAATATTAAACTAGATCAAATGGCACTAAATTAGCCTCCCTGGAGTGTTGGTGAGAGCTAGAGACCCTGCCTAAGGAAAATGCATGGGCTTGGACCTAGAGAGACCAGAGCTGGATTCCTGGCTCCTTTCTTTGTGATTGTGGATAAAGCCCTTAACCTCAGTGGGTTCTTATTTTCTTTTTTTTTTTTTTTTTAAAGATTTATTTATTTATTTGGCACAGAGAGAGGGAGAGATCACAAGTAAGCAGAGAGGCAGGCAGAGAGAGAGGGGGAAGCAGGCTCCCTGCGGGGCAGAGAGCCCAACGTGGGGCTCGATCCCAGGACCCCGAGATCATGACCCGAGCTGAAGGCAGAGGCTTTAACCCACTGAGCCACCCAGGCGCCCCTGGGTTCTTATTTTCATCCATCAAATAGGGTTAGTATTGTCTGACTTGCAGAACTGCTTTTAGGATTAGAGATAATTGCGTAATGTCCTTATCATGTGTGTAATGTCCTAACATGCTACAAGCACATGACAGTAAGTTAATATTTGTTGTTACTTAAAAGGGAAACTATCCATTTTAAGTGTGAAAACAGATGCGAACTTTTGACATTATTTTTAAGATTCATCTCCAAGTACTCAGATTGGAAACCTGTCTATGAGGAAACTGGGTATTGTCATGGGTGCTAGTCACACAATAACACCTTGAGAAAGGAGCTCTGTGTAACAAAAAGGTAGGCCAGTCCTGAAACACTTACACGGGTAGTTTAGGATTTTGAGTTTCCATTCCTGGGTTAAGGATATGGTACATATCTGCTCTAAGGGACTACAGTGTATTTGGAGAGGAATACACTCATTTTGACACACACACATACACACACACACACATTTTTAAGGCTTATTTATTTTAGAGAGAAAGAGAGAGAGAGAAAGAACATGCGCACATGCCTTAGTGGGGACAGGGACAGAGGGAGAGAGAGAGAGAGAGAATCTCAAGCAGACTCCCCGCTAAGTATGGAGTCCCATGTGGGTCTCGATCCTATGACTCGGAGATCATGACCTGAGCTAAAACCAAGTCAGTCACTTAGCCAACTGAGCCACCCAGGTGCCCCACATATACACATATTATAGATCAATGGATTTGTAAATAAAGAGATAGTTTGTACTGGACTCTTTGAGCAATTAATCTTGTAACACTGAAAAAATAAAATAAACATATTTGGGGAAAAAAAGAAAAAAAATGAAAATAATTTTTGATAAATATGAAAAAAAAACTATAATGATTAGTAAATACACAGACACAGACATAGACTTACAAACATCCACACATGCACACACATACTCACATACACCCACACTGCTACCCAGCTGCTCCCATCATATTCCATCACCAACCTCACCACCAGGATGGCTGAATAAGAGAGGGAATTTTACCCTCATCATCCCTTCCTTCTACCCTTTGCAACATTTCCTTGCCTCCTGGGAATCAAGGCAATATTCCAAGAGTATTTTCTAAGGATAAATCATCATCCAGGGAGAACAGGTCTCCTCCTGGCGTCGCCCTTCGGATGTGAACTTGAAATGATTCTAACACAGGCGCTCTGGGGGGTGTTGGGGAAGGAAGAGGGTGCTTAGCTAACCTCGCTTTCTTACCTGTTTCTGTGTGGCTAGTTATACCCCACTCGGACTGGCTCGTTTAGAGTCTGCTGCTGTCCAACAGAGTTGGTGTCCGTGCAAAATCCTCAGTCATTAACTTTTTTAATGAACAGCTGGTTAAACTAATCGACATAATTAAAATATAAGAGTGAACATTTCTTTAGATTTAAAAAAAGAGCTGTGATATAGGCAAGAATATTATGTAGATTGCAGGGTGGCAGCTCGGCACAATTATGCACCTTTTCAAAGCTGTGTCTGAAAAGATGTGTTAGTACCAAAGGAGGAGGAGCCCTTTCAGTTTTCTAGGCACAGTGAATTTAATTCTGTGCTGGAACTTAATATTCCCCCAAAACACCTGCATTAAATCTACTTCCTATAGCCCTGTTACTTAAAGGTAAGTATCATTGAGGAAATGGCTCTATCAGTGTTTAGCTATTCTCATAAAAAGGTCTTCTTCCTCTGTACTTGCAGTTTGGCCTCTGTAAAAAATAATGATACTTCACCACCAAAAAGGATGGAATTCTTGGACCCACTTAAAATATTTGGGGGTGGGTTTCAGGGGGCTTTTATGATTGATTTAAACTTCTGATGTTTCTTTTTTTTTTTTAAGATTTTATTTATTTATTTGACAGAGAGAGAGAGATGACAAGCAGGCAGAGAGGCAGGCAGAGAGGGAGGGGGAAGCAGGCTCCCCACTGAGCAGAGAGCCTGATGTGGGGCCTGATCCCAGGATCCTGAGATCACGACCCGAGCCGAAGGCAGAGGCTTTAACCCACTGAGCCACTCAGGCACCCCAACTTCTGATGTTTCTTGATACACATGGGCTAGTTTGGGAAAGCATGACTGAATCCCAGGAAACAAAATCAAATACCTTTTTCCTATCAAACTTTTGCGTATTCACCACCTAGGGTCCAACAATATTGGTAAGTAGTTAAAGCTTTTATTTTAAGATTAAATCTACCTAAACCCTTTCTTTATCTCTGGAGTCCCTGATTCCACCACATGTTTCTAATATGTGCTCCATTTCCAGTTGATCTAGTTCTTAGGTAATTAAAATAATTCCCTATGATATGCTATTCTTTATTCTTAGGGAGATTTCCTTAGGAGGAGCATGGAAAAGGGAATCAAAAAACTTGGGTTCAAATGTCAACTCTGCCACTTGCCAGCCACGGAGCTGCTGGTAGATAAACTAGTTTCCAGGTCTAAAATCCTCCTTTTTTTCCCCTCAAAAGTGTGGAAATTTATTATTTTAATTAAGGCATAGCTGACATGCAACACAGTGTTAGTTTCAAGTATAAATGGAATGATTGGATATTTGTATATGTTGGGAAATGATCACCATAATTCTAGTTAACACCTGTCACCATGCATAGTTACCTTAGTAGAGGTGTGTTATAATACCTTTGTCAGAGGATTGGTGTGAAAAGTGATTTAGATGACATATCAAAAACATAGAGAATTGTGTAATGTAAGGCCTGGCTATAATTTGGTTAAGATTGGTCAGTTGCACAGATTATATAGTTAACTTGTTCCTTTATGTAGCTAATTGAATCAATGTAGATAATGAGTCCTGTAATCAAATCCTCAAAGAACTGCCCATAGTTGGGTAATTTTAAGAGGTTTTCTGGATGAAATAGATTTACTTTTCTCGATTTCAGTTTCTCCATTTGAGAAAATAAATCATTGTGTTTGAGGATGTAAGACCTTTTCCAGCCGTGAGTCCTATGATGACAGAGATTATTTTTTTTAAGTTATTGTTTAAATCATTTTAAAGTAAGACATTTTCACAGCTTTGATTCCTATCATTTGATCCTTTTCGCAATGAAATGAAAATCTGCCACTGAGTTCTGTTGTGTTGGCATCACAGTATCCAAAGATATTCAATAACAGATAAATAGAAAATAACAGATAAATAGAATAACAGAAAAGCTATTTATCTGTTATGAATTTCATTTCATCATGAAATGAAAACAAAAAGGTCAGAATGTCATTTGGAAAGCTGGCAAACTGCATGCTGCCAACCTTTTTTTTCCTTTCAATTATAGGCCAATCTGGAGGTTCAAATGTGTTGGTTTCATTTAACTCATTGGGAGGTGGATACCTACCACTGTTTTCTATTCCACTCTGGGTCATTCAGGGTTTCATGTTTAACACTCAAGCAGTAAGCCAACTTCACCAACTGATACTGGGCTGTACCTGGACTTCTGGTCCTAAAGGCTTGTGTGTTTCAACATGGCCCCGCTCGGGTGACTGTGGAATTTTCACATGGCTACTGCATGGTAGCTGGAAGGCAGAGCAGGGAGATAGGAAGACAGATGGGGATTCACACAAATTGTCCTTAAGGAATCCCTGGTGAAGTGGCATGATTAGGATGGATGACGAAAGCATTCTGTAAGAAGCTGGATAATGCAGCTAAGATTTATTGAGCACTTACTATACAGCAGGCACGATCCTCTATTTCACACACATCATTTAATTTGAACCTATCAGCATCTGTTTAATGAAGACACTATGAGCCCTATCCTCCCCAAAGATACGGGAACTCGAGCACTGAGAGTTTAAATAGTCTGCCCAAGCCACACGCATCCAGGCAGCTTCCTCCAGAGCAAACAAAGATGCAGAAGAGCAGCTAATTATAGACATGAACCAAAGCATCGGTGTCCGATGTTCTGGGGTGCTGAGTTACATGCAATATTTTCCCCACTCTCTGCACATCTACGTGAACTGTAACACCTTTAGGATCGTTGAATTCCCACACCGAGAATCTTACTCCCCTCTAACAGGTGTCCAATGTCCTAGATTTTAGCTCTTACCTGTAAGCTCTATTTTTTCCCTTCCACAGGAAAGAAACAAGAACGACCATTTCAAGTTAATTTCATCCTGAAAGGACATGATAAACGATGATTGATTCTTTTAGTCTCATGCTTTTTGGTACCATTTCAAAATTTAATACATACTGAACAAAAATTGATAACAGACTGTGATAGTTCAAGAAAAATTTTTTCCCTGTGGTACGTGTGTATGTGTGTGGGGGGAGGGCAGAGAGGGAAAGAGTGTGTGTGTGTGTATGTATGTGTAAGCATGTGCCTGCGGACTGTGAGGTTATTTAAGGGAAGAGTCTTCCTGGAAGAAAAAAAAAAAAAAGGCAAAGACCAAATAGAATAAATACATTTCCCAGAATGGCTCAGAAGTTTTGCGGCTATATTCAGATTGCTATTTATTGCAGAAAAGTGGGGCAGTCTCACATTATGCTCAGCACTCCCATGCAGGGTAGATAACACCGGCACTGGGACTTTATGGAAGCAGTTATCTCATGTCTCGTAAAATCGTGTCAATATAGCTGGTAGCACGTATGCTTTTGAATGGGATTTAATTTTTTGAGGAGCCATCGTCGAGGCGTCACCTAAGTGGAAAGCTAGCCAAGTTCAACATAGCATGTATCTTAACTCTCTAAAGCGTCGTTTCCAGCTTGATCCGAAATGAAAGCTTTATGAGAAATTACAAGTATTTGCATACTGACGCATGCTCACCTAGGTAGGAATGAGAACCTTTGTTTGGGATGGAAGTTTCACTGGAGTTAGGTAGCATTGGGGTTGTTGGAGGGGGGCCTGCGGGGGTGCTCGCATGCCTCATTCCAGGAGGTGGATTCCCATTGCTGATTGCTGTCCCTGTGGCTGTGGCTCCGCAGCCCCAGCGGGCACCCCCCTCCCCCTCCCCCTACCCCCACCCTCCCCCCCGCCATACAAAATATGTCTCTTTTTAACTGCACAACGTGGCAGCCAGTGTGGGCGGGGAAGGGAACATGGGAGCTTGTAGAAGAAAAGATGGTAGCAGAATGGAAACATAATCACGGTGACATTTTAAATAACGAAACAGATTATAAAATTCTACCTATAACAGTGGGACCAATATGTAAAAATCGAATGTGTGCTTGCTCAAGGACTCGAAAATGTCAGACAAATGAAAACATTGATTTGGTTAAATGAAAGGATTATGGACAATTTTGGATTTATCCTCTCATTTTAATATTGCTATTTGGGTAAAGTGATATTATTTTGAAACAGCCACGGCTCCAAATGACGCCGCGCACTTATTTAGATGAAAGGCGCACTTAACATTTTCTTCTCGGGAGAAAAATCATGTAGTGGAGCTGCATCATTTGACAGGGGAGAAAATGAGGTCCAAAGCGCCCGCACCACTTGATCAGGTGCACGCGAGCAGGGGCAAAATGGGATTTGAAGTCAAGGGGCTGCTTCCCCTGCACCACCGGGAGCTTCCTGCCGTCTCTCACCCTCGGTGATTGGTCTCATCTCTACCCTTCCACCTCCAGATGACTCTGACAGGAGGCTGAATACGAGCCACCCGAAATGATCAGGTCCTAATGCCTGGGACTCATGGGAAAACGGGTCTTGGCAGGTGTGATTAAGTTAAGAATATTGAGATAACGGAGATAATCCTCGGTTATTCGCGTGGCCCCCAAATGCCAGCACAGGTGTTCTTTTAAGAAGAATAAAGGATGTTCAACCCACATGTAGAGAATGAGGCACGAAGAGGGAGGCAGTAACTGCCCAGAAGTGGCCGCAAGCCAAGGAACCCCGAAGAACACCTGCTGTACCTGGAACCAGGCAAGGAATGAGTAATTCTCCCCAAAAGCCTGCAGGCGGAGGCTGGCTCTGGCCACACCTTGATTTTGGACTTCTGGCCTACAGAACTGTTTTGTTTAAGACATGCAGTTTGTGGTACTCTGGGCAATCTTTTTTTTTTTTTTTTACTCTGGGCAATCTTAAGAAACTAACAGGACGCCCAGATTTATTTCTCTAATCCTGACCTCTCTTCCGAATTGAGATTCATATTTCTCTCTGTGGATGTCTCAATTTCCACTTCTAAAGCACCTCTCGCTGTCTTCTCCCCTCCCACCAATGCTTGCCAGCTCAGGGAGTCATTCAGCAATTCCTAATCACGCTGAGTTTTACCTCTTTATCCTCATTGTCAATATCTGAGAAGTTACTAGATTTTGGCAATGCTGTCTTGAGAACAGGTTCCTTGGAACCTTCCCCATTCCCAGCCCTCCTGGTCCAAGCCAGACCCTAATCACATCACCACATCTCATCTCAGATATCTGCGACACTCTGTCCTTTCCATTCTCTGACTCATTCTCTATTTTACCAACACCATCATCTTCTTCATATGGAAAACTTGATCTATATCCCTGTGATCACAACAACCTATAGAATTAAGGGGCACCTGGGTGGCTCAGTTGTTAAGTGTCTGCCTTCGACTCAGGTCATGATCCCAGGGTCCTGGGATCAAGCCCCACATCAGGCTCCCTGCTCGGCAGGAAGCCTGCTTCTCCTGCTACCATTCCCTCTGCTTGTGTTCCCTCTCTCACTGTGTTTCTCTCTCTCAAATAAATAAAAATCTTTAAAAAAAAAAAAAACAACCTATAGAATTAAGTCATCACCAAAGCAGTAACAGAGCTTAGACTCTGGAGATGTGACTGTCTAGGTTGGGACCAAGGCTTTGCCACTCAGCAGCCATAAGACTTAGGGCTGGTTACTTCTCTGTGCCTCATGTTTGTCTCTGTAGACGGGGGCCATCATAGTGCCTCTCTCATAAATGGGCTGCCAGAAATACATGAGCTGGTACCTATAGAGCACTCAGAAGAATGTTTTGTCCACCCAAGAGATAAATGGCTGCATTGCCCACAATAACAGTTATAATACTGAAAAGAAATATTAGCTGTTTCTCATATACATAGACCAGGCTGCCAGATTCTTTACATTCTAATTATGTTTTACATTCTAATTATTATCTAATTATTATTGACAAGTCCTAAGAAGTGCAGTTGACAATTCCTGAAGACCCAGTGGTGTAGTTCTAGTCTGGATGCCTTGAGACCCAGGAAGAGCTGATGTTTCAGTTTGAGTCCAAAAGCACAAAAACAAAACAAACACAAACCCCAAATGATGTCCTAACTCAAAGACAGTCAGGCAGGAGTTTTCTTTTATTTAGGGGCAGGACAGTTTTTATTTTCTAGTCAGGTCTTCAACTGATTGGATGAGGCCCACCCACATTAGGGAAGAAAATCTGCTTTATTCTGTCTACCAAATTAAGTGTTACTCTCATCCAAAAAGTCCCTCACAAAAACACTCACAATAATGTTTGCTCAAATCTCTGGCTCCCATGGCCTGGTCCAGGTGACCCATAAAATTCACCCTCACATTTTCCTAGCCACCCTCTTGGGAGTTTCCTATCTAAGTCAGGTCCTTCTCTGTCTTCTTGCCTTGGCTCATTCTGGATTTATTTTCCTTGAAATTCTTCCATCTTTCCTTCACTCTGGCCTGGAAGAAAGGAACAAACCCTTTCTTCACAACAGAGTTCAAATGTCAGCTCCTTCTCTTCTTGGCAAATCAGTTCTTTCCCTTCAAACGCTGAGGCGGGATGCTTCCTGCCTCCCAAGAGCACTACCCAAGAGCACTTGAGTCATAGAACTTATCACATGGTGTGAAAGCTGGATATGTAACCATCTACTCAACATCAGACCTCATGGAGGGCAGGAACATAGCATCACATCTTATTTTTTCTTAGGATCCCTAGTGCCTGGCCCAGTGCACGGCACCTTATAGGTGCTTAATAAATGCTTGTTGAATTAATTCTGGGCTCTTTGGGAAAATAGAGAAGAGGAGCCTTTTTAATGAGCAATGAAAGGTTGGCTGATTGGGAGTTCTGGTTATCAGCAGTTTTGCCATTCCCTATGTGAAGTCTTTCCCAGAAGGCATTCTGCCGTTCATTCCTGCAGAGGGAATTTGGGGACTACCAGTGAGAGTGTCCTGGCTGAGCTGAATCACTGTGATGGCGCCTAGGGAGAGAGGCAATCTCTGAAGCTCCCAGGCGGTAACCTTTATTTAATTGGCAAGATGGAAATCAATGACACATATGGCATTAACAATTTTAGATTCTGGATTAGTTTTCTGTGATATCTGCTGATCAAAAAAAAAAAAAAAATAGATTCAAATAATCTCCAAACCATTTTTGCATCCAGAAAAAAATCTCAGTGCATTTGTTATATTTCTTAATAAGAATTCAGATACTTAAACTTGCATGCAGAGAGAAAAAAAACCTCAGCAATTGCACAGTTAGCTAAAAAGATATATACATTAAATAAAGTCTATAGGTTGTGAAATATGACAGGTTATCCCATTTTGGGGGGGGCTGGTCAAATAATATTATAACTTTTTATTTTTATTTTAAACTTTTAAAAATCTTAAAGGTAGACAAAATGTTAATGTACACAAATCAGGAACCTGAGAAAAATAAGTCTCCAAACTAAAATCGAGCAATTATTTGGTTTAGTAATTAACGACATCATTCAGAGTTCAGTGCAGGAAACAGACACTTCTTTAGACATTTTGAGCAGAAAAGGATTTCATGTAGGAAATTAAGGGCTTAGAAGATTGTTAGGAAATCTGGAGGAGATTCCACTGAGACCCCAGAGGAGACACTTTAGGGACAAAGATTCCCTTGCAGCTGCACCACTGACTCCTGACCCCCAGAAGCTGGTGACCAAATGCTGGGGTATGTCTCTTGTCATTCACATCTCCACGACCTCTCTTACCAGGAGAAATGGCAACAGTAGTGAAACTTAGCTATGGAATCAACACGATACACATATTAAAAGTTAACCAAGATGTCCTTCAGGAGGTGAATGGATAAATAAATTCTGCTCCATCTAGACAACAGAATATTATTGAGTGCTAAAAAGAAATGAGCTATCACACTGTGAAAAGACATGGAGGAAACTTAAATGCATATTACTAAGTGAAAGAGGCCAATCTGAAAAGCCTACATACTGTATGATTCCAACTATATGACATTCTGGCAAAGACAGAATTCTGGAGACAGTCAAAAGATCAGTGGTTGCCAGGAATTAGAGGGGAGAGGGTGTGGTGAAAAGGAAGAGCACAGAGGATTTTAGGGCAGTGAAACGACTCTGTATGATAACTTATTGGTGGATACACATGATTATACATTTATTCCAAACCCGTAGAACGTACAACACCAAGAGTGAATGGCGATGTAAAATATAGAATCCGGGTGATAATGATATGTAAATGCAGGTTCATCAGTTATAACAAATGGGCCATTCCTGTGATATTGATAATGAATGTATAGGGACAGGGGAGATACAGGGAATCTCTGTATCTTCTGCTTAATTTTGTTGTGAACCTGTAACTGCTCTAAAAATGGCCTATTTTTTTTTTAAAAGAGGCCAACCTCTGCCGTCATTTATATAGCTCTAGTCCAAATCCTATATGTGAAAAATTTGAAAACTGATTTTTTGTGCTGTCTGAAGAACTTTTTAACTTGAAAAATAACTGAGCTCACAAAGGATTAGACTATCAAATCAGATTTTCACAACTAAGGATCTTTCCCAGAGCCAACCTATACTAATAATTTCAGAGACAAACAAAGAAAAGGCATAGGTGAGGGGCACCTCGGTGGCTCAGTAGGTTAAGTATTTGACTTTGATTTCAGCTCAGGTCATGATCTCAGGGTTGTGAGATCAAGCTCTGTGTTAGGCTCCATGCTCAGTGTGAAGTCTGCTTGGGATTCTCTCTCTCTCCTTCTGCCCCTCCCCCCAGCTCCTGGAAGAAAGAAAGAAAGAAAGAAAGAAAGAAAGAAAGAAAGAAAGAAAGAAAGAAAGAAGGAAGGAAGGAAGGAAGGAAGGAAGGAAGGAAGGAAGGAAGGAAGGAAGGAAGGAAGGAAGGAAGGAAGAAAGAATCTTGAAAAATAAAGAAGACACAGGTGAAGCTCAGAACAGACGTGGAACCCTGAGGGTGAATCCCTGACTTCTTTGTTCTCTCACACATGTATATTTTGACCCTGACTAGATGAGGTCTCTAATTGAGGTACACAGATTATCTCACTCAGCAGACAGCACTGTCATGAAACATCTCAGTTTTGTACCCCAGATGGTCATTTATCTGATATAATATTTTCTAGGGAGCAAAACCCCATAAATCCATAGATCCTAGGTGTGTTTACCTTAACCCCAGACCAAGGACATTCTGGTAAAGAAGATTCCATAGATTTGGACTCTCCCTTGGAAATGTCAGTACCATATTTATCAGGAGTTCCAGTTTCCAGCATGTGTATATGGAGATAAAACCAGGTCACTCTGTTTTCCTCTTTACTTGGGATAACACTCCTTAATGGAAGAATTGGATCACAGGCTTTAAGTCTGCTTTAAGTCCTTGCTCCTCAATACCAAACCTACAGAAAAGTTGAAAGAGTAAAATGAACTCACCATGATATTGTGACCACATTCAAGAAATGTAACACTAATCTAACAGTAATCTAATATAGGGTCCATATTCAAATGATCCCAATACCACTCTTAACACTGCAGTGTTTTTATTGTTTTTGAAGTTTCTGATTCAGGATCTACTCAAGGATTACATACTCCCTTTAGCTGTCATATCTCTGTTCTATACTCCTTTAGTCCAGATCAGTTCCACCAAGTCTTTTTGACTTTTATGAAATCAATATGTTTTGAGAAGCCCAAGCTTTGTAAAACATTTGAGTTTGTATTTATCTCAACGTTTCCTCACACCTTGATGCAGTTTTGGAAAAATACAAACAGGTGACCTCTTCTGTTCAGGAGACACAGAATGGCAGTTGTCCCACTATTGGTGGTATTACACTTTTTCTCTTGGTTGAGAAGTCGACCAGATGTCTACCTAAAACTGTGGTATGATTCATGCTGTCTTTGAATTTCCTGTCCCATACCACAAGTCTTTCCAAACTCTCTCATGGACAATGTCCTTATAGGTTTCTAATTCTCCAATCACATAGTTTTGAAGACCTCAAAAAATGAACAACAACAACAAATATGTATATATATATTTTTTTTTTTGCCTCCAATCCTGCATACCAATAATCCCTTCTTTTATCAATTTCCAAGTTTTTCCCTTTATATTATTTCTCAGATATATTCCTTCAGCTTCATTATGAAGCCATCATCTTAATTTAGTCCTTAAACTTCTGTCCTATGAACATTCAGAGTAGATATTGCTAACTTTGATTAATGCTCTCCTATTTATTTTTACTCTTTTCTATCCCATGGAATACTTTTTTATCTTCATCTATAATTCTCCTTAGTCCCTGTATTAGTTTACTAGGGCTGCTATAATGAAGTACTACCAACTGGGTGACTCAAGAAATAGAAATTTATTGTCCTACCGTTCAAGAGGCTGGAACTCCAAGATCAAGGGGTCAGCAGGGCTGGCTCCCCCTGAGGGCTCTGAGGAACAATTTGTTTCATGCTTGAAGTGCTTTGCTGATAATCCTTGGCATCCCCTAGCTTGTAGAAGCATCACCCCATCTCTGCCTTCATCTTCCCATGATGTTCTCTCTATATGTGTGTGTGTTCAAATATCATCTTTCCTACATGGACAATAGTCAGATTAGGGGTCCACCCTACTCTAGTATGAGCCCATTTTAAGTGATTAGTGATTTCTAAGCAAGGTTACCTTCTTAGGTACTAGTGGTGAAGATTTCAACATACATATATGAATTCTGAGGGGACATAAGTCAATCCATAACAAACCCTTATACAAATTCTTATCTGCTCAGATATGAGCTACTACTTTATAATTATTTGATCTAGTCAAAACATCATTTATAATGCTTTGCCTGAAGTCTTTCTTATTTAATCCTGCCCAGGTATTTTCGTTTAGAATATTCCATTAAAATTCTCTTCATACTTACTATCTGCTAGAGTAAAATTGGATTTTTATTAATATCTAGAGACATCAATTGTGCTTATGTGCTAATTGGGTGTCATTCATTTTTGAATGAAAAGAACCCATTTCATTGTAATCATAGGTGGGGCTAAATTCAGGGATGGCATCAAGGTACTCTCTCTCCCTGTTTCTTGCATCTGATTTCTGCCTGCTTTGACTGTACTATCAGACTGAATTTTTCCTCATAGTAGCCAATTTGACATGGCCAGGTCCATATTGACATTGTACCTGATGAGCAATAAACTGGAAATAAGATGCATATTCTGTTCCAAAAGAGCTCTTGCAGACTACTGATTTTGCATCTTGATTGGCCAATCAATAAAAATTGCACCATGATTGGCTAAGGGTGGGTCCCACATTTATTCCTGGAGGCATCACTATAGCTATCTAGTGGTCATGCAGGTAAACTCTTGAGTGGAGATAAATTTTACTCAAAGGAAACCCAGGCTTTTTTCCCTACCACAAGTAGGGGATACAGACAAGGCAAAACAAAAAAGCAAAAACCAAATAACCCACCATAGGTTCACTATAGCTTATGTTTATGCTTCTCTTATATTTTAATCAGCACCTTCAATAAATGAGAATGTGTGCACTTTACACAACTCTATTCAAGTTTTGTAATTTCTGCAGCCACTGTGGTGCTGCAGAAAATGAAGTGGATGTAATTCTCCAAATCTTGATTAACAGAGTTTTCAGGAACATGTCTCTCTAGGGGAAAGTGCAGCATGCTTTTATCTGATAGGGATAACATATGGATTAACCCAAACTTTGAATATAAAAAGTACAATATAAATGTATCTTTTAATTATGTTTCTGAAAATAATATCTGTTTTCCCTGTCTATTAGAAGTAACATCAGGTGAAATAAATTGTAATGAAATAGACTAGATTAATCATGCTGGGACTAAATGAGAGATTGAAGCAAAATTGCTAGACAGAGGATCTTCCTTCTTGGATACAAAACCAAATCTAAACATGACTTCAACTTGCTAAAAAATAAATCACGTCCACTTTCTTCACAAGCTTCTTTATGTATTACAAAAAATGACCTTTAAACTACCTTGAGAGATAGCAGCTGACTAGAAAATTATAGTTATTAGCAGGATAACCAGAGATTAGAGTATTTAGAATATTGTAAAAAAAAAATACTAAGAGACAGATGTTAACAATTTGCAACCTCAAAAGACAGCCACAATAAAACCCTATATTGTAGTGTTTCTAAGGATGATTGGGGGATTCATGATAATATACTGCACCTAGAAATCTGAATGTGGATAAGTAAAATTACCTTGTTTTTTTGAGAAATTTTTCATAAAAGTTTGATTTGTAAAAACCACGGAAAATCACTAATTATATTTATCAAGTACTCACCTCTGCCCCAAAGATTTTTAAGTACAATGTTTCTTTTATTATAAATAACTAAAAAATAAATAAATAAATAAAACTCACACCTATATTTTTTGAAAGACATTCCTAAAATATATAATGATTATAGCCTGTTCACTGTTAACTCTTTGGTAGCAGGGCAACATGAACCTAAATTGAGTGTTAGGAATCATGAGTTACAGATGTCACTATTAATTTCCATTTGATCCTGGGCTGGTTATCCAATAATCATTTTTTTTCATTCTCAGAGGGAAGCTTCAGCAAAGTTTTCTCTGGGCAAAATCTGGAAGGAAAAACATGAGCTCTGGCACCAGAGAGACTTGACTCTCAACCACACTACGCCAATGAAGTCTGCAGAGGCTGAGTAAGCTCTTGGATTCCAGCACCCACCAGCTTGGGTTCAAGTCCTGGATCTGACTTTTGCTTGTGTGTGAACTTGCTCTAACTGCTTAACTCCCCATGCCCATGTTTCCTAATTCCTTGAAAGGAGATGATAGTAATTCTTGCCATGGGAGTGATGAGGAGTAAAAGGTTCAATACTTTTGAAGGACTTAAAACATTGCCTGGGGCAGGATTTGCTGTTACCTGCTCTTTGAAAGCTTTTAGGTAACCAAACCCTATTACCTTTTCAGTGAAATAGAGTTCGGGCAATGTTGTGAGATATAGTTTATAAAATACTTAAGTGCTTTACCTGTAGTAGCCACCTAGTAAATGATAGTCACTTTCCAAGTGATAAGAATTTTTCATGATGATAATTGGACATGGGTCCAGGAGATATTCTATAAAATGGCCTAGTTGTCTACTTTAATGACAAGCTTAAGTTTCAAGGAAGTCTTTGGAATATTTTATTTCCACCACTGTCGCCATAGAGTTTTAATGTTTGTTATAAAATTAATATCAATTCAGTAAACATTTATTAACTTATTTTTTGTATGACATTGTCAGATGCTGAGTTGGGAAATAGATGTAAAGAGAAAAACAGTTACTTGGCATTTCCCCTGGGAATCATGTTTTACCCCCATTCAATCTGTTTAATTCTCATATGTTCCTTGCTTTAGTCAATGACATCACCATCCCCTCGCTTTTGAGGACTATTTCCCTCCTCTCCCTGGTCTTCTATGTGCAACTAAGAGCCAAACCCTGTCAAGTCTCTGTGTGATACTTCCTGGATCATTGCCTCCACCATAGGCTTGGACCTCATTATTCCTTGCTTATTCTCTCCATGAGTGCTAATGGAACTTCTCAACACACACCCAGCCTCTTCTACTTTTGCCCACCTCTTTGGTGGGTCCAGATTTAGGAGAAGATACTGTTCAGACTCCTCAGAATGACACTGGTTTGTAAGCTACTGTTCCAACAGTTTCTTATTGTTTCTCTGTAGCATCATATGGTCCCTCTGAGTCCATTTCCCTCCTCCCCCTGTTTATGCCTTTACTTACACTGCTTCCTTTAGGTGGGAATGTACACAGCTACACATCCACATCCTGCTCCTCACCAGTAGACAATTTTAAAGCTTGTCTTATTCCAAGAAGTCTTTTCTAGTTTTCCCTTTTTCTCCTTCTCTGCTCACTCTCTCTCAATGTGGAAATCATCTCTGTCTTCTCAGAACTCTCAACGCTTTTCATTTTTACCTCTCTATTTCACTTATGATTACCTTCTACTAGATTTATCTTCTACCTTTTATTCCCTACAGTGTAAGTTTTGTAAATTCTTAGAGAATAAAATACAGTCTGATTTGTCTTACCATCTCCATAATGGCTAACAGTGCATATGGACACTCAGAAATAGATAGTTAGTGATTGAAGGAATAGATAGGAAAAAACACGTTATGGCAGTTATACTCCAAGAGCTCAAAATCTGGTGGAGACTATCATCTATCTGTCTATCTATCTATCATCTAGCTATAATCTCTCTCTCTATATATAATCTCTATATCTATCATCTGGATATAATCTCTCTCTCTCTCTCTCTCTCTCTCTCTCTCTCACACACACACACACACACACACACACACACACACAAAATGATGCAAGGCTGACTCTGAAAAGACTAAAAAACAAAATCCCAAAACATGCACAACCATCTTGTTAAACAAGTGTAAGCAAAAGAATACTCTGGGGAATTTGAGGGTTGTGGGCTTCTCAGAAGAGGTAAAATTTTAGTTGAACTTAGTTCTATCTAGAGATAGAAATTTAGTTGAATTTAGTTGAAGCTAAAGACCTAAGTGGATTGGGGGAATAAAAGATATTTTAGACTGAGCCAATAATTTGAGCCAAGACCTAGAGGCAGTGAGGGCAGGGCTCTACTCAGGAAATGGTGTCCTAATTGTTCTCATTGGATGTGTTATGCATGAACTTACTTAAGTCTTATGACTAGGGAGACCCCCCAGAGTTTTCTCCTCAACATAGTCCAAGTTGACTTAAAATGATACAACCATTTTCTCCATATTATGTGGGTACAACTCCATTATTGAATACTATGTATTTTTGTGAACTCTAGAACTCTCCTTTTACTGAATGTAATTGATAATTATTAAAATTTGTGGGAAGAGATATGCTCATTCAACATTTTTATTACTTACCATTTTGTTTCATGATAGTAGAGTGAGCTGCAAATCAAACTTAATATGTATTAGTATATTTTTTAGTGGTACACCAAATTTAATTTTAAAAGAGTTAATTCATTTGTTGTGATAGAACATGTAGATTGACAAGCCTCAAAAGTTGAGAGGTAAAGTGTCCAGCACATACAAAAAGTGCTTCATAAAGACTAGCTAGCTGGTATAGTGGCCACCCATGACATTGTCCACACCATATTTCCCCTCTTACCCATCCACATGGCTATCATGAAAGCCACTATATTCCAAGGAGACATACACACATTCCTGGTCTTGAGTTCCATAAAGCACTCTATTATTTAAAAAAAATTAATAAATTTCCCTTTTTTTGTTTAACCTTCATTCAATTGCATTTTGATCTTTTTCTACCCAAACACTCAGAATAATTACAATTCATCACAACTTGCTTTCTTATATATGGTTATCCAAAGATATTTTATATACCATTTTAAGAACCCAAATTGAAATTTTACCTTTAGTAATAATTTCCAACCTGTGTGCAGACTTCAAAAACTCTATATGTCCTAGCTAAAGGGTGGAGAGTATTATTTTATAAAACAAATATTAGTAGGTGAAGACTTTTCCCCCTGGAAAATAGGAAGGCTTCTTAAATGACTATATCCTTCTGAGTTTGGCTGATTTCATCAGATGCTTCTGGATTTTTTTCCCCCTAGGAATAAAGCCTTAGTTTTAATATCTTAGCTCTGCTGTGCGGCAAAAATATGTCTATGTTATGATCATTAATACGAATATCTCTTCTACCTTGGGTACTCTTTCTTCCTCTATGACCAAGCTGTATGAGTGGTGTGAAATTTGGTTATACCAATGAATCATTTCACAAGGATTTCTGAATTTGGGGTCTATAGGGTTGAAACAAATCCCATTTTGCAGCAGAAGCCATAAAATATAAAACTCAGATGCTGTGTGTTGCCATATTCCCTATAAAATAGAGGAATAGTGTAAAAGAAAATGAAGTTGACATCTTGAGCAATCAGAAACAAGAGGTGGAAAGAGGTAAACTTACAATTCTAGGTCACAGTTGATCCCAGGTCCCACAACACTTTGTCTTCCCACTAGTTAGGGTTCTAACTGTGGATTATACTAGTAATATAAACCCTGTTCTGCTTGAACATGTTGCAGGGATATCTGTCATTTGTGACCATACTTCTGTAAAATCTCTGACTCATCTTGACAGTCAGGAAGCTGGTGCTAGACATATGAGTGGAGAAAGACGGGCTTAGAGCCTTGGAATGTGGAGCAAATGACAGCTGGTGACTGTGGTTAAGCTCAAAAGAGGCAGACCAAAAACAAATGACCTGATCTGAAACAAAGGGTCTAGAATGGCCATCAGGTTTGGCTAATCAAGAAGCAGACACTAGGAAAGAGTTTCCTGTGTGGGAAGGAGGGGTCTATGGCTTCATCCAGGGATGGGAAGGGAAAATGAAGATCCTGAGACAGTTCTGATGCAAAGCCAAAGGATCGACTCCAATGCAAAGCCTTCCTTTCAGCAGTGCACAGAAGGGGAGGGATGAGAAACTGCATGTAGGTTACGGTTTGGGAAATAATAT
Organism: Procyon lotor; assembly: GCA_028646535.1. NCBI lineage: Eukaryota > Metazoa > Chordata > Mammalia > Carnivora > Procyonidae > Procyon > Procyon lotor. The sequence continues at coordinate 12,928,358 of CM053605.1, read as the reverse complement.
AGTAGAAATGGCAACAGGTAATTTCTTTCTCTCATACCTGGGAAATGAACCAACATCATCCAGTCAGTCGATCCACATGGCCCTGAACATTGTTAACAAATATGTAACTGTAAGAGAGCCAAGTAAAGCCCTATGCCATTTTAGTGATGCAATTGGCATTCCCATAGAGCATTGATATTTCAGAATATGTTGACATGAATGGAAGAATCTGGAAAAAGACATCACAGACCAGAATATTGAAATCTATAATCTGAAGTAGACATTTGACCCAAGTTCTTCTTGAGAAGTTGAAATACCAGCCATTTTAGGGTTCTAGGGTGCAGCTGTACCCTTAGTTTTTGATGCTAGCTACAAAGCAGACAATCAGAGGTATCAGAGGGCAGAGTTAGATGCTTTATGTGTTTGAGGAAAATAAAACCTGCTCAGTTGCGCAACTGATTGACACAGAATCATGAAACACCTTATGATTTAGTTCAGTGGAAGCTGCCAGAAACGTATCTCCTAAAATTCCTATCTTACCTTAAAAGATGAGGCAATACAAGGCTTCTTTGGATGACATGCCTTAACTTTTCAAATTAGTATACTGCTAGCCTATAAATCATGACCAGTTTTCATTTTTCACCCTGGTGGGCACCCCTCTGTCTGGGGTGGAATCCTGGGGTGGGGAATTCCTGGGGTGGAATTCCTGGGGTGGGGAATTCCTGGGGTGGAATCCTCTTCCCCGTATGTGTTTGAAATGCAGTAATTCCCTCACTCTTTGCTATCACTAATTGCCTTGTCTCTTAAAGCAGCCAATTGCAAGTTGAGTGCATGGGAGGATGTGACTGTGGGGCTTTATTAAATCAGGGCCAGTCAAGTTAGAAGGTATGGCATAACTTATGTCTACATTTCTGACCCTGAACTTGCTTTATAGTCCGTTGCATTAATTATGACTGCATGAAAATTAAAAGAAGGAAGGAAGGAAGGAAGGAAGGAAGGAAGGAAGGAAGGAAGGAAGGAAGGAAGGAAGGAAGGAAGGAAGGAAAGAAGGAAGGAGGGAGGGAGGGAAGGAAGGGAGGAAGGGAGGAAGGGAAACAATTCTAAAATATTTTTGGGAAAATAGTTTGGGAACTTTACTGGGTTTCCCTGGTTTGGTTTGCATTCAAATGGTGAAGCATTTAATTTGTCCACTTTTCCAGTAATCCAGTTGCTCCCTTATCAAGAGAATGTCACTTTCCCATAATCCTTAGAATTCTTTTCTATAGTATACTGAGGTTAAGAACATGCTAATGTAAAATAAGTGGTAGTTTAAATCGCTTAACATTTGTATATGATCAGCACACAAAGCTCTACACATACATTTCCTATAGCCGCCCTGTGCGGTAAGAATTCATTTGTCAAGGTAAGCAGGCCTGCTTTATCATGGTGGCCTCAGACAGGAATTATGAGAGTTATATCCATCTTAAATTCTTTTCTAGGGGGTGGGGAATGTGGTAGGGCTTAAAATCCATATAAATAAATGTGAGGCAAGTTTGAAACCCGCAAGCCTTCCTTCTACATGGAGCTCTATACTATAAAGGCAGAGAGATTGCATTTCTGCTTTTATTAATCACAAAGGAGGCACATGCTTAGCCAGTCGAAACTGGTTTTATTAGTGAATATACATTCCTTGCACCTAGGTTTATAGTCTGCATTCTAAAAGTGTTTTATATTCTTCCTTCTACTTAGGGCTGTTCAGAGTGACTGAGCTCAAACCCAATCCTTGTGAATTCACCAACTAACACATTTAGTTGAAGAAGAGAGTAATGCTAGTCTTTCTGAAGGGGTCCCTGGGAAGCCACACACTTCCAAGTGAAAGCAGAATCCAAAACAGTTGAGTATTTTTTGAAAGCTTTATCCCCTTATACCAGTAAGCATGGATGAGGTTGATTGGGTTTTTCATTCCTCTGCTGATGTTTCCTAGTTTTGTTCTAATACTGTGGAGAGGAAGTAGCAGGGCTGTAGTTCTTTACCCCGAGCGGCTTTCCTTGATCCTACCCAGAATTCCACCGAAGGGACACATGATGAGTGATGGTATCATAAATCCCAGCGAGCAGAGGAGGGAGAGGCCGGGCTGACACATCACCTCTGAGGCCTGGGCTGCAGACTCCCAACTGATTTATTTGCCCATTTCCCCTCATTATGAAAGATGGATATGGTTTAGCTCAAACATTTTATAGAGGCATTTGATCAGGGTGAACCAATTTCAGGGGGAAGAGACTCCCATCTTTATCCTGTTTCTTGTTTTCCAGAAGCAATTGTTTTTTAATCTAGGGGTAGCCACCAGGCCTCCCTCAACTGATTATTATTTTTCTTAGAAATAAAAAAATGAAACCTGTCCTTCCTTTTTCTATGCCACTTGTTTCCTTTGGAAGTACACTTGACACACAATGCTACATTAATTTCAGGTGTACAACCTAGTGGTTTGACAAGTCTATGTGTTATGCTGTGCTCACCACAAGTGCAGCTACCAGCTGTCACCATATGATGCTATTAGAATATCATTGGCTATACTCCCTATGCTGCACCTTTCATCCCCATGACTTATTCGTAGCTCTGCCTTCCTTAGGAGTAACTTGGATATTGGAAACTCTGCCTTTATCGATACCAACTAATGGTTAAGGTGAGTAATGGAGAGGGATCAGGCAGATGTAGTCTAAAGTTACACCAGCCACTTTTCCCTTGTAGGACTCCATGCACCTTACTCAGCTTCTGAGCCTCACTTATCCAGCGGCTCAATGGCACTCCTCACAATGCCTTTCTCCTAGAGTTAAATGAGATGACACTTGTCACCTGGGAGGTGCTAAAGAATTAATTGCCACCACATTCCAGCATCATCCTCTTCATTCCTACAGCGTGAACACCAACACTGCACTAGGAAGGAGGCTTCATGATTTTTAGGCTTTCTGTCTCTCTTCCATTAAGTCCTGATGTTTCCGTACCCAGGAAACCGGAAATGGTCTTCTTGCCTTAGGTTTGTGTGGACTTAATCTTGCATTAAATGCAATCATCTTCATTCACCTACAGAATTAAGTCCAGTCTTCTAAACCTCAGGTGACAGGTACACACAGGCATCATCCTCTTCCACACGGTTCCCTATGTGCCTTCATAGCAATCTGTACCTTTCACATGAAATCATCAAATTGCAACATTTCATTGAAATTATGTGCATATCAATCTGTCTTCCCCACCAGACTGAAAGCTCAAGGTCAGGGATTGTCATACCAGTGCCTGACACAGGGAGGTGCTCGCTCCAAATACAGTTTGAGGGGGTTTAAAGCTTAGTGTTGGGATGGGAGGAGCTTTACAAATATTTCTATGGGGTGCCTGGGTGGCACAGTCGGTTAAGCATCTGCCTTTGGATGGATTATGACCTTGGGGTCCTGGGATTGAGCCCTGTGTCGGGCTCTTTGCTCATTGGAAAGTCTACTTTTCTCTTTCCTTCTATTGCTCCCCCTGCTTGTGTGTTCTCTCTCTTTCTCTCTCTCTGTCAAATAAATAAAAAATCTTATCTGAATTCGAGAAAAGCAAATGGCTAATATAGTTACAGATGGTTCCATATAGAAATACTTATAGATATGTGTGTATACACAGATTAACATATACATTTGCTCTGTCAACTAAGGAGGCATAAAGAAAAAATAGCCCAGTAACAACAGGCATTCCTAGCACCCAGATGTTGATTTCTAATATTATTCTCTAATAAAAGGAACCACACTCCTTGGAGAAATGACTGAAATGACTGATTCTACAACTGGGGCAAGATAAACCTGAAGCATCTTATGAAGCCTGAAAATAAGGAAGTGCTGACACACACACACACACACACACACACACACACACACACACACACACAGTTGGAATATGTCAAAGGGGCTCAAGAACCAACTGAGAGAGCTTCCAGTGACCAGAAGCTGGAATAATTTGACAAAAAGTCATTAAGTAGTGTTAGATTGCAACTCAAAATTATGATAAATATCCCAGAATCTGATATAAATAAATGAATTAATTAACTAATGGGGGAAAACTCTTCTGACCTTAAGAATTTATGTAGATACTCTGCCATGAAGGAGTAGGGGGAGCATAACTTATCACTCTTTAACCATGGGCTTTTCATAGAGACTTCCTTCCAGAGAGTATGGTATAGAAAGGGAGGGGAACAGCAGAGTAACTTTACAGTAGAGAAACCTGCCAAACGTTACTTTAGACAGGTCACCAAGGTCAATGTTAACTGCAATAAACCATGTTGACAGTGTGCACCTTTAATGCAATATGATGAAAATGGCACTTTCTCTCTGTAATCTTCCTCCCTGAAACCTATAACTCAAGTCTAATGATGAAAAAACAAGCAAACAAACAAACATTAGACAAATTCCAATAGCAAGACATCCTACAAAATACCTGACCAGTAACCCTCAAAACTGTTAAGGTCATCTAAAGGAAGGGAAGTCTGAGAAACAGTCATAGCCCAGAGGAGCCTAAGATGAAATGTAACGTGGTCTCCTGGCTGAGATCCTGGAATAGAGAAAGGACGTTTGGTAAAAACTAAGGCAGTCTGAATAAAGCATGGACTTTAGTTAGTTATAACATATCAGTATGGTTCATTAATTATAATGAACGCATCACACCCATGTGAGATGTGAAAAATAGGGGCCACCCTGGGTGGGGACTAGATGAGAACTTTCTGAACCATCTTAATTTTTCTGTAAATCTAAAACAGCTCTAAAAAATTAAGTCTATTAAAAATGGCTAAATAAAAAAAAGAACAAAGCAAATGAGAGGAATAAACTCAGGATTAACTGACTAATATAGAAGAGATACTACTTCTTTCTTAACACGGATGTCCCTTTCCCTGCCTCGGGGTCATTTAGGTGAATGAATTTATGTCACTAATTAGATCAATAATTGCCTCTACCTTCTGCTTCATTGTGTGTATGTGGACAGGAGTAGAATGAAGATGCTTCACATGGAATCCTTCCTACAATAAGAATAACATGTTACAACAACAGAGTTTTTTTGTTTTGTTTTGTTTTTTTAAAATCAGTAGCTTCATGACTTAATACACATTTCCCCTAGTCCTTGCTTAGCCCATCCTGGTGTCCCCTGGTCACGAGAGGGGAATAGCCCAATTTTCCATAAGAGCTGACTCAGCAGTTAACAAGTATTTTTGGTCTGCAGTGTTGAATGAATTAGAATGGCTCCCTGAAAATTTTGGGAGACAGTAAGGTAGGTGAAAGAAGGCTGAGCACCAACCTGCTTTCAGTGAGCTAAGCAGGGACAGGTGTTCTGTTGGACTCTTTATCAACACAGAATGGATATAGATGCTGGTGCTAAGAAGCCATAACATTCCACGTTAAGAAGCCGTATTCTTCTGTGTTGCCATGCTTCTAGCCAGCGATTTACTTCCTAGACAATAAATATTTTGGTTCAAGCAGGAATTGCTGAAGTTAGCACTCTTAACCAACTTGATAAAGAAGATGAAAAGTTAGCTTGCAGCTCTCAGGTGACCCTGCTCCTAGAGTCATACTTAATTTCATATACGTGGTTCTATGTCCTTGCTTCATCTGAGTTCTTCTGATAAGCAGTGGTGTGGCAGAAAGGCAGAAGATGTCTGCATGACAGGGTGGCCCGGGTCAGCAAATTAATGTTCCTTCTTGGGGCCCGGGCTGACCAAGAGAAGGATTAGCTCTGACCTTGAGGGTTTTACACTGGGGGGCTGAGGAGGTGGTCCACCGTGGAGAAAAAAAGAGAGGAAACCATAGCCATTTTGATGGGAATCTTGGATGCATTCGCTTCCTTGTTTAAGCTAAAATTCTTTCCCAGTCATGTAGGCAAGGCATCTGGGATTGGCTGAATGCCTTTAATTTTTAAACATTGCTAGAGATGTCAGGTAAACACATCATGAAGTGCAAGAACCTTTGGTGAAGATTATAGCCATAATTTTTTCCACCTAGGCAGTGCCTTTAGCTTTCCAGACTGCTTAAGAGAAACTGTGGTCACCCCCTCCTGGCTCAGGCCGATATCTTCTCCCGTTTTCCTTTAGGAAAAAGTCAACACTATATGAAATAGTTTTGGATTGCCTTGGAAAATCAACCCTCCCCAATGGCATTAATGGATGGGAGCGGGAGGTGGTGGGAGGGCCGTGTGGTAAACCACTGGCCAGCCCCAGCCCATCCCCTACATGCCAAATGAAGATGGGGGCTTTGGGTCAAAAAGGTATTAAAATTTTTGAGATGGTGACTGCAGACTATGAAGCCATGTGCGCCTTCATGAAGCTAGTCCTGGTCTGGACTATGCAGAAGGAGCTCTAATCCTGGCCCTGACTCTTACCAATTGCATCGCTTTCAGCAAGGATCTCACATTCTTTGACTCAAGTTTCTCTCTGCATAAGATAATAATAAAAGCATCTACCTCATTTTTGGAGTATTATGTGAGACGATGAAGGCAAAGAACAAAGTACACTGTACTGTGCAGTAGGCGTTCAATAACTTAAGGCTCATAAAATGGCATTAATAATCATAGTACAGGCAACCAGGGAGAGGCAGGAATCAGGGGTTGGGCTGGCGGCCCCCAAGCATCTCTCGCCTGGGCTCTGCCTCCCACACAGACAGGCAAGGTCGGGAGTGCTGCCCCGTTCAGCCGCTGCACCCCCACCTCGGCTGGCTGCCACTTGCTGGTCCCCACCTGCAGGCCTCAAAAGAGGCCATCTGGAACTGGCATTTGACATCACTCGCGGCACAGAAAAGACCAAAAAGCAGGGTCAGGAAACTGCCACAGCGGTCACCTCCTTGACAAGGGCATGTGTTTCCATTTACTACAGTCTTGTTCCTGTAGAATCCCAGTCCCTTCGAATGCTCTGAAATTTCCCGAGGGCCTTGTGCTTGACCTCCACACCTGGGTCTGTCGAGCTGACTTCCTGCGGTTGCCGCCTGCCCTCCAGCCTGCCCGTCCACCCCCTTGGTGACCCTCGGAGGGCCAGACCGCATAGCGTGTGTGCCCTGTGGCCTCCTTGTCACTACACTCTCTCTGACCCGATGCTGTGACGTCTGTATTTGCCCTCGGGCTGCCTGCCGACTCTGTCTGTGGCCCTCTGCATCAGTTGAATGTCTTCCAGTTTTGGCCATGTGCCTAGAACAGTGACCCTAAGGGGCCTGGGGCCAGTCCACCGATGCCTCACAACACATCGGCAGAATGCAATCCATTTACCAGCCCCCAGCCTAGTCCTGCTCTACCAGTGGCCTCATGAGGACACAGAACAATGTCTAGTGGGAACTTCTCCACCTGCCTTGATTCATTTAGTTTAACCACCAACGGCGTCAGTCACTGAGCTTTAGTCCAGGGCACAGAAGAGAGCTGTCCTCCGTCCCATGGGGAGTCCTCCTCCCGTCCCCTGCCTGTGGGAAGGCAGAATGGTCCGGGCATTCTTTCCTTTGGGGTCAGCAAGAGTTCTTCATGAACATGCCTCTTTGTTCTTTATGGTTTAGTTATATTCTTAAAAAAAAAAAAAAAAAAAAAGAAAGAAATTCAAGTAGGCTTAGTGCAGAATTAACCCTTTGGGATTATATATTAGTTGACAATCCTTAATACCACACCATTTATTTTTCAATTGGTAGGTATTGTGGCAGTGAGCCAAATTGCAGTGGAAAGATTAATAGCCAATCTACCCCTGCTTTTACTGTGTTTAATATAGCACTGGAGTCGTATAAGCCACTCTAACTCACCAATGGGTGCTTATCGTCCAGCTGAAGCTACCAGCATGCTACAGAATGTATGTTTTTGGGTACTGGAAAATCATTCCAAGCACAAGTTCCCAACAGTATGGTCTGGGGAACCTGACAGTTTGCAGGAGTCCTAGAGTAGTGTCCACCTTAAAGTCCCTCAAAGAAGTGATAATGTTAAAATCATCTTCCTTCACGCACCAGCAATGTAGGATGGCATGATCACTCTCTCCTTGAACCCCTTCCTCCACTTGCTAGGACATCTCTTTCTGGTCTCCCTCCTGTCTCCCAGGCTCCTTGTTTTCCGTCTCCTTGCAGTTCCTACTCATATCCCAGGTTACCAAATACTGACATACTCCTTACTTGGTGCTGGGAGAAATCTTCCATTTGCTTCTTCCAGTTGTGTCTCCATGCCCTCCTTCTCCAACCAGCTCTGTGCCCTCAAGGCTGACCTTTGTAGATTATGTAACAATGTAATCTACAGTGCCTGTTAAGAGCTGAATTGTGCCCCCATCAAATTCATATGTTAATGTCCTAGTCCCCAATGTCTCAGAATATGAACTTGTTAGAAATAGGGTCACTGCAGATGTAAGGAGGGAAAATGAAGTCATACTAGGGGTGGGTGGACCCCTAATCCAATGTGACTAGTGTCCTTAGAAAAAGGGGAAATTTAGACATAGCATCACAAGGAGAATGCCCTGTGAACATGAAGGCAGAGATCAGGGTGATGCATCTACAAGCCACAGAACACCCAAATTGCCAGCAACCACCAGAAACTACATAATAGCCAAAGAGTGGATTCTCTCTCAGAGCGCTTAGAAAGAACCTGCCCCAGAAGCTCTTGATCTTGAACTTCTACCTTCAGAGCTGTAAGACAATAAATTCTCATTCTTTAAGCCAGTTTGTGTTCCTTTGTTATAGCAGCTCTAGCAAATTAATACTGGGTCCATGGGGATCTGGTAGGAGACTGGAGGGAGAGAGGAGAGTGGGTCCGGCCCCGTTGGCCTCCAGCTTCTTCTCATGAGGTCAGGCAAAGGATTGCATTGGTTCCCACATCAGCCTTTTCAGGGGTGTAGGGGCTGTGCTGTGGCTAGCCCTGAGGGTCAGGATGTACTTGATGATTGCCCTACACCTTCCCACACTTTTGAAATCTATTCCCGTGTAAATAAACTTTTTTCAATTTATCCTAAGTTGAACACGCCATCTGTTTTGTGTTGGTATGCTGACTCAGACAGACCTTCTCTCCTTCCCACACATGCTCACTCCCTCCCTTGATCATCCCCTCCTGGTGCATGACTGGAAATACTCTCTCTAGTCTGGAGATAGTATTTCCATTGAATTCCAGACTTCCTTAGTTCTTTCCTTGTTTTTCTCCCTTAGCTCTTTTTTTTTTTTAAATTTAAAGATTCTATTTATTTATTTGAGAGAGAGCAAGAGAGAGCAGGGAGAGGGGCAAAGGGAGAGGGAGAAGCAGACTCCCTATTAAGCAGGGAACCCAATACAGGGCTCGATCCCTAGACCCCAGGATCATGACCTGAGCTGAAGGCAGACATTTAACTGACACATCCAGGTGCCCTCCCCAGCCCCTGCTTAATTTTTTAATAGGCATCACAAACTCTTACCTATCCAAAGTTAAATGTTTGATATTAAGCAATATCCCTCTCTGCTCTCAACCCAAACTTGACCTCTGGTAGCTCAGGTCAAAAATCTTGGAATAACATAGATTTGTGTTATTTCAAGGTTATGTCACTGATCTCCCACATTCAATAGATAGGAACACCCTATTAACTTTGTATTAAAATCTGTCTATCTATCTATCTATCTATCTATCTATCTATCTATCTATCTAGTCTACCTATCATCTATTTATCTATTTTCTATCTATCTATTATCATCTATCTATCTATCTATCTATCTATCTATCTATCTATCTATCAATCTATCATCTATCTATCTATTATCTATCTATCTATCTATCTATCTATCTATCTATCTATCTATCTATCATCTATCTATCTATCTATCTATCTCCAGTTTGGAGAAACTGGAAAGCTTATGTCTGCTGGTGGGCATGTGAAATGGTGCAGGTGGTTTCTCAAAAGGTTAAAAGTCGAAAAACCAAACTACCTTATGATGCAACAATTCCAGTCCTGGGTATACATTCAAAATAATTGAAATCAGGGACTTGAGCAGATATTTGTATGCCAGTGTTTATAGCATCATTACTGAAAATGGGTAAAAGGTAAAACAACCTAAGTGTTTATCAACAGAAAAAAAATAGATTAAAAACAAATAGATACACAAAACAGAATATTATTTAACCAAAAATAATGCAATTTTGGTACATGCTACAACATAGAAGGACCTTGAACCATTATGATTAATGAAACAAACCAGAAGGACAAGCATGATTCCACTTATATGAGATTCCTAGAAAAGGCAAATTCATGAAAACAGAAAGTAGAATGGTGGTTAACAGGGGGTTGAGGGAGAGGAAATGAAAGTTCTTGTTTAATGGGCCCAGAATTTCTCTCTGGGATGATGAAAAAATTTTGGGTATATGGTGGTGATGGTTACACAATGTTGTGAATGTATTTAATGCAACTCAATTGTATACTTACAAATGATTAAAATGAGAAATAGTATGGTGTGTACATTTTACCACCACAAAAATAATTTAAAATTCATGTATCTAGGATTTGAGACCTTCTCACCATTTCCACTAACACCATGTGTGTCCTGGCCACCATCATGTCTCATGGGGATTATTGCAATAACCTCCTCAAGAGTCTTCTTGTTTGCACACTTCTCTTCCCCACAGCCCAGCCTCCATGCAACATCCAGAATGATTCTTGTTAACATCCAGATAATCCAGATTACTTCCTTCCTCTACTTAATACCCTCCAGGAGCTTTTCATCTTTCTAGTGTAAAAGTCAAGATCTCCATGCCAGCCAACAAGGCTCTCCAAGGTTGGATCTCTATCATTTCTAGGTGTTACCTTCTTCCCTCTCCCTCCTTACTCTGCCCTGGCCACTCTAGCTTCCTTTCTGCTCCCTGAACATACCCAGTATGCCCCTTCTGAAAGGTCTCTGCTCAACTGTCTCTCCTCATTACTGAGACCTTCCCTGACACCCTCCATGAATTAGTACTCACTCCCTACCCAGTACTCCTTGTCTAAATGTCCAACATTATTTTTCTCCTCCAAAATAAGATCATATATTATTGCCTACTTGTTTATTGTCTGTATTTCTCTCCTCATCACCATCCTTGAAGGTAGGGATGTTGCTCTCTGATTTCTCCTCTGGACATGGACATAGAATGATGTCCGTGGTAAATCCTTGATGAATATTTATTAAATGAATGAATGAAGGCAAGATGTATGCTTCTGTTCTTGACCAAAATGAATAATTAATAAATCAATAATGATTTAGACATTCCCTTGCTGTCTTGTATTTCTGACATTTAGCTCATTATTTTTGATGAGCTTTTTTTTCTTCTTTCTTTTCCATGGGGAGCAGGAGCACATGGAAGAGGTAAACCACAGAGCCTTGAGGTAAGCTATATCCAATTCTACCTGCTCTGTTCTACTTGGCTCTCTATTCTCATAGCTTTCCTTTCTTCACGTATCATTCTAGACCTCAGCAGGACTGGGCTTTACCTGAAGTTCCTCTAATGCACTGGACTCTCCCTGGCTCCTGACCCTTTACTCAGTGTATTAGTCAGGGTGGTCCAGAGGAATAGAATGTGTGTGTGTGTGTGTGTGTGTGTGTGTGTGTGTTTGTAAGTGCAAATATATATATATGTATATGTATATATACACACACACACACACACACACACATATATATATACATATGTATATATATATATATAGTTTCCATCCTCATTCCTGGCAAAGAGCTCCTAAAACCCTCATAATTTCCTATGTGATGAGAACACAAAGGTATATTTTGTTATGTTAATGAGTTAAATAGCAGTTTTGAGTAACTATTACACAATTTCATTGTATTAGGGAAACTTCAAAGAACCAGGCTCTGATGGGTCTTTCAGGGTCCTTATACTTGGATTCTGGCTTCATTCTTCCATTTAAGTGGTGAAAATGGGCCAACAACTTCAACATAATGGGGGCTGTGTCAAAAATTCAGAATCTCAGGACCCATCTCAAGCCTCCTGAATCAGAATCTGCATTTTAATGTGATGCCCAGGTGATGTGAGAAGTTTGGAAAGCTCTCAGCTATGCCACTAACAAGTTGTATGAATCTGGGAAGTTACTGCAGGTCTAGACCAAAACTTTCTTCATCTGTAAGGCGGGAACAATGATATTTGAGATTGTTGTAATAGCTACATGAGATCCTTCTGCTAGTTGCAATGTCTGAAGTGTGATTGAAACTCAGTGGGGTTGAATTCTCCTTTTATTATGGAAGCCTTGAGTAAATAACAGTAGGCAGGACTGATCACTGTGTTTCCTTCTCTAGATGCCTCCAGAGTATTGTGCTTCCCACATTGCTGATGTTTGTGCGATTTTTTTTTTAAAAGATTTTATTTATTTATTTGACAGGGAGAGAGATCACACGTAGGCAGAGAGGCAGGCAGAGAGGGAGAGGAAGGAGGCTCCCCGCTGAGCAGAGAGCCCAATGTGGGGCTGGATCCCAGGACCCTGAGATGGTGACCTGAGCCGCAGGCAGAGGCTTTAACCCACTGAGCCACCCATGCACCCCATGTTTGTGGGATTTTAATCTCACTTTTGTTTAATTCCCAGTGAATTACATGTAGAGAACATGGTCAGTACCACATAGTTTGCCTATCAATCATTTCTTTGCTCTGAATACTCCTTTCTTATACTTCTGGACTCTATTTTAGATATTTTATTGGATATTTACCAATATTTATTGAAAACTGATTATACATTAAGCCCTGTGCTGGATGCTGTCGTAGACTCAGAAGATTTAAAAAGGCAAGCACTTGATCCTGGGTGAATCTATAATATATTAGAAGAATATAAGCATATATAAATTAAGTCAGACATTGAGAAGTGCTAAGGTGTTGAGACATGTTGAGAAGTTTAGAAAATGCAAACATTTCTTATTGGTATATATATCTTATGTTTCTATAGTAGCTGTTGTCCCAATATATTTCTCATTATGGAAATAAATATTTAATAAAAGATAGCCTGGTTCACCCTACAGAATTAATGTTCACTTTTTACTGTGCTTTTGTTTTGAGCAAGATTTATTCTCTTTCATATTTAAAAAATTGGAATTAATATGCTCTTTCTGAATAGTTCAATTTAATTACTACTTTAAAATTCAAAGGGAAATATCATTAAATATTAATAGGCCAATCTGCAAAAACAAATTTCACTGGAAGTTTGGCTTAGGTAAATGGGAATTTGTGAAAGTATGACAGAGCTTAAGAAATAATAGAACTAAAAAGCAGTTTCCATTTTCTGGGCCTACACTTCCTTTTTTTTTTTTTTTAAATAAATAAATCTTGGGACTGTGATTCCTTAGTTTTACAGGTCTATGCTGGTGGCCATAAGGAATAAAAAAGCTATAAAACCCATGCAGGTTATATTAGTGAAAGAGGAGGTCTGTTATGATATGTAAAAGGAAATAATGGGGACTGTGGCTAGTTGGAAAGAACCTGCTTTGTGTAAGAGGACAGGTACCACTCAGATCCAGCTGAATGTGCCATATAGAATGCCTAGAACTTCTTTTTCAGAGGGGCATTTTTATGTGAAATATCCTGTATTTAAAATATTTATATAGTTTGGATTTTAAAAATATATGCTGAAATTAGCACATCTATGTGCTAAATAAAGCCTTCAAGCTTCAAGTCTGCAATTTCCCATCTATACCAGGGGTCCACGAGTGGTCAATCAACAATGGCAATTGACCAACAGAGTCAACTACAACTCAGTGGTTCTCAGCCCAACCAAAGTATTGGAGAGTATTACCATTACAGGTAGCGGGCCAGGGCCCCACCTGCAGAGGTTCTGATACTCTCAGTGATGAGTTGGGCTTTGGTGTCAGTGGTTTTTTGAATTCCACAGGTGATTCTAATGGGCAGCTAAGTTTGAGAACTGCAGTCTCAAGGAGATAACTGCAGTCTCAAGGAGATTTCCATTTCCACCCTGGATGGCAATATCTCACCTTGCTCCCATGACTCCTGGCATCCCCTCAGGCTGCATGAGGTCTTTTTCCAGCAACACTTGGCTTTTGTCAACATTGCAGAGCCTTTGTTGTGACCAGAGACTATGAAGAAGTCACAGATCACTTCCTTTCTCAAGAACGTCATTGACTTTGGCTCAAGTGCAATTCATGGTAACTTGCTCCCACTCCCATTCCAAACTCCCTTCTCTCAGGTTCACATTTTTCTACCAGCTGCAGAGTGGGAAGAGAATCAGGATAGATAACCTCTTGCTATTTTTCAATTTATCCTGCCTAAACAAAACCCATAACCAGCACTGTGGTAAATCTCTCATTTACTGTTGCAGTTTTTCTACTGTTTTGGTGTACTTTTATATTTTTATTCCTTCTAAGTATTGAAAACAAATTAAATTCAGCAAAATAGATGATCTAGGGAATACAACAAATAATTATTCCTGCCAAGCACGAGTATTTAGCACCTGCATGTTTGGGAAACATTCAAATTGCTTTGCTTTGTATATGCCATAAAAGTGCTCCCCAGAGCAGGAGAAATCTCTTTTGGACTTACTTGTTATTTATGTATTTATTTGATTTTGAAAATGTAGGCAGTAGGTGAATTAGGTTAGGTTGTGGGGGTCTCTGGGCACAGCCATGAGCTTTTAGAATGTCTCATTTGGTCTGGATCTCATATTGGAATCGAGTTTGGGTTATTAATCTACGGACCAGGGGCCTGATGGCTTATATTAAAGTAAGACTGCGCACTTCCCTATAACTCATTTTTGTCATGTGGCATTATGTTTCTCAGTGGCTAAAGGTTCACAAACGGCTCATAAATATTTTGTGAATGAAGGTTTGGGGATGATAGTTTGTCATAGCCAGAATGAATTGGTGTGAGACATAGAAGAAAGGGAAACTAAGCTGTAGAATTTTCATTGCTCTTCCATATCTTAGAGAACTGATTTAAAGGCCTGTGTAGTTTCTCCTTAATTACTTCAGAGATGGTTTTGGAAAATGCAACTCTAAGTGGAGCGCAGGATGATTTATGGCACTATTTTATGAGATAGAATTAAAAATTCAAACCAGAATGTGTAACTGTGCCAGCATGGGGCAACTCATTAAGTGGCAGTCAATGCTGCCATTCATTTGACTGCACCTGCTAGGGGAGGAGCGTGCTGGTACCTGCCCATTTGACAGGGCTCAGCAGAATTGAATAAGAGATTCCCAAATCAGTGGCTGGAGAAAAATTCTTTGTGAGGAATTGGAAGAACACCCCCCCCCCCAATTTCTGAAATGGGAACAGCTGTTAGCTTACGCAGCATTTAATATTCTGGGGGATCTGCGGAGTCTGAATTCCAGATACACAGCCTGCAACGGAAGAGCCCATGGATCAGCTTCTTTATCTGTCAAATGGGGTTGATGACAACCACAGGGTGTTCTGTAAAAATGAAATAAAGTCGTATTTGGAGATGCTGCTGGTGAACCACATAATGCGATATGAATGTGAAACATAGAGTGTTATTCTAAAAATCCCCAAGGAAACTGTCTCACGATCTTTTCTTATGCATTATTAGAATGAAGCAGAACAGTTGTTTCACAACTTGGTGGTATACCTAGGGGGTGTGCCAGTGGCCAAGAAGACCCCGACTTTTTGAAAATTTTCTGGATTTCGCCTACTAACAAAACCGTGGAGCTCCGTCTTGGTGCACTGGCTGTTTTGTTGGGTTGGTACTCATAGTTCGCTCAGATGTGCAGGGAAGATTCAGTTTGTCTCCTGTGTCTGTAACTGATCTGTTTTTCTTTCTGATCACCCCCAGCTGAGTTGTAGTGAAAGATCAACTTGATAATCTGAATCAGATCTAATAATCAAAACTATCTCTTTAAGTTTCTCAGCCTATAGGTAAAAATGCTAAGTCACTTGATTTCTATACTTGACTCCCCAAGACCCCCAAAAGTGGTACTGGGAACACTGAGATGGAGGAGTGGTGGGGTTCTAAGTTCTCAGCAGAATCTCATGGCTCCTCCGCTCTGTGAGTGATGTCCTTCTCTACCTGGTCCCCACTAGAATTTGTGATGTGGGGTTTGCTTTTGCCCCATTATGTTTGGGAGTCCTCCCCTGCAAATTGACCTCTCCTGGTTCTTTGTGTTCTACTTGGCTCTCAGCTACATTCCCCTTCCACCCCTGGCCCAGTACTGACTTGGAGTCCCCTCTCTGCTAACCATCAGTGGGGCATATTATTTCTCAACTCAACTGCCTTGCATCTTTCACAAACCAACAGGAAATTCTAGGTTCTGCCTGTACGATACCAGAACCAAGAGAGGACCGAGAAAGTCGCATACTGGCCCTTCCTCTGGTTACGATGCTGGAGTTGTTAATTATCTTTGATTGCACAACCTCTTCTCACTTACTCACTGGGATAATGCAGTGGTAATCTGTTACGGCGTCTTTTCTGAGGTCCCTTGCTATTGAATTTTTCATCTGCTTATTGAAAACACCTCCTCATCTCTGAGTCCAAGTCTGGAGAGAGGAGACTGGACCCTCCTGCCTCACTACTGCCTCAGCCCCAGAAACTGTGAAAGGCAGGCTTGATTTGTCTTTGCTTTATAGCACATTCTTCTGTTCTTGGCACAAACCTATGGTCTGGTTGACAAGGGTGAAAGGAACATGTTAGATATGCCACAGTAGACACTTCAAGATCAGAGTCCTCCAAGTTTGGTTCCTGATACGCAAAAATGCTTTATCCTTTAGATAAATATTTCTCAACAAAGCCTGGCTTCAGACACCATTGTCTTATTGCAAACTTTTATTTTGAATACCAGAAGCAGAGAATTGGCTATTTTTTTTCTCTTTCAATTATAAGAATTCAAATACACCCCCCTCAACACACATACAATCGCCGCCCCACACAGAGACGTACACACTGTGTATCAGATATTCTTCTAGGTTCTAGGAAGCCATTGTAAAAGGAACAGACAAAATTTCTGCTTCCAAAGAGCTGTCATTCTAGTGGGAGGTGGAAGGTGACAGGTAATAAGCCAAATGAATAAGTAAAAGAAATACACGAGCTGATGTTATGTGGTATGAAAGAAAATGAAGAGAGGATAGCAAGTGCTGGAGATGGAATGCTGGGAGTCACTTTAAATGTGACATTTGAACAAGACCTGAGGGAAGCTGAAGACCAAGCCATATGGATCATCTGGGAGAAGGTCATGCTAGAGAAGGTCGTATAAAAATTAGAAATGGAAATGCATGTTAATATTTTTCAAAATATCCCTGTTACTTAGTCATCCCTGGCTCTAAACGGTGATGCTTTGTTTTAGGCAGATATATCCAGACTGAATATTATTATCAAATCACACTTCCCGAAGTACTACAAAGATCATGCCACATTCATGTTCGAAAATCTTCAGGGAATCTCCGCTTGTTCCACGACAAAGTCATTCATTTTTTTATGCAGAATATAATAAAAGCTGGGATAAAAAATACAAGTTTCGTGACTTCTGCTTCTGAGGAGCTCTTGATCAGTTGCAGAGGATGGACTTAATCATATGAGCATGTAATAAGATCAATGCCAGAAGTCTGCATGGGGTCTTTTGGAAGCACAGATAAGGCATCTAATATGCCCCGGTGGGAGTGGGAGGTCAAGAGTGACCTCTCAGAGAACACGATGGTTGAGCTGAGTCTTGAAGGATAAGTAGAAGTTATCCAAGCAATGCCCCTGAGCAGGCAGGGCAGCATCAGTGAATGCATGCAGTGGGGGACATGCATAGCTCAGAGCTGCCGGCAGGAAGGTTGAGGGCAAGCAGTGGAAGGAGGTGAAGCTGGAGATGTGGACAGATCAAGGAAAGTCATATTACATCCAACTGCATTCACAGTAGTGTCTTCCTTGCCAGGCACATCTCCAGCAGTCCAGTCATTCCTCTGATCTGCTTCAGCTTATATTGGGTGTCGGGTGTATCTGCCCCTATATGTCCACTCTAACAACATGTCTATCCCCTCAGTCCTGCTTACAGCCTGCCAGAGCGAGGCAGCCTTCCTTTATTACAGCTGTCCAAGATGATCTAACAAATACTCACATATGTAAAAGTTCAATCGCTGCTGCCTCTTGTCATTGAAATGTCTCATGTATGGCTATTTTCCTTTAATGGGTTATAAATTTGAAGGCACAGACTGCCGTGTTTCTCCTACATGGTCCAACATGAGGCTCTGCATACAGTAGATGTCCAATGAGTTCTTGTTGAAAATAAATTGTATTTCTTTAGACCTGAGGTGTCCTATACAGTAGACCCTAGTCAAATGGAGCTACTTAAATTTAAATTAATTAAAATTAAATAAGATTAAAAATTCAGTTTCTCAGTCACGTTACTCACATTTCAAGGCCTTACTAGTCCATGTGTGGCTAGTGGTTACTGTATTGAGCAACACAGAAAACATTTCCATCAGTGCATAAAGTTCTATTGGCCCTCACTGCTTCAGAAAACTTTTTAAAGGAGTTTCCAGATGAGAACTGCTTCAGGCCGCTTTGGAATCATATCTATAAACTGTCTAAAGAGTAGCACTCAATTCTATTGCACATGATGCTAAAGCTATTGATAAAACGTTATATTTGGCTTCAGATAATTTATTTTTACAAGCTTGGCAATACACAAGATGTAATATTTATTGAAGGAATAAAAAATAGTAGTGTTTTATTGATGTCTACTCTGTGCCAGGTATTGCACTAATATGCTATATATATTTTATGCTATATAAATGTATTTAAATTTAATCTTTAGAACCACCCTTTGAAATATATATTATGAAAGAAGAAGGAATTGAGGTCATTCTGGTGAAATAATTTGCTTAGAGTGTAAAGCCAGGAAGAAGCAGAGCCAAAGTCCCAACTCAGGAGTTGCTGACCCCAAAGCTTACCCCATGAATATTTCATATATATCATATATATATATGAATTATATACATATGTATATAAGTTATCAACATCAGCCACCTAAATTTAAGAAATGTTACCATTTTCTGTATTTGCTTCTTTCTATAAATATAAAGACCAACAGACTTAAAGCCACATTTAACTCTTCCCAGATCTCATTCTTCTCTCTTCCCTCTGCAAGAATAACTACTATCCTGGATGCCTGGGTGGCTCAGGCTGCCTTTGACTCAGGTCATGATCAGAGGGATCAAGTCCTGCATTGGGCTTCTTGCTCAGGGGGGAGCCTACTTCTCCCTTTGCCTCTGCTTCTCTCCTACTTATGCTCTCTCTCTCTCAAATAAATAAATAAATGAAATCTTAAAAAAAAAAAAAAGAATAACTACTATCCTGAGGTTAGCATGTAATTTTCATGTTGGTCTTAGTATGTTTATATGCATATATGTTACTAAAAATAGTATATAGTATTGTTTTGAACGCCTTTGATTTTTAAAAAAGGAATGTAGTGTTCTGCAATTTACATCTTCATTCAATATTGTGTTTCAAGATTAATTACAATTGATGCATGTAGCTTTTGTTCATTTATTTCTACTGTTTTGTTTTCTTCCATTGTGTGAATGTAGTACAGT
Source organism: Procyon lotor (assembly GCA_028646535.1). NCBI lineage: Eukaryota > Metazoa > Chordata > Mammalia > Carnivora > Procyonidae > Procyon > Procyon lotor. Next base: position 12,908,921 of record CM053605.1, on the reverse strand, counting down.
TTATTTGTCCATTCTCCAATCTATAGACATTTCTGCTGTTGCTAATTGTTGTTATTGTACGCAGTGCTGTAGAAAAGATCTGCATGTATTTCCTTAAGTGTATGGCAAACGTTTCTCTAGCATATAGATCTCAGAAGGGAATCACAGGGTGCTTGGTTATAGACATCCACATGTTACTAGATATTGGGTAATTGTTCTCAAAATAGCAACTTCAGTTCATATCCCCATTTACAGTGCTTCCCATTTTCATAAATCCTTGCTGTACTTGGAATTTTCACTTTTTAATTTTTGCCATTCTAATGAGTATGAAATGGCATTCCTTTTTATTTCCTCAGTCATAGTGGAATTGAGCTATTTTCCTATATTTAGTGGCTGTTCATATTTCCTCTTCTGTGACCTGCTGAATCATAAATATTGTCCAAATTTCCATTTGGCTATTGATTTTTCATTTTGATTTGTGAGAGCTCTTTACATGTTCTGATTACTAATCCTTTGTTATTTATGTGGGTTGCAAATAACTTTCCAGGTTGTCTTTTCTTTGTCTTTTTTTACTTCGTTAATAGAAGTTTTTAACTTCAGTGGAGTTAGATTTATAATTTCCTTTCTCAGTGTCTTACTTTGGATTTTCTTTTCATATTTCAGCATCATTAAAATAGTCTCTTACATTTTCTTATAAAATTTTGAAGATTTACTTATTACATTTGGGACCTTGGTTAATTTAGATTTTATTTTTGTGTGTGATACAATATAGGCATTCAAGGTGGCTATTGTTAGTTTTGACCAGCTGCTCCTCTCACCATATAGAAAACATAATTCTTTCTTGTATTAAGTCCCCATGTATGTGTGGCCATGGGCCTGGTCTCTATCTTCTGCCATTGGTTTCTTTGTTTATTTTATTGTTGACAATCTTGTGACTTTTTATTTCTTATAGCCTACGTGTTTGCCTTTTTATTCCTCTGTAAAATTGGCTTGTCTTGTCTCTGCTTTTTTTCTTATCTTCTCAGTTTTTGGAACAGCTTAATGAGTTTTAATTCATGTTTTTTCTAATTTTTCAAACTACTTCTTATTTTGAGTCTCGTGTTGGTAGTAAAAAATCCATTTTATGCTTTCTTTAAAAGAGAAAAGGCTAGGTCAGGAAGGATGGTGATGTTAGATCAGAAGGAGACATGATATAGGGGAGGTGGTTGTGGTTGGCCCTGACAAGCCTTAGGGAATTTGGTCAACATGAGAGACTGTGGACTCTGAGCAACAAACTGAGGGTTTTGGAGGGGTGGGGGTGGGGGGTTGGGCGAGCCTGGTGGTGGGTATTGAAGAGGGCACGTATTGCATGGAGCACTGGGTGTGGTGCATGAACAATTAATCTTGTAACACTGAAAAAATAAAATAAACATTTGGGAAAAAAAAAGAGTGGATGGACGATAGAGGTAAGAACTGGTTGCTAGTTGTGCAGAACTACTGCTAAATGCATTGTCCACCAAAGGAGGTCAGAATTAAGATGTCAGATACACCATAGATAGGAGGATAAGTGTATATTTAAGTAGGGATGAGCAGGATATTGTGATGGCCAGGGTCTATGACAATTGCATGGATACCCTGGGAGGATGTTAGTTACTTATCATAAAGCTAACTATAATAAGGCTATTACAACTGGAAGTAGCCTTACTGTACTTACCAGTCCTTCCCCAGCCCTATTATGAAGTGTCTTCATAATAAGACACTATGGCCTAGTGGTATAAGCAGGTCTATCAAATTCAACAATTTGGGGCTCCCTGCTCTAACACCACCACCTAGAAGTTGAATATCTTGAGTGAGGTTCTTGGTCCTCTCTCTAAGCTTCTATAAAGTGAAGATGATCCTAATTTCTACTGTACAAGTGAGGAACGCACCAAGCAGACTGTCTAACAAACAGTAAGTGCTCAAGTAATGGGCACTTAAAAACAACCATTGCCTTAAAAAAAACCATAGTTGATTAAACCAATCTGGTCACTAAATGCCCCAAATGCCAGAAACTGTGTCCTCATCCATCCAACATCCTCTTTGTCCTCTTCATTTGGGGAATCCACGTCATTCTGGTGCATGTAAGTGCATTTCCATCTCCTAGAAACAGTGGCTTGCACCAGATCATCATCCATTGTGAGCCATGCCTATGGATGCCTCATGCTTCATGTTTGTGATTCTTTCTCTTCTGAGTCTTAACCTGGGCTCACCACTCAGCCACTCTTCACTTCCTACATAGGAAAGCGATTTAACTTCTCTGCTCAGTTCCCTCATCTATACACAGGGCAAGTCACAGGGTTACTAACATAATTAGTAAGTGAATATGTGAAAGTGCTTAGTAGAGCGCACAGCACATATTGGCCTTCTATGAACATTGGTTATACAAAAATGAGTGAATGTATGACAACAGACAGTAGTAGTTTATTTGCTCACATCAGACTATCTGAGTCAACTTATAGGCTCTGGCACTTGTTAGGTGCATGTCTTTAGGAAAATTACTTAAAAATACTTAACTTCTCTCAGCCTCAGTTTCTTCCTTATTAATTGGAATATAATGTATGTCAACTACTTCGCATATTGGAACTGCTCAACAAATATGAGCAGTTTTATTAATATTTATTTGATATTTTTTGGATGATATAATAATACCAGTAAAAAGTTATACATGCCAGATTCTAACCGAGTGTTAGGAAATGGCAGGAAGTGAAGGAGATACCTTCTGTACAAATGCCACCTCCCCCTTGATTCACCCATTTGTCACTCTTGAGCCATTTATACAGCCCAGGGACATTAATACTGGGCTTCAGATAACCATCAAAGACAGCAGTAAAGGAGAGACTGTTATCAAAGGAGCAAACAAATATGTGGAGGTTTCATTTTGGCTAGGACATAGGCTGCAGCTGAGAAATGGCAGAAAAGAGTGGAAAGAAAGGCAAGGAAAGCTGGACCAGATCTTACAAAGATGTTGGTATTGTCTCCCCAAACAGCTTTGCTAACATGGAATTTTGCTTAAAAGGACACTCACTGACTATGGAGAATATAAAAGGAAATGTACAGACTATGTCTACATGTATATATACATACATATTCCCCCCAAAGGATCAAAGCTAAATAATTTATTGTTTGGAAAATCAAATAGATAGTAAAACTATAATACTAGCAAATAATCAAAATTCAGGTTAATGGTCACCTTTGAGGCATACTGTGGAAACTGATCAAGGAGGGGTCTTAGTTAACATAGGTTGTAAATATGTGAATGGTCATCTTATAATTATTGCCTAAAATAAACAGAAATGTTTTAGATTAAAATAAATAGCCTAAAATAGGGATTCAGGAGACCTAGGCTTTTGGTCAATTGAGTACATGTACAGTTTTTGGCAAGTTGTTCTATCTCTCTGAATTTTAGCTTCCTGATGGGAAATAATGGATTATTTCAGATTCAGATTTTCTATTTTTATGTATGTTTGTTTTTGGATCTTGTTTTTGCAGAAGTCATAAGATTTCCTGAATATTTGACTAAAGTTTGGGGTAGTGAAGTATGAGGGTTCCCCCTGCAGTTTAAGAGAAGGGCTTTTATGCATTATGGAACAGAAAACAGAGAATGGGGAATCATGAAAACCGATTTGGATAAAGGAGTTCCAAATCTGAATGATGTTACTGTAATATCAAACATAGTGTGATTAAAGATATAGGTGATTTCTTTCTCATGTATTGGATCTAAAAGATACTAAGAAGTTCCCTGGGAAGTGTCCTGTTTGTTTGTTTGGTCTTTAGGCTTGTTTGCTATTATGCTTTTCTTTAGGGAGTTGATTTTTTAAAAAAAATGTATATATGACACATTAAGTTATGAAATTATTTACTTGTTCTCTCTGGACTTCAGTTTCCTTATCTGTAAATGGAGAGTACTGCTACTTACAATAGAAGATTCTTGTCAGGATGAAATGGGCTGATGCGTGGTAGGGCTAAGCAGAGACCCTAGCACCTGGGAAGTATTTTAAACCTGTTAGAGGTGACCATGGTGAGGATGAGGATGATAATGAAAGAAGAGGAGGAGGAGAGAGGAAGGTGATGCTGATGAAATGGAGCCCTTATATATTAAATTAAATTAAATTAAATTAAATAATTAATTTAGCGAATGTGTGTCATGGGGGAGGGGCAGAGAGGGGCGAGAGAGAGAGAGAATCTCAAGCAGACTCTTCCTTGAGCCCAGAGCCTGATTTGGGGCTTGATCTCATGACCCTGAGATCATGACCTGAGCCAAAACCAAGAGTTGGTTACTGAATCAACTGAGTCACCCAGTTGCTCTGAGCCCTTCTACATTTTAAACAATGGAATATTTTCTAGTGAAAATCTGGTGTTTAAAAATTTTTAATTGAATTACATTTGTATGAATGTAAATAAATCAGAATAAAAACTTCCAGTCCCTATGAGGTATAGTGCTTAGTCCATGACTGCATCCAGAGCTAAAAATGGCCCCATCTGGCTAATGCATGCAAGCCTTAGTAAGTCACAACAGATTTTTCCAATATCTATTTTTTTTTCTTTTAAGGAACTGTTTTGAGATATGGATTAGATAAATTGGTAATATATCAATAATTCCTCTCCCTCCTTATTATGTCCTCTTCTTCCTCCTCTTCTTTCTCTTCTTCCTCTTTTTCCTCTTTTCATTCTGTTCATCTCTGCCCCTTCTTTATAATCACACCAGCAAAAGTAAACAATTTTTTCTCTCCAGTATCTCTCCTTCCTCTACTTCCTCTCTTCTTTCCTCCATTTTATATGGTTCAGGGGGCCATGATTCTTCCTCTCCACTCTTTCCCCAGCTCCTGGTGAAGACACATGTCTTCAGGGACCTGGCCAAGCAGAATAATCCAGTTTCCTGGACATGGTGATCAGTGTAGAGCTGGCACCTTCCTCAAACAGACTTGTCAGATATTTGGCATAAAATCCATGAAAAAGGTGGTTTCTCCCTTTATGATAGAAAGAAAAAATGTATGCAGAAGTTACTTGTGGCTTTTTTCCTTATAGTCACTTGGAAGAATTTGTTTGCAGAGCAGAAAAGAGTCAAAAACAAAAATGGAAAAATTGAAAACAAGAGGGAGAGAGACAGAGAGACAGAGGCAAAGAGAGACAGAAACAGAGAGAAAGGCTGGGAAAGACAGAGTGATTTAGGATCAGTTTTCATTACTGGGTTTAAAACTTCTCAGGCCATATCCTTGCATAAAATTTAGTTATATGAAAAAATACATAATTAAAATTGAACCAGTTTTAGTTGAGTTTCTCTCATCTATACCCCGATGTTTACTGAATAAAAATTTGAGGGAATGGGGCACCTGGGTGGCTCAGAGGGTTAAAGCTCAGGTCCTGATCTCAGGGTCCTGGGATTGATCCAGCCCTGCATCGGGCTCCCTGCTGAGCACGGAGGCTTCTCCCCCCCCTCCCCACCCCTCTGCCTGCCTCTCTGCCTACTTGTGAACTGTCTCTCTCTGTCAAATAAATGGATAAAATCTTCAAAAAAATTTTTTTGAGGGAATGAATCAGCTTATTAAGATTCAAGATATTAGTACTAGCATTAAAGTCTTTAATTAAAAAAAGACATGCAACACAAAAAAATATATGTCTTTTTCAGCACACTCTTCTTAGACATGGATAGTCAGATCAGCTAAGTTTTTCGAATCGGGAGAAAGCATGTTCAGTAGACAACCCAACGGCAGATAAAATTTCTTGTTTAAAAGTTTTCAAACATCAAGGCTTCTTTCTCATTCTGTGGTTTGTTTTGTGAACAGTAGTATGTTTATATTCATTTATAAAATGTGTATGGTTTACAAACAGTAGCATGAGAAAAAAACGCTACCATTTATGATGAGTGGCATGAGCAGCTTGGAAGAGACAGCGCAGTTCAAGAAAATTTTAAAATCAACAAAGTCTGTTATTTTTCCCTTGCTTTTGGTTTCATATTTAAATGGAACAAAGTGAATATGGTAAATATTTCACATATGTAAATACTAGTATCATATTTCTATTAATCATGTAGTACAACATTTGATATTCTCAATTAAAACCCTTAAATTACCTGCTATAGTGCCTAGAGTCCCTAGAGTAATTGCTCTCTTATTTTCCTGGATAACTTATTTAGGGGAAAATAAAATAATGAAATGATCTTAAAATGAAAAGTCCTGAAAATAGCGCTCTTATTTAAATCACAATACTTCACACTCATCTGAGATTTCTTCATCTCTGCAATAATGCAGCTGTTTTCCTCAGGGTGTTCTCACAAGTTCATAAAGAAAAAAATTGTTATGAGCCTTCCGAAACCCCAAGGAAGGCAGCTGTGTTTTTGATAAAGTGGGCTAGGGTTTCAACACTTCAAGCTATAGGAAATTTACACGGGAATTTTCTGCATTATATATCCATGAGCAATATATTTTCAGTGGTAACAACGTACACTGTATTTAGTTCGAGTTTACACAGCGAAGCGGTCAGGCTGAACGTTGCGAAATTAAAAACCTGACCTTCTGTAGAAGCTTCTGCCCCAAACATACAGAGTGTCACTCTGTGACCCATAGAAAAACGCAAGGGAAATCAAGGGAGGGTGAAGAGATGCTTTGGCTGGATCTCCCCCCCCACATCCCGCCCGTCAGATGTCTGAACGTCACTTGCCTCTCCACATTCAGTAGAAGGGATATGTCATAAATCAGTGGCATTATGCACACATTTTAGTAAAGAAAAAAGTCTACCAGGGCTTGTGTGATTGAAGAATTGGGGCTCTGCCAATCCAAAAATCTCTTGGCTCACCAGGCTGTGCTGAATCTTCCCTGCTCTCTCACCTTTGCTGTCAAAGCACTTATCCTTCTGATTCTGGACAAGGAAGGGACATTCCCAGACTGAATATATTTGAAAGTTTTCTGTCTACCTTTATAAGCAGTGACCTAGCTTGTGTCCACCCAGTCGCTAGAAAATGTGCAGGGGAAATACTAATCAGTGTGTTCGGTTCTGGAGAGTGCTTGCTTTTCCCCTGACCTGCCTTCATGCCTTTTCATGGCGTTGGCCTCACGTGGAACAGCTCCTGGATCATTCCTTCAGGCAGAGCCATTGCTCTCTGTCAGCTCTGCTCTCCGTCAAGCCAACTTTCATTTATTCGGTGCCAGTTTCTTCCTTTGTGCATCATTTATCCTGCTGACTTTTCTTTTTACTTCCTGTTGCCCTCCTAGGCTTCTGCACCACGGCCATGACAACAGATGGAAAAAACAAAAAAGTTATACTTCAACTTCTGTGCGCTGTGTCTCTTTTGAGATTTCTGTTGTTAGCATTTTTTTGCTCAGTTTAAGGGGTAGCGACATTGTTATTGCAAATATCGTCCCAAGATCATTTAGTTAGCATCATAATTTTTGACCCTGAGATCATGACCTGAGCTGAAATCAAGAGTTGGATGCTCGGCCTATTGAGCCACCTAGGCATCCCCTGTGCCTGTAGGTTTAATGGTGTGTGAATATTAGACTCTCTTGTACATATTAAACGAAACAAATGAAAGAAGGAATGATTCATGGCATGGCACTGAAGAAAGAGCGTGTGCTTTGGAATGAGGCAGAACTGAGATACAAGGATTACAAGAGATAACCTTTGGGAGAGCATAGACAGAACCCACAGTTTCTTGTCACATGCCCTGTTTTCACCACCACCCTCAGGCCAGGGTTGCAGGCTTCCCTTTGCTGAACATCTCCACTTACCTTTCATGGTCCTGCTATAGCTTTGGTAAAGATTTATCTAAGGAGAACTAGGTGAACTCAGTTGAACAAGTGCCACTTGAGGTGCAAGGATAATTTCTTCTTTTAGGAAAAGATGACTCTATTTGAAAGCCAATCTTCTGTAAATTAAGGTTTTGTTAATCAGTTCTCATCTTGGAACCAGCAAGTGTGGCCTCATCTACTGCTGCGGTGATCAAAGAGTATGTGGGAATGACAAGTGCATGTTTATGGCTCTCAAGGTTCGAGTTACTGTCATGGCCCCACATTTTCAACTCGTCTGTGCGGATTGTTACGCACTTTGTTCCTCATTGCCCCATTAACCATCTGGCCTGAAGGTCCATTCGGCAGTTAGAGAACATTGGATAAGGTAGTTCAGTGTTCCTCACACCTTGTGAATTCCCTCTCTGTGACACAGAGGTTTTCACTAGTGTCATACCTGGGTCTTCCTGACTTCTGAAGGATATAAATACTGCTGGAAAATTAAATAAATGTCCCTTGTCTTCCCCTATATCATAACTTATGTCTTTTAGGTCAGTAAGTTGCTCAAAACCAACCTGAAAACATACTGAGATCACCCAATGTTTTATCAAACAGAGGCACAGATTCAGTATTACCTTAACACAGAAGATGTGACCCTCTCCAAATTCTATTGATTGACTTAGCTCCTATTTCCTTACCAGCACAAAGCTAGCAATGCTCTATAAAAATTTCCCTACAGTCAAGAAATTCTTTCTAATTTCTTCTCCTAGATCCTGATTCTAAATCCCCTATTCCTAAAATAGAGCCAGAGCTCTATTTTAATTCCAGTAAGGATTAGTAGAAGTGTGTCCAGGAAATATTTGGGAAATACACTAAAAAAATTTATTCCTGTTTATCCGAAATTCAAATTTAACTGGTGATTCTATATTTTTATTTGCCAAATCTTGAAAGGCTTAGTTACGTGTAACCTTCAAAGTAATATACCTCCGTCTCCAAAAAAAACTAACATGAATAATAGTTTATCTTGTGATTACATTTCTGTGTATATATTCACTTTATTAATAAAAGTAATTGAACTGATAAATTATTGAACACTACATTTGAAACTAATGATGTACTATAAGTTGGCTAATTGAATTTAAATTAAAAAAAATGAAAAAAGTAAAAGTAATTGAATAGAAAAAAGAAAGGTTGAGAAGTACTGTACCATGTCATTAGCTTTTTTTTTTTTTTTTAAATTCGCAGCTTTGTCTCTTAAGTAGTTGAGGAGGTTTTGATAGATGCTTGTTCTTCCAAATCACAGTCTCTTCTCAGCATTGGGAGAAATAACGTAAGAGGGTGCTCTTATTTGTACCTGGAGAAAACAATTCTAAAGATGAAGATATAAATAACTAAGCCAATGCCATACTCTTTGTGTGTGTGTGTGTGTGTGTGTGTGTGTGTGTGTGTGTGTGTGTATTTGATCTGAAGATGCTTTAAAATAGCACTGCTTTTCCGAACTTAAGATGCTGACTTGATACACCATTCCAACTGCAATCTCTTGGCACAGTCTGAAATGATAAAGCAAAGCCCTTGGTCCATACTGAAGTGAGTGGTGGACTAAACTCCCTTGGAGGTAGAGCTGAAATATGGAAGCAACTTCATAGCTGAACATGACAGTTGTCCCTGCGCTATAACTCTATAACAAATGTGCCAACTGGACGACCACCCGGAAGTCTGCTGCAGAGCATAGTGCTGAAATCATAGGTGAACAATTATATTTTACAAACAACTTTTTGTCTATACAATTCCCTTCTCTTAATGAGATCACCAGGTAATGAGAGAGAGATGAGGAAAAAGATTGTTAAAATTGTCTTAGTGGAGGGCAACTCAGGACGGAGCAAGTGAAAGCAGATAGGCTGGTCAAGAACAGAGTTGAATTGGAGAAGAATAGGGTTTAGGATTTCTCCTACCTTCCATCATTTCTAATGCCGTTCTACAAGACGGCAGACTCAGTATTTGCTGCAAAACACAGCATAACATATGGTGAAGGAAATTGAAATGAGCTAAATGGCAAACCAAATACAAGATTTTTTTCCTTTTCTTTCCAATATAAGTGATAAATTGCTAACAGAAATAGGATGCAGAGTATTTCTAATTTAATATAAGGAAGATATCCTTTCTGAAACATAGTGACTGACATTGGATATATATAAGGAGAAATTTTAATGGTGTATGCATTTAATTAAGGGTACAAACATCATTTCCTAGTGGTTTGGAACATATGTAGAATACAAATTATTAAGCAAAAAAATTTATAAATATGGCAAACTCTTCTGTTCTCAGATAAACTGTAAAAATAAATGAAGTCATCAATAATATCAAGTATAATTTAATAACAATTTTTCATTTAACATTTAATAGTTTCCAGATCGGTTTGTATTTCTCCAAAAATGAAGATGGTATATACACACATAAAATAATAGCAAATAGTTATTCTTTAGGAAAAAAGCAGAAGTTTGATAAAATATGTAATTTAAATTTATCAATTACATTTAACTAGAATCATAAATATTATATAGATAAATATTTTATCTGGGTATTTATTCAATTTGCTTCTGAAATTTTTCCTCATTCAGGGAGAATTCATTTTTCCCTCTTAGTTAATTTTCTCCTTTCTGTCTATAGTTTTATATGTATGTAATATTTTTGTTTTCTGTTATTAGTTCTTACATGTAAAAAAATTTTTTTCTCCTTTAACACTTTTTTTTTTTAAGATTGCATTTATTTATCTGAGAGAGAGAGCACAAGTGAGAGAAGGGACAGATGGAGAAGTAGGCTCCTTGTTGAGCAGTGAGCCCAATGTGAGGCTTGATCCTGGGACCCTGGGAATAGGACCTGAGCCAAAGGCAGACCCTTAACCGACTGAGCCACCCAGGTGCCCCTTCTTTACCACAAGCTCGAAAATGGCTTTAAGTAACTAAATATGCATAGGAACTTAGCAAATACTTATCACTCCGTGCCAATCCTGTGGATATCTTGATATGTTTTCTCCAACTGCTTCATTGTTCAAAGATGAGTATAATAGGGATCTCAACATTGCTTTTGCAGCCTCATTTTTTTCTTGTGGCCTGGACCTAATGATTTTTGTAATCCTCAAGATGTTTATAGTATATTTTAAGACACTGTACTGTATTCTTCGACTCAATAAAATACATGAGAATGAAAAAAATCCCTTACGTAGCAACACCTGTGAATTAAAGATGGAAGAACTTCATATTTATTAGTCTTTCTCAACACTATATGTAAGAATAGTCTAAAGAATTTTTAAAAATAATATTATCCAAGCCTCACTTCAGAACAGTTCTATCAGAAAATGAGAGAAGTGGGTGGTGGGAAATATTCAACAGTATAGACCATAAAACAAACCTTATCAAATTAAAAAGAAAAAAGACATGTTCTCAGACTATATTACAATTAAAATAGAAATCAATAACAAAAATATTTCTAGAAAATCCCCCAAATGCTGGGATATTCAATGAGAAACTTCTAAACAATGTGAGGTCAATGAGGAAATCTCAAAGAAAATCAAATGAGTAAAGATGAAAATGTATCAAAATTTGGGGGATGCAGCTAAACTAATGCTTACAGGGACATGTTATGTTAAATGCTTATATTAGAAAGGAAAAAAAAAATTCTCAAATCAGTAACCTAAGCTTCCATGTTAAGGACATAGAAAAAAACACTACTAACAACAAATTAAAGACAAAGGAAAGAAAGAAAAGACATTAAAAAAAGATTAGATAGAAATCAATAAAGCTGAAAACAAAAGCAGTAGGGAAAGTCATTGAAACTAAAAGCTGGTTCTTTAAAAAGATCAATAAAATTGATAAACCTCTAGTCAGATTGACAAAGAAAAAAAAAGACAGAGAAGACAAAAATTACCAGTATCAGGAATGAAATGACAGCAGTACTGATTCCACAAACACTCAAAAAATAAGGACATACTATAGACAATATTATACCCATATAAGAACTAGGATGAAATTTACCATTTCTTTGAAATGAACACTATCAAAACTTATGAAGATGTCTGTGTATGTGTGTGAGTGTGTGTGTATGTGTGTGCATGTATAACTTCAGCAGTTCTAAATCTATTAAAGAAATTGAATGTGTAGATAAGTAAATTTGTTCCAAAACTGAAAACTCAACGCTTAGGTGGTTTCTTTGCTGAATTCTACCCAACATTTAAGAAGATATAATATCATTTCTATATAATCTTTTCAAAAAATTAGGAGAAAGAATACACTGAACTAACATAAAAACCAGACAATTAAGCTAAATACCAATATCCCATCATGAACACAGACAAAAATTTCCAATCCAATTCAAATGTGGCAATGTATAAAAAAGATAATATAACAGTGGGGTTCATCTCAGAATGTAAAAGGTTCAACATTCAGTGTAACTCACCATATTAACAGGCTAATGAAGAAAAACCACATAATCATCTCAGTTGATGCAGAACAAAGAATAGACACAATACAATGTCCATTCACAATACAGACTCTCCACAAACTGAGAATAAAAGGAAATTCACTAAACCTAATAAAAAGGAATCTGAAAAACTATACTAACATCATATTTCATGGTGAAAGACTGCATGTTTTTCCATAAAATTAAGACTAAATAAAATAAAGCTTGTATTTTTTTTTTTACCCCATTCAAATTTATCTTGGAAGTGCTATCTTGTGCAGAAAGACAAGGCAAAAAATAAAACAAATGAGCACGTAGATTAGAAAGGAAGAAATACAACAGCATCAATCTGCAGACTAACTAATTGCTTAAATTAGAAAATCCCTAAAAATCTAATGAGAACTTCTAGATTTAACAAGTGAATCTTGCATATTTGCAAGACAGAAGGTCAACAGGCAAAAGTAGAGTGAGTATATACTTATATATTAGTGGTAAGAAACAGAGTTTGAAATTAAAAAAATTTATAAAACAGTTTAAAAAGAAGTGGTTAAGTATGAATCTAACAGAATGCATTCAAGATCTGTACTTTGAAAACTACAGAACACTGATGAAATAATTCCAAGAATATCTAAATAAACAAAGAGAAATACCATGTTCATTGATTAGAGACTTAATATTGCCAAAAGGTTAGTTCTTCCCAGTTTGATCTGTAGATTGAGATATTTCCATTGAACATCTGGTTAATTTATTTTATAATTACCAATAATCTGATTTTAAAATTTATATAGAAAGACAAAGGAACTAGAATAGCCAAAACAAGTCTGAAAAAAAGAACAAAGTTGGAAGACTCACATTACTTAATTTCAAGATATACCATAAACTACAGTAATCAAAACAACATGGTATTGACAATGGATAGATATAAGATCAATGAAACAAAATAGCTAGCCCAAATCAGCCCAAAAAACTGATTTTTTTTAAGATTTTATTTATACCTTAGAGAGAGAGAGAGAGAGAGAGATCACAAGTAGGTAGAGAGGCAAGCAGAGAGAGAAGGGGAAGCAGGCTCCCTGCTGAGCAGAGAGCCTGATGTGGGGCTCCATCTCGGGATCCTGGGATCATGACCTGAGCCGAAGCAGAGGCTTTAACCCACTGAGCCACCCAGGCACCCCATATCAACTGATTTTTGACAAGGGTACAAAGGCAATTTAATGAAGAAAGGAAAATGTTTTTAATAAACATTTAATAAATGTTGTAACAATTAAATACCCACATGCAAGAATGAATCTCAACACGTACTTCACCCCAATACAAAAATTAACTCAGAAAAGATCATGGATCTACATGTAAACATTAAAAATTAAACCTCTGGGAAAAAACATAGGAGAAAATCTGCATGACCTTGATTTGTCAAAGATATTTTTATTTTTTAAAGATTTTATTTATTTATTTATTTGACAGAGAGAGAGAGAGAGAGACATCACAAGTAGGCAGAGAGGTAGGCAGAGAGAGAGGGGGAAGCAAGCTCCCTGCTGAGCAGAGAGCCAGACTTGGGGCTCAATCCCAGGACTTGAGATCATGACCTGAGCTGAAGGCAGAGGCTTTAACTCACTGAGCCACCCAGGCGCCCCGAGATTTTTAGATATAGCACCAAAAGCATGATTCATAAAAGAAAAACTATAAATTATAGTTTACCAGAATTAAAAACTTACGCTCAGTAAATGACACTAGTTAGAGGATGAAAAGATAAAGCATAGGCAGAGAGAAAATATTTGCAAATTACATGTCTGATAAAGGACTGGTATCCAGATTATATAAAGAACACTTAAAACTCAACAAGGAAACAAATAGGCAAAAGATCTGAACAGAGACTTCACTAAAGAAGATATATAGATGAAAAATAAACACGTGCAAGATGCTCAGCATTATTTGTCATTAGGGAAATGTAAATTAAAACCACAATGATATATCACGGCACGCTCATTAGAATAGCTAAAATAAAGCATACTGACGCTACCAGACTCTGGCAAGCGTGTGGTACAACCGGAATACACAGAAACTAAACTCAAATATTGTATTGTGAAACTCTAGTAGGATTGTTGTAAAATTTCAAAGGACAAGATTAAGGTGAAAATTGATATGAAAGCTTTTGTAAAAGGTTTCTATGAACAAGGTTTATTCAAAGGCAGACACTGTTGGCAATTTCCACAAGATCAATAGCAATTAACATTTTAAAATACGGTAATAATTAATTACATAATGTGAATCCATCATAAATATTTTTTCTTTTTTTTTTTTTTAAAGATTTTATTTATTTGACAGAAAGAAACACGGCGTGAGAGGGAACACAAGCAGAGGGAATGGTAGCGGGAGAAGCAGGCTCCCCGCCGAGCAGGGAGCCTGATGTGGGGCTCAATGCAGGGCTGGATGCGGGGCTCATCCCAGGACCCTGGGATCATGACCTGAGCCGAAGGCAGAGGCTTAACGACTGAGCCACCCAGGCGCCCGTTTTCATGTGTTTTTAAGTCAAGTAATCATTGCGATCCTCTATTATCTGTCAAAAAGAGACCTTGGTTATCTTTTTATATATGCTAATATTCTATTTTTATTGTGACATTTGCAAAATTTTGCAAAAATTATGGTTTTCTGATTGACATCATTTTTTCATTATTCAATCCAACCTTATGTGTACCTATGAACTAATCTAAGAGAGTTCGGATATTTTGATGTACGCTTCCATGGACCATTTGATGAAATCACTTTGTTTACTAACCACGTAATTACTATAGAAATGGATAGAAGTGTATAAAAACAAGTGATGAATCTAAATGACAATGCCGATAAGAAGTTTAACCATGTAACTGCAAAAAATTAAGTTTCTTAGATGCTATTTAACATGGGACACAGATGAAATATGTTATCATTGAATATGTGCAGCTCCTTTTCTCCTGCACATGGTTCTTCAATTACAACAGGCAAATGAGCTTCCTGGGCTTCCCTATCTGTCTTTTTTTCCAAGTAGCATTGGGTAGTATTAATGTCATCGGTGGAATAGATTTTTACCTGCACTTTTCTGTGAAATTGCTTCATTTAATTAAAATATGAATTTAGTTAGATCTGGTTTTGTGACCTAATAGCTTTGTTACCTTGAGCATCTACTATTTATCTGAAACACAGTTTTCTTTTATATCCAAATTAGACTACTTACAGGCTTGTTGTGAAAATCAGATAATCAGGTAAGATGGTAGATAAGATGAATGCCCATTAGGATGGGCATAATGTCCAGTACATTTCTCAACTAAAATTAGTCAATAGTTTCTTCTCTCCCTCCTTTTCTTTCCTTTCCCTGTTCCCTCTGAAACCATAGATTTCCTTTTTTGGACACCCAGGAATGGTGGAAGTCTAGTAGAATGCATTTGGGAAGGGAATAGAAATTTATGATCTATTTTATAAGCCGACATGAGTTGATACCGTATAAACTGATGGCTAAAACCTCTGCCATGCAGGAAAATTACTGATGTTATATAAAATGATTCTGGAAAGAAATCAGGTCAATTTATAAGACACCGAATGACACCTGAATCCTGTATAAACCCATATGTTATGTGTGTGGTTGGAGACACAAATATGAACAGGGCATAGTCCTTGCCCTGAAGGTGCAACTGATTTCATGGAGATATAAAACAAGGTATAAAGTATCCATAAAACAGTGCAAAATAATAAAAAAAAAATCCTTGGTTGAGGTATAAACAGTGTTCTCTGAGACAGGAAGAAAGAAAACTTCGTTTTGCTATGACTTTTAGTGAGAACTATTCCAAACAATTTGATAAACAAAATGAAAAAAAAAAATCACTGAATTCTTTCCAGTATTTCACATTCTCATTTCACACAACTTTGGAGTTTTACCATAATATACATATTAGATAACGTGCCAAGTGTGGGCTCAAAGATGGTATTTTGAAAAACAAAAGAAAAAGGACCTCTATCCGAAAACATGTCAATACTTTGCTAAGAAAGTACTTGGTAAATGGATTTGTTAATTTATTTGAGAAAAATCTGTGCCAAGGTGATTTAGAGGTGATATACCATGTTCAGTATAATAGAGTAACAGTGATAATACTGAGAGAGTACCAGCAGCAGGAGGAGTTGGACTAGAGTGCCTCTTCGTAACTAAATCACTGCATTCGTTGTTTCTTCAGCTGGTTATACTACTTATCTCTTTTAGCTGTATTTTATTAAGAGTTCCAATGTATATTTTTTGCATTATATTTTTATTTAGGTACAATATACATACAACAAAGGGCACAGATATTAAATGTATTGTTCCATGCACTTTTTGAAAAGACTTTATAATTTTAGAGCAGTTTTTATTTCACAGCATAATCAAGAGAAAGGTAATCAATGCATTTGGACAAATGCATATATCTATGTAACTTATAGCAACATTAAGAATAGCATATTTCGGGGTGCCTGGGTGGCTCAGTCGTTAAGTGTGACCTTCGGCTTCGGGTCATGATCCCAGGGTCCTGGGATCGAGCCCCACATCGGGCTCTTTGCTCAGCAGGGAGCCTGCTTCTCCCGCTACCACTCCCTCTGCTTGTGTTCCCTCTCTAGCTGTGTTTCTCTCTGTCAAATAAATAAAAATAAAATCTTAAAAAAAAAAAAAAAGAATAGCATATTTCCATCATCCCAGAAAGTTCCTGAAGACAATGAATGTCCTACAGTTTATGACCAGAGATTACTTTTTCTTATTCTGGAACTTCTTACATGAATAGAATATGAAAAAAAATTGTACTTTTTTGTGTTTGGCTCCATTTACTCCACATAATACTTTTGAGATTCAGCTATGTTGTTAGGATACTAGTAATTTTGTTTCATTTTGTTTTGTTTTTGTTTTAGAGAGAGGAAGAGAGCATGGGCACCCACATGTGATTGGAGAGAGGGAGGAGGGAGAGAAAATCTTAAGGAGGCTCCATGCCCAGCTCAGGGCCAGATGAGGGGCTGGATCTCAGGATCTGAGATCATGTCCTGAGTTGAAAGCAAGAGTTGAATGCTTAACCTACTGAGCCACCCAGGCACCCCAGAATACTAGTTGTTCCTTTTTATTTTTGATATGTGTGATATGCTGATGTGTCTAACAACCAGCTTTTTAAAAATAAAACAAAACAAAACAAAAAGCTGAATGCTAGCATTTGTCAATTTTCATCTTTTAAACACTCTGAAAGTACCAAATTTCACACTATTAACAGATCTTTGGTCACTTTGAAAAATTCCCAAAAATTGAACTCTCAGTTCTTGTGACCCAGCATGAGCTGGGGCCAGCATAGCACTGGTCATCTCCCATTGTGTGACTATAGCATAATCTGCATATCAGCTGAACTCTTGATATAAGCATGTGAGTTGTTTCTACTTTTGCGTTGTTATGACTATAGCTCCTATGAACATTCTTTTTTTTAAAAAAAAGATTATTTATTTATTTATTTATTTATTTATTTCACAGAGACAGGGAGATCACAAGTAGGCAGAGAGGCAGGCAGAGAGAGAGGGGGAAGCAGGCTCCCCACTGAGCAGAGAGCCTGATGTGGGGCTTGATCCCAGGACCCTGAGATCATGACCTGAGCTGAAGGCAGAGGCTTTAACCCACTGAGCCACCCAGGCGCCCCTCCTATGAACATTCTTATGTAAGTCTGGGTGAACGTGTATTTCCATCACTCCTGGGTAGATAACATCCAGTAGAATCACTTATTAAGTTTAACTTCATGAAAAATAATTGACAATTGTCTGAAGGAATTATAACATTTTATTCTTCCAACAAAAAAGTATGGGGGGGTCCAGTTGGTCCAAATCCTTGCCAATATTTGTATCAGCAATCTTTTTAATTTTAGCCATTTTGATGGAAGTCATGTTTCACTGTTTTCTCTTATGACTAATCTCTATAAGCAGTATTTCATGTTCTTGTTTGCTCTCTCCATATCTTCCTTTGTAAACTGTCTAAGTCTTTGGGCCATTTTTTTTTTTGGTCTGTTTATTATTGAGTTGTAGGAGCTCTTCACATGCTATTGACATAAATCCTTTGCCATATAATCATTTATTAAACCACAACCTAGGAGAGAATTTTAGTACGTGTGGGTTGTGGCTTCATTATTTTTCTTTATAATGCCCCCCTTTTTAAATTAATAAATTTAACTTTTAGAGCACTTTTAGGTTCACAGCATAGTTGAATGAAAGTGCAGAGTTACTGTATTACCTCTGTCCCCTCACACACTCAACCTCCACCTCTTTGGACATCCCCCATATGGTACCTTCTTTTTTTTTTTAAGATTCATTTATTTTGGAGAAAGAGAGAGAGAGAGAGAGAGCATAAACAGTTGGGGTGGGGAGAGACAGAGAGGGAAGGAAAGGGACTAGCAGACTCCGCTTTCAGCACAGCCCAACCCAGGCTGGAACAGGACCCTGAGATCATGACCTGAGCCATGTTTATACCTCAACCAAAACCAAGAATCAGACACTTAGCAGACCGTACCACTCAGGTGCCCTGGTCCTTTTCTTTTCTTTTTTTTTTTTTCAATTTTCTGGTCCTTTTTTGATAATCAAAAATTTTTGAAAAAGTCCTATTTATAATTTTTTTAGTAGTACTTTGTGTCCCAATAAATCTTTACCTATTTCAAATTAACATAGATATTTTATTATGCTTTCTCTAGAAATCACACTGCTTTAGATATTATATTTAAATCTATTAATTATTTCAGCTTAATATTTGTGTACAGTGAAGATTAGGCATTGAAATACAATTTACTCCATATAGGTATCCCATTGTTCCAGCATTATTTATAAAACAGGTTTCTTTACCCATTGAATTACTTTGGCACTTCTGTTGAAAAACAATTGACCACCCGAGTGTGGGTCTAATTCTGGACTTTTTATTCTATTCAATTAACTAGTTTGCCTTATATCAATATCTAATTCCCTTAATTACTATGGATTTATATGAAGTGTTGAAATCAGATATTATGGATCCTCTAACTTTGTTTGTTTTTTTTTTCAAAATTTTAGGTTGAGGTTTTCTTTATACTTTAAGTCGTTATATCCTATATATTTTAAAATTGTTAATTTCTACAAAATGGCCTATTTGATTTTGATTGGGAAATGTGATCAGTCTTCAAATCAATTTGGAGAGAATGACCTCTTAACAATACTGAGTGTCCCAATCCATAAATCTAATATATTTCCTCATTTTTTATATGAGTCTTTAATTTCTCTTAGCAAAGATTTGTACTTTTCAGTATAATGATCTATATTTTGTTAAGTTTATCCCTAAATATTTTTTCATTTTAAGATGCTATTGTAGATAACATTGTTTTAAATTCTGTTTTTCTATTGTTAATTACCATTATGTAGATTTACAATTGGGTATTAATTGAATATAATTGGGTACATTCTTTATCTATCTAAATTCACTTATTAATTTAGTAATTTTTTTTAAGATTCTTTAGAATTTTCCACATCAACAATCATGTCTATGAATAAAGATGGCTCAACTTCTCTCTTTTCTTCCTGGCGGGTTCTGGTACTTTCCTATGTGACTCGCCATGGCATGGCATGTCCCTTTTTTGGGATCATTGAGTGTAACAAACTGTCTTTTCAATGACAGGTGTCTCCTAATCTGTGGTCTTGTTGTGTTATAACTAACTAATATAAAATTTACATTTTAAAATGCACATACACTACGCACATACATATACTAACACATTAATATTATATATTAACATTACCCTCTGGGTGATTTTTTTGCAGTTGTGGGTTATATTTTCATGCTTATTTATATGTTTTTTTTTTTTTAATTTTGAATGCTAGGAGTTGTTGATGATATTTCATGATAATTCTGAATTTTATTGTTTTGAGAGAGTTAAGTTTTATCAGGCAATTAATTTACTGTTGGATCAGGGTGATCATATCAGGGCTTGGTTTCTAGGCTTTGTTGGGCAGGGTCTAATGGAATCCTTCGTGTAGGTTATGGACTTTGTTCCCAAGGAATGGCCTTTCTAGTGTTTTAGCTAATGGATGATTATCTTAGTAAGGATGCTTCATTCTATCTGGTCAAACTCTAATATTTCCCTGTGCCACGTAAGCTCTAAAATCTCCCTTCTGCTCACAGCCATCAGTTGTCTTGAAGAGTCTCATGCACTGTGTGGCCAGCTTAGTATCTGGCCAAAGGTAGAGGGCGTACCTTGTACATGGATACCTGGAGTGTCTTCTCTGTACAGCTTTTTCCTCTGTTCTCCTGCTCCATTAATTTCAACTGCCTCACTAGATTTGAAACTCTAGTCTCAGTTTTCTCTGAGTGGTGAGATTATAGCTACCTGTTTGGCTCCAAATCCTTGTACCAATGTTTGGAATGTGGTCCCAGGCAGAAAGCGCAGATAAATGTGATATTCACCTTTTATGTCTATTTTCTCTCAATGGTTACAGACCTGCAGTCTCTGTTTTTCAATCCATAAAAACAATTGCTTCATGTATTCTCATCCAGTTTGAAAGTATTTACAGAGGAAGGTCAAATGTGATACCCTTTTCTCTATCAAATCCAGAACCAGAAATATGCTAATATATGCCTTTCTATTTTATTTTTTTTTAGGAAAGATAAATTTTATGGTTGTTTTTTGCAAGAAGCAAATTGCAAACTTTTAAAAAATCTTTTCCCTGTTACTCATTTTGCTATGGTTTTAGAATTATCTTTCATATTGTGCCAACTTCAAGTAACATCTGTGAAATTTTTGTTCTTTTTCTTATTTCAAATCTTCCATATATGCTGTAATTCTTCCACAAATTACTCCCTCACACAATGAATTTCTATATGAACTTGCCTTGTTTCACACCTTCAGGTTTGAAACCTCAATTTTTCACTATATTATGATGAGCACGTTAGGAACTATGCAGAGAACTCATTATGATTTTACTGCTTCCACAGAAGAACTGTGATGATAGAAACTTGCAGGGAAAAGCTTAATAAAGTATATTTTACAATTTATAATTTTATGAAGGTATAATAGGATTTATTGTAAAGTTCCATAGAATATGATTAATGCTAGCCTGCACAGACTCAATAATTATTTTGAGATAGATTTAGTTGATTTCATAACAATTAATTGGTTCAGCATAGGATCTGTTTGATTTAATTGCTAATAGAGTCTACAACAATTTGACCATATTTCAGAATAAGAGATAAGGTTGATTATATGTAGATATGATCACTAGTCTTAGATCACTAAATTGAGAAATAGCTGCTCTAGTGTTTCAGGACATCCTAATAGTTAATTTGGGTCACTGTGTAGTCAATTTCATTGAATGATGGTTGCTCAATAAACATCAGTTGAACCCATACCCCATGGAAAGACTGGACTCAAAAACATGAGAAAACAAGAAAATCAAGGTTATACTTAGTATCTTTTATTAACTTTCTAGGGCTGCCATATAAAATATCATAGGTTGAATGGCTTAGACAACAAAATTTTTCTTCTCACATTTTCAGAGGTTGGAAGATCAATCAAGGTATCAGCAGGTTTGGTTTCTCCTGAGGCCTCTCTCATTAGCTTGCAAGCTTATCACTGCCTCCATACATGACCTCTTCTCTGGGCACACACATCCCTTGTGTCTCTCTCTCTCTCTTCTTATAAGGACACTAGTCATATTGAGTTAGAACTCTCCACTCGAAGACTCACTTAACCTTAATTACCTCCTTATAGGCCCCATCTCCAAATATAGTCACATGGGAGTTAGGGCTTCAACATATACATTTTGAAGGGGACATAATTCAGACCAGAACAATATCCATGTTACAGTATAAACATAGGGGTACCTATGTTGGGGAAATCATGGAGAAGATGTGACTTCTGGTTTACCCAGGAACTGGACTTGGCAATTAGAGGCTCTTCCCTTCCTCCCTTAACCTTGGAATGTGGGTTCTGCTTGCCTTCCCCCACTCCCAGGGGCTAGTCCGATGACATAGTCTTGAGATAGTGATGTGGTGTTGAAAACATCTGTGTGGTACATGTGACTGAACACAGTTAAGACCTCTACATAAACTTTTAAAAATGTGGTGGGCAGAGCTGAGATCTATTTACTTGTCTTGTGGCCACCCAAGACATGCCTGGTATGTGAGTTCTCTTGCTTGTTAAACCTCCCACCTACCAGTCTGGAGCGACCCGCCTCTTTTTTCCAGTCTCTCCCTGCTCTCTTGAGTATGATTGCCAAATTTAGATGACACCTGGGAAACTCCCTAGGAGCGTACGAACCAACAACACATTAAATAAATGTAAGAGAAAATGCTGATTTATGAAATTTCTGCTCTTAAATTTTGTAAACAAAATTGAAAATAAGTTTATAAAAAGGACATTGAAATCTCATGACCAGGTGACAATGATTTTAGGATCAAATGAAATAAAATAGAAAATATGTGAACATGCTTTGAACTTTATAACACATGATAGAAACATAAGGTGTTAATTTGTAAGGCATTCACACTCAGGCCTCCTATGTTGGCTTCTAACTTCCTCTCCAGAGATACACTCTCAGGCAAAGTTCTTAGTGTGGATCTAAGTTCATAATTTTTCTCTCTTAAAGATTATTTCTTAATCCATATTACTAGCTGTAAGTTTTTGCCATCTGGTGACAAGTTTTGGGGTCAGGAGAACTTCCAAATTGACATCAATGTATTTTGTCTATGAGTAAGTTTAGTCCATGTGGCAGAGACCTCAAGGGCAGCATGTGACCTAGAACCATAAGGAACAACAGTTAGGGAAGAGAACCCAGCATTTTATTATTTTATTTTATGTTATGTTATGTTATGTTATGTTATGTTATGTTATGTTTTATGTTATGTTATGTTATTGTATTTTATTTATTTTATTTTATTTTGAAGATTTTATTTATATATTTGTAAGGGGGGCAGGGAAGGGCAGAGGGAGAGGGAAGCTCAAGAATACTCCAGTCTGAGCTTGGAGCCAGACACAGGGTTCTATCTCATGATCCCCAAGATCATGACCTGAGCTGAAATAAATAGCCAGATGCTGAATTGACTGAGCCTCCCAGGTGTTCCTGAGAACCCAGGCTTGAAAGGTGTAGTCAGAAAATATAATGGAAAATAAACAAATGAAGATCAATATAGCATGTAAGTGTAGGTTATTTTGAATCCCACAATCGAATGGAACACTAAAATCTATTTATTTCAGCACTAACTCATGCCTAAGTATTTGTTCATGTAGATTTTTATCTTCTACAAAGTTTACAACCCAGTCACCTACAGTTGCAATTTGGTCCATAGTCATGTCTGTCAGTGTAGGGTTTAAAATTCCTTTTATTTTCTCCTTATATTTTGAATTTGGGAAATTTACCATACAAACTTAGATATCTGGACTCTCTTGAAGAGTTGAGACTATCTGACTACACCACAGGCTCAAGCATCTGGAACTGAATAGTAGTTTTATTTATTTATTTATTTATTTATTTATTTATTTATCTGTCTGTCTGTCTATTTAATTTATTTATTTATATTTTTTTAGTGTTCCAAGATTCATTGTTCATGTACCGCACCCAGTGCTCCATGCAATATGTGCCTTCCTCAATACCCACCACCATGCTCGCCCAACCCCTACCCCCATCCCCTCCAAAATCCTCAGTTTGTTGCTCAGAGTCCAGAGTCTTTCTGTGGTTCATCCTCCCCTCCATTTTCTCCCAATTCACTCTTCCTTCCCTTCTCCCAATGTCCTCCATATTTTTCCTTATGCTCCACACATAAGTGAAACCATATGATTATTGACTGTGCTTGCTTGACTTATTTTACTCAACATAATCTCTTCCAGTCCTGCCCATGTTGATATAAAAGTTGAGTATTCATCTTTTCTGATGGAGGCATAATATTCCATTGTATATATAAACCATATCTTCTATCCATTTGTCTGTTGAAGGGCATCTTGGCTCTTTCCACAGTTTAGCTATTGTGGCTGTGATCATTGGGGTACATGTGGCCCTTCTTTGCACTATGTCATCCAAGCTTCACTCAAAAAGATTGAAAAATCCCGAATACACCAGCTCTCTTTATACCTTAAAGAACTAGAAAATCAACAACAAGTTAAGCCAACCCCATGCACAAGAAGGGAAATAATAAAGAATAGAGCAGAGGATCAATGAGTTAGAAACCAGAGATATAGTAGAATGCATCAATGAAACCAGAAGTTGGTTTTTTGAAAGAATCAATAAGTTCTACAAACCACTGGCCAAACTAATCCTAAAGAAAAGAGAGAGGACCCAAATTAATAAAATTATGAATGAAAGGAGAGAGATGACGACTAACGCCAAGGAAATAGAAACAATTATCAGAAAGTATTACCAACAGCTATATGCCAATAAGTTAAGCAACCTAGAAGAAATGAATGAATTCCTGGAAACCTATAAACTTCCAAGACTGAAACAAGAAGAAATTGACAACCTGAATAGAACAATATCTAGTAACGAGATTGAAGCAGTGATCAAAAATCTCCCCCCCAAAAAAATAGCCCAGGACCTGACAGATTCCCTGGGGAATTCTACCAAACATTCAAAGAAGAAATAATACCTATTCTTCTAAAGCTTTTTCAAAAAATAGAAACGGAAGGAAAACTTCCAGACTCTTTCTATGAAGCCAGCATTATCCTGATCCCCAAACCAGGCAAAGACCCAATCAAAAAGGAGAATTTCAGGCCAATACCCCTGATGAATATGGATGCTAAGATTCTTGACAAGGTTCTAGCTAATAGGATCCAACAGCACATTAAAAAGATTATCCACTTGTCAAGCGGAGAGAGTCAATTATCTTATGGTCTCACATATGGAGCATAAGGAAAAACATGGAAACATTGTGAAAAGGAAAGGAAGGGTGAATGAGGAGAAATTGGAGGGGGAGATGAACCACAGAAAGACTCTGGACTCTGAGCAACAAACTGAGGGTTTTGGAGGGAATGGGGGTGGGGGGTTGGTTGAGCCTGGTGATGGGTATTGAGGAGGGCACGTATTGCATTGAGCACTGGGTGTGGTGCATGAACAGTTAATCTTGTAACACTGAAAAAAATAAAATAAAAGTATTTGGGGAAAAAAAAGAGATACAGGGGAAATAAAACGTTGTTTCATTAAAAAAAAAAAAAAAAGATTATCCATCATGACCAGGTGGGATTTATCCCTGAGATGCAAGTGTGTTTCAACATACGCAAATCAATCAATGTGATAGAACAAATCAATAAGAGAAGAGAGAAGAACAACATGGTTCTCTCAATTGATGCCGAAAAAGCATTTGATAAAATGCAGCATCTGTTCCTGATTAAAACCCTTCAAAGTATAGGGATAGAGGGAACATTCCTCAACTTCATAAAATCCATCTATGAAAAGCCCACAGCAAATATTATTCTCAATGGGGAAAAGCTGACAGCCTTCCCTTTGAGATCAGGAACACGACAAGGATGCCCACTCTCACCACTCTTGTTCAACATAGTACTAGAAGTCCTAGCGATAACAATTAGACAACAAAAAGAATAAAAGGTATTCAAATTGGCAAAGAAGAAGTCACACTCTCTCTCTTCACAGATGACATGATACTTTATATGGAAAACCCAAAATATTCCACCCCCAAATTATTAGAACTCATACAGCAATTCAGTAATGTGGCAGGATACAAAATCAATGCACAGAAATCAGTTGCTTTCTTATACACTAACAGTGAAAATATGGAAAGGGAAACTAGAGAATCGATTCCATTTACTATAGCACCAAGAACCATAAGATACCTGGGAATAAACCTAACCAAAGAAGTAAAGGATCTGTACTCAAGGAACTACAGAACACTCATGAAAGAAATTGAAGAAGACACAAAAAGATAGAAAAGCATTCCATGCTCATGGATCGGAAGAATTAACATTGCTAAAATGCCTATACTGCCCAGAGCAACCTATACTTTCAATGCCATCCTGATCAAAATTCCACCAGCATTTTTCAAAGAGCTGGAACAAACTCAAAATTTTTTTTGGAACCAGAAAAGGCTCTGAATTGCTAAGGAAATATTGAAAAAGAAAAACAAAGCTGGGGCATCATGTTGCCTGATTTCAAGCTTTACTACAAAGCTGTGATCACCAAGACAGCATGGTACTGGCACAAAAACAGATACATAGACCAGTGGAACAGAATAGAGAGCCCAGAAATGGACCCCCAACTCTATGGCCAAATAATCTTCAACAAAGCAGGAAAAAATATCCAGTGGAAAAAAGACAGTCTCTTCAATAAGTGGTGCTGGGAAAATTGGACAGCTCTATGTAGAAGAATGAAACTTGACCACTCTTACATCATATACAAAGATAAACTTGAAATGGATAAAAAACCTCAACGTGAGGCAGGAATCTATCAAAACCCTAGAGAAGAATATAGGCAGTAACCTCTTAGACATCGGCCACAGCAACTTCTTTCAGGACACGTCTCCAAAGGCAAAGGAAAGAAAAGCGAAAATGAACTTTTGGGACTTCATCAAGATGGCAGTTATTTTTAAAAAGGACATACACTCTCCGGTTCATCATCATCATAATACTTCTCTTTCACTCATGCCTGTTCTCCACTTCTGGTTCACCATCTGAGGGGACAGTGACCCACCAGTATGAATATTCCTAGGCCTGAGCGATGCCAAGGGTAAAGTATTTGAGAAGCAACTCTGCCGTGTGTATGTGTTCTGGGATGTTCTCACACATATGCATAAGGTACTTTGCAGAACGGGACAGAAAAAAATGAAAGGCTGGTTGGGGCCAAAGTTCTCCAGTTGTGGTCTTCCCTCCCTGAGCCCACAAATGTTAAGGGTGACCCTAATCCCCAAGCCTTGCCCACCTTTCTAATCTCCACTCCTGCCTCCCTGCCCTACTAAACTCTGTGTTCTTTCTGTACCTCAGACAGATCCAACTTATTGCCTTTGTACATCATGTTTCCCTGATTATTTCTGTGGCAAACTCCTTCTAGGTATTCAAACTCAAGCCTAGAAATCACCTCCTTTCCTGTACCTTAACCCCAGTCCTAATCGTTTTCCTACATTTTATCTTGTTTTCCTTATATGGAATTTTATAATCTGCAGTGATCTTTTAAAGGCATTCATCTATGTACTGTTCACCTCTACCTACTAGAATACAAACTCCCTGAGAACAGAGTTTGCCCTGCCTACTGTGGTCTCCCCAGGACTTAGGAGAGTAAGGCTGAATAATATTTGATCAGTGAATGAATGACTGAGTGAGTGCATGAATATTTGCTCTCTCTGTGCAGCATTAAGATAACTACATGAAAGGGTACCGCGGTGGCTCAGTGGTTTGAGTGTCTGCTTTCAGATCAGGTCATGATCTCAGAGCCCTGGGATTGAGACCTGCATCAGGCTCCCCACTCAACAGGGAGTTTGCTTCTCCTGCCTCTTCCCTCTCCTCATACTCTCTCTCTGTCTCTCTGTCTCAAATAAATAAATAAAATCTTAAAAAATGAAAAAAGATAACTATATGTAAAGTTAAAAATAAAAGTTCATTGCCAGTGTTAATCAGGCTAGGTTAAGCTACAATAACTCTCTGGTTTAAAACAAGGTTTACTTTTCAATGATGTTATATCACCACGTGGGTTGTTAGGGGCTTGACCCTGTGTTCTCTTTCTTCTGGGACCCAAATTAACAGATTCTTCCCATTTTGGAGCAACAACGATCGCATGGCACAGGGAAAGAAGAAAGGTATCAAAGCATAAGCTGGCTCTTAAAACGTCTACCTGGAGGTACCATCTGTCAGCTTTGCTCAGATTTTATTGGTCAGAGCAAGTCATAGGACTGTGCCTGACTTTAAAGGGGTTGCTTTGAAGGAGGACAAGAAACATGTGGTGAATAGCCCCAACCATGAGCATATGTCCACTTGACAGATTCTTTCCCTCCACTTTGCATAAGATATTTTGGATATTATATTTATAGTATATTTTCTACAGCATAGACACAGCTTAAGTTTGTGACACAAACTGGTCATTAGTATCATAAAAATATATATATTTTTTTAACAAAGTTGAATCTTATTAAAAGTAAAGACTGTTTTCCTACATACTTATTTTTCCATATTTTAGCTCTCCATATTTCCACATTTTAGCTTTTCCATATTTTAGCTTTCCATATTTTTAGTCTTTAAAATTGGTCATAACTTTGCATTTGATTGTTTTACCCTTTTAAATGTGATTGCTTCTGACATATCCACCAATATGCTTAAAATAAAATGATGGAAAAATCAAGTGGGTTATTTCCCTGCATACATATGCTTCCATAATGAAATTATTCCCGCTGAGAAGAACAAGTTTGCATTTTGCAGTTGGTCACAATTGGTGAGAACAGAGGGTCTATACATCTTTAATGGAATGCTATTTCTCAAATCTTTTGACAAGTGCAGTGTCTCTCATTCTCTCCCACAATTAAGTCAGCAATCCTGATTCTAGCTTTCATTAAGGAACCATGTGATACACAGCACACAGAAACAGCATCCTGCAGATAGCTTTAATCTCCTATCTCTGGCTTCCCCTTTTCCCTCTCTACCTGCCTCTTCCTAACTTCCAATTACTCGTTCATCAGATTCTGTGTAAACAATTTGGGTGCATGCAAGAGATTTAGATAAATTTCATTAAAATTCCTGCATGGTTTGCAAACACAGAGAATTAAATCAACCCTTAAAGTTTGCTCATTTGAGATCTTTGTTTTCCTGTCTTTATTATCCTTTTCTTAAATTTAGGAAATAGTTTACCTATTTTTAAAGTTCCTACAAGGCTTTGGGTCTTAGTAAATAAGACTTTTTTTTTGAAAGAAGGGTCTTTTAATACATCTCTATGTCACTGAAGGTTGGCTTTGACATGACAAACTGCCAAATGGTTCCAAGAAGCATCTCAATTCTTGTTTTTAATCAAACTATCAGATGTGGCCTATTTTTATAAGGAAGAGTCAGTAGAATCCAGAACTATTTTTATTCTAAATAAGAAGTTGAAATGACAGACCATAATGTCATAATCATCATAAAATGTTCAAAAGGAGGTAATACCTCAAATAGTATAAGGAATGCTTACTTTCCATGGCAAATCAAGTATTTGTAAATATGCCTCAAGGATTTCTAGGGAACATTTTCCCATCTCTACAAAAAAGCAAGGAGGAAAGAATGATTAATATGTATTTAACTTCCATATATGCTAATCACCATACTATATGATTTACTTAATTCATCTCACTTAGTCTCTTGCCCAGCAAGCCATGAGATCTGGATTATTCTCATTTATCTTTTCTTTTATTTAGGGTGTAAGTGAGTCACAATTCTTCAGGATTGGAAGCCAATGGAAGCCCATCTCACAATCTTAGATGTAGGAAGGTTGGTGCCCCTGGTGATGTCAAAGCTGTTAGGACATCCACGCTTGTGCCACAGTCTTCAAATTCTAGATTAACCAAGGATTTCTGATACAATTTAAATTATTTTATCCCGTATAAGTTCCACAGTGGTTGTATAAAATTGTAGCTGGTAGAGACAAATATTTATTGTTCAATTACCACATTCATTGATTTTTATTGATGCCACTTTAAAATATTTAACTTAGAATATTTAAAAATATTGAAAATACAGTAAAGAAACAATATCAGTTATGACCCTACCACAAGAAAGAACTGAGGGGCGCCTGGGTGGCTCAGTCGTTAAGCGTCTGCCTTCAGCTCAGGTCATGATCCCAGAGTCCTGGGATCGAGCCCCACATCGGGCTCCTTTCTCGGCAGGAAGCCTGCTTCTCCCGCTACCATTCCCTCTGCTTGTGTTCCCTCTCTCGCTGTGTTTCTCTCTGTCAAAAAAAAAAAAAAAAAAAAAAAAAAAAAGAACTGAGTTTCGCATATTGATGTATTTGCTCCCAGTCTAATTTTATGTATGATATATAACATTGATATTGTTTATTTTTTATAAAACGTAGATTTTGCCATATATATAGTTATATGCTTTCTTTATTTAAAATTTCATAGCTAACATTTTTGCTTGACATTATTAATCATAATCAAAAATTATTTTAATAGCTATGTTTTTCTGTCTATGGATATGCAATGTGATACTAAATACAGCTTTTCCCCCATTGTTTCAGAGATGCTATAGTGTGTGTGTGTGTGTGTGTGTGAGAG
Source organism: Procyon lotor (assembly GCA_028646535.1). Taxonomy (NCBI): domain Eukaryota; kingdom Metazoa; phylum Chordata; class Mammalia; order Carnivora; family Procyonidae; genus Procyon; species Procyon lotor. The sequence continues at coordinate 12,878,549 of CM053605.1, read as the reverse complement.
AGAGAGAGAGAGAGGGAGAGAGAGAGAGAGAGAGAGAGACAGATGTACCTGCTCTCTACCTACTCTTCCAGATTTTCTCAGTTTCATTCCTGTAACAAATCAGATTATCAAACCACATATTTTAATTCCCCATGAAGGTGTCACTCCTGAATCATGGTTTGATATTATCTCTGCAACAATGATTAGGAGTCTACATTAAAAAATAACAACATGAATAACATTGCTGTGTCCTCAATAAAACTATCACATCAAGGCATTCATTATTCACTGCATGCATGAGGCCCATGACATATATTCGTGTTAGATATTGGGACTGAATAAGAGACTGCTTCACCTGAAGCACCAGGATGCTTTTTTTGACCAGTTAGTGTTGCTCAATGCATCTTCCTTTTCCCTTAAGCTATTAGGAAGCAGACCTAAATTTAGTGCTTAACTATAGAAAATATTTATAGTCTGGATCTGCACTGTCTAGTATGGTACCCACATGTGGCTATTTAAATTTAACTTAATAGAGATTAAATAAAGTTAAAAATTCCACCCCTTAGTCACACTAACCACACGTCTCTGTTGTTTACCATACCGAAAAGCACAGACACAGAATATTTCCATCATTATAGAAAGTTCTAGGGGACAGTACTGGTCTTGATTACGGATCAAATTATACACTTCCAGCATGCCATACGGCTTAATATTTAATGTTAACTTATACTGTCTAGATGATTAGCTACGTATTATTGCATGCTACCCTCTATTACTTTCAGACTTAGGTAAGGACAAATAATGCTATTACATCTGTCCTTTCAGAATATATCATTATCCTAACCTAAGTTCTTATAATGTTGACACCCAACCACTAGGATGACTGGATGGGTTATCAGGCTTACAAAAGAGATTTAAAGATTTTAATTCTATCTAAGTGTTTTAGATTTATCTGATCACATTTGTACAGACCCCTGCCCACATATATTATTACAGCCCTCCCCTTTTTACTCCCCCCTACCAGTCTCATTTTCTACATTGTCTGTAGTAAATATATGAGTACAGGCTGTACTGGAGACCATAACGATAGTGCTGGAAATGATGAAGGTGCAGCAATTCTGCCGTGCATCCTGTGTCATCACCAATAGTGGGCATCACTGCAGGAAGGTGAAAGAAAGAGCTTCAGGGGAAAGCAAGTGTCAATTCTGGCTGGATAGCATGGAATGTTTTATATACCATGTAGGGCATTTATGAAAATCTGAAAGCAAAATTCATATTTCAGAATTTAAAATTACTCATATGGATAGTTTCTACTGATTTGAGATGGCTCTCCAATAAACAAATCGATAGTACATCTTCTTTAGGGCTGATGGTGGCACTTTGAAAATGCTTGGGTATAAATAAAGCTAACATACATTTTCGAGGTCTGACTATGTAGTCACAGAATGCTTAGCCATAAATCAGCACGGGCCACTTTAATTTCGTTCCTTGCCTACATAATCAAAACATGAAGCTCTCTTTTCTTTAACACATAATTCTCCTCAATCATTACATAAATTGCCATATTTCTTTATAACAAAGTAAATGTCTGGGCTCAGCTATGATTTACAGATTGTGTAAATTATTAGCCATATGGTTGTTATATGCCATTCTGCTTATAAAATATGTATTTTAAACAAATACATCTATGACTATGAGAGAGTTATTCATTACTATTTAGATGTTTTAAATATCTTCTCTTTCATAAGGGCAAGCACTTCCAACTGGGTTATATTCTTTATCCCAAATACATTTTTTGTTATGGTTTTATCATTACAACCTATAAAAGTGGGTAAGTGTGGGTCTTCATAAGGACAGTTACCATAGCTATCATTTACTATGAAAGAATCTTACTGTTTTTTTGTTGACACTTCTCACTTTCAGCAAAGTATCATTTGACTACATTATTCATTTGTTACACTTCCTGAGTGCTAAGATGCTTTTGATTATTTGATGCATCACCAATAATCATTCTCCTCCTCCTGATTATCATCATAATCTTTATTAATAATAATCTTCATGAGGGTTGAGAAGGAATCAATTTCAAAAGAGTAATATTGATTGGTAATGAAATAGCAAATACATTCTTCAGTTATGAGTTGAAACCAGAATTTTTCTGAGGAATAGAGACATCTTAGTTGATAAACTACTTTGTTGAAAACTTTAAATTGTTGCTCAACAACCCAGTTTATCTGGGTCTTAGAAGGCACCAAACCTTCTGGAGTGGACTCTATGTGTGTGTGTGTGTGTGTGTGTGTGTGTGTGTGTGTGTGTGTGTGTGTGTTGCGGGGGTTGGGCATGGAGGGCTAAGGAAGCTCTGAATATGAGCAAAAAAAGAGAATTTGGAGCTTGGGGTGGGACAGTCTTGGGTACAGCGAAGAAGCAGGAAAAGATGCTAAGAAAAGAATATCGAATACAAATAGGCCAACGGTTTCCAGTTTGACTCCTTCATATCTCCCCCAAATCTTCAGCAAATTCTTCATGCTCTCAAAAATCCTAATGGAAGGAACTGTGTGTGTGTGTGTGTGTGTGTGTGTGTGTGTGTGTGTGTGTAAATTGTTGGAGAGGCCAAAGAAATTTTTATGGTCATTGATAGACATGGGGTACAACTGACTAGGGCCTAGAGATGCAAAAACCAGAGTTAGGAGAGCTGTGGAGCATCAACCTGAGACTCAGTCCGTGTTGATACCTATAGATCTATTCCTTTCATTGAATTAATACACTAATCAGTTCACTTAACCATGCCCCAGTAGAGATAACTCAGTTCTTGCCCGTGTTTCTCCAGTATAATCAATGCTGCGAAGGACACTTATACATGTCTCCTTGATCACACAGAGCTTCTCTAAAGAATGTACCTAGAAGTGCCAGTATGGGTTATGGGAGATTTATGAGATATTCTCAGATTGCCCTCCAAAGTAGCAGTTCATGGTGTGTTCCAACACACAGTATAAATGTGTGTTTTGATTTTTAGTGCATGGAAGGTCTCCTTTACCCTCCTTTTTGTGAACAAATGATATTATCATTCTGTTTGGGTACGGAATGTTATCTTATTGTTTTACGTATACATTTGTTTATTTTTATCTTTTTTAATTTTTTTGCTGATCACTGGTGAGATTGGGCAACCTTTGAAAAACACATTGGTCATTAGGATTTCTCTTCTGTGTATTGTCTCAATCTTTCTTTGGCAGGAACTCTTAATCATCTCCTTCCTGTCCATTTTCACTTCTTTACCAATAGACTCTGACTGAGATTTCAACATATCCAGTTAAGCAAATTTTTTAATTTTCCTGTGAGGTTGGAGATGGTCATATTACCTAACTTTGGCCAATGAGAAGTAAGTGAAGGTCACTGGGCCTTCCAGACAGACTTTTTAGAAGATGTACCTTTTATATTTTGTCCCTAGAACTTCCCTTCTGTGTTTGTCTGGAACACAGGCTATGCCTGGATAAGGGGAAGTAGCCTGCGATATGTAAAAAGTAAGTCTATTGAACAATAAAGGAGCTGTGTCCCTGAGGTTTTTTTCAAGTGACTTCCTTCTTAATCTCCAGTTCTGTGAGGAAAATCAACATATATCAGCTTAAACCTCTCTAAATTTCTACAATAAGTAGCAGAACTCCATTTCATTAAAATAACTTTTTCCCATTTTTAATTAGTTTTTTCATCATTGATTTCTAAGAGTATTTTTTATTTTCTCATGTATTCTAGATACAAATCCATTGTATCTAGAATCCATTATATCCACCAAAAAATACCTTCTCCCAAAGATCGTGATTTTGTTCTGGCTCTTTCTCTAACTTTATCGTGGGTTCTAGAAAAATCACTTTCCTTTACTAGATTATGGGGCCATCTTCTGTAAAATGAAGAATAGAAAGTGTCTAAGGATTTGTCTAGCCCTGATGTCTGAGTCCATGAATATGTGCCTAAGAGACACATCTTTGTGTAGCAGGACAAAGCAGTGTGGTCTGCCACAGTCCTTCATCTCGATAAAGTCCTTTGTATCCTGCCAGATAGATCACAAAATCCAGACTGATTATTTCAGAGAGCTTTTTGGTTGGCTTTAGAATGATCTTTTTTTTTTTTTGAGCATGTATAGAAATACTCTTGTAGACTTAAAGTTGAAAATTTTCTTATGCTACCCATGGGGAAAAAATGGGAAAACTAAAACAAAAACAAAAAACCAATATTATTATATTTCAGCATATCTCCAGCTAAACTAAATAAACATATGTTGTCAACAGAACTTGAAAATGGCATATTCCATTGATAAGTAATAAAAGAAAATGGTGAGTAATTTTTTATGTATTTTGGCAATACTCATTAAGTTATTATAAAAGGGAAATGTATTGAAGTGATAGTTTGCTAGCTGTCAAGTTTGGATTTTTTTAAAAACATAATGTCTGTGGAGAAATCTTGAGAGATAACACAACCACCACCAAATAGCAATATACAGCAAGTAGATAGATCATATTGAATGTTCTTTCAAGATGGCCTGTTTTGGGGGCACCTGGGAGGCTCAGTCATTGGACCTCTGCCTTCAACTTGGGTCATGGTCCTGGGGTCCTGGGATTGAGCTCTGCATAGGGCTCCCTGTTTAGTGGGAGGCCTGCTTTTCCCTCTCCCACTCCCCCTGCTTGTATTCCCTCTCTTGCTGTGTCTCTCTCTGCCTAATAAATAAAACCAAAAAAAAAAAAGGCCTATTTTCCATTATTATTATGAAGAGAAAATGTTTTTAAACTGGAGCATACTTCCCTCTAAATTTCATTTTTTCCCCTTTCGTGCTTGCATAAAAATTGGGGCAGAAAGGATCATGACAAATAGTTGGGATGAAACTAAAAGAACACCTTTGGATAGAATCAATGCCAGCTTAGACATTGGCCTTAGAATGCCCGCACTGACATGAGTATTTGGTTTGTCAAAGTGCTTTACACTGCTCATTTCTCAGTACTGTGCTGTGGAAGGGGAAGAATCCTGCCAGGCTGTCTAGAGCTACAACTCTGAGGTTGGTAATATTTATGTGAGAACCTACCGCATAAATCTACTAACCTGATTCAAGCAAATGATATGTGTGACTAATGAAGTCTTGAATTCACTAAGAGAGGAAAAATGACAACAAGAAAACTAAGCTCGTTAATTTTTCTTGTTCTTCCTTTACAACTCTGCCTACAAAAAATCTAAGAAGTGCCTGCTTTATCTCATCCTTCATCCTTGGAGTCATTACTTTTCTTTTATATAACACAGAGTTCCTCTGAAATCTAAGGTTTTCTGGAGCCTAATTAAGGAATCGCTAAAATTACTACTAACTGAGCTGGATGAGCAGCTTTTGATTTTCAAATAAGACTTGGGGCTTCTTCTTTCCCTTGCCTCCCTGTGAAATATAAAGGCTTCTTCCTTAGCAGACTGCAGACCCTGCCCCTTGTCTTCTCCCTAGTTGTGGCGATGCTGCACCTCAAAGTAGGAACAAACTTGGCCCCGCCCTTCCAGTGCCCCCCATGAACAGCAGTCACATGACTGAGACACTCCTCGGGGTATCTTATCTCTCCACTGTGGCCACTTGAGTCTGGATTTCATACACTTACAATTCTCTCCTGCTGCTAGGAAAATGGCTTTTCTTATCTAGGCACACCTCACTACTTTGTTTTGATGAGAGGCAGCAGTAGGTTGAAGAGGCTTGATGTTTATTTGTGTCTCTGATAATGTGGTTAATGCACAGCCCCTTCTTCCACAGGGCTATCTGGGGGTAGTTGGACCCAGAGCTGGAGCAACCTTCCCTGCTAGGTCTCGGGCCCTAGTGCTACTCTGGCCCTCATCCCAGGCTCCTTCCTCACTGATGAAAAGGACTGTCTCTGTACACTTGCACCCACCATATCCTTCCAGAAATCTTTCATCCTCTCCCCTTTCTTCCTGTTGTCTATCTAATATGCATATATTTATCTGAACTACACTTTTGGCCAGGACTCAATGATTTCTTCTTTGTGTGTTTTGTTTGTCTGGTAGAGTAGTAATGATTTCCATACTGGTTCATAAGAGGTCTTCAAATGAGTTTTTGAAGATAATGATTCGTTTTTCTCTAGGAATGGTGCAACACGCACCACTGATGCCCTATCCTATATTCTTGAGCCAGTTGAATTTACGAGTGCTGGTGGATTGTTCTCAGCCCATTGGAAATTTTTTTGTTATAAGTTCTGAGATGACATCTCACTTGATAAAAACTAAACAAAGCAACACACACACAAAACTACTTCATCAACTTTGTTGGAATAATTTGTTGAGTAATTAATCCTTAACAATTGTTAATAAATTAACAATTTATAGATTAGGAGGCATTTCCAGGTTATGTTTTGCTTTGTTCATAATAAGTGAACAGAATAGATAATGTGCCTCCTATTCCAACAAGACAACAAGAGAAATGAAGGTTTTTGTCCACATGAGAAGTATGTTGCCTTCCATTTGTCCATCGTTCAAATGGTGCATCAAAAGAACATGTTTCCATCATAGCATTTTTATTGTCAGTTTTTATATCTGGTAAGATGTTCAAATTCTTAATCTTTATTCAAGTGATCCTAATTTTTAAATATGCATTTAGAATAGTTTTAGTTTCAGAACCATCACAACAAGGTATTACTGAGAACTAAATTGAACCCATTGTATTAGAAAGAGTGGTCACTTGTAAAGTTTTATCTTTTCACTCTGGTACATGTAGGTATTTGTCTTCATTTATTAAAGTGTCTTAGTAAAATATATTAGTCAGAGTTCTCCGGAGAAACAGAATCAATAGGACGTGTATATATGTAGAAAGAGATTTATTATAAGGAATTGGCTCACAAGATTATGGAGGCTAGCAAGTCCAAATCTGCAGTGTTGTCCAGCAGGCTGGAGACTTGGGAGGTGAGGGACTATTGGCTATGGTGCAGATAAAGTCTGAAGGCAGTCTGTAGGAGAGTTCTCTCTTACTTAGGAAGACCAGTCTTTTTGTCCTAGTCAAGATTTCTTTTGATAGGATGAGGCTCACAGACATAATGAAGGGCGATCTTCTTTTTTTTAATTAAAAAAATTTTTTTTTAATTTTTAATTTTTTTTTAAAGATTTTATTTATTTATTTCACAGAGAGAGATCACCAGTAGGCAGAGAAGCAGGCAGAGAGAGATAGGGAAGCAGGCTCCCCACCGAGCAAAGAGCCCAATGCAGGGCTCGAACCCAGGACCCTGAAATCATGACCTGAGCCGAAGGCAGAGGCTTTAACCAACCCACTGAGCCAACCAGGTGCCCCGAAGGGCAATCTTCTTACTCAAAATTCACCAATTTTAATGTTAATCTCACCCAATGACACATAAAATGAAATACCACAGTGAAGTTTTTCTAGTTTTCTTCAAATCTTGTGCATGATTTGAAAATTCTTTTTTTGGTTCTTTTATATTTTTGTCTGCTATTATAAATTGGGATTCCTTTCTCACATTATGTTTTTAAATCCGACATTCTGGCTTAAGTAATGTATATAAAACTTGTAGCAGAATGCCTGGCGCATGGGAAGTGCTTAATGAAACCTCCTGGTAAGTACATTTATTTTGCAGTTGGCACCTTAATACTCACGCACTAGTTTTAAAATGTTCTTTTGTAAATCTTTTATTTTACATGCATAAATATTATAATCTACAAATAATTTTATTTTTCACTCATCCTTTCAATAAGCACATTATTTCCAACTCTTGTTGCTTTGGCTGGATCCTCAAAAACAAATTTCAATAATATTAATTAGGGAAGGTGGCTTAGTCTTATTCTCAAGAGTGAAAGAATTTCACATTGTCAAAATTTTCTTTTTCCCCTAAATTATCTTTGTTTTTTTAAGGACAGTTTTTCTTTTTGTTTATCTTTGACTTTTTTACATTTATATTTTTCCTATTGTCAGGTAATCCTTAGTTGTCTATTTTTAGGAATGTGGCAATAAAAAGCTCTTTGGCAACTTTTGTAAATAGATAAGGCTTTTTGATTGATGTACTTTATTGTAGATTGATTGGGAAGAGAAATTTTCATAGTGTTATGGGATCCTTGAATGTCAGAAATTAGGGTCTTTCAACTTATCCAGCTTTCTGTTCTTTTTGATCATTTTACTTAGAAACATTGGCCAGCTTTCTAGGAGTTTTGTATAAAGGATACATATGGAATTAACTATGCAAATTTCCAATTCCTCCCTCTTGCTCTCAGTTTCATGTCTTCTTCCTTCCCTCCATTATACCTAGTGTTTCTGAGTCTCAAATCTTTCTGAGACTTTGGAGGGTAGAATGACAGTTTCTCACTGCATCTTTCTATTTAAGTATTTTCAGCTTTACACCCTTTTGCCTAACTTCTTAGATGCCATTTCTCCATCTCCATGATTTCATTCTTCTAGAAATACTAATTTCTAGAAAAGCCTCTTTTGCATTTACACTTTCTTTAAAAATTGGTTGCATTTCAATATGGTCTCAGGAGGTAGGGCAATAAATCATAAAGAACCAAGACTATCATATTAATTGCTTTTTTTTTTAAAGATTTTATTTATTTGACAGAGAGAAACACAGCGAGAGAGGGAACACAAGCAGAGGGAATGGTAGTGGGAGAAGCAGGCTTCCTGCCGAGCAAGGAGCCCGATGCAGGGCTCGATCCCAGGGCTCGATCCCAGGACTCGATCCCAGGACTCTGGGATCATGACCTGAGCCGAAGGCAGCCACTTAATGACTGAGCCACCCAGGCGCCCCTTAAACTGAGTGTTGTTAGTTGCCTCTTAAAGATGGAATCTTTAAGATGTGACAAGGTTCTTTTGTTTTTAATTTTCTAAAAGTTTTTAAAATTAGAAATGTCAACATCTTTTGGAAAATCTTTTGGAATATCTTGCTTTATTATTTTTCATACTAAGTGATATATCAAATTATTAGATTTCTTTCCTTATTTTATTAAACTCTTCAGATCTAATTGAGTATTTTCTATGCTCTAGATACTTCTTAGGGAATACAAAAATAAGTAGAAGACATCTAAGACTCTCATAAGGCTCTTAATATAATTGAGAACCTGTTTAAATACAAAGTTATAATGAAACAAGAGGAAAATAGATATACAGGAAAAATGGGATCACAAGAAGAAGCAATTAATTAAAACTGAGAATAATAGGGCTTTTACAGAGCTATTGCCATTGAAGTTAGAATCTGAAGGCTGAAAATGTATTTTCCATGCTAGTAATGGAGAGCAGTGATGGACTTTCAGTGGTACTCTTGCTTAAAGGAACAGCAAACAAAAAACAGAAGTGTGAAAAACAGTAGGCTCCATGGAAAATAGCAAATAACCTTCTCTAGTTGTTTTCTAAGATGTATGGAAGAGGAGATGTATTGCAAAGTTGAATTGGGGTCAGACAATGAAAACCTTGAAAGATTTTTGTCTTTATACTGTAGGCATAGACATTTAGACTTGTCAAATAGTTTAAAAAATAGTAACATGATCAAAACTCTGGTTTACAAAGATAAACCTGGGGAAAGTGTAAAGGATGGGTTGACAAAGTGACAGATCAGAGGCAGGGACCTGTTAAAAGTCATTCTAAGAGTTCAGAAAGAGATCAAAAGTGTCCAGACTAAGGCATCAGATGTAGTAATTGGAGGAAAGGAATAGATAGAGGAGTCACTTGGCATGTACAATTGATAGAAATCATAAATTGATTAGAAATAAGGATGGGGAAAAACGTAGAAATGAGGAATACATCAGATTTTCCAGCAGAGTAACACGGAGAGGACTGTAAAGTTATTTCATGGGAAAGCAAACACAAGAAGTGAACAAAAGGTAATATGGGAAGTTACTAGGGTGTTTATAGCAAATACGTCAGGAAGTACCACGGAAAGCTTCTCTGCTCTCAGGAAGGGAAACCTTTCCTATTCTTTGGAATAGTCAAAAATTTCCCATACAAAGTAGAGTTCTATCTTCAGCATATTGGTGTTATGCCTAGGAGGTTCTAGAATTTGATGTAGAATAGACGAGAGATTGACCTAGGCTATATTGAGAAACCGTATCGTCGACACATGAATAATGAATGTGATCAGACACAGTAGCTCTCCAGCAAAGACAGTGAAGCCTGAAGATAAGATCTGTGTGCATGCGAACACACACACACACACACACACACACACACACACACGCATGCACATGCACAAATGAGTAGTGTGATATATAGTAGAAAAACTGAATTAATAAGAATCTGGATGTTCTTCAACGAGGACTGAAAGACAGGGAATTGGCTTTGCCTTGGAATCACCACCACTTTCAAATGATGCTCAGGTGCAACTGTGTCTGATTATGCAAGTTAGTTTTATACGAAGCAAAGGCAACCCAAGCTTCTTTAGTCTATCTATTCACAACAAACAGAGACATCTTTGGATGCTTTTAAAAAAAAAAAAAGATTTTTTTTTATTTATTTCTTTGGGAGGGTGGAACAGAAGAGGGAGAAGGACAAGCAGACTTCATGCTGAGCGCAGAGCCTGATGTAGAGCTTGATCTCATGACCCTGAAATCATGACCTAAGCCAAAATCAAGAGTTGGACACTTAACTAACTGAGCCACCCAGATGCCACTCTTTGGATGCTTTAATAATGATTATAGATCAGTTTATTGTTCTGACTCCTACTGGGCTACTGTAAAGTGACCCTCCCTGGCTGACCCTGGTCAGTAGAACAGAGAAGCTCCTCAAGGAATAGCCGGTTGCCCTGTCTAATCAATAGCTGGTTTTTCTAGAAGCACTGCTGCCTGGTAAAACAAGGGCAAGTGAGGCTCCTCCTGTGACTGGAATTTCTGTAGAAGTTAAGCTCTACCCTTCTGATTCCCAAAAAACCCCCTACTTCCTGAGGGTAGTAATGCGCCTCCTAGAGAAAACAAACAAGGGCAGGAATGTATTCTTTCCAGAAAGAATTTCTAACCCTCTGTACCACTTTAAGTATCTGCTTTCACCAAATGATCCATTCACTCTATCTGGATTGAGCTAACATAACTGCAGCCATAATTTGCTAATTTCCCTTTATTGAATTCCTGACCAGAGTGACCATCCCCCTTTCCCTAAAAACCCTCAAGCCACATGTTGTTCTTTAGATATATCAACTTTCCTTTCTTCTACCTTCCATCTACTACTCTTCTTGAAAATTTTAATCTCTAATTAGATTAATTAGTGAAGAATTTCCTTGATGTTAATTTTATAACCACACTATAACTTTGTTAAAACATTCTTGTGCAATATAATTCCCCTTGGGTCTTACAGTGGCCTGGAGAAGACTGGGAAGGAATAAAGAGATTCTGAGTGAGGATAACAACAGAATTTTGCCAGTCAGTCCAAAGACTTATGGGTGAGAAGCTTCAGGAAATATTTGTGGTTACCCTTGTCATGTTAAGCAAAACCTGTGTTCCCCAGAGCTCTGTGATCTTTACATGGTGACTATTAGGACTGGACAGATGTTACACAGCCACTTGGTGTTGAAGCCAAGGTTTTGTCCTTAAGTTCCTGACAGACATTAGATTACGGTGTAGAGAACTAGTGTCCTAGTTGGTACGGTACCATGAGAAAATAATATTCTTGTTGTGTAACACATCACAGAGTTACCTTAATGATATCCAATTTAATTTTTACCAGAGATTAGTTTATATACTGGAAGAATTAGTCACTGTAATCTTTTATAATCCTTCACTTTTATATATTACTTTTCAGTTCATAAATCTCTGCACACACCTGATCTCATTTAATCCTCCTATGACCCTCGGCTCTATTAACCTCACTTTGCAGATGTAGAGGCTCAGAACCATGGAGCTTAAAGCAATCTCCCCAGGTCTTCTTCTCAAGTACTCTGTCCATTCAACCACAACATGTGATCAAGGACCTACAGAGTTGGTACAAGCCTCAAGTTTGGCTTCGAAACCAAAAACAAAAAGACTTCATTATTAGACTGAGGAGCTCTTAGTGTTTTTTGTTTTTTTTTCCTCCCCAAATACGTTTATTTTTCAGCGTTATGAGATTAATTGTTCATGCACCACACCCAGTGCTCCATGCAATATGTGCCCTCCTCAATACCCACCACCAGGCTCGCCCAACCCCTACCCCATCCCCTCCAAAATCCTCAGTTTGTTGCTCAGAGTCCACCGTCTCTCATGGTTCATCGCCCTCTCCGATTTCCCCCCATTCACCCTTCCTTTCCTTCTCACAATGCCCTCCATGTTTTCCCTTATGCTCTTCATGTAAGTGAGATCATAAGATAATTGACTATCTCCTCCTGACTTATTTCGTTCTGCATAATCTTTTCCAGTCCCATCCATGTTGCTACAAAAGTTGGGTATTCATCCTTTCTGATGGAGGCATAATATTCCATTGTATATATGGACCATATCTTCTTTATCCATTCATCTGTTGAAGGGCATCTTGGTTCTTTCCACAGTTTGGCGATTGTGGCCATTGCTGCTATGAACATTGGGGTACATGTGGCCCTTCTTTGTACTGCATCTGCTTCTTTGGGGTAAATACCCAGTAGTGCAATTGCAGGTTCATAGGGTAGCTCTATTTTTAATTTCTTGAGGAATCTCCACACTCTTTTCCAAAGTGGTTGCACCAACTTGCATTCCCACCAACAGTGGAAGAAGGTTCCCCTTTCTCCACATCCTCCCCAACATTTGTTATTTACTGTCTTGTTCATTTTGGCCATTCTAACTGGTATCTCAGTGTGGTTTTGATTTGAATCTCCCTGATGGCTCAAGATGATGAACATTTTTTTACGTGTCTGTTGGCCATTTGTATGTCTTCTTTGGAGAAGTGTCTGTTCATGTCTTCTGCCCCTTTTTTGATGTGATTGTCTGTTTTGTGAGTGTTGAGTTTGAGGAGTTCTTTATAGATCTTAGATATCAGACCTTTGTCTGTAGTGTCATTTGCGAATATCTTCTGAACTGGGCTATATGTTCCTTGGTCATGATGTTCCTGCATCATGCATACACATTCTTTCCCTCCTTGCCTTCATTAGAAACCACTCACTCCTCCAGTCTCAGCTGGGTTTTTGGTACCTCTCAAAAGATTTCCTCTGACTTTGCTGATACCACTTCAATCTACACTCTCCTTGTATGATGAATTTCCTTTCTGTATGGTTATATGCTTAATGTGTATACCCCCTTGGAAGCCCCTGTATATGCACTGAGCAAGGGAAATGCGTTTTTACTCACTGTTATGTCCCAGTGCCCAGCACTTTTGAGTCCATAGTAAGTGCTCAATATATATCTGTTGAATGGATGAATTAATAATTAAGTCTTACTTGAATAAGTTGACTATTTGTGATAAAAGCACTAATTTTATAATCCAGAGCTAGAAATGTCTTTAAAGACTTTTTTCCCTACCAAGCACATTTTCTTATTGTGAAACAGACCATGAATCCAATTCCCCTGGTACTTACACTATTCCATGGAAGTAAATGGAGCTACATAAAATTAGTTAAGTCAAGCAGAGGAGTATTTAAGATGTTTCTGTTTGAGCACATAAAACTAGTTTCATCCAGAATGAATTAATGAATCTATCAAACATGTCAAGTTTTTTTGTTTTTTTTGTTTTTCCCAAGAAGGCTAACCAGAGAAAGAATCTCATATGAGGATCAAATTCATTTCCAAGTATACATTTCAACTCAAGTTAAGGGTAAATGTATCTCAGCTGGCCCAAAACATAAATGTCAACTTGTGAGGCATTTATATGACATGCACAAACTTCTCTCATGAGGATGCTAAATTATGAACGGACAACCTGATTTTTCAATTTTGTCTTTGAGGCCAATGCTGCAATGGAAATGAACACATGTATTGTTATTTACATTATCTGTCACAAAGCAGTTTGAGTGGTGAGAATGAATTTCTTATCGTGGTCTATTCTTTTGATAATGCTAACAGACCATTCAAAGGGAGCTATTTCAAGTCCCACTCTGCAGACAGAATGAATGAGGCAGAGAACATTGATGAACTAGATGAGCTTGAAAAATATTTCTTATGAAATGACTTTCTTGCGTTGACCTGTGATAGGCTTTTCTGTGAAATTCTGTCCTCATGAAAAGTGGATTTGCAGTGACAGATTCTAGTGGGATCAGGGAAGAGCTATAGGAAGCAGCACAGCGATTGTTGCATGCAAGCCCCTTGGCTCTAGCACGGGCAGCCTCATAGACTGGGGAGGACTGGAATTTGGGAGAGCTGGGTTCCAGTTCTGGTTTGCAACAGATTTCTGCTTGAGCATTCGAAAATTACTTTACTACTCTCAGTCTCAGTTTTTACATCTGTAAAACGAGGACAATAAATTCTGAGTGATTCCAAATGTGAATTTGTGGCTGGGTTGCATCAGGATGATCTGGGACTCTAAAATGCAGGTCCCTGGATCTTATCCAAGACTTAACAACTAAGAACCTTTGGGAGAGGAGTCAGAACCTGGGAATCCATATTTTTAATAGCTCCATAGATGATTCTTAGAAATTAATGAAATACAGATGGAATACTTTCAGCCACGATTACAGGCTTTGACTTCCATATTCAGCAACCTAATCACAAGCCATGCCTCCACTGAAGCAATAGGGATGCCTGGAAGTATCCCTGCGTTTGATACAACACAACTGCTCATCAGGATGTACTGCCTGGATTTTCTAGGCAATGTATGTTTTGAAGTATACTGAAATATACTATTATTAGTCTCTTCAAGGTCCATGAATTCCACAAAGTGGAGAAGGGACATAATTCTGCCAACAAGGGCAACCCATGAAAAGCTTCTAAGGAAAGGGCCACCACAAATAGCTAGTACCAAAACTTGGGCAGGGATCTATACCTAAACTGAGCCAGAGTCTGTTAAACAAAAACCATTGCCATTAGAATGAATGTTGGTGCTTCAGAGGTACCATTTGTTTTTCTTTATATTCTTCTATACCACTGGGTTTCTCATACATACATTGAAGAACATATGTTTTCTCTTTATTTTTTTTTTTATTTTTTTATTTTATTTTTTTTATTTGACAGAGAGAAAGAGATCACAAGAGAGACAGGCAGAGGAAGAGGGGGAAACAGGCTTCCTGCTGAGCAGAGAGCCTGATGCGGGGCTCGATCTCATGACCTGAGCTGAAGGCAGAGGCTTAACCCACTGAGCCACTCAAGCGTCCCCATATGTTCTCTCTTAATATACCTACGTGTGGTGTGTGCATGGTGTATGTCTGTACATGTGTTTAAGCAGTTTTAGTGGTGTTTTGGGAAGAAGAATCCAGAACTGCTAGGAATTCTAATTGGGATTTAGGATTGGAAAAGTGACACTTTGAAGACTTGTACTTCTTCCATTTAAACGACAGATTCGTGGTTAAGACATACTTTTCAGCATACTGTGTATAATTAGCTTTGTTTCCTCTGACAAGCTTTAAATATAGAAGGAAGATAATGCTTTTTAGTTAATACCTTTTGGCATAGCTTTTAAAAAATCAAAATAATTTTCAATTTAAAATCTTTAAAATTACAAAGCTTCAAGAGGCTAGAACTTTAAAAAGCCAATTAGTGTTTGGATATTTACCTCAATGTGGCTCTTTTCTCTTTGTACCCTTAATTGATAGCTTCTGATTAAAAAAAAAAAAAAAGAATAGTTGTATGGACTGATGCTAATCTGCATATTTTTATCTCAATTTATTCTCCCAAAATCTTGTTTTAAAAATTTTGTGAGTAGAGGAAATCTCTGTAAGACCTTCTTGGTCACCAACATACCAGTTCAAGAACTGATGACAGTTGGTATTTATGATTATACTTTTTGCAAGCAATAGAATCCCGGCTATGGTTCCTTAAAGGTGTTCCAAGGGGTAGAGGAGCCTTTTAGGGAGTCTTGCTCACTCTGTTAGAATGTCAATCAGAGAACCTCCTGCTTTACTCTCTGGTTCTGTGGCCATTTATTGAGATATCATTGTGAACTCACTTCTATACCCAGTGCTTTCAGACAAAGATCTCTGAGCTGCTTGGAAACACAAAGCCAAGAGCAGGCTTCATTTGAAATTTCCTAGTTGAAACATGTGGTATATTAAAGTTCACCTTGCAGGTCATGAGCATTCGGATCGCCAGCACTGTGACCTCTCTGTGTAGAAGAGAGCTGCTTCAGGAAGGAAGCTGACAAATGAGCAGCATGGATCCCACATTCTGCTAAAATCAAATAGGACCTTTCCCCTTTGTTGGATGCCTTCATACAGGAGAAATAAGCCAGCAGGATGCCCACGTCTGAGTTACTCATCCATTTCAACGGGCTCAAAGAGAACCAGTTCTCATCACTTTTATTCAACAAGAAAAATTTCAGCACGAGGCAGTTCATTTTTCCAAGAGAAAGTAAAATCTCACATAACTTAAGAGACTAAAAAGTAAAGTTTTTATGCATTTTAATGAAGGATTTCTCTTTAAAAACCCCTACTTTTTGCCAGAAGGTGTCCCAGTACAGGAGAAATAATATGGACCATGGCATTAAACAGACCTCTGTTTTAATCCCTAATCTACCACTTACTAGCTTTTGATTTTGCACATTACTTATGTTCTGACCTTCAATTTCCTCATTTATGAAATAGAAATAATGATAGTACCTCACAATGCTGTTCTGAGGATTAAATGAAGAAGCCACCATGCTTAGGTTGTGTAAGCCTGTGAGTACCCCCTAATAAATCTCCCAATTTTCTCAGAAACCGGTGTGTGTGTGTGTGTGTGTGTGTGCGCACGCGCTCGTGCACATGTAGGGAAATATGGGTTGGGCAGTTTTGTGCTGTCACTACCTCTTTCTCTTCAGATGACTTCCATCAGAATTTTTACCTCCATCTTTTTCTCTCCGATCCAGCCTCCTCATTGAAGTGGACTTAATACCTTCTACCCTACATGGATGCTGTGATGGCTAGTTGAGATAATCTATGTAGAGTACCTGGAACATGGCAGTTACTCTGAGAATGGTAGTTTTCTTCCCCCTTTCCCTTTAGGCCTTTGAATATAGAGAGAGAGGGAGACTAGAAGTTTAAATGTAGTATGTCTCATGCTTGCAAAATTATTCCTTGATCATACCAATGATGATTATATCAAATACTTATTATTCAGTGTGAACAGTTTAAAGCACTTAAGATGTATTATCTCATGTAATCCTCACTGCATCCTTTTTTGAGAGATGCTGTTACTATCCCCATTTGAGAAATAGGCCCACAGATTGGGTTACCCACCTAAGATCAAACATGGTTCTACAGGGTTCCAAAATCAATGTGTTCAATCACTTGCCCTTCTACTTTCCTAACATCATGAGTGCCCTTGTTTTTTTTTTTGTTTGTTTGTTTCTGTGTTTGTTTTTCATTTTTATCAGTCTCTGGATTTAGATCAGGAGGAATACTAACTTATAAAAAATAGAAAGACTTAACCTAAATTATCTTTAGACTTGCTCTAGTCAAGAGGTATCATTTTTCAGCCTCAGTATTTGATTCTTGCTTATGTAAGCACATAATTGAGATGCACTTGGGAAGAAAAAAGACGGAATTGCACCCTCATTTGCTTTGCAGCAAAGGTATATCATTCGAAGAAGCCTTACCCTTAAATGATTAGACAGCTTGTGACTAATAAGAATATTGTACCTTAAGAAAAGTGGAACATCTTATGCATACAAGAGCACTCAATTTGAGTTTTAAATTAGAAGGTAATTATGTCCAAAGACATGTAAGAATGTCCAAATCCTTGCTTTTCTTTTTCTTTCTTTCTTTCTTTTTTTCTTTCTTCCTTTCTTCCTTTCTCTCTTTCTTTCTTTCTTTCTTTCTTTCTTTCTTTCTTTCTTTCTTTCTTTCTTTCTTTCTTTCTTTCTTTCTTTCTTTCTTCTTCCTTTCTTTCTTTCCCTTTAGGAAGAAAAGGAGAGAACTCTTAATCTTTTAGGTTGCCTCATTTTGGTGAAAAGACAATTTAAGAAGTGCTTAAATTTAAGAAGCTGCTCTGCATCTTGCTTAATTTTGGACCTAGTCCAATCCCTGAAGGACTAAGAGAAGATAAGTTTGCTTATACCTGGCTTTTTAACTAACTGCATTTTATAATTCAAAACAGGGATGAGCTGTTGATATGGATTATTGCACTCAGTAAAATGAAATTGTCAATATGCTTAGATATGCAAGGCATGTAATCAGGCATGTCGGGAAATAGCCCATTCAACCTCTGAAACAAAGGATGTGCCTTTGAGACCATGATGGTAGAAAAACAACCATGCTCTTTATTTAGGAAATAAACTGGAATATGGATAGTTGTCTTAACATGGAACTAAGGGTACCCTTTGTCCCCAAACATTCTCTTTTATTGAGAAGAATAACATGGATGGTATAGAACAATGGGGCTGTCTGTCAATGTATTTGTTTTGAAGTTCTCCATTCTACCACTTGGAATGGCATGAAAATAACTACTTGGGGTCAGATCTTGTGAACAGTGATGCAAGTCTCAGCATATTTCAACAACAATTTAGTCTGAAGAGGACATGAATAGCCATTTGTTCAACTTGGACCAGTTCTCTCCTTTTGGTAAGTCTCTTTTCCCATGACTGGAAAGATATTTGTTGGCTTTATTCTATCATTTGACTTTAGAGGCTTTCTGATAAGAACACTAGTAAAAACTAGCAGTTGAATTCTGCAATGTTATGGGTGTGGTTGCAAATACTTTAAGTTATTTCAATCTAATGAATGATTGAGGAGACAACGTGACTTTTGACCTTATAGCTGTTATGTGGTAGAAGAGGGATTTACTTACCTGTACTCTTGATCACACAAGCGTATTCACTCATTAAGAAAAGTGGAGCGGGGTGGTGTGGGTGGATAGGGATAGGGTGGCTGGGTTGTGGACATTGGGGAGGGTATGTGCTGTTAAGTGCTGTGAAATGTGTAAGCCCGACGATTCACAGACATGTACCCTGGGGCAAATAATACATTATATGTTAATAAAATTAAAAAAAAATTAAAAAAAAAAAAGTGGAGCCTTGCACACTCTGCCAGTCTTCCTTGTAGTCAGACCCATTGTCAATTTCTAGTTGAGGTTTTCTAAATAAAGCTAGTCACACCAGCATATATTTGGTTAAGATAAGTTTCCTAGGATCCCAAAAATTCAGTTTGAAAAAATGGTAGGGCACCCACCCAACGCCAATTCTCTACATGTACTTACAAAAAATGGAGGTCCAGGAAGACAATTAACAAACAAATATACCACCACCACCAATAATAAAAACTTTGCCTAGACTGACTCAGAGAGTTAGCAGTAGAACTAAAATTAATGCTCACTCTTTTCTGCTGTCTTTGAAACACTCTGCCTCCATATTCTTAGTGATATATTCACATCTTACTGGTTTCTAAGGACACATCACAGAATTTTCCGGATAGGGAAAGAGAAATCACGTTTTCCAAAGGCTGTTTTTTTTTTTTTTTTATTATTTAAAAACCACATAGGGATTTAAAAAATCCTTGTTGAGAAAATAATTATAGATGAAAACACAAATAACTGGGATGCTATTTAGAGACATCTGAAACCATAGTAGGAGGCTGAAAGTAACATAATAAACAAGTCACTAAATACAGAATCTAAAAGTGGTATTTAAAATCATACTGTTTAATGTTTTCCAAGAAATGACAAACATAATGCTCAGGTAGTGCAAGGATTAGAGGATGCATGTGGTGGTTTTTGGTGGCAAAAACATGATTTTAATATTTATTTCAACAGTATTAGTATATAAATATGCATATATGTATATCCAAGTATGTATATTCATCTGTATGTATTTTTTGAGCTCTTACTGTGTGTCAGGTACTGTCCTGGGAAATATGAGTGAACAGAAAGGACACAGATTCCTGCCCTCAGGGAGCTGACATTGGACTGTAAAGATCGTCCATACAGCTTAGAGGCTGTTTTAAGTTTGAAATTTTCTGGTCCTAGAACACATTGGCTCTTCTCACCGTTGCCTTTAACTGTAAAAGCCAGGTTTGCTCCACAGGCATGAGTGACTACAGCACTTAGCTAGGAAGAGAGAAAAAAACCTTTCAGCATAGCCCAGGTTCTACCACAATAGATGGGCCTCATTAGCCTTTCTCAGCTTCATAGATAATGCAGTCGTGGATGGCATCATTTGGTCTAGTGAAGAATTGCCCAGGAGATTGTGTTGACATCTGAGATTTATTTTAATCCTTTTTTGCAGATTTTATAATGAGCATTGTAACAAAGTACGCCAAAGAATCATTATGTGTCTTATAAAATCTTAATAATACAAAAATTAGAAATGTTTTTCATGCACATGTTCAATTTGTTCAGAATCCACAGATTTCACTTGGCTGATTAGCACATAGTACCCTATGAGGGGACATTGCCTTTAAGAGGTCACAATTCCTGAATTGCTGTGCATATTTGTGTTATGAATATTGCTTTTGTTTATAGGCTGTTACTGTCAAATTTTACAGTTTGGGACAAAGGAGATATAGAATGTACATATATATACTTATGCACAAGAGTTCTTTTATTCTCATATATTCACTAATGTTTATTGATTGACTTCCTCAAGCATAGTATTAAATATAAAGAAGGAAAAAAGATAAGGCCTTAAAAATGAAGAGGCCTTACTGATAACATGGACCAAAAATATATTTGAAAATATCCTAGAATCTTCCAAAATTCTAATTAAGGTTATGTTAAGACTTCATTACATTAATAGATACTGTTCTTATTGTACTTTTACTTCCACCCTTCTCCATCCAGTCCAGGGGGGTAATCAGGCTTTTGACTGATGGGTTTCTCTTGTAAAATTTGCCTGGAAGCCCTGTCCACCGTCCACTGTGATGACCCCATCACAAACCTTGTACTCCTTCAGACACTCAGGATTTTTTCCTAACATTAAGGTCACTAAAAATTTATATTAAGCAGAAGTGAAAGAGGCAAGTGCCTTAGGAACATGCCAGGTGTAATGGGAGCACAGTGAATGAGAAGAAAAAGTGGTAGAACTGTACTGTCCTATATGGCAGCCCCTGGCCACATGCAGCCGTTAAACACTTGGAATGTGATTCGTTTGAATTAAGATGAGTTGTAAGCATTAAATACACACTATGTTTCAGAAACTGCATTAAAAAAAGGAATGTAAAATATCTCATACATAATTTTTTGTTGATTACCTGTAGAAAAGATAATATTTTGGATATATTGTATCAAATAAAATAGATTATTAAAATTAATTTTATCTGCTTCTTTTAACTTTTTCCAGAAAATTTTAAATTGCACTTGTGGCTTTCATGTGGCTCAATTATATTTCGCTGGAAGCACTGCTGTGGAAGATAAGATATGAAAGGGGATAGAAGGCCCATTTTTTTAATGGCTTTTGTAGGCCATTGTAAAGATGTTTGCATTTGCTCTAAGTGAGAGGGAAGCCATTAAAGGGTTTGAGCAGAAAATAGGCATATTCTGCCATTTTTATAACAGGATCACTCTGGCTACTCTTTTATAGGCTGTAGGAGAACAAGGGTGAAATCAAAGAGATCCCTTGAATGGCTCTACAATAACCCAGGATAGAGATGTTCCTGGCTTGGGTAGCAGCATAAAAGGTGAGAAGTGGTCAGATACAGAGGATTTTCTGATGTATTCAAAGTGGAATGTGAGAGAAAGAGAGAAACTGAGAATTAGTTCTCAGAGTATTTGTCCTGAGAACCTGTTAAGACTCAGTTGTCATTCACTGAGATGGAGAAGATGAGAGAGAGTGGATTTGGACAGAATCTCAAGCATTTAGTTAGGACATGTCAAGTTTGAGATGTGTGTTGAGTATCCAAATGGAACATTATTGAGGAAGTTTGATATAAGAGTCAGGGAGAGGTCTTGACAAAAGATAAACTTTGGAAAATTTTCAATATAAAATTGTTATTGGTGCCATAAGATTGGATGATATTGCCATGGGGCTGAGTAGAGGTAAAGAAGAGAAGAAGCTGGAGGACTGAGCATGAGGGCATTCAGAGTTGATGAACAGAATCATGGATACAACTGCTCTGCAACCTACTCTCTCAAAGTCCCATCTGTGGTGCTCACTGGTGTAATCTTATCCAGAAGGAGAGACACCATTATAAATTTTAAAACTCCTGTTGATTTTGGGCTGGGTAGCTATAGTAAGAAGTGTGTTAATCAGTGTCAGGAAGTCATATTTAAATTGTATTCCTCTATATACAAATATGAGTTATCATTAAGTAGACAAATTGCATTGCAATGATCTCCTAAAGATGTTCTAATTTTAACAAATAATTTGAAATTCCAGTGATCCCAAAACCATAGTATGCTGCAAATTATCTCAAAAGGTACCTTCCTGTAATTTATTAGTAAGATCTTTAATTTTATATCCCTTAAGTTTTTTTTTAACGTTGCATAGTGCTTGAGATTCAAATAAAATGATAGGATCTTACAACTTTAAAATAGTGCAAATGACTTTGACGTAGACTTTCAGACACACATCATAAAGACATTTTCAGGAAATCTTGACCTTGTCTTCTAGAAAATAGACTTCTTATATGTCCACTTGCTGCTGCATTTTGAAATCATCACTTCTGAGGTTTCTGAGTTTCTTTCTCACTTTGAACCTGATCAGCATGTCTGCTTCTTAAAAGTGAAGATTCCACAAAGGTATAGGAAGGAGAAGCTAAGTAAAAGCAGAACACTATTATGTTACCACAGAATACCCAGGATGTGATGTGGAAAATTAGTTTCTTCTCTTAGACATAGAAGTTGTGTGTTCTTCTCTATTCGTCTAGCTAGAGAGTTGGTAGAGTGTGCGGAGGCTAAGAATCTAGGCTCTGGAGCTATGCTGCTTGAGTTCAAATTGGCTTCTTTTATTCTAAAGTCATGTGAATGTGGGCAAAATTTTAATCTTTGCACTTTAGGTTTCTCATATACACAATAGGAATAATATTAGTTCCTATATCATAGGTTTGTTGAAAATATAAAGTGAGTTAACATTTGTTATAATGCCCAGCTAAGAATTCTATAAATGTTAACTATTTATAGAATAGTTGATCTCTCTGTCTCTATATCTACCATGCTTCACACTCTAAAAGTGCTGTCATCAAGGAGCATTTGTT
Source organism: Procyon lotor (assembly GCA_028646535.1). Classification (NCBI taxonomy): domain Eukaryota; kingdom Metazoa; phylum Chordata; class Mammalia; order Carnivora; family Procyonidae; genus Procyon; species Procyon lotor. The sequence continues at coordinate 12,855,435 of CM053605.1, read as the reverse complement.
TTTATTTTGCACAAAAAAACCCTGTTTTCTTTTTCTTTCTTTCTTTCTTTCTTTCTTTCTTTCTTTCTTTCTTTCTTTCTTTCTTTCTTCCTTTCTTTCTTCTTTCTTTTTAAAGATTGATTTATTTATTTTAGAGACAGAGAGAGAGAGCCTGGGGTGGAGGGTAGGGCAGAAAGAAAGAGAGAATCTGGAAGCAGACTCCTTACTGAGTGGGGAGCCCAAGATCCAGGCTTCTGAGATCATGACCTGAGCTGAAATCAAGAGTCAGTAGCTTAACTGACTGAACCACCCAGGCACCCCAAGAAGCCTGTTAAGACTGTGAGCCCCATCCTTCTAGGATTCCAGAAAATTTAGATGTCCTTAAATTCCAGATTTTGTAGTTTTCTCCACTCCTTAGACTTCTCAGGCTGCTAGTCATACATCTGTATGACTTTAATTCAAAATCACCCTTCATCACAGTCCTTTTGATTTCTTCGTGTCCCCAACTTCTGCTGCTCGTGCTGTGTATTACACTGTCATTCTCTCTAGGGAATTCCATGACCTCCGGGTACCATGAAACACATAATTTGATTGCTCAAGATAGAGTAATGAAGATCATATTTACCTTCCTGCCTGAAACAACAGTAAAAAGATGGATAAAATACATAAAACAACACTTTGTGGGACACTGGACATCAGGCAATGAAGTTCAGTAGTCCCTGAGAAGAAAAATGTGAGTCCTGTGATTACTCTATCTTGCTGTCAGGAGAGAGGATCTAGTCCACAGCATAGAGAAGGAGGATCCTGGCAGAGCGTGGTGTACTTCTTGAGTTGAGGAGATAGATCTGAGAGTCTGGGGAAACCAAATCAGCTAAAGTTTGCAAGACAGAACTCTGGAAAGGAGAGAACTTCACAGAAAAAAAATTCCATAGAACTGTAGATGGTTCTCTTCTAGAATTTAACTGAATACTGATATGCATATGGATATAAGGAACTGTCCAAAGCTATGAAAAGAACCACCTGAAAGGATTAGACATAACAGTGTTCAGAAGTCAAACACAGGTGGGCTAGTGTTTGTTCCCATCAGCCATACTAGAAAACCTCACGATTCATAGGTGATGGGTAGAGTACTTAGGGAGATCTTGACTTAGCAGTGGGAAAAATAGTTCTACACTGAACGTTGCTCTGATATCATATAAGAAATTTCAAAATCAAGACACAAAGGCCCAGACTACTTCCAAATACCTTAATTACATTAAAAGCTCCAGAATATATATATTTTTTAAGATTTTATTTATTTATTTGACAGAGAGAGAGAGATCACAAGTAGGCAGAGAGGCAGGCAGAGAGAGGGGGGGAAGCAGGCTCCCTGCTGAGCAGAGAGCCTGATGCGGGGCTCCATCCCAGGACCCTGAGATCATGACCTGAGCTGAAGGCAGAGGCTTTAACCCACTGAGCCACCCAGGTGCCCCAAGCTCCAGAATATTTTTAAAAATATAGAATTACCTAGCTCCAACAACTTAACACTCACAATATTTGGCATTCGATTAAAAAACTAGTAATTATGAAAAAAAATTAGTAATTATGAAAGAAGCAGGACTATTAATCAATCAAAACCAACCCAGTATTGACATAGGTGGTAGAATTAGCAGATAAAAACATAAACAGAATTATATCTGTATTCCATATATGCAAAAAGTTAACAGATGAAGAGGATAAGAAAGAGCAAAATAAAACTTTTGCTGCTTGAAATTTATAATGTCTGATATGAAAAATACATTGGATGATATTAATGGCAGATTAGACATTGTAAAAGAAAGATCAATGAACTTGAAAGGATAACGATAAGAACAATTCAAATGAAACAAAGAAAGAAGAAAAAAGAACATTTGTAAACCATGGGGCAATTTCTAGTGGTTCAATGTATACGTAACTGGAGTCTCTGAAGCAGTGAGGTGCAGAAAATACATCTGAAGAAATAACGATTGAAAAATTTCTGAATTTGGTTAAAACTCTAAGCCCACAGATCTAAGAAGCTTGGTGAATCCCAATCACAGGAGATACGAAGAAAGCAACATTAAGGTGCATAACAATCAAATGGTTCAAAACCAATGATAAAGAGAAAAATCTTATAAGTAACGGGGAGAATGACACAATGTACAGAGGAAAAAAGATAAGATTATAGAAGATTTATCATCGGAAAGAGTAAAGTGAGAAGATTGTAGAACAACATTTTTTAAAGTACTGAAAGAAAAAAACTGTCAATTTAGAATTCAAGAGTGAGTGAAAATATCTTTAAAAACAACATTGAAATAAAGATTTGTATATATAAATGGTTGAAAAACCTCTATCGCCAGCAGATCTGCATTATAAAGAATGTTAAAAGAAATCCTTAGAAAGTTTTACCAGATGTAAATATGAATCTATGCAAAGAAATGGAAAGAACCCAAAACAGTAATTTTGTAGGAAAGAATATCATAAAAGTTTCTTATTTAAATCTCTTTAAAGATAATAAATGCTTTAAACAGTAATAAAAAAAGTTGTATAGCATATGTGAAAGTAAAAATATGACAATAATAACATAAAGGTCAGAAAGGAGAAATGGATGTTATTGTAAGTTTCTTATATAAGCTGTGAAGCAGTATATAACATGAAAGTAGACTAGGACAAGTTAAAATACATACTATAAACTCTAAAGTAACCACTAATTAATTAGTTAATTAATTTTACACAATTTTTAAAGTTACTTATTTATTTATGTATATATGTACATATATGTGTATATAATCTCTACATCTAACTTTTGACTTGAACTCACCACTCCAAGATCAAGTCACATGCTCTTCTGACTGACCCAGCCAGTTGCCCTGTAACCACTAATTTAAAGTGAAGAGTTATAGCTAGCAGGCCAACAAAAGACATAAAACAGATTCATAAAGCGTACTGTCTAATATATATCTTGCTTCAAATAAAAATCATAGGGCTGCATATTAGACTTCTGGAGATGTATTCCTTTATGAACAGAAGAGTTAATTTTGAAGAGAGAATATAAAACCACTTGAAAAACTTGAACTTACCCTGGTCTCAGGGTATGTTAATCATCTTTGTACTGCAAGTAACCTGAAAACACAATACTTACCTTGACTGTTATAGAAATTCATTGGAACTTCAACAGGAAGTATAAGATTTGCATCAGAAAGCAACCTACTTCCTTCACTGCATATGGCAGATTGTAGACTTAGGTGTTGGGGCCCATTTCCAACATTTGGCGCCTACATGAAGGCCCCTTTATCCTGCAGGAAGTTGGCTTCCAGAAGGAGGTTATACTTAAAGCAGAACTGGTCTTAATGTATAGCCTGTGTCCATTAAAGTAAATATAAGTTTTATAAAAAGGATACAATCCTAAAAGCAAGAGGTAGATACTATCTACCTACATATTTCAACCAGTTCTTGGAGGATAAAACAGAGATGGAAGAATATTACATGAGAAACAAAGTGTAAGAACATCATTAGAGCATCACCAGGGAGATCGCTGTGGTCAGGACGGGAAATGCACCTGCCTATGAGAGAACCAGGACTGGCAGACAACTGAGAAGTAGGTAAAAAATCAGATGAATTAATAACAGGTCTGCATATGGATTGGTTGATAGCCCTCTTTCCTATGCCTGTATGAAAAATACCTGACTGCTAAATGTTTATTCCCCAGTCAAAACAACAACAAATGAAATACAGGTTTTGGTTTTTGTTTATTTTCCTGTAGAAGTGGAAGGTATTATTTGAAGAAAATAATGTAAATAGTATGAATGTCAGTGACCTAGAGAAAAATCCTTCACATTCTACCCTCTAAGGGAGGGTGCCTCCACTGTAATGGTGAACTCAGACCCATGTAGGCTAACTTAAAGCAACCAGCAAATAAACTCCACCCACCCGAGCCTAACAGAGTCCTCAGTAAGCCTTTCTTCTGTCTAGTTTTTAAATATGAAAAGATAACAAAGGATCCTCAGGCCTTGAGGAAATAATCCGTACAAATAGAAAAACTTATCAAAAGGGAAATGAGGTGATGTGGGACCAGAGAATGTAAAACAATCTAGTCAATATTTATAAAATTTGAAGGAAATTTTATACCTATAAAGTAAAACACACTGTTTATTTACTGTATTTTATTTTATTTTTTAAGATTTTTATTTATTTATTTATTTGACAGAGAGATCACAAGTAGGCAGAGAGGCAGGCAGGGTTGGGGGGGGAAGCAGGCTCCCTGCTGAGCAGAGAGCCCGATGCGGGGCTCGATCCCAGGACCCTGAGATCATGGCCTGAGCCGAAGAAGGCAGAGGCTTTAATCCACTGAGCCACCCCGGCGCCCCTATTTACTGTATTTTAATTCGCTATTAAAAAGGAGTCATCGGAAAACAAGAAGGAGCTCTTGGATTTTTAAAATTTATTTGTCAAAACAGAAAGAAGCCAACAGAAAGTTGGAAAATGTTTAAAAACAAGCAAATAAAAATCCCAAAATATAGAACATAAAGAGTCAGAAAATATGAGGGAAAAAATTAGCCATAAATTGAATATTTGTTAGATTGTTTCGGAAGAAGATAATGAAGAGAAAGGAAGAGGAGAAACTGTCCATGTGTGTGGAGGTGTCCATCAACATGTGAAAAGTGGGAAAATGTGCAAATCTTGACTGTTTAGGAGCAATGTAAGCTCAGGTATATTGCTTGTTCTGTATATTTTACAAATGCTTTTGCATTTATTATAAGTGCCCTTTTAAATTCAAGGATTGTTATAAAATAGGACATAGTATACTATAAAATATTACTATTGCCATAGTGATTTGTATTAATTTTTAAAACACTTGTACAAATTCTTTTCAACCCATCATAAAAGCGAGCAGATGGCCCTAAGTCCTATTGAAGAGAATGTGCTTTCTAATTAAAAAAAATATATACTCCATGAAAAGGACACTCTACAGATACATAGGTTAGGCTAGGCTATTCCTGACACATAAAATTATGACAGAGTTGATATATGGTTGAAATTCTCTTTTTTTGGTTAATCATTCTCTTTGGCTAATTCACCTTTGGGCTCATTTAGAAACAAATGAGACATATGATATTACAAACTACTAAACTTTAGGTAATTTTTATTAGCATACAATATAATTCATCTAAAACAAAGTCGTAAGTAAGTTCAGATAGATAATTTCATAATGTCCATCTCTACATTTTGTTTTTTCCAAATTTAAATAGGAACTGGTCGAAGGCAGGATCAAATAATAGCATCCAACTAGCTTTTCCCAAAAGCATGTATTTTTCAGAGCCAGGAGAGACTTAGAGATCATAGAATGTAGTTCAACCTCTTCATTTTTGAGATCAGGGTATTAATTAAGGCATTCCTTGATGACATTCATTCTTAATGGCAGAGCCAATTCTTCTAAAACACCTGCAAGAGTGTTCTTTCTGATAATTTTTTTTCTTAATTGACTGTCCTATATATTCTAAAAGGAGACAACACATAAATTTATAACGAAAGCAGATATTTCAAAAAAAAATACAGTCTCAGGGGATGAACTGGTGTGTGCAGAAGGTGTTGAGTCCCAGAACAATTAATGAAACTGAAATGTACTATTGAGTTATTTAAATCAAGTGAGTGAGGGGTCACTGGTGTGGCTCAGTCAGTTAAGTGTCTGCCTTCAGCTCAGGGCAAGATCCCAGGGTCTAGAATGGAGTCCCGCACTGGGATCCCTACTCAGTGAAGAGTATGCTTTTTCCTCCTCTACTGACCCTCCCTCCCACTCCTGCTCTCTCTCTCTCTCAAAGGAATAAATAAAATCTTAAAAAAGAAAAAAACAACAGTGAAATAAAAAATAAATCAAGTGAGTGAGGACATATGTTCTTACATGATATCATGAAGCCATTCTATTTGCTCATCTTATTACAGCATCACCAAAGGGTATTTTATTTTCCGTCTTTCTTTCTATTTTTCTTGGTTTAATAATCCTTTAAAAGGAAAAAGATCTTGCTAAAATTGAAGTGAATACATTTAATGCAGCATAATCAGCTTCTAAATCTACTTAACTGGAGCCCCATCATGCATTTAGTACATTGAATGAATGGCACAAATGGGAAATGTATTATAATGAGGACCGGGTGAATTTTGTGAGACTAAACTTCACTTTCCTGAAATGTTCTTAAGCATCTGATTTTGTAGTCAAGTATAGCTTAATTTGCATACTTCTTTATTTGCATTTGACCTAGACACCTGCATTACTTTTTGGAGGATTCTACTTTTATGGTGTTTTGAACACTTCACTGCCACCCCACTATGACAAAATGCATTCTGCTTGCTGTGGCTTGTTGAGGGGTGCACAGCAGGATTATTTCTAACATTTTCCTTGTTTTCATTTAAGTTAAAGCAAGTTGTTTACCATATTACAAGGGTATTTTGCTTTTCAGGGGTTTGCTTTCTCATCCAGTTTTTTTTTTTTTAAAGATTTTATTTATTTATTTGATAGAGAGAAAGTGAGAGGATGAGAGGAGTGAAGGTCAGAGAGAGAAGCAGACTCCCCGTGGAGCTGGGAGCCCGATGTGGGACTCGATCCCAGGACTCCGGGATCATGACCTGGGCCGAAGGCAGCTGCTTAACCAACTGAGCCACCCAGGTGCCCCTCTCATCCAGTTTTTTAAAACTACATGAAGTTTTAGGGACGTGGACATTTTCTGAAAACAGAATGCAAATATAATACCTATTGATACCACATTTGTTCATGCGGACATCAGTGGCTCCCCACTTTTGTGATACTAGTATTAGATCACATTTTTTTGTCCTTACTGATCTGGAGGAAATAAACATCCAACACTCATGTGTCCCAAGTAGAACTTACCAACTTCCCATTTTGCTGCCAAGGAACGCACTGCTTTAAATCCTTCTGGTGCTCCCCTTCCATCCAAGTTGAATATCTGCCAGTTACCCTTGATTCTTTTCTTTCTCACTCTCCTGTATCACATCAATCACAAAGTTTGGTTAAGTCTACCACCTTCAGATGTGTTGGGTCTAATACCATTCCCCCAATCATGGCCTTAATTATACTGCCACCATCTCTTACCCGGGTTATCTCAATCAATACCCGTACTCTGCTTCCTGCATCCAGTTTCCCTCCTTTCCAACGCAGCAACTTCTCCAAATTTAAAATTTAAATATCACACTGCTTTGCTCAAAATGCAAAATATCCTAATTGCCTATAGGGTAAAAATTAAACACCTTTCATGCCATATATCACATCTGCAAAATCTGGCTCCGACTTCCCCTTCAGTCCCTTACTTCCCACTGACTTCTCCTCAGATATTACTCGTTAGCCATATGGAATTTCTTCTTCTTGCACCAGGCTTTCATGTACTTCTGAACTCATGCATGCACTGTGCCTAGAATTCCCATTTCCTGACTGCATGGCTGGCGGGGTATGTCAAGAAGATTAATGGGTTTCAGAGTACAGGCAGCAACACGGGGTCTACATTGTGGTGGCCCCACCTGTTAGCCGTGGGACCTTAGCCACGTTACTTAGGTTCCTCAAGTCTCAGTTTTCTCATCTGTAAAAAGGTAGGAGTAATACTGTCTGCTTCACTGGATTCTTGTGCAAACAGTGCAGTACAGTGTCTGGCACATGGTGATCAGTGAATGCCAGCTCCTATCATTGCTAATAATTAGGAATAATTGTGTCATGATCATCAAAGGAAACAAAGTTATTAAGGACAGCATGTTGCATCTCATATGAACTGCCTAAAGCTATACGTAATAGCTACGGCGAGAAGGAAAAAAAAAGCAATGCCTTTTCTCTACTATGCTTTAAATAATCATCTAATTTGTAAGTCAAATCTGTGCGATTATAAATACCATAGTTCATCTTGTATGGATGTCCATCGACAGGGCTGAGAAATCAGTCACCAAGAAAATATCAGATTTTGGCAATCCAAAATATGGACAGATATTGTATATTTGATTAATAAATTGTAAACTTCTGAAACTCTCTGTCTTCTTTTGCAGAAGGACAGTTTCTACAAAGGTGGGTTCCGCAGAGAGAATCTCCTGAGAGGTAGAAGATGCAATCACAGCTTTAGTCCAGAAAAACTCTGGTTCCACACTCTGCCTTTTGTACTGTGTCTAGTCTTTTCTGTTATTCTTACTTTGCCTCTGGGTTCAGACCATAGAGCTTGCCTAGAGGGGAGTAGGGGTGGCCAAGAGGTCCCCTGATTTTACAAGTTCTTTAAACCCTTCCTCTGGGGCTTGCCCGAAGGGCTCGTGGTTTTATTCCACTCCTTCTCGCTCTTTCTAACAACCTGACAGCTCATGTTTTCACTTTCTTTGTGGTCAGAGCTACCTCTGCTATTGAAATGACCCTTTTACACACACCCCCCCCCCATTCTCAGAACAGCCATCAGCACCTTCTCCTCACCAGGCTAGAGGGCAAGTGAAGATCTCCATTCCACTATTGTTTGAAATAAGTAATTATTATAGTTCCTAGAAGTGGATGGTCAAAATGTAAGTCAAGAAGGAGGCTGCACTGGGCAATGCCAAGATTCTTCTTATCTAGGAACTTATGATTCTAGATTTAGAGATATTTTACTTTAAAATCTCTCATTGGAAAAAATAATAATAAAATTAAAATTAATGGCACATATACCCTATCTCTTGTTTATAGCAGTGAGCAGGCTGTCTGAGAAGCAGAAGTTAGACTCTAGTCCTTCAACATGGTCCCTGGAATCTTGCTGGTGCAGCCCAATCCCCAGGCTGTGCATCTTCTCTTCCCCAGAGTTGGCTGCTCTCTTGGAGACTTGCCTCAAAAAACAATCATGAGGGGCGCCTGGGTGGCTCAGTGGGTTAAAGCCTCTGCCTTCGGTTCAGGTCATGATCTCAGGGTCCTCGGATCGAGCCCCACATCGGGCTCTGTGCTCAGCGGGGAGCCTGCTTCCCCCTCTCTCTCTGCCTGCCTCTCTGCCTGCTTGTCATCTCTCTCCTTCTGTCAAATAAATAAATAAAATCTTTAAAACAAAACAAAACAATCATGATTTCAAGAAGGGAGTGAGATTAAGGAGCTCTCGTCCTATGCCCTAAGCCAGCTCCTGAGAGTTCTAGGATCCTACTAAGATGCCTTAGTGGCCACAGAGGTTGGTGTGGAAGGAGGGAAGAAGGCTGACTCTTAGGCATGGAAGCTTCTGTCAGAACCACCACATTTATCACTCATCAAATGTCATCACTTAACAAATGTCGGCTACACTCCTCCATGTGCCAGAACTGTGCTAAATGCTCCTGGTGCTGGAGGTGACAGGCATGGTCTCCACTGTTTTGGGCAGGGGTTGGAGAGTGGAGATGGAGGGTGCAGGTGGGTGAAATAATTAACAAGACAAATTTAGTGACAATTCTGTGAGAATATTAATGAAGCACTTGTAAACGGTGATTTGAAAAGCTGCCTTAGTCATGGTGCTGCACTACGGAGGGGCAGTGTAGATCTGCCAGAAAGATCAGGAGGAGAGTTTTCCAGGTAGACGGTAGACCACTACTATATGACCACTGTATTGGGCTGAGCCTTCAGGAATGAAGGGAAAGGAGGTGTTTGTTGGACAGGGAAGGTTGGATTTAGGTCATATGGATTTTGTACATTACAATACAGAGTTAGGTGTTATTCTCACATATTGAGTTTCAGGTCAAATTTCATAAGGACAGAGGGGCTATAGCAGAATGGGTCCAATCAAGAGAGAGAAACCCTACAGTGGTTTGAACAGAAGAAGTTTAATATAAAGAGTCGTTAACTATGACCTAAGAGTAACTATAAGAACTCAGAGAGTCTGTTCCCAGGCTGGGTTCTACTGGATCTTCCTCTACCTGCATGCCACACCCTCCAGCCAGCACCATAAACCACAGGAAACCTCTCCCTCTTGCACATCTGTCCAGCACCATTACTGAGTAAGATTAACATCATGCTCACTTAAAAGACCTATTTTAAAGAATTTCACAATTTATCTCAGAGCAAATATCAAAGGGTGTCTTTGGAGTTGAGAAGCAATACATTGATAACTAACACAGAGGTTCAGTGGCTGAAAGTAAAATAAAATAAAAACCCTACTCAGTGGTGTCCAGTTGGCTTGCTAATGTTTCTTGCTACTATTCTGGCCTCTCAGTTCTGACATCTGTGCTTATCAGAAGATGTGTTGCCTCCTGCTCTTGTATCTTGCTGTTATCCCTGGATTTCTGTATGGTTCCCTGGGTCTCGGTGCCTATTTTAACTTTCTTCCCAGTCCCGTAGGTATTAGGATCATGTTCTGTTGTTTTTGCATTCCTCTCCTGGAAACTCCCATGAGCTCCAGCTCAACATCTGACATCTCACCTTCACTGATGGACTTCCGGGAGCTAGACTTCCTCTTGCTGCCAGCCTGGATTCCTGAGAATCACCGCTTTGGCTTTTTCTGCATATTAAACCACTGCAGGGTGGACCGCCTTCTTATCAGTGTTTGCCCCAGGGCAGTGGGAGCTGCCATGTTCCAGAGAAAAGAGCCTGGGCTTGGACATTAGCCCTGGTTGCTCCCTTGCAAAATTATTGTGAGGAATACATGGAAAGACAATTTAAAATTCAAAACATAAGGTACTTAGCACAATGCCACCCATAGTAAGAACTCATGTTAGTTTCCTTCTATCCTAAGGGGTAGCTCCCAGTTCTGCTCTGAGCCTTTCCCAGATGGTCCCATCTTTCCGTAGTTACCCAGATGTTGGCCGGTGTTTCCAAAAATAAGCATAACAACTACAAAAATGGTTGCTGTTTATTGAGCCCTTATTATTTTCCAAGGGTTTATAAGCATTAACTCATTCCAACATTAAAACGGTGTTTTAGGGAAATGCGTCAACACCTTTGGATCAAAGAGGAAATTGGATCTCAGAGAAGTTAAGTAACTCATCCAAGATCACCCACCTAATAAAAGCAAAACTGGCTCCAGGTCATGTGTTACTGATTCTGCTATTTATGCTCTTAGCTAGAGTGGCCTCCTAAGATATAATATGGAGAGATGATTAACAATCCTGTCTCTGAGGAACTACTCAGGTCTCACATTGAGCATCCTTTGTGAAAGACCCTAAATCCTGGTATTTCAAAAACTTATTTGTGGGTAATGATACTTATCACTTTTAATACAATATCTAAAGAGTAATTAGTAAATGTTAAAGTAATGTTTAAGAGGAGTAACTTAGGCATAATCACAAGTCATGCTTCTCATTGATCTTTAGCATCCTTTTTATTTGGTATTGACCCTACATTATTGACTAGCTACATGGTCATTAATCTGGCTAGCTCAGGTTTTACCATTTCCAAATACATTTCTGCAAATTGGTGGTATAAGTTATTTTTATCATAATGCATCTATGCTTCTAGCTGTCATTTTAACTGAGAATTGGAAAGGTTAAATTAGTTCAACCTTCGATGACACTTTTTCATACTTTTATGATAGCCATTAATACATGGTATCATGATTTATTGCATATGTGTCCTCCTAGGTTTCTCCATTTGAACACTTTAGAGCAAGGATTATAATTTTTTGGTTATCTCCAAATGAAATAGCTCTGGTAGGTGTCAAACATGATATCTAACAAATACATGAGCTAAACATCAGTGGAATATTAAAGATTGTAAAAAGTGTTTTGTGTACTCTGGATAGACTGTTGAAATTTGGTTTTCAGGGAGATGCTTAAATACCATGAAAAACTATCTTGAGTTTTTAGGGGTTAAATACCTAATTTCACTTCTCTTTCCACCAGTTGTACACTCTATTAGTTCCACAGCTATCATGGTGGTCTTTGCAATTACTTCAATTCTCGCATCTCTGCTTCATGCTAGCCCCTGTACAGCCACAACACAAGAGAAGAATTCTGAAAGAGCTGTTCTTTCCTTCTAGGAGGGAAGAAGTGATGTGAGGGGCCTAGTCCACATAGAGTGCACACTGATGCTAGGCACAGAACTCTGCAGAGCAGTTATGGGGAAGCTATTAATACCCCAGCATTGCAAGTGAAGCAACTAAAGCTCACAAAGATTGAGTACCTTTCCTAGGTCACATGGCTGGTAAATAGAAGGTTGTGGATTTGAAACCAGGTTTTGACTAGCTCTGACTCCTGTTCGTTTCAGCCACAGCACAACTCCTTCCTCAGTTGGTAATCGATCATCCTTCCCCCTCCCTTTCTCATCAGAAAAAAATGTTCCAGTAAACGCTTAATTGATACTACAAATATTGGGATTCTTTAGGTAACAGTATCATTTAATTGCATTTCATTTTAGAGCTTTGTCATCAACCAAAATTGAGCAGGTGGAGAATTGCTGTCTTGGTGCTGGAAGCCACTCTTAATGGGCATCAAAGACTGAACAAAACTGGGTGACAGTATAGGAAGCAGATGCTGAATGGGACAAACACGGTAGACACATCTACATGTTCATGGAAGATGATACAAAATAACTGGGTCAATCCCAGAAAAATTCATAGAGGAGCTAAGATTTAGCTCACGATTTAGAGAAAGATACATGGATTCTCCTTCTTGTTTAGTGGGGCTGTTGAAATGAAGAACTGGGAACCAACTTTGCAGTAAATACAGTGTAACATGAGGAACCATATCCCTGCAGTGACAGCAGAGAAGAGAATGTAAGAATTTTCCTATAAATGTAATCACCTCATCTTGTATTTTGGAGCTTGTGGTCTTCTGGGAAAAATATGCTCATTATTTTCCTTCCCTTTCTCTTTCTTTCAGTGCCCTTCACTCCTTTTACTCCTTTCACATCACCATCCTCTCTTGCTTACAAGTGCCAACGAGGGAAGCCGAATCACAGAATATGCAATCTTTAGGGCTCTCAGAGATGGCAAGGAGCCCAACCCATGATTCATCAGGTGAAGGGACCGAGGAACGTTGAGTTGCCGAGGATCACATGTTCAGTGTTGAGGCAATTAATTCACCATTCAATTTGTCCTTTCATCACGTATTTTAAAGCACCCATGACATACCATCAACTACTTTATGTAGAACAAACGAATGAATGAATGAATGAATGAATGAATGAAGCATTGAGCAAACCAGATTCAGTCTTGTCCTCCAGGAGTTTATACTTCAGTGGAAAGGAAAAGTGAAGGTTTGAGCTCCTGGCCAACTCCTGCCTCCTACTCCTCACCTTGCTCATTAACCAGGACTTGAAACCTGGTTTCAAATGTTTTTTGAACATTTTTGTTCAAAACAAACATTTTGTTCAAAAAAAACATTTTTGTTTAAAACCCTTTGCATGTCTACACTAGCAACACAGTGGACATTTTATACAATGTGAGAAACATCTCTGGGTGGATGCCTCTGGACTTACATCTTCCCAGAAAAGCTCAAAAGCTCAGAGGCTTTCTACTTTCTTGGTAAAGATTTCAAAGTTGAGGGAGAGAATATATATTGTTCCTTCCCAGTGGGAAGGCCTCAAGGGGGAATGTATTTCTGCAGTAGCATGAACTCCCTGGTCCCACACTTCACCAGAGAAGTGTGCAGCAGGAGCAACCCATGACTCCCTGGCAAAGTCCTGAACCCCCTGAGCCAGCCCTGCTTTCTTCTTATCTATTGCTGGTGTAAATGCGGCTGATTAAGCTATAGTGAGTCATTATTCCAATGGGCCTGGGAGAATTTTTGTTGCTTCCTATTATTATCGCACATCACTAGCACAACTTTATTAAAACCTATATGTTTAAAAAATACATATCAGTGATGTTATGTAAAGAGACATCAACTCATGACGAATCCCTCCCGTGTTCGTGCAGGTGTGTCAAAGATAAATGTGAAAAATGTCCTCTCCTTAGGCTTAAAAAAAAAAACCCATACATTTTATGATCCATGCTCAGAATTACAAATTCTTCAGAGATTCTAAGATGAAAGCCTCTACCCTCCATAATAGGGAAATCACAATTGAATCAGAGAAGAAACAGTGAATAGAATTAGAGAAATCTTGGCTCTCTAGTTCCAAAATGACCTTCAAGAACTTAATGCTATTTTGGCATCTCTTTATGTTGCTAATGCAAGAAAATGCAAACATTCATGGGGCTGATATGTTCTGTACCTCCTTCGATTTATAGCAGTTTAAATTGTCCTAAGTGATGCCATCGTGTCTCAGGCTCTAAAAAGACAATCCAAACTGATGATAGTATCCAAATTATTTGGAATAAAGATTTACTTGAAACCACTGCCAACCAGCTTCAATAACATAGATATTACTTTTCTCTATTCTATTTTTTGTGACTTGAACTGTTACAAGTGTACCCCATCCAGCTCCGTAATTGCCTAGCAGATTGTTAAGGGGTGGTTTTAGATTGGCACAGATGGTGCCACCTACAGCCAGTTCCTTAGTCCTTGTTTACTCTGCCAGTGGCCTTGGTCACGATCTTCTAATAGCTCATTTACAAGAGAAGAGGGAACCATGGAGCTTTCTTGTTCACTGTTCACTCACATTTTATTTATTTTATTTTATTTATTTGACAGAGAGAGAGAGATCACACGTAGGCAGAGAGGCAGGCAGAGAGAGAGAGGGGGAAGCAGGCTCCCTGCTGAGCGGAGAGCCCGATGAGGGGCTTGATCCCAGGACCCTGAGATCATGACCTGAGCTGAAGGCAGAGGCTTTAACCCACTGAGCCACCTACGTGCCCCTCAAATACTCTATTTTAATGATCATAATTGTTCTCCTCCTCCACCTCCTCATCCTCTTTCTCGTCCTCTTTCTCCTCCTGTGTTTGAGACAATAGGAACATATTTTGGAAGAACTATGTGGAAACAGTAGCAAAAGAACCACTATCTTTTGCAACCTCCTTTCCAAAAAAAAAAAAAAGTGTTTGACATTTTAGAGAAAAAAATAAATAAATGTTTGAATGTTTAGATACTAAGTATAACCAGTGTCAGTCTCTGTCAAATTGTAGGTTGTACCCTTTGCATGTCTACACTAGCAACACAGTGGACATTTTATACAACTGCTCAGATGATTCAAGCCTCTGTCTGATTTTTCTAGATAATTGGGGGAAAAAACATACGTAGAATATGGCATAATTGTCAGATAATTATGGATGCTTTCACATGTCATTTCATCACGAGAGAACAATCCTGGCTTATATTTTCAACCATGAACTCTGTTAGATGGTTCTAAAATAATTGAGAGAAAGTGAGAGAGTGAGATTAAGATGGAGAGGGAGGAAAGAGGAGAGAAGCAGAAAGAAATACAGAGGAAAAAAAATGACAGAGAAGGAAAGGCAGAGAGAGAGATACCCAGTAACACGTTGTAAAGAACAATTAAGAAAAAAAAAAGATGCGTTGCCATTTTTGGTTCTCCTTTGAGAAACCACCAGAGGAATTATAGGGATTTTGCATGGTGTTTTAGTGATGTTATTATCAGAAATATATGCCTTATGAAAGCTTTACTTGTGACAAATGAACACCTAGGAAACTCATTCACCACCTAAATTTAGTCTCTCTTTGGAAGCTAACATAGGGGAAAAAACATAAAAGGATTTCATAAAGCGGAGGACAGAACTAACTAAGTTTAAAATATTTTGGATGAAGATGTTAAATATTCTATGTAAGATGTAATAAATTTGAAGCTAAGTATTTAGGAATTCCTTGGTACATAAAATCTAAATATCTAAAAATGATAATTAATAAATAAGTGTAACACCTAGAGTAAAAATCTTAGAGAAAATATCTTTATTAAAATCATCTTCAAAGATGCATTAAAATTATCATAAAAAACAGAGAAATCCTATGATACAGAGAAATTTAGATTCTTTTTTTAAATGACACCATCCAAATCCTAAAGCAATTCTGGCACTTGTGGCTGACAAATCATTAAAGTTTATCAGAGAAATAAAATTAGGCCAAAATTTTGTCCATCAAACACAACGTCTTTGACATTTTAACATATGACCATAAAGCTGGCCAAGTTTGAATTTTCCTTTTCATATTTTTCTTCTTGTTTTGCAGGATGTTTCTGGAAACTTTGTCCAAGTTTTTTCTTTTTTTAATAGTATTTATTTGGAAAAAAGAAAATAAAAACTATTCTATGTTTAAAGCATAAAAATGAATCAACCTCAGATAATTTTTAAGATTAAAAGAGAAAAAAGGAATAATGGACTACATTCACCTCAAAAAAATTTTTTTTCAATGTGACATGCTTTTTATATATACCATTTCTGCCCAAGGTAAAGCGAGAGAAATGACAATGACAAGTCTAGGTCATGATAAGAAGGTCAATTGCTTGTCTAGACACTGTCTTTGATAACAATAAGCATTTTCAGGTAACCAGGGAAAGCATATCCCTTTCAGAAAGGTAACTGGATAGGTAATGTGTTCTTAGATTACCAATAATTGTCCCTGGAATTAAAAGTAGACATTTTTTTTTCCCTTCCCTAACTGGCTTAGGCATCAAACCAGCTACCGGCTGTCCTTTCATAAATGAAATTCATGGAAAGGAGAATAATTCTGGCTTGAATCAAGGTGATGCATTGTTGTGGACCATATCAATGTTACATAGTCATTATCATGTTAGATAGTATGTGAATTTTTATAATGACCTCTTATAATCCATTATATATGAGTCTGTATGGACTAAATAGGATTCACACTCAGATTTATCTCCTCTTCCATAGCATCCTTCTTTCCTCCTTGGCTACCTAATTTTTTATGGGATCTGCTGTCATTTATTTGTTTCTACCCACAGTGTTATCATCAAGGGTTTATATGATAGATGATAGGTAGATAGATAGATAAGTACTAAGCATTTCTCTCCTGTTCGGTTTCTCCGTATTGCAAAGGTGAGCTTTCCTGGTACTGACAGCAGAATTCAGCCTGCAAAAGCATGCTGGAGCTAGCTGAATTTAAACCTCATCAGGTTACGATGCAAAAATATCATGACAAAAGAGTGTGTTTCATCTTGTCTTTTGATGAGCACAGCACAAAGTAGAAAATGTTCCCTTTTAACACCGACTGCCAAATTTCTAAACTGGCGCCCTAATTACACCCTTGCAGTGTGAAGGCTTGTCCATTTGCACATCAGTGAAGAGCAAATACTGCAGCAGTCTGGAGGGTTGGTGCTGTCAAATGAACGAGGAGAGTGGGGAAATGACTCTTTTTCCTTTTAATGTCTTTTTCCCATTTTATTATGAAAATCTCCAACCACAGAGCGAAGTTCGAATTTTTCAGTGAGCACCTGAATACCGTCCACCTAGTTTCTGCTATTAACATTTTACTACATTTTCTTTTTCACGTATCTATCCCTCTATTCTTCTCTCTGTACATCAATCCGTCTTATTTTTGTGATGCATTTCAAAGTGAATTGCAGTACTGTTCCCTAAATACTTCAGCCTGCTCTAATGGTTTTGATGAAGAAAATGGATGCATTTCTCTCGACCAACTTTGAAAGAGCAATTTTAGAGAGGCGAATAAAGGTAGAGGAAATTATTTTCCAGGAACAAAGATATGAAGAGAAATAAGTTTTGAGACACCACACAGGGTCATTTTATAGACCACTGTTCTAGTCCTGCTGGAATTTAAATCAATATGCCTTTTTCCTTCCTCCTCTCAGGAGCAGGAGAGAATTGTTCACTATCAGAGTTATGTGACACTCTTTAGAATCAGCCACACATTGGTCTTAACTTGGTACCAACTCACGCTTAAAATATGAGAATTGCTAGTGGATTTTGTTTTTATATCACCAAGCAAATGTAGGACAATTTTGTTCATACATGCCATTGAAACCGAATGGTATAGATAAGATGACCTGAGTTTAGAAGGAGATAAGAGCCATCTTTTCATTAGATCACAGGTTTGCTAAAATGAGGAGCATTAAATATGTAACAAAGTAATTGAGACACTCACTGCTCTCTGCAAATTATTCAGTGTGTAATGACATAAGCTTAATTGGTAGAAGATAGTTGACTAAGGTACAAGCAATGTTGGAGGGTGGAAAAAGAGTGAAACAAAGAGTTTCGCAGGGAGATACTAGCATTATCCACTGAACAAGAATTCTTGAATTGGAAACAAAGTTAAATTACATAGAGCAGTGCTCAGTCTGCCATATGAATGGAATGAGAGATGATTTTACTCGAGGATACTTCCTGTTTCAGTAATTCAGGAATTGATACCATGGGGCAGGGCAGTGCATAATGTAAAACAATTAAAATGTGCTGCTTGCGTGGCAAAAAGAGCAGACCTGAACCTTGTGCCTGGGGACAGAGGATGATTGGAGGTGGAAAACAACCGTGGAAGCAGCAGATTGGTGGATAGGGCCAGACCCAAGGCTGAGTTGAAAGAGAAAGACTTGAAAGCCCATCAGGTTTAGATAAAACAGGAGAGGATTTCAGAGGCTGGTAAGAGAGAAAACTGATAGGATAGTTGCAAGGAGGAAGGGGAAAATGCTGAGGAGATAGAGTGAGAGATAATCCTTGTCTTTTCTAAGTACCCAGGGATGTGATCTCCAGGAGCCTCCAGAGTTGGGAGCTCTCCTCCCTTTGTTTTCTCAGAAACGGCTGCCTGTATTTATTGTTGAGTAGATCAGATTTCATATCCTCTGGACAATGTTCCTCAGTTCCTCTGTTCGTATAGATCTGTGTCTAGGGCTATAACACATTCACCAGGGGGACGCACACACAGGGGCATCTGGAAAGAAGAGAAATGTCATATACACAGAAATATCATACAGTGGGAGATCTGGACAAATGCCAGTCTTTTAATTTATAGAAAGAGTCAGTGATAGGGGCGCCTGGGTGGCTCAGTCGTTACGCGTCTGCCTTCGGCTCAGGTCATGATCCCAGGGTCCTGGGATCAAGCTTCGCGTCGGGCTGCTTGCTCAGCGGGAAGCCTGCTTCTCCCACTACCATTCCCTCTGTTTGCGTTCCCTCTCTCGCTGTGTTTCTCTCTGTCAAATAAATAAAATCTTTTAAAAAAAAAAAAAGAAAGACTCAGTGATTCACCTAAGTTTACACAGCAAATTAATTGAAAGCACTGGACTTGATCTTTACTTCTAGTTCAACATTGTTTGGGGAAAATGAGAGAAGGAGAGAAAGCAGATGAGTGTTGGGGGGCTGAGGGGGGAGAAGGAAGAGAGAAAGGAAGGCAAAGAGGAAAGAAAAAAATTTTAAAAAGGTAGAACATTGGGGCGCCTGGTGGCTCAGTGGGTTAAAGCCTCTGTCTTCGGCTCAGGTCATGATCTCAGGGTCCTGGGATGGAGCCCCGCATCGGCCTCTCTGCTCAGCAGGGAGCCTGCTTCCCCCTCTCTCTCTGCCTGCCTCTCTGCTTACTTGTGATCTCTCTCCTCTCTGTCGAATAAATAAAATCTTTAAAAAAAAAAAAGGTAGAACATTTTATAGCACCTCAAAATACATGTTTTTTTCTTATAATTTTAAAAATAAATTAAAGGGGTGCTGGCGTGGCTCAATCAGTTAGCATCTGCCTTCAGCTCAGATCATGATCCTGGGGTCCTGGGGTCCAGCCCCATATCCCCCCACTGGGCTCCCTGCTCAACAGGGAGCCTGCTTTTCCCTCTCCTTCTGCCTGCTTGTGTTCTCTCTCTCTCTTTCCCCCTCAAATAAATAAAATCTTAAAAAACATATGAATCAAATAAATATAAATAAATTAAAAACAATTTATTTTGAAATATAGCTATATGCACTAAATATTCCTTCTTATGGGGAAACTATATTATATCTAAGACAGTCTAATTTTCTTAGGCTAACCAAATGACTTGATTTGTAAGTTCTGTAGATGTCCTTGATTTCACCAATGTTCTTGTTATAAAGGAAAAAAAACCCAAGATTTTAAAATGTCCATAAATTCTAATATTGTACCTTTATTTTCTCCCATCTAGTTTCAGTTTCAGACATAGAGTCATGGCAGAGGGTGACGTGCCTCTCTCATACTGGTTGGAAGTTATCCGTGGCAATTGGCAGAGAGTGGTACCAAATACATCCATTACCTTCTTCCCTACTCTCTCTCCTACTAATCTCTCTCTTCTTCCCTATGTGCATTTGATATAATATAATACATATATATTATATATACACACATTTTAATAAGGAAATCATCATTCACCAGGGTATTAGCTCATTTAGGTAATTTTCTTCACAATTTTTGTTAGAGGGGAAAAGAGACTTGAAATTTGTCACTTGAAATTTTCTGGAAGATTCCTCAGGGATCTGTAACATAATAGCCCCGCTTTGCTACCCAAAGACCATCCCCCCACCAGTCCCTTAGTCTCCCTCCTTTTTTACCCTCCCTTGACATCCATTGCAACTCCTTGCTCCCTGAGTGTTCTCTACATTTTAGAAATGGTTTTAAATTTATTACATGAGAATGCATTTCTTCTCCTCCTTTTCCTTTGTTTGTTTGTTTTTTTCCTAAACTGGAAGTCAGTGATAATCTATTTTATATTCACTTTTGCTGGAACCCATCTATTGTCTACTTGATAATGAAAGAAATTTGAAATTTAGCGAAGACATAGTTCAGAATAGGTACAATCAATAAACAGTAAATAAATAGCCCTAGAGATTTTTTTTTTTTTTTTTTATTAACATATAATGTATTATTTGCCCCAGGGTACATGTCTGTGAATCTTCGGGCTTACACATTTCACAGCACTTAATAGCACATACCCTCCCCATTGTCCACAACCCAGCCACCCTATCCCTACCCCACCACCCCCCCCCGGCCACCCTTAGTTCATTTCTTGAGTCTAGGAGTCTCTTAT